>OY997272.1:143847664-145047664 GCA_963921465.1 Triticum timopheevii
ACCGAAATAGGCAAAAAAACAGCAATACGGGCTGGGCCTCCGGTTAGTAGGTTAGTCCCAAAAATGATATAAATGTGTAAAATAAAGCCCATAAACATCCAAAAGGGGTAATATAATAGCATGGAACAATAAAAAAATTATAGATACGTTGGAGACGTATCAGGTAGCGCATGAGTTTATTGTTGACAACGAAGATAAGATGCTTCTATATAACCTGAGGTTTAATAAGAAACACAATGAGACTATTATTCTGCCTGCACCTCTGTTGTTTGATTTGACTGCAGATAATTTTCTTATCACGCCGGGAGTAGTGTACGCTCATCAAGGCCAAGCATCCACTCCAGAACCTGAGCCTGAGCCGGAACCTTCACTGGACGCTTATCGTGCATCATCTTACCAGTGGGATCCGGAGGAGATGGCTAGCCAGTGGTATCCTGATTTCACCCCTCAGTACACCAGGGAAAGTAGCCGCGGTCCTTGGCAGTAGACCAACTTAGGCCAAAAGCCTAAGATTGGGGGAGTACGTATTTCCCACCGACTTTACATTCATGTTCACACACTATTCTAGACGTTGGTGCTCATACTCTTTCATTGTATTATCCATGCTAGTTTAATTTTCTTTTTATCGCTTTCTTCCTGTGTGTTTGATAAACCTTAAGAAAAACCAAAAAAAAATAGTTAGTTTAGTTTCCATGCTTGTAGTAGAAATTAAAATGAAAACCCAAAAAGATTTCTCGTTCTTCTTCTTGCTTGTTGGGAGCTTTCCCATGTAAATAGTTTTATTTTCTTTTCTTTCCTTTGGGTGTCGAGAGTAGAAGACCATATTGAAAATGTTTAGTGGCTCTCATATGCATGATTGATCATTTAACTTAGAGCCCATATTACTTTGTCTTCTCTCTTGAGTTGAATGCTTTCATATTCCAGCTTAGTCCAATGCACATGCACTATTATTAATATACACATCGTTCGGTCGTGCAAGTGAAAGGCAATAATGATGATATATGATGTACTGATTGAGATAAGAAAAGCTGGTATGAACTCGACCTCTCTTGTTTTTGTAAATATGATGAGTTCATCGTTCCTGATTTAGCTTATTATGAGGTAAACATATTTGCAATGACATTTAGAGATTATAATTGCTTGTGCCATGCTTGATTAGCTATGAGTTATAATGGTTTACCTTGCGTGCCAACATGCTATTAAAATGATTATGATGTGGTATGATGAGATGGTATCCTCCTTTGAATGAATTGAGTGACTCGACTAGGCACATGTTCACGCATGTAGTTGAAACAAATCAACATAGCCTTCATGATATTTATGTTCATGGTAGATTAGATCCTACTCATGCTTGTACTCGGTGTGAATTAATTTTAATGCATGTTCATGACTGTTGTCGCTCTCTCAGTTGGTCGCTTCCCAGTCTTCTGCTAGCCTTCACCTGTACTAAGCGGGAATACTGCTTGTGCATTCAAACTCCTTAAACCCCAAAGTTATTCCAATGAGTCCACCATACCTTCCTATATGCGGTATTTACCTACCGTTCCAAGTAAATTTGTATGTGCCAAACTCCAAACCTTCAAATGAAATTCTGTTTTGTATGCTCGAGCAGCTCATGTTTCAACTAGGGGTGCCTGTATCTTCCATGCTAGGTGGGTTATTCTCAAGAGGAGTGGACTCTGCTCCTCATTCACGAGAAAGGGCTGGTAACCGGGATGCCCAGTCCCATGATCCAAAAAGATCAAAGAAAATCAATATAATTAAACAAAAATCCCCCAGGGCTGTTGTTAGTTGGAGGCACTCATTGTTTCGAGCAAGCGATGGATTGATGCTTGTTGGTGGTGGGGGAGTATAAACTTTTACCATTCTGTTTGGGAACCGCCTATAATGCATGTAGTATGGAAGATATAGCCATCTCATAGTTGTTGCATTGACAGTGAAAGTATGCCGCTCAAAATGTTATTCAATCTCTATTTTAAAATCAAGCTCTGGCACCTCTACAAATCCTTTCTTCCCTCTCTGAAGGGCCTATCTATTTACTTTTATGTTGAGTCATCATCCCTCTTATTAAAAAGCACCTGCTGGAGAGCACACTGTCATTTGCATTCATTACTATTGGTTTATATTGGGTATGACTTGACTGGATCTCTTTTACCATGAATTACAATGTCTAGTCAGTCCTTGATCTTTAAAGTTGCTCTGCATTTATGTTTTGCGGTCTCAGAAAGGGCTAGCGAGATACCATTTTGCTATATCATGTTATGATTGTTTTGAGAAAGTGTTGTCATCCGAGTTTTATTATTATGGCTCGCTAGTTGATTATGCCATTGATATGAATAATTGTGAGACCGAGGTGTTATTGTGAGTATGGTTAGTTCATAATACTTGTTGAAACTTGAATGGTGGCTTTACATGTTTACAACAACAAGAGCAAACAGAGTTTGTAATTTTTTTCTTTATCACTTTTAGTTTATCAACTGAATTGCTTGAGGACAAGCAAAGGTTTAAGCTTGGGGGAGTTGATATGTCTCCAACGTATCTACTTTTTCAAACACTTTTGCCCTTGTTTTGGACTCTAACTTGCATGGTTTGAATGAAACTAACCCGGACTGACACTGTTTTCAGCAGAACTGCCATGATGTTGTTTTATGTGTAGAAAACAAAAGTTCTCAGAATGACCTGAAAATCCACAGAGACAAGTTTTGGAAAATATAATAAATACTAGCGAAAGAATCAAGAGCAGGGGGCCCACACCCTGTCCACGAGGGTGGGGGGCGCGCCCACCCCCTTGGGCGCGCCTCCCTATCTCGTGGGCCCCCTGAGGCTCCACCGACCTCAACTCCAACTCCATATATTCTGTTTCGCGGATAAAAAAAATCGGAGAGAAAATTTCATCGCATTTTACGATACGGAGCCGCCGCCAAGCCCTAATCTCTCTCGGGAGGGCTGATCTGGAGTCCGTTCGGGGCTTCGGAGAGGAGTAATTCCATCATCATCAACCATCAACCATCCTCCATCACCAATTTCATGATGCTCACCGCCGTGCGTGAGTAATTCCATCGTAGGCTTGCTGGACGGTGATGGGTTGGATGAGATTTACCATGTAATCAAGTTAGTTTTGTTAGTGTTTGATCCCTAGTATCCACTATGTTCTGAGATTGATGTTGCTATGACTTTGCTATGCTTAATGCTTGTCACTAGGACCCGAGTGCCATGATTTCAGATCTGAACCTATTATGTTTTCATGAATATATGTGTGTTCTTGATCCTATCTTGCAAGTCTATAGTCACCTATTATGTGTTATGATCCGACAACCCCGAAGTGATAATAATCGGGATACTTCTCGGTGATGACCATAGTTTGAGGAGTTCATGTATTCACTAGGTGCTAATGCTTTATTCCGGTTTTCTATTAAAAGGAGGCCTTAATATCCCTTAGTTTCCATTAGGACCCCGCTGCCACACGAGGGTAGGACAAAAGATGTCATGCAAGTTCTTTTCCATAAGCATGTATGACTATATACGGAATACATGCCTACATTATATTGATGAACTGGAGCTAGTTCTGTGTCACCCTATGTTATAGCTATTACATGAGGAATCACATCCGACATAATTATCCATCACTGATCCAATGCCTATGAGCTTTTCACATCTTGTGCCTCGCTTATTTACTTTTCCGTAGCTATTGTTACAATTACTACAAAAACTGTTATCTTTACTTTTGCCACTGTTACCATTACTATCATACTACTTTGCTACTAAATACTTTGCTGCAGATACTAAGTTATCCAGGTGTGGTTGAATTGACAACTCAACTACTAATACTTAAGAATATTCTTTGGCTCCCCTTGTGTCGAATCAATAAATTTGGGTTGAATACTTTACCCTCGAAAGCTGTTGCGGTCCCCTACACTTGTGTCTTATCAAGGCATACTAGTGACACTATGCTTGTCTATGTATTCACACATGTATTATGTTTCCGGGTAATAAAATTCTAGCACGAATAATAAACATTTATAATGAAATAAGGAAATAAATAATAACTTTATTATTGCCTCTAGGGCATATTTCCTTCAGTCTCCCACTTGCACTAGAGTCAACAATCTTGTTCACATTGCCATGTGATTTAACACCAATATTCATATCTGTATATGATTAACACCCGTACTTCACATCGTCATGTGACCAAGACCCAAAGGGTTTACTAGAGTCAATAATCTAGTTCACATTGCTATGTGATTAACACCCAAAGATTACTAAGGTGTGATCATGTTTTGCTCGTGAGAGAAGTTTAGTCAACGGTCAGAGCCGTATGTATTTTGCAAAAATATACTATGTCTACAATGCTCTGTACGGAGCTACTCTAGCTAATTGCTCCCACTTTCAATATGTATCCAGATCGACACTTAGTCATCTGGATCAGTGTCAAATCTTGCATTGACATAACCCTTTATGATGAACCTCTTGTCACCTCCATAATCGAGAAACATATCCTTATTCCACTAAGGATAATTTGGACCAATGTCCAATGATCTACTCCTAGATCACCATTGTACTCCCTTGCCAAACCAGGGCATAGTATACAATAGGTCTGGTCCATAGAATGGCATACTTTTATAGAACCTATGACTGAGGCATAGGGAATGAGTTTCATTCTCTTTCTATTTTCTGTCGTGGTCGGGATTTGAGTCTTACTCAATTTCATACCTTTGCAACACAGGCAAGAACTCTTTCTTTGACTGTTCCATTTTGAACTACTTCAAAATCTTGTCAAGGTATGTACTCATTGAAAATCTTATCAAGCGTCTTGATCTATCTCAATAGATCTTGATGCTCAATATTTAAGTAGCTTTATTGTGGTCTTTCCTTTAAAGAACTCCTTTCAAACACTTCTTTATGCTTTCCAGAAAAATTCTACATAATTTCTGATCAACAATATGTCACTCACATATACTTACCAGAAAGGCTGTAGTGCTCCCACTCACTTTATTGTAAATACAG
The DNA here is from genome assembly GCA_963921465.1 of Triticum timopheevii. NCBI lineage: Eukaryota > Viridiplantae > Streptophyta > Magnoliopsida > Poales > Poaceae > Triticum > Triticum timopheevii. The sequence continues at coordinate 143,852,669 of OY997272.1, forward strand.
GCTTCACTGCAAGTCCGTATAAAACTATATGCTTTGATCAACTTATCAAAGCGTATATTCCAACTCCGAGATGCTTGCAATAGTCCATAGATGGATCGCTGGAGCTTGTACATTTTGTTAGCACCTTTAGGATTGACAAAACCTTCTGGTTGCATCATATACAACTCTTCTTTAAGAAAACCATTAAGGAATGCAGTTTTGACATCCATTTGCCAGATTTCATAAAATGTGGCAATTGCTAACATGATTCGGACAGACTTAAGCATCGCTACAGTTGAGAAAATCTCATTGTAGTCAACACCTTGAACTTGTCAAAAAACTTTTTGCGACAAGTCGAGCTTTGTAGATAGTAACACTACTATCAGCGTCTGTCTTCCTATTGAAGATCCATTTATACAATATGGCTTGCCGATCATCGGGCAACTCCACCAAAGTCCACACTTTGTTCTCATACATGGATCCCATCTCAGATTTCATGGCCTCAAGCCATTTCGTGGAATCTGGGCTCATCATCGCTTCCTCATAGTTCATAGGTTTCATCATGGTCTAGTAACATGACTTCCAGAACAGGATACCGTACCACTCTGGTGTGGACTGTACTTTGGAAGACCTACGAGGTTCTGTAGTAACTTAATCTGAAGTTTCATGATCATCATCATTAGCTTCCTCACTAATTGGTGTAGGAATCACTAGAACTGATTTCTGTGATGAACTACTTTCCAATTCGGGAGAAGGTACAATTACCTTATCAAGCTCTACTTTTCTCCCACTCACTTCTTTCGAGAGAAACTCCTTCTCTAGAAAGGATCCATCTTAGCAACGAATATCTTGCTTTCGGATCTATGATAGAAGGTGTACCCAACAGTTTCCTTTGGGTATTCTATGAAGATGTACTTCTCCGATTTGGGTTCGAGCTTATCAGGTTGAAACTTTTTCACATAAGCATCACAACTCCAAACTTTAAGAAATGACAGCTTAGGTTTATTGCTAAACCATAGTTCATACGGTGTCGTCTCAATGGATTTTGATGGTGCCCTATTTAAAGTGAATGCAGCTGTCTCGAATGCATAACCGCAAAATGATAGTGGTAAATCAGTAAGATACATCATAGATCACACCATATCCAATAAAGTGTAGTTACGACGTTCGGACACACCATTACGTTGTGGTGTTCCATGTGGCGTGAGCTGTGAAACTATTCCACATTGTTTTTGAATGAAGGCCAAACTCGTAACTCAAATATTCTCCTTTACGATCAGATTGTAGAAACTTTATTTTCTTGTTACGATGATTCTCCACTTCACTCTGAAATTCTTTGAACTTTTCAAATGTTTCAGACTTATGCTTCATTAAGTAGACATACTCATATCTGCTCAAATCATCTGTGAACGTCAGAAAAATAACGATACCCGCCACGAGCATCAACACTCATTGGACCGCATACATCAGTATGTATTATTTCCAACAAGTCAGTAGCTCATCCCATTGTTCCGGAGAACGGAGTTTAGTCATCTTGCCCAAAAGGCACGGTTCGCAAGCATCAAATGATTCATAACCAAGTGATTCCAAAAGTCCATCTTTATGGAGTTTCTTCATGCGCTTTACACCGATATGACCCAAACGGTAGTGCCACAAATAAGTTGCACTATCATTATCAACTTTGCAACTTTTGGCATCAATATTATGAATTTGTGTATCACTACGATCGAGATCCAACAAACTATTTTCATTGGGTGTATGACCATCGAAGGTTTTATTCATGTAAACAGCACAACAATTATTCTCTGACTTTAAATGAATAACTGTATTGCAATAAACATGATCAAATCATATTCATGCTCAACACAAATGCCAAATAACATTTATTTAGGTTTAACACTAATCCCGAAAGTATAGGAAGTGTGCGATGATGATCATATCAATCTTGGAACCACTTCCAACACACATCGTCACTCCACCCTCAACTAGTTTCTGTTTATTCTGTAACTCCTGTTTCGAGTTATTAATTTTTTTAGCAACCGAACAAGTATCAAATGCCCAGGGGCTACTATAAACAGTAGTAAGGTACACATCAATAACCTGTATATCAAATATACCCTCGTTCACTTTGCCATCCTTCTTATCCACCAAAGTTCCCTTTCTTTCTCTTTACCATTTTCTTGAAACTAGTGGTCTTGTTAATCATCAACACTTGATGCTCTTTCTTGATTTCTACCTTCATCGATTTTATCATCATGAAAAGCTCAGGAAACATTTTCGTCATCCCTTGCATACTATAGTTCATCATGAAGTTCCAGTAACTTGGCGATGGTGACTAGAGAACTCTATCATTCACTATCTTGTCTGGAAGATTAACTACCACTTGATTCAAGCGATTGTAGTACCCAGACAATCTGAGCACATGCTCACTGCTTGAGCTATTCTCCTCCATCTTTTAGCTATAGAACTTGTTGGAGACTTCATATCTCTGAACTCGGGTATTTGCTTGAAGTATTAACTTCAATTCCTGGAACATCTCATATGATCCATGACATTCAAAACGTCTTTGAAGTTCCGATTCTAAGCCGTTTAAGCATGATGCACTAAACTATCAAGTAGTCATCATACCGAGCTTTGTCTAACGTTCATAACGTCTGCATCTGCTCCTGCAATAGGTCTATCACCTAGCGGTGCATCAAGGACATAATTCTTCTATGCAGTAATGAGGATAATCCTCAAATCACAGATCTAATCCGCATCATTGCTACTAACATCTTTCAACATAATTTTTCTCTAGGAACATATCTCTACTATCTAAAAGAAACGTAGTGTTCCGTTTCCCCTCTTACGTACCCCCTCTTCGTCCAACCCCTTCGTGTGAACCTCCCTCCTCCCCTCCAGCGATTTTCTTTTCTCCCTCCATCGGTTTTCTCCTCACCGGTTTTCTCCCTGCCGATATTCTTTTCTCCCTTCAATCGGACTCTAACTTTGGTAAACAAATAATTCACATAAGGTAACCAAGCGCAATAATCCAAACACAATCAATTCATGCATGGCAATCAATTCATTCATGACAATGATTAATCTCCTTCCTTATTTCAGTCCCATGGTGATCAATCTACTTCCTTCTTTCAATCACTTCCTTTCTTCTATCACCATGGTTTACCTGGCGCCAATCTCTACTACTAAAAAGAAACATATCATTCCCTCTTGCATTACTTTCCCCTTTTCGTCCATCCCTCCCAGTACGATATTCCCATCCCTACAGCGATTTTCCTCCCCCTCCACCGGGTTTTCCCCTCCTGGTTTTCAATTTATAATTGTTTCCATCTTCCTGGACAAACTCATTCATTTTTTGCTAACACAATTAATTCATGCATGGTAATGAATCTGTTACTATTTGCTAACGCATAATGTAATCAATTAACGCATGGTATTCAATCTCTATTTGGTAACGCAATAAACTCACCAGCAGCAAAAAATCATGGACGCGATAAACGCAAATAGGCAATCAATTCATGCATGATCACAGAAAAAATTGTGACTCAACCCTGTGAGCCTCCTATCAGATTTGATTCTGTTTTTTTACGTTGCCCATCTTTCCCTCTACCTATCTCTCCCGTCTCACCCGCGGCGTCATGTCTCTCGACCAAACCTTGTTCCCTCCCTCTTATCGTTTCTTCTCTTGCGGCAGAATGCGTCTTTCCCTCTACTTATCGGCAGCGGTCCTAAGTGGCATCGAAGCATAGTGATGCCTTCGTTTCCAGCGTGAGAATCTTATCTTCTGTGCATGTACCTCTCCTCCTTTGGTCTAGGGCTTGAAGATTTTTGGGATGCTCTCCTTACCACTCTGGAAGTTACGTCGCCACTAGCATTTTCTTGCCATCGTGGGTCATTGGACCTTTTTGTGCCCAATGTATTCTTCCTTGGAGCACCTCCCGTAATTCAGATCATAACTTTTGAATAATAATATGATTAGTTAAGCGACGCTCTAAACTGTTTTGCCCCCACACCCGGTTATTATGTGTGCATGTTTATCCTTTTGAGATTGTGACCCATTAATTGATTCTTCTTTTTACATTCTTCAAATAGCATGTTTTTGAACTGAGAGGACATTTTAATGATGGATAAGTTTATCTCGACCTGCACTACTTAGGTCTTGTATTCGTGTGTTTTGTTGCGGGGCTCGTTTTTGTGTATATGACCATGCATCGATCTCCGTGATGGTAACTCAATGCCATGCTGCCATTGTGTGAGAGATATAGAGAGAGAGTGGACGAAGGGTTTAGGGAGAGAGAGTATACATGGGTGTAACTAAGAGAGAGATAGTCATGGGAGACAAATATTCTCACGAGAGTAAATGAAAGAGAGAAAGAGAGAGAGAGATTTACACCGGTGTAACTAAGAGAGAGAGAGAGAGATTTATGGGAGACGAATATTTTCACGGGAGTAAATGAGAGAGAGAGAGAGAGAGAGAGAGAGAGAGAGATGTTTTAACCGGAGTATTTGAGAGCGAGAGATTTTCACGGTAGAGATTTTTTTGAGATGCTCTCATGGGACGAACTACTTATGGATACAAAGGTTGTTGTAATATTAGTTGCATAGTATTGTTTCTCAGGTTTGCTATAGCCATATACGCAGGGATATTCTGATATGATAATTCACTAAATTTTTGTATAATATGGCCGAGAACTATTGATTTTCTGCCACAATGCTATGGTGGCGTTTTCTTCTACGATATATCGGTTCCACCCCCATGGCAATATTAAAAACTATATTTCCCCGTTGCAACGCACGGGCAATTTCCTAGTCAAAATAAACATAGGGAAGCAACAACGCGAGCTATTGATCTATAACATTATTTGCAAAATACTATCAGGACTAAGTTCATGATAAATTAAAGTTCAATTAATCATATTACTTAAGAACTCCCACTTAGATAGACATCCCTCTAATCATCTAAGTGATCACGTGATCCAAATCAACTAAATCATAACCGATCATCACGTGAAATGGAGTAGTTTTCAATGGTGAACATCACTATGTTGATCATATCTACTATATGATTCACGCTCGACCTTTCGGTCTTAGTGTTCCAAGGCCATATCTGCATATGCCAGGCTCGTCAAGTTTAACCTGAGTATTCTGCGCGTGCAAAACTGGCTTGCAACCGTTGAAGATGGACGTAGAGCTTATCACACCCGATCATCACGTGGCGTCTGGGCACGACGAACTTTGGCAACAGTGCATACTCAGGGAGAACACTTTTATCTTGAAATTTAGTGAGAGATCATCTTATAATGCTACCGTCAATCAAAGCAAGATAAGATGCATAAAAGATAAACATCACATGCAATCAATATAAGTGATATGATATGGCCATCATCATCTTGTGCTTGTGATCTCCATCTCTGAAGCACCATCATGATCACCATCGTCACCGGCGCGACACCTTGATCTCCATCGTAGCATCGTTGTCGTCTCGCCAACTATTGCTTCTACGACTATCGCTACCGCTTAGCGATAAAGTAAAGCAATTACAGGGCGATTGCATTGCATACAATAAAGCGATAACCATATGGCTCCTGCTAGTTGCCAATAACTCGGTTACAAAACATGATCATATCATACAATAAAATATAGCATCATGCCTTAACCATATCACATCACAACATGCCCTACAAAAACAAGTTATACGTCCTCTACTTTGTTGTTGCAAGTTTTACGTGGCTGCTACGGGCTGAGCAAGAACCGTTCTTACCTACGCATCAAAACCACAACGATAGTTCGTCAAGTTAGTGCTGTTTTAACCTTCTCAAGGACCGGGGGTAGCCACACTCGGTTCAACTAAAGTTGGAGAAACTGACACCTGCTAGCCACCTGTGTGCAAAGCACGTCAGTAGAATCAGTCTCGCGTAAGCGTACTCGTAATGTCGGTCCGGACCGCTTCATCCAACAATACCGTCTAACCAAAGTGTGACATGCTGGTAAGCAGTATGACTTGTATCACCCATAACTCACTTGTGTTCTACTCGTGCATATAACATCTACGCATAAAACCAGGCTCGGATGCCACTGTTGGGGAACATAGTAATTTCAAAAAAAATTCCTACGCACACGCAAGATCATGGTGATGCATAGCAACGAGAGGGGAGAGTGTGTCCACGTACCCTCGTAGACCGAAAGCGGAAGCGTTAGCACAACGCGGTTGATGTAGTCGTACGTCTTCATGGCCCGACCGATCAAGCACCGAAAGCACAGAACCTCCGAGTTCCTGCACACGTTCAGCTCGATGACGTCCCTCGAACTCCGATCCAGCCGAGTGTCGAGGGAGAGTTCCGACAGCAAGATGGTGTGGTGACGATGATGATATTCTACTGACGCGGGGCTTCGCCTAAGCACCACTACGATATTATCGAGGAGGACTATGGTGGAGGGGGGCACCGCACACGGCTAAGAGATCAATGATCAATTGTTGTGTCTATGGGGTGCCCCCTCCCCCATATATAAAGGAGTGTAGGAGGGGGCCGGCCAAGGGGAGGAGGCGCGCCCAAGGGGGGGAGTCCTACTCCCACCAGGAGTAGGACTCCTCCCATTCCTATTTGGAGAGGGAGAGGGATGGAAGAGGAAGGAGGGAGGAAGGAAAGGGGGGGCTGGCCCCCTCCCAATTCGGATTGGGCTTGGGGGGGGGGGGGGGGGGCGCACCCCCTCCCTTGCTCCTTTCCCCTCCTTTCCACTAAAGCCCATTAAGGCCCATATACCTCCCGGGGGGTTCTGATAACCTCCCAAAGCTCCGGTATTGTCCCAATCTCACCCGGAACCTTTTCGGTGTCCAAATATAGTCGTCCAATATATCGATCTTCATGTCTCGACCATTTCGAGACTCCTCGTCATGTTCGTGATCACATCCGGGACTCCGAACAACCTTCAGTACATCAAAACACATAAACTCATAATATAACTGTCATCTAACTTTAAGCGTGCGGACCCTATGGGTTCAAGAACTATGTAGACATGACCGAGACACGTCTCTGGTCAATAACCAATAGCGGAACCTGGATGCTCATATTGGCTCCTACATATTCTATGAAGATCTTTATCGGTCAAACCGCATAACAACATACATTGTTCCCTTTGTCATCGGTATGTTACTTGCCTGAGATTCGATCGTCGGTATCTCAATACCTAGTTCAATCTTGTTACTGGCAAGTCTTTTTACTCGTTACGTAATGCATCATCCCGTAACTAACTCATTAGCTACATTGCTTGCAAGGCTTATAGTGATGTGCATTACCGAGAGGGCCCAGAGATACCTCTCCGACAATCAGAGTGAGAAATCCTAATCTCGAAATACGTCAACTCAACAAGTACCTTTGGAGACACCTGTAAAGCACCTTTATAATCACCCAGTTACGTTGTGACGTTTGGTAGCACACAAAGTGTTCCTCCGGTAAGCGAGAGTTACATAATCTCATAGTCATAGGAACATGTCTAAGTCATGAAGAAAGCAATAGCAACATACTAAACGATCAAGTGCTAAGCTAACAGAATGGGTCAAGTCAATCACATCATTACCCATTACTCAAATGACAACTCATGTCTATGGTTAGGAAACTTAACCATCTTTGATTCACGAGCTAGTCAAGTAGAGGCATACTAGTGACACTATGTTTGTCTATGTATTCACACATGTATTATGTTTCTGGGTAATACAATTCTTCCATGAATAATAAAGATTTATCATGAAATAAGGAAATAAATAATAAATATATTATTGCCTCTAGGGCATATTTCCTTCAAAGCGTGCGTAGAGTTGTATCGGTGGTCGATAGAACTTGAGTGAATATTTGTTCTACCTTTAGCTCCTCCTTGGGTTCGACACTCTTACTTATCAAAAGAGGCTACAATTGATCCCCTATACTTGTGGGTTATCAAGACCTTTCTCTGGCGCCATTGCCGGGGAGTCATAGCGTGGGGTGAATATTCTCGTGTGTGCTTGTTTGCTTTATCACTAAGTAATTTTTATTTGATGTTCTAAGTTGTTCTCTATCTTTAGTTATGGATATGGAACACGAAATACCAAAAAAAATTAGGTTTACTTGCTACTTATGGAGATGGGGAACCTCCTAAAACCCTCGATGCCCATTATGTGAAAGATATTACGTACTACTTTGATAATCCTGAGAAAACCCCATTAAATTATGTTATGGGAGACACATTGGATCAACATGAATACTTTAGGGATTATCGCTTGGCTCAAAAAGGGAAACTATTATGGTATCAAATTTATATGTTGCATTGGTATGCTCGGCAACTATGCTTGAGATATGATTATACTTGTTGCTCTAGGATGAAGGCTCCACACCTTCCCTTTTCATGAAAATTTAATGATGATAAAACCTTGGCTTCTTATGCTAATGGTATCTATGATTACTGATGTGGAACAAATAGAAGAATTCATTGCTTTTATGGGTGCTTATGAAATTGAATCTTTGTTTAAAGAGTGTGAAAATCTTGATGATGCTGTTTACAGACCTAAAAATTTTGCTATACTTAAATATTGCTATGAGAATTATGGATTCAATTCAGATATGGATGAGAGTCTCCGTTGTCCAAGAAGAGACTAACATTTTGCAGGAGTCTATGGAAGAAGAAATTGATGAAAATGTGAGCTCATTGGATGAAAAAGATGAGGAGAGCGAAAAACAAAAGCAGGAAGAGCAGATTGATCACCCGTGCCCACCTTCTAATGAGAGGAACTCTTCAACTCATACATTGTTTAATTCCCCTTTGTGCTTACCGAAGGATGATTGCTATGATGATTGTTATGATCCCGTAGATTCTCTTGAAATACCCCTTTTTTATGATGCTTGCTATGCTTGTGGCCAAGATGCCAATATGAATTAAGCTTATGGAGATGAACTTGCTATAGTTCCTTATGTAAAATATGAAATTGTTGCTATTGCACCCACGCATGATAGTCCTATTATCTTTTTGAATTCTCCCGACTACACTATATCGGAGAAGTTTGCCCTTATTAAGGATTATATTGATGAGTTGCATTTTACTACTACACATGATGATTTTGATAGATATAATATGCATGTGATTGATGCTCCTACTTGCAATTATTATGAGAGAGGAACTATATCTCCACCTCTCTATGTTTCCAATATGATACAGTTGCAAGAAACTGTTTATACTATACATTGGCCTTTACTATGTGTGCATGAATTGTTCTTTTATGACATGCCGATGCATAGGAAGAGATTTAGACTTCATCATTACATGATATATGTTACTTTGTGCTCACTACTAAATCACAAACATTGTTAATTAAAATTGGCTTTGATATACCTTGGGATTTGGGTGGATCCACTACTTGAGCACTATATGCCTAGCTTAATGGCTTTAAAGAAAGTGCTGCCAGGGAGACAACCCGGAAGTTTTAGAGAGTCATTTATTTCTGTTGAGTGCTTTCATAAAGTTTAAAAACAAAAAAATAAAGAGGGGAACTCAAAACTTTTCAAAAAGGAAAGTGAAAGTGAGAAAGACAAGCATTGTTGAAGTGGGGGAGCTCTTTGAACTTGGTTCATGCTCACGGAAACTTTGTGAATCTTAATTGCAGAAACTTTTCATCAAAAATAATTATCCCCTTGTACAATTCCATTTTATTATAAAAATAATGTGCCAAGGTTTGCCTTTAGGATGTTTACAATGCTTGTTGGTTTGTGCGGTGCAGGACAGAAACTTTGGCTGTAGTGAGCGATTTTACATTTTTTACTGGAACATCGAAAGGTTCTGAAAATTTTTTCACTGTCTTTATATACAAGTTTTTTATTTTTCGTAATTTTGGAAGAATTTTTGGGGTACCAGAAGTATGGTGAATGTTCAGATTACTACAGACTGTCCTGTTTAAGACAGATTCTGTTTTTGATGCATAGTTTGCTTGTTTTGATGAAACTATCAATTTCTATCAGTGGATTAAGCCATGGAAAAGTTATATTAAAGTAGCTACAATTCAAAAACAAAATATGAATTGGTTTGCAACAGTACTTGGAGTAGTGATTTGCTTTATTATACTAACGGATCTTACCGAGTTTTCTGTTGAAGTTTTGTGTGGATGAAGTGTTCGAAGATCGAGGAGGTCTCGATATGAGGAAAAGGAGGAGAGGCAAGAGCTCAAGCTTGGGGATGCCCAAGGCACCCCAAGTAAATATTCAAGGAGACTCAAGTGTCTAAGCTTGGGGATGCCTCGGAAGGCATCCCATCTTTCTTCAACAAGTATCAGTATGTTTTCAGATTCGTTTCATTCATGCGATATGTGCAAATCTTGGAGCGTCTTTTGCATTTAGTTTTCACTTTTATTTTATGCACCATGCTAGTATGAGATAGTCCTTGGTTGATTTATAGAATGCTCTTTTCACTTCACTTAAATCTTGAGTACGGCTTTGTAGAATGCTTCATGTGCTTCACTTATATCATTTGAAGTTTGGATTGCCTGTTTCTCTTCACATAGAAAACTGACATTTGTAGAATGCTCTTTTGCATCACTTATATTTGTTAGAGCGTGGGAATATCTTTTGTAGAAAGAATTAAAATCTCTTGCTTCACTTATATCTATTTAGAGAGATGACGGGAATTGGTCATTCACATGGTTAGTCATAAAATCCTACATAAAACTTGTAGATCATTGAATATGATATGTTTGATTCCTTGCAATAGTTTTGCGATATAGAGATGATAATATGTGGGAGATACTAGTAAATGGTTGTGTTTAGTAAGGATATTGGTGTTAAGGTTTGTGATTCCCGAAGCATGCACGTATGGTCTCCTAACTATGTAACCAAATTGGCGCACATTGTATTTTGATTGTTTATCTTTGCGTGAAGGTCGGGGGCGCGCGATGGTTAACTCCTACCAACCTCCCCCTAGGAGCATGCATAGTAGTACTTTGCTTCAAGGGCTAATAAACTTTTGCAATAAGTATATGAGTTCTTTATGACTAATGTGAGTCCATGGATTATACGCACTCTTACCTTTCCGCAATTTGCTAGCCTCTACGGTACCGTGCATTGCCCTTTCTCACCTCGAGAGTTGGTGCAAACTTCACCGGTGCATCCAAACCCTGTTGAGGGAGTCCTGGACTAGGGGGTGTCTAGATAGCCGAACTATCATCATTGGCCGGACTCCAAGAGTATGAAGATACAAGATTGAAGACTTCGTCACGTGTCCGGATGGGACTTTCCTTGGCGTGGAAGGCAAGCTTGGCAATACAGATATGTAGATCTCCTACCATTATAACCGACTCTGTGTAACCCTAGCCCTCTCCGGTGTCTATATAAACCGGAGGGTTTTAGTCCATAGGACGAACAACAATCATACCATAGGCTAGCTTCTAGGGTTTAGCCTCCTTGATCTCGTGGTAGATCTACTCTTGTACTACCCATATCATCAATATCAATCAAGCAGGAGTAGGGTTTTACCTCCATCGAGAGGGCCCTAACCTGGGTAAAAACATCGTGTCCCTTGTCTCCTGTAACCATCCGCCTAGACGCACAGTTCGGGACCCCCTACCCGAGATCCGCCGGCTTTGACAGCGACATTGGTGCTTTCATTGAGAGTTCCTCTGTGCCGTCACAATCAGGAAGGATGCCTCGTCCCGTCTTTAAAGATGGTACCATTGCCAAAGGAGCTTTAGCCATCAGCCAAACTATCCGGCTAGGTGGTTTTCTTATGACCGCCTGTACGGCCGCCGCGCCGACAATGACCTCTCGGGTCATCAAATGCGATCTTCACGTCAACTCGGAACTCGCCGAGCAGCTAGATCCGATGGAGCTCTCCTCCGTAAACGAGCTCTTGGATCGCATCGCCGCCCTGGGAGTCGCTACAAACTACGATCAGATTGGGCCTAAAACCGATCTGATAGAGATCAACTCTCCCCAGGCTACTCACCATGTTGCTGTGGTAGAGGAACAGCACAGCGACTCTTCTTCTACATTAAGGACGAGTTATGTCCGAATTCCCGACCCCTCCATGCCGGATTCCCTCGGAGGGACGGACGTCAATCAAGCACTGAACCTAAAGTCAGGCAGCGGGCCAGATTCGTTGGACAACATCCAACAATCCAAGCTTCCAAGTTCGGAAACTTTTCGGCCCTTGAGTCTTAGATTGGACGGGGTTTCGAATCCAAAACCACCCGCCCATCCAAACATAAGAGATTTATCCCGAATCCGGCAAGAGCCCACTGAAACAGTACACCATTACTGGGCTAGATTCCTCCTGGTCATGGACAGGATAAAGGACTGGCGTGAGGAAAGCGCAATTGCAATCTTCTGCAATAATTGCACGGACAAGGGAATCATGAACGCCATAAGTCGTCGCGAAATTACATGCTTCGCTGACTTGGCATCCATACTACAAAAGTACTGTGCGATGGAGAGTGCCTGGAAAACCGAAACCAAATTTTGGGACAATCCGGCTCCGAATACAACCCTGTTCCAAAATAAAAGGGTGCATCATATTCAGGCACCTGGGTTAAAACCAAAAAACAAAAAACCCCTAAAGGGCACGGAACCGTACTGGAGGGATGACAGCGGACCCTGCAAAATTCATAGTACAGAGGGCGCCACTCCAACACATAGCCTTCGAGCATGTTGGATACTACGGCAGGTGGCCAAAAGTGGCGAAGAGCTTCTAGCTCCAGAGAACCATCCCAGCAATACCAGTACGGTATTAACAGTCTTCGAGACTTCCGCATCAAATAATATGCGGAAACGAACACTCCGCGGCCTCGCCGAAGTCTACCAAGTAGCAACAATAAATCCATGGAGTGACACGGCTATTACCTTTAACGCCAGTGACGAACCTAAATTCCGAACAGCCCGAGCACCAGCCGCATTGGTCCTCAGTCCAATAGTGGATGGCTTTCGCCTTACTAAGGTACTCATGGATGGCGGCTGCGGATTAAACCTCATTTACGAGGAAACCCTTCGAAAAATGGAAGTAGACTGGAGCCGCATTGAGCGAAGCAGCACAACCTTCAGAGGAATGACCCCTAGTCGAGAAGCATGCTGCACAGGAAAAATCACACTGGATGTGGTGTTCGGCTCGCCGGACAACTACAAGTCCGAGGAGGTCACGTTCCATGTGGCCCCGTTCAGCAGCGGATATCACGCTTTATTAGGACGAGAGGCATTCACAATTTTTCAAGCTATACCTCATTACGGGTACATGAAGCTCAAAATGCCCGGGCCCAACGAAATCATCACCCTTGCTAGTGATCCGGACGTAGCGCTCCGATCCGAAAATAAGACGGCCGCACTAGCCCTAGAGGCGCTTTCTGAAGCCCTAGCGGCCAAGGAACTCACATCACTGCGCTCCACGGTGAACAGGGACGACGTGATACTTGACAAAAGATCCAAGTCCACCTCTTTTAAGCCAGCAGATGAAATAGTCAAATTCCAGGTCCATCCAACGGACCCAACAAAGACGGCCTCCATTGGGGCACAATTAAACCCTGATGTAGACGCCGCATTACGAGAATTCCTATGGGAAAATTGGGACATTTTTGCCTGGCACCCTTCAGACATGCCAGGAATCCCACGGCGGCTGGCCGAGCACAGCCTAAATATCCTAAAAGGATTCAAGCCAGTCAAGCAGACTCTTCGGCGATTTTCCGAACCCAAAATACATGCAATGGGAGAGGAGCTAGCCAAACTATTGGAAGCCGGATTCATCAGAGACATAAAACATCTGGACTGGCTAGCAAACCTGGTGATGGTACCAAAGAAGGATAAATCCTGGCGCCTATGTGTCGACTTCAAAGACCTTAATAAGGCTTGCCCAAAGGATCCATTCCCCCTCCCACGCATCGACCAAATCATCAACGCTACCGCAGGACACAATTCATTGTGCTTCCTCAATGCATACTACGGCTACCACCAAATCAAGATGGCAGAGCCAGACCAAGCCGCAACGGCATTCATCACTCCATACAGACCATTCTGCTTCAACACAATGCCCTTCGGGCTCAAAAATGCCGGCGCAACATATCAACGCATGATTCAGACATGTCTGGCAAACCAGATCAGCAAAACAGTGGAGGCATACGTCGATGACGTGGTCGTCAAATCCAAGCATGTCGAAACCCTAGTAGACGACTTGAGGCTCACATTCCACAGTCTCCGAACATACGACATTAAGCTCAACCCGGAAAAATGCGTTTTCGACGTACCAGCCGGAAAGCTCTTGGGCTTCATTGTACCCGGTAGAGGAATAAAAGCAAACCCAGCCAAGATCCGAGCTCTGTCACAATTGGATATCCCAAAAGACCTCAAGCAAATACAAAAATTGACTAGATGCGTGGCGGCTCTAAGCCGTTTTATCTCCCGCTTAGGAGAAAAGGCATTACCCCTTTATCGCCTCCTCCGGCGCACCGAACACTTCGAGTGGACGGATACCGCCACGGCCGGACTAGAAGAAATCAAAGCCATATTGGCAACAAATCCGGTCCTGGCCGCGCCCAACTTGGGCGAACCAATGTTATTATATATCGCGGCAACACATCAAGTTGTAAGCACGGTGCTTGTCGTCGAATGAGAAACGGAAGGACACAAGTTCCCCCTTCAAAAACCTGTTTACTACGTGTCCACTGTCCTAACTCCATGCAAGTCCCAGTACCCACATTACCAGAAGATAGCGTACGCGGTGTTCATGGCATCCCGGAAGCTACGACACAGTTCCAAGAGTGTTCGATAATAGTAGCCTCCGAAGTACCCCTTAATGACATTATAAACAACCGCGACGCGACTAGCCTGATTGCAAAATGGGCCATCGAGCTCCTCCCATTCGACATAACCTATAAGCCACGGCGAGCTATCAAGTCGCAGGTTTGGGCTGACTACATTGCCGAATGGACTGAAGCCGAACTCCCTAAAGAGTACGGCGGATATTCCAATTGGATCATGCACTTTGACGGCTCCAAAATGTTGGCCGGCCTGGGGGCTGGTGTCGTCCTGACGTCCCCAACCAGAGACACAGTCCAATACGTACTCCAGATAATGTACACGGACTCCAACAATGCAGCCGAATACGAGGCCCTTCTACATGGTCTCCGGATGGCAATCTCCATGGTCATTCAACGCCTAGAGGTCCGTAGGGATTCAAACCTCGCACTATCCCAAATAAATGGAGACTTTGACGCCAAGGATCCGAAAATGGCAGCCTACCGTAACGCCGTCTTAAAAATGTCAGCTCGGTTCGAAGGACTCAAATTCCACCATATAGCCCGGGATAACAACCAGGCGGCCGACATGTTGGCACGCATCGGCGCAAAGCGCGACGCCGTCCCTCCCAACATCTTCCTGGAGCGGCTTTTCAAGCTATCCATACTATGGGAAGGGGAGTCCGGAAACAACAACCCGGAACCAACCGCACCGCCCAACACCGAACACTCTGACACAATCGGTGGCTCTGCCAATGAAATAACACCTTCAGCCCACGAAATAATGGCAGTCATTGCCCCGTGGACGGAACCATTCCTAGCCTACTTAACCAGGCATGAACTTCCCGAAGACCAAAATGAGGCCCGCTGCATAGTACGGCGATCTAAAGCCTACAAGGTCGATGAGGGAGAGCTTTATAAGAAAAGCACAACCGGAGTCCTTCAAAGGTGCATCTCCGAATAGGAAGGGCGAAATCTTCTGGCTGAAATTCACGCCGGACTCGGTGGACACCACGCCTCAGCCCGGGCCCTGGTAGGCAAGGCCTTCCGTATAGGATTTTATTGGCCGACGGCCCAGGCAGATTCTCAGGACTTAGTCCAACGATGCATTGGTTGCCAACTCTTTGCTAATCAAAGCCACATGCCACCCACCGCCCTCAAAACTATACCCATCACCTGGCCGTTCGTGGTCTGGGGGCTTGACATGGTTGGACTCCTTAAAGGAGGAACCCACAAGCAAAAATACCTATTGGTCATGGTGGACAAATTCACCAAATGGATAGAGGCCAAGCCAGTTAAGACGGCCGAATTTGGGCCTGTGATAGACTTCATATCTGGGGTAGTACACCGCTACGACGTCCCCCATAGCATCATTACTGATAACGGCACGAACTTCACGGCCGACGAGGTTAAACTCTGGTGCAAAAACATGGGCATCAAGCTCGACTACGCTTCAGTCTATCACCCTCAAACTAACGGTCAAGTCGAACGAGCAAACGGTCTAATCATGAGCGGCATCAAACCCAGACTAGTGCGGTCCCTTAAGGAATCTAACACGCACTGGGTAGAGGAGCTCGACTCCGTACTCTGGGGCTGCGGACCACGCCAAATCGTACTACCGGATTCACACCATTTTTTATGGTATACGGCGCAGAGGCAGTTTTGCCCTGCGACATAATTCATGACTCACCTCGCGTGCACATGTACGAAGGAAGAGAAGCCGAGATGGATCGGCAGGACAGTTTGGATGCCTTAGAGGAGGAGCGCAATGTGGCAAAAGCTCGTTCCGCATTCTATCAACAGAAGGCTCGAAGATATCAAAGCAGAGAAGTACGGGCCAAAACTTACAATGTTGGCGAACTAGTTCTACGCCTGCCGGACAAGAAAAAGGACAAACTCAAGCCCAAATGGGAGGTCCCTTCATCATCGACCAAGTCCTGACCGGTGGAGCATACCGTCTTCGAAACGCATCGGATAACCGACTAGAGCCGAACGCATGGAACGCAGCCCGTCTTCGAAGATTTTACGCCTAGCGCCGAACTCCGAGTTCGTCTCCTTTCTCCAACTACATTTTATACTTTAGCTGTCCTTTATTTCTCTCCTTCTCCCTCCCCCTTTCTCATAGCCTTCGAAGGCTCGCTCGCGCATTGGTCGCACACACTTGACGTGCTACTCGCACTCATTATACCTGGGGGCTTCTTTAACAGAAGCTTATAAGGGCCTTATGCCCAACACATGTGTCACACTTCCGCATGTACCTTTTATTCACCATTATATGCATCGATATGACTTAAGTTTTGGCCAAGCTGGGTTGCCTAGCTCCTGTGCTTACCCCTATGTTCCTGATTGTTCGGCTAGGAGGTAAAGGGAGCACCTTTGCGATTGTTACTGCCGGGTCAGCCGGATGTGTACCTCATACTGGGTGAAGCCGAAAGTTAGCGTTCTTAAGGGAATATTCGGTCGGTGAATTGAAAGATGATTTCTTACCTATTTATTTATCTGCCCCCAGATGCTTTCCTGCTTTTTTCGCAGTCCGGACATGCACTTTAGGGCATGCCTCCCAGGGAAAGGAACCCCTAACGGAACTATTCTCCCTGGAAGATGTTTCTTACTAACCATGTAATATAACATAACTAGTTGGGCACTTGTCTGATAAAGCACTAATGACCCCTACGTCTGGTCTCCATGCATGCCCCGGTTTTTACATAACCGTGAGGGTATTCAGACACACACCGGACTGTCGGGTCCCGAGGTTGAAGAGAAAAGGTCCGCAATGACAAACGATCTACAATCCGGCTAGAAGGCATTTTTTCATGTCAGTTCAAATTACATAGTCAAGCTGACTGATGGTATTCCTCTTCGATACCATCTAATAAACTGTCTAGTTTACAGTCCCGTTGTGAATACTTTGCGGCCAACTCTACTTGGTCGTACACTAAGCTCACAGGGATCTCCTTCCCATCGGGCCCCACAGGTCCGACCTCGGCCATGTGGTTCGGGTCAGCCTTCGCATACCGTGTCTTCACCATGGCCCAGGCCTCCCTGGCGCCTTGACGGCAGGCCGATATCTTCCACAACCGGAAGCGCCGCCGTGCTACCTGAAGTTTCTCCGCAAGCTCTCCAAGACCTTCGGGCAGGGACATGGAAGGCCACAAGGCCTGGGCGACTCCGCTCATCACCTGCTGAACTCGTTCGTGCAGTTGCAGCAGCTCGGGAAGTAGGTCACCCGTTGAACCAGGCATTTCCTCCGCAGGACGACCTGTGAGCACGCCTACAGACATATTTCTGTCAATCGACTACCTCGCCGAGCTCTTCTTTTCAAAAAGTTTGCTCAAGCACTTACTATAAATGCCGCGACGAAGCCGCCGATTCTCCTTCACGGAGTCAGACAGCTGGGCCCGAACATCTTTTAGTTCCTCGCCCAGCTGGGTGTTGGCATCTTGGAGTTTGTTCCTCTCCTGCTGCACCCTCATCAGCACCTTCTCGCCGGCCTTCAGGTGGCGCAGTAGCTGTTTCTTGTTCGGATATAGTCCGGCGCCATCTGCAATATTATTGTCAGACTTATACACACGCCGCACTTCACAAACTACTTATCTTTCGAAGTATGTATTACCAGAGGGGGTCTCTGTGGCTCCCCCTGCGGCGGCTAGTGTGGCCTCAAGTTGGGCCTTGCACTCTTGAAGCTCCTGGGACAGGTGGGTATTCTTCTCCGTAAGATCCTGCATAACAAATGATCCTTAAATCAGTTATTCTAACTATTTTAAGTCTCGGGGGCTACTGGCATATATAACTGCCAAAATTCCTCACCCGTATGTCTTTCACATACTGTTCCGTGGCTCTGGCTAGACCATCTTGAGCAGCACGGAGGTGCGCATCACCCGAATTAAAGGCATTTAACGCCTCGGGGGAGAAGCATGCGTCACGAAGAAATGTCCGGCGGTGCCTGTGATTCATGGCGCTCTCCACCTCAGATCTGGTGGCGGACAACCTGT
Source organism: Triticum timopheevii (assembly GCA_963921465.1). Taxonomy (NCBI): domain Eukaryota; kingdom Viridiplantae; phylum Streptophyta; class Magnoliopsida; order Poales; family Poaceae; genus Triticum; species Triticum timopheevii. The sequence goes on from OY997272.1 coordinate 143,871,365, forward strand.
CGGCGTCCTCCGTTGGAGGAGCACCCGACGTGCGCCTTGTGTTCACCTCCCCCTCCGGACATGGTGTTGGAGCCTGGCTGGTGGAGGCGGGATTGGCAACCTCTCCGGGCACAGTCCGGCGAGCGCTCTTTCTCCTGAAAAAACCACGAGCGTTAATATGCCTTCCAGGAACCTTTTCCGGAAACATGGGGGCGCGCCATACCATTGCGGCGACGTCTCGATTTGCGCCGCACTTCTTTTCCGCCTGCTGGGCCGAGCTGCCCCTTGTTGGTCAGCCGCCGCGGGTTCGGCTTCCCGCCTCAAAGGCACCTCCTACAGAGCACCATTGGTATACAGTGATCAGAAATAAGCATGGATGAGTAATGGTATCAGGACTCCGGTCACAAGTTACCTGGGAAGCCGGAGATATACCGGGGCAGTCGGCCGTAATGGTGACCAAAGCATTGTCCATGCTAAGTTGGTGGAACACCCCATCGATCAGCTCCACCTTTATGTCCGGATCCTCTTCGGAGGCCGGATCAAGGGATCATTCCGGATCCTCTGGTTGCGGAGCCAGGCTGCGTATATCCTCTACGGACGGCGCAGTTCCTGCGTCGAAATCACAAAGTGAGACACTTAACTTTGGGAATATGGATCGGATAGACAAACGTCCGCTTACCCAGCCCCGAGGGTTGTTCATGGAAAATCCATTCAATGGACTCGCACGGAGGAAGTCCTCCTTCTCCCCCTTGTACAAGCCGGACAGGATCTTTACCAGATCGGCAACCGATCCCGGCCCCTTGCGGCCATGACGGGTGGCATCATCCTCCCCGTTGAAATCCCACATGGGGTGGCATCTATATTGGAGCGGCTGCACCCCTCGCATGATGCATGTGGCCATCACTCCAATCATGGTCAATCCGGAATGAGCCAATAACCTTATTCAGCCCATCAATTATTGAACGTCCCTATCATTCTCCCATTGAGGGCTCTGCGGGCGCCAACTTAGGCGTTTCTTCAGAGGAGCGTTGCTGAACTCCGGGAGGCCGATCCGAACTGGGTCCAGTAGCGGGGCGTCTTCCATGTAAAACCATTTTCAAGGCCAGTCTTCGGACACCTTCTTTGGGGTTCCGGATAGATATCCGGTCCCGGCGATGCACCATATTTCGGCTCCGCCCACTTGATATATCGACCCCTCATGAGAACGGGGTACGAGGCAGAATAATCTCTTCCACAACGCAAAATGGGCCTCGATGCCCAAGAACAGCTCGCAAAGGGCCACGAAGCCCGCGATATGCAGGATAGAGGCAGGCGTAAGATGATAAAGCTAGAGCCCATAGAGCTCCAGGAGCCCCCGGAGAAACGGATGTATGGGAAATCCGAGTCCTCTTATTAGATAAGGGACGAAGCATACCCGCTCTCCTTTGGAGGGATTGGGGATGCTCTCCGCCTGCTTCCCGCCCTTGTAGGTGGCGAGTCTGGCTCGAACCGGAACCATGAAGGCTGGGGGAAGAAATCCCTCGGTTTGGAGCGTCACCAGCTCACTATGCGGGACCAAGCATCTCCCCCAATCTCCTGGCTGAGGGCTAGGAGCACGAGAGGAGGAGCCGCGTCGACTGTCCATGATGGAATGGATTTTTGGTCAGAGGCGCTCTGATGAATGCTCGCGAAAGGAGGATGGTGTGATTCGGATCTAGATCCTCGCCTCTCTTTATAGGCAGCTCATTCGTGCAGCTAGGGGGTGGAATGTAAAAATACCCTGGCTTTTCGCATTCGTACGACACGTGGAAGATGATCATTATCGGACGTGGAAGCCAAGGAGCGCAGCATTTATAAAGAGCCGGACACCGTTCGGTGGGTACATGGAATTTGGAGGAGAACCCGCCTTGCAATGCCGAAGACAACATGCGCGCCGGACTCGTCGTCATTGAAGCCTGGTTCGGGGGCTATTGAGGGAGTCCTGGACTAGGGGGTGTCCGGATAGCCGAACTATCATCATTGGCCGGACTCCAAGACTATGAAGATACAAGATTGAAGACTTCGTCCCGTGTCCGGATGGGACTTTCCTTAGCGTGGAAGGCAAGCTTGGCAATACGGATATGTAGATCTCCTACCACTGTAACCGACTCTGTGTAACCCTATCCCTCTCCGGTGTCTATATAAACCGGAGGGTTTTAGTCCGTAGGACGAACAACAATCATACCATAGGCTAGCTTCTAGGGTTTAGCCTCCTTGATCTCGTGGTAGATCTACTCTTGTACTACCCACATCATCAATATCAATCAAGCAGGAGTAGGGTTTTACCTCCATCGAGAGGGCCTGAACCTGGGTAAAAACATCGTGTCCCTTGTCTCCTGTAACCATCCGCCTAGACGCACAGTTCGGGACCCCCTACCCGAGATCCGCCGGTTTTGACACCAACACCCGTGATATGATACGCTGTATCACACATAAGCCTCCTTATATCTTCCTCAAAACAGCCACCATACCTACCTATTATGGCATTTCCATAGCCATTCCAAGATATATTGCCATGCAACTTCCATCATCATCATATACATGACCTGAGCATTCATTGTCATATTGCTTTGCATGATCATAAGATAGCTAGCATGATGTTTTCATGGCTTGTCCATTTTGATACCTTTGCTATGCTAGATCATTGCACATCCCGGTACACCGTCGGAGGCATTCATATAGAGTCATATTTTTTTCTAGTATCAAGTTGTAATATTGAGTTGTAAGTAAATAAAAGTGTGATGATCATCATTATTAGAGCATTGCCCCAGTGAGGAAAGGATGATGGAGACTATGATTCCCCCACAAGTCGGGATGAGTCTCCGGACTTTATGAAAAATAGAAGAGGCCAAAGAAGCCCAAATAAAAAAAGAGGCCAAAGAAGCCCACCAAAAAAAGAGAAAATAAAAAAGGAGAGAAAAAGAGAGAAGGGGCAATGTTACTATCCTTTTACGATAATTGTGCTTAAAAATAGCACCATGTTCTTCATATAGAGAGTCTCTTGAGTTATCACTTTCATATACTAGTGGGAATTTTAATTATAGAACTTGTCTTGTATATTCCGATGATGGGCTTCCTCAAATGCCCGAGGACTTCATGAGCAAGCAAGTTGGATTCACACCCACTTAGTTTCAGTTTGAGCTTTCATACACCTATCGCTCTTAGTGCATCCGTTGCATGGCAATCCCTACTCCTCGCATTGACATCAATTGATGGGCATCTCCATAGCCCGTTGATTAGCCGCGTCGATGTGAGACTTTCTCCCTTTTTGTCTTCTCCACACAACCTCCATCATCATACTCTATTACACTTGTAGTGCTATATCCATGGCTTGAGCTCATGTATTGCGTGAGGGTTGCAAAGGATGAAGCGCGTTAAAAAGTATGAACCAATTGCTTGGCTGACACCAGGATGAGCATGATGTTGGGGAATGTAGTAATTTCAAAAAAATTCCTACGCACATGCAAGATCATGGTGACGCATAGCAACGAGAGGGGAGAGTGTCATCCACGTACCCTCGTAGACCGTAAGCGGAAGCGTTATGACAACGCGGTTGATGTAGTCGTACGTCTTCACGATCGACCGATCCTAGTACCGAACGTACGACACCTCCGCGATCTGCACACGTTCAGCTCGGTGACGTCCCACGAACTCCGATCCAGCAAAGTGTCGAGGGAGAGTTTCGTCAGCATGACGGCATGATGACGATGATGATGAAGCTACCCACGCAGGGCTTTGCCTAAGCACCGCAATGATATGACCGAGGTAGATTATGGTGGAGGGGGACACCGCACACAGCTAAAAGATCAATGATCAACTTGTGTGTCTATGGGGTGCCCCCTTCCCCCATATATAAAGGAGTGGAGGAGGGGGAGGAAGCCGGCCTCCTAGGCGCGCCCGAAGGGGAGTCCCACTCCCACCGGGAGTAGGATTCCACCCCTTCCAAGAGTAGGAGTAGGAGGAAAGGAAGGAGGAGAGAGGGGGAAGGAAAAAGGGGGGTGCCGCCCCCCTTGCTTGTCCAATTCGGACTAGAGGGAGAGGGGGCGCGTGGCCTGCCCTGGCCGCCCCATCCTCTCTCCACCAAGCCCCATGAGCCCATTACACTCCCCGAGGGGTTCCGGTAACCCCCCGGTACTCCGGTATTTGTCCAAACTCACTCGAAACTCTTCCGAAGTCTAAACATAGTCATCCAATATATCAATCTTTATGTCTCGACCATTTCGAGACTCCTCGTAATGTCCGTGATCATATCCGGGACTCTGAACTACCTTCGGTACATCAAAACACATAAACTCATATTACCGATCGTCACCGAACGTTAAGCGTGCGGACCCTACGGGTTCGAGAACTAGGTAGACATGACCGAGACACGCCTCCGGTCAATAACCAAAAGTGGAACCTGGATGCTCATATTGGCTCCTACATATTCTACGAAGATCTTTATCGGTCAAACCACATAACAACATACATTGTTCCCTTTGTCATTGATATGTTACTTGCCCGAGATTCGATCGTCGATACCTCAATACGTAGTTCAATCTCGTTACCGGCAAGTCTCTTTACTCGTTCTGTAATGCATCATCCTGCAACTAACTCATTAGTCACATTGCTTGCAAGGCTTATAGTGATGTGCATTACCGAGAGGGCCTAGAGATACCTCTCCGACAATCGGAGTGACAAATCCTAATCTCGATCTATGCCAACTCAACAAACACCATCGGAGACACCTGTAGAGCACCTTTATAACCACCCAGTTATGTTGTGACGTTTGGTAGCACACAAAGTGTTCCTCCGGTATTCGGGAGTTGCATAATCTCATAGTCATAGGAACATGTATAAGTCATGAAGAAAGCAATAGCAACATACTAAATGATCAAGTGCTAAGCTAACGGAATGTGTCAAGTCAATCACATCATTCTCTAATGATGTGATCCCGTTAATGAAATGACAATGTCTATGGCTCGGAAACTTAACCCTCTTTGATTCAACAAGCTAGTCAAGTAGAGGCATACTAGTGACACTCTGTTTGTCTATGTATTCACACATGTACTAAGTTTCCGGTTAATACAATTATAGCATGAAGAATAAACATTTATCATGATATAAGGAAATATAAATAACAACTTTATTATTGCCTCTAGGGCATATTTCGTTCAGTCTCCCACTTGCACTAGAGTCAATTAATCTAGTTCACATCACCATGTGATTTAACACCAATAGTTCACATCTGTATGTGATTAACACCCATAATTCACATCGTCATTAACCAACACCCAAAGGGTTTAGTAGAGTCAATAATCAAGTTCACATCGCTATGTGATTAACACCCAAAGAGTACTAAGGTGTGATCATGTTCTTCTAGTGAGAGAAGTTTAGTCAACGGGTCTGTCACATTTAGAGCCGTATGTATTTTGAAAATATTCTATGTCTTCAATGCTCTACATGGTGCTACTCTAGCTAATTGCTCCCACTTTCAATATGTATCCAGATTGAGACTTAGAGTCATCTGGATCGGTGTAAAATCTTGCATCGACGTAACTCTTTGCGACGAACTTTTTATCACCCCCATCACCGAGAAACATTTCTTTTGTCCTCACTAAGGATAATTTTGACCGTTGTCCATTGATCTACTCTTAGATCACTATTGTACCCCCTTGCCAAACTTATGGCAAGGTACACAATAGGATTGGTACACAGCACATCATACTTTATAGGTCCTATGATTGTGGCATAGCGAATGACTTTCATTCTCTTTGTATCTTCTGCCATGGTCGGGCTTTGAGTCTTACTCAACTTTACACCTTGTAATACAGACAAGAATTCCTTCTTTGACTGATCCATTTTGAACTCCTTCAAAAACTTGTCAAGGTATTTACTCATTGAAAAATCCTATCAAGCGTCTTGATCTATCTCTATAGATTTTGATGCCCAATATGTAAGCATCTTCATCAAGGTCTTTCATTGAAAAACTCTTATTCAAGTATCCCTTTATGCTATCCAGAAATTCTATATCATTCCCAATCAACAATATGTCATCCACATATAATATTAGAAATTCTACAGAGCTTCCACTCACTTTCTTGTAAATACAGGCATCACCAAAAGTCTGTATAAAACCATATGCTTTGATCAACTCATCAAAGCATATATTCCAACTCCAAGAGGCTTGCACCAGTCCACAAATGGATAGCTGGAGCTTGCACACTTTGTTAGCACCCTTTGGATCGACAAAACCTTCTGGTTGCATCATATACAACTCTTCTTCTAGAAATCCATTCAGGAATGCAGTTTTGACATCCATCTGCAAAATTTCATAATCATAAAATGCAGCAATTGCTAACATGATTCGGACAGACTCAAGCATCGCTACGGGTGGGAAAGTCTCATCGTAGTCAACTCCTTGAACTTGTCGAAAACCTTTTGCGACAAGTCGAGCTTTGTAGATAGTAACACTACTATCAGCGTCTGTCTTCCTCTTGAAGATCCATTTATTTTCTATGGCTTGCCGATCATTGGACAAGTCCGCCAAAGTCCACACTTTGTTCTCATACATGGATCCCATCTCAGATTTCATGGCCTTCGAGCCATTTCGTGGAATCTGGGCTCATCATCGCTTCCTCATAGTTCGTAGGTTCATCATGGTCTAGTAACATGACTTCCAGAACAGGATTACCATACCATTCTAGTGTGGACCGTACTCTGGAAGACCTACGAGGTTCTGTAGTAACTTGATCTGAAGTTTCGTGATCATCCTCATTTGCTTCCTCACTAATTGGTGTAGGAATCACTGGAACTGATTTCTGTGATGAACTACTTTCCAATTCGGGAGAAGGTACAATTACCTCATCAAGCTCTTCTTTCCTCCCACTCTCTCCTTTTGAGAGAAACTCCTTCTCTAGAAAGGATCCATTCTTAGCAACGAATATCTTGCCTTCGGATCTGTGATAGAAGGTGTACCAACAGTTTCCTTTGGATATTCTATGAAGACACACTTCTCCGATTTGGGTTCAAGCTTATCAGGTCGAAGCTTTTTTGCATAAGCATCGCAGCCCCAAACTTTAAGAAACGACAACTTTGGTTTCTTGCCAAACCACAGTTTATAAGGCGTCGTCTCAACGGATTTTGATGGTGCCCTATTTAAAGTGAATGCAGCTATCTCTAATGCATAACCCCAAAACGATAGTGGTAACCCGATAAGAGACATCATAGATCGCACCATATCCAATAAAGTGCGGTTATGACGTTCGGACACACCATTATGCTGTGGTGTTCCATGTGGCCTGAGCTGTGAAACTATTCCACATTATTTTAAATGATGGCCAAACTCATAACTCAAATATTCTCCTCCACGATCAGATTGTAGAAACTTTATTTTCTTGTTATGATGATTCTTCACTTCACTCTGAAATTCTTTGAACTTTTAAAATGTTTCAGACTTGTGTTTCATTAAGTAGATATACCCATATCTGCTCAAATCATCTGTGAAGGTCTGGAAACGATACCCGCCACGAGCATCAATACTCATTGGACCGCATACAATCGATATATATTATTTCCAATAAGTCACTAGTTCATTCCATTGTTCTAGAGAACGGAGTTTTATCCATCTTGCCCATAAGGCATGGTTCGCAAGCATCAAATGATTCATAATCAAGTGATTCCAAAAATCCATCTTTATGAAGTTTCTTCATGCGCTTTACACTGATATGACCCAAATGGCAGTGCCAGAAATATGTTGCATTACATTATCAATTTTGCATCTTTTGGCATCAATATTATGAATATGCGTATCACTACGATCAAGATTCAATAAACCATCAACATTGGGTGTATGACCACAGAAGGTTTTATTCATGTAAACAGAATAACAATTTATTCTCTATCTTAGATGAATAATCATATCGCAATAAACATGATCTCATCATATTTATGCTCAACGCAAACACCAAATAATATTTATTTAGGTTCAACACTAATCTCAAAAGTATAGGGAGTGTGCGATGATGATCATATCAATCTTGGAACCACTTCCAACACACATCGTCACTTCACCCTCAACTAGTCTCTGTTTATTCTGTAACTCCTGTTTCGAGTTACTAATCGTAGCAACCGAACAAGTATCAAATACCCAGGGGCTACTATAAACACTAGTACGGTACACATCAATAACCTGTATATCAAATATATCCTTGTTCACTTTTCCATCCTTCTTATCCACCAAATATTCAGGGCATTTCCACTTCCAGTGACCATTTCCTCTGCAGTAGAAGCACTCAGTTTCAGGCTTTAGTCCAGCTTTGGGCTTCTTCATAGGAGTGACAACTTGCTTGCCACTCTACTTGAAGTTCCATTTCTTTCCCTTTACCCTTTTCTTGAAACTACTGGTTTTGTCAATCATCAACACTTGATGCTCTTTCTTGATTTCTACCTTCGTCGATTTTCAACATCATGAAGAGCTCGGGAATCGTTTTCGTCATCCCTTGCATACTATAGTTCATCACGAAGTTCCAGTAACTTGGTGATGGTGACTAGAGAAGTCTATCAATCACTATTTTATCTGGAAGATTAACTCCCACTTGATTCAAGCGATTGTAGTACCCAGACAATCTGAGCACATGCTCACTGCTTGAGCTATTCTCCTCCATCTTTTTAGCTATAGAACTTGTTAGAGACTTTATATTCTCAACTCGGGTATTTGCTTGAAATATTAACTTCAACTCTTGGAACATCTCATATGGTCCATGATGACCAAAACGTCTTTGAAGTCCCGATTCTAAGCCGTTAAGCATGGTGCACTAAACTATTAAGTAGTCATCATATTGAGCTAGCCAAACGTTCATAACATCTGCATATGCTCCTGCAATAGGTCTGTCACCTAGCAGTGCATCAAGGACATAATTCTTTTGTGCAGCAATGAAGGTAAACCTTAGATCATGGACCCAGTCCGCATCATTGCTACTATCATCTTACAATTTAGTTTTCTCTAGGAACACATATAAAAACATAGGGAAACAACAACGCGAGCTATTGATCTACAACATAATTTGCAAAATACTATCAGGACTAAGTTCATTATAAATTAAAGTTCAATTAATCATATTACTTAAGAACTTCCACTTAGATAGACATCCCTCTAATCATCTAAGTGATCATGTGATCCCAATCAACTAAACCATCTCCGATCATCACGTGAGATGGAGTAGTTTTCAATGGTGAACATCACTATGTTGATCATATCTACTATATGATTCACGCTCGACCTTTCGGTCTTAGTGTTCTGAGGCCATATCTGCATATGCTAGGCTCGTCAAGTTTAACCTGAGTATTCTGCGTGTGCAAAACTGGCTTGCACCCGTTGTATGTGAACGTAGAGCTTGTCACACCCGATCATCACGTGGTGTCTCGGCACGACGAACTGTAGCAACGGTGCATACTCAGGGAGAACACTTATACCTTGAAATTTAGTGAGAGATCATCTTATAATGCTACCGCCATACTAAGAAAAATAAGATGCATAAAGGATAAATATCACATGCAATCAATATAAGTGATATGATATGGCCATCATCATCTTGTGCCTTTGATCTCCATCTCCAAAGCACCAACATGATGACCATCGTCATCGGCGCGACACCTTGATCTCCATCGTAGCATCATTGTCGTCTCGCCAACTATTGCTTCTACGACTATCGCTACCGCTTAGTGATAAAGTAAAAACAACTATAGGGCGATTGCATTGCATACAATAAAGCAACAACCATATGGCTCCTGCCAATTGCCGATAACTCCGTTTACAAAACATGATCATCTCATACAATAAAATTTAGCATCATGTCTTGACCATATCACATCACAACATGCCCTGCAAAAACAAGTTAGACGTCCTCTACTTTGTTGTTTGCAAGTTTTACGTGGCTGCTACGGGCTTAACAAGAACCGTTCTTACCTACGCATCAAAACCACAACGATTTTTCGTCAAGTGTGCTATTTTAACCTTCAACAAGGACCGGGCGTAGCCACACTCGATTCAACTAAAGTTGGAGAAACAGACACTCACCAGCCACCTATGTGCAAAGCACGTCAGTAGAACCAGTCTCGCGTAAGCGTACGCATAATGTCGGTTTGAGACGCTTCATCAAACAATACCGATGAATCAAAGTATGACATGCTGCTAAGCAGTATGACTATTATCGCCCACAACTCTTTGTGTTCTACTCGTGCATATAACATCTACGCATAAACCTGGCTCGGATGCCACTGTTGGGGAACGTAGTAATTTCAGAAAAGAAATCCTACGCACACGCAAGATCATGGTGATGCATAGCAAGGAGAGGGGAGAGTGTCGTCCACGTACCCTCGTAGACCGTAAGCTGAAGCGTTATGACAACGCGGTTGATGTAGTCGTACGTCTTCACGATCGACCGATCCTAGTACCGAACGTACGGCACCTCCGCTATCTGCACATGAACTCTGATCCAGCAAAGTGTCGAGGGAGAGTTTCGTCAGCACGATGGCATGATGACGGTGATGATGAAGCTACCGACATAGGTCTTCGCCTAAGCACCACAACTATATGACCGAGGTGGATTATGGTAGAGGGGGGCACTTCACACGGCTAAAAGATTAATGATCAACTTGTGTGTCTATGGGGTGCCCCCTTCCCCTGTATATAAAGGAGTGGAGGAGGGGGAGGAGGCCAGCCTCCTAGGCGCGCCCCAAGGGGAGTCCTACTCCCACAGGGAGTAGGATTCCACCCCATCCAAGAGAGGAGTAGGAGGAAAGGAAGGAGGAGAGAGGGGGAAGGAAAAAGGGGGGCACCTCCCACCCTTCCTTGTCCAATTCGGACTAGAGGGAGAGGGGGCATGCGGCCTGCCCTGGCCGCCCTTCCTCTCTCAACCAAGGCCCATGAGGCCCATTACACTCTCCGGGGGGTTTCGGTACCCCCCGATACTCCGGTATTTGTCCAAACTCACTCAGAACTCTTCCGAAGTCCAAACATAGTCATCCAATATATCGATCTTTATGTCTCGACCATTTCGAGACTCCTCGTCATGTCCGTGATCATATCCGGGACTCTGAACTACCTTCGGTACATCAAAACACATAAACTCATATTACCGATCGTCATCGAACGTTAAGCGTGCGGACCCTACGGGTTCGAGAACTATGTAGACATGACCGAGACATGTCTCTGATCAATAACCAATAGCGGAACCTGGATGCTCATATTGGCTCATACATATTCTACGAAGATCTTTAGCAGTCAAACCGCATAACAACATATGTTGTTCCCTTTGTCATTGGTATGTTACTTGCCCGGGATTCGATCGTCAGTATCTCAATACCTAGTTCAATCTCATTATCAGCAAGTCTCTTTACTCGTTCCTTAATGCATCATCCCACAACTAACTCATTAATCACATTGCTTGCAAGGCTTATAGTGATGTGCATTACCAAGAGGGCCCAGAGATACCTCTCTGACAATCGGAGTGACAAATCCTAATCTCGATCTATCCCAACTCAACAAACACCATCAGAGACACCTGTAGAGCACCTTTATAATCACCCAGTTACGTTGTGACGTTTGGTAGCACACAAAGTGTTCCTCCGGTATTCGGGAGTTGCATCTCATAGTCATAGGAACATGTATAAGTCATGAAGAAAGCAATAGCAACATACTAAATGATCAAGTGCTAAGGTAACGGAATGGGTCAAGTCAATCACATCATTCTCTAATGATGTGATCCCGTTAATCAAATGACAACTCATGTCTATGGCTAGGAAACTTAACCATCTTTGATTCAACGAGCTAGTCAAGTAGAGGCATACAAGTGACACTCTGTTTCTTTATGTATTCACACATGTACTAAGTTTCCGGTTAATACAATTCTAGCATGAATAATAAACATTTACCATGATATAAGGAAATATAAATAACAACTTTATTATTGCCTCTAGGGCATATTTCCTTCACATGAGGGGTACCTTGTGTTAAGAAAAGGGAGCATACAAGACTATATGATTTTGTAGGAATAGTGTTCTTTAGCATTGATATTTTGAAAGACGTGATTGCTTGTTGGGATGCCCGAAGTGTTATTGTTTTTATGTCAAATGATAGACTATTGCCTTGAATCACTCGTGCCTTAATATTCATGCCATGATTAGATTACATGATCAAGATTATGCTAGGTAGCATTGCACATCAAAAATTATCTTTTTTATCATTTACCTACTCGAGGACAAGCAGGAATTAAGCTTGGGGATGCTGATATGTCTTCGTCGTATCTATGATTTTTGATTGTTCCATGCCAATATTATTCAACTTTCATATACTTTTGGCAACTTTTTATACTAACATATTGATCCAGTGCCCAGTGCCAGTTCCTGTCTGTTGCATGTTTTATGTTTCCTAGAAAACCTATATCAAACGAAGTCCAAATAGGATAAAAACGGATGAGAATATTTTTGGAATATTTATGATTTTTGGGAAGAAGAATCAACGCGAGACGATGAGTGAGGGGCCCACGAGGCAGGGGGCACGCCCCTGACCCTCATGGACACCCCGTAAGGCGGTTGCTGCTCTTCTTTTGCCACAAGAAAGCTAATATCCGAAAAAAATCATGTTTAAGTTTCAATCCAATCGGAGTTACGGATCTCCGGGAATATAAGAAACGGTGAAAGGGCAGAATCTGGGAACGCAGAAACAGAGAGACAGATCCAATCTTGGAGGGGCTCTCGCCCCTCCCACACCATGGAGACCATGGACCTGAGGGGAAACTCTTCTCCCATCTAGTGAGAAGGTCAAGGAAGAATAAGAAGGGGGGCTCTCTCCCCCTCACTCCCGATGGCGCCGGAACGCCGCCAGGGCCATCATCATCACCGCGATCTACACCAACACCTCCATCATCTTCACCAACATCTCCATCACCTTCCCCCATCTATCTACAGCGGTCCACTCTCCCGCAACCCGCTGTACCCTCTACTTGAACATGGTGCTTTATGCTTCATATTATTATCCAATGATGTGTTGCCATCCTATGATGTCCAAGTAGATTTTCGTTGCCCTATCGGTAATTGGTGAATTGCTATGATTGGTTTAATTTGCTTGTGGTTATGTTGTTGTCCTTTGGTACCCATCATATGAGTGCGCGCGTCGATCACACCACAGGGTTAGTTGTATGTTGATAGGACTATGTATTGGAGGGCAAGAGTGATAGAAGCTTAAACCTAGCATAGAAATTGATGCATACAGGATTGAAGGGGAACCAATATATCTTAATGCTATGGTTGGGTTTTACCTTGATGAATGTTAGTAGTTGCGGATGCTTGCTAATAGTTCCAATCATAAGTACATAGAATTCCAAGTCAGGGATGACATGCTAGCAGTGGCCTCTCCCACATAAAACTTGCTATCGGTCTAGTAAAGTAGTCAATTTCTTAGGGACAATTTCGCAACTTCTACCACCACTTTTCCACAGTCGCTATACTAACTTTATTGCTTCTTTATCTAAACAACCCCTAGTTTATATTTACGTGCTCTTTATATTCTTGCAAACCTACCCTACAACACCTACAAAGTACTTCTAGTTTCATACTTGTTCTAGGTAAAGCGAACGCTAAGCATGCGTAGAGTTGTATCGGTGATCGATAGAACTTGAGGGAATATTTGTTCTACCTTTAGCTCCTCATTGGGTTCGACACTCTTACTTATCGAAAGAGGCTACAATTGATCCCCTATACTTGTGGGTTATCAGGTTATGACACATGATTGCCGCCAACATCCGATCAGCTGATCTAGGGTTTTCCCCGGAGGTATTGAGTGGAGTTGGGAGCTTCACCTCGATGATGCCTTCATGAAGGAAATGATGATAAGGGCATTGTCATCACCGGCTCCGGCCATCAACCGAAGATCAGGTTTTCACCCGGATCCATCCCAAGAAATCCACCCAACAACCTGTGCACCGTCTCGACAACCTTCAAAGACCCAGATCCAGCCGCCTAGATCCGGCGACCAACCGCAGCAACAGTGCCACCGTGGGATCCCTGGCGCACCAGCCACTGCCTGAGTGTGCCACCACTGGAGCCTAGGAGGAGGGCTCCCACACCGCCTTGAAAAGCCGCGAGAGCCGCCGAGAAGGATCCCGCACGCTCGTCACCGTCTCTGATCCGAACCAATCCATAGCAGATCGCCGTCACAGATCCGCCTTGGACAGGGACTGCACCACGCCATGCCACCGCGGGAATCCCGAGCTTCACCGGCCGCCACCCTCTAGGGCCACCGCCCCGGGATCCAAACAGAACTTTGCCGCTGCCACCGGCCAAGTTCCGCCGCCGCCGACCGGCCAAGCCGCCGGTCACTGCATGACCATGCGAGAACAGTCAGTCGGCTGACCAACTCCGACGAAGAAGAAGGCCACCACCACCAAGCCTAGGGCCGGCGCCCCAGACATCCTCGTGTTGCAGATCAAGTCCAGGAGCAGTGCCCCGCCGACGGCGATTGAGATCGGTAGCACAACGAATTAGCCTGACATGAGTCAAGGCCAGATCCGCCGTTGCTGATGCCGTCCTCCCCCGCCGCCGCCGCACCACTTCCATCTTGCCGCCGATCTGCGCCACCGCCGCCGATCTGGCCGGAGAGGAGCGCCGCCTTCCAACCAGATCGAGATCCGAGGAGAAATCGCCGCCGCCGCCACGCCACAAGGGCTTTTCCCTGTGATGCCCCGGGCGACAGCGGAGGGGAGCAGAGGAGGGGCGAGGCTGTAGGAGGAGGGTGTGGCTTCCCGGTGCGGGGCGCTGCCGCCGCACGAGGGAGGGACGGGAGGGCATAGAGGGACTATGTGATGCGGGCTAACCTGGATGGGGCCGGCGCTGATCCCGTCGAACTCGACGAGGAGGGGAGGGGGCTCTGAGAGCGAGGTGGCCGGCGTATCCGACGGTCGCCGGGTCGCCGCCACTTCCGTCGGGGCATCTGACCTTGTCGCCTCTTCCGGGGGGAGTCGTGACCTCGCCGCCGCTTTCGGTGCCTTTTCTTTATTTCCTTCCAGAGCGATGTGAGGTGTTTTTTTTTTCTTTTTTAGAGCAATATGTGGTGCTTTCACGCGAAGACGCGCGGCTGTTTTGGGGCGAGCGCGCCGCTCGAGCGCTCTCTTTTCGCGCCAGGAATCTTTCCAAGAGGTCGGAGCTCAGGCATAAAATCCTCTGGAAAAGGCGTCTTGGGAACCCAACCCTGAGGAATTTTGAGAACGCAATCCTGTGGTCCAAACACATTCCGAAGGGAACAATCCCGAGGTTTACAATCCTGTGAAAATCCTATGAAAATCTCTCAATCCAAAGAAGGCCTAAAAGGAGACTCAAGACAACCTTTCAAAGCATACTTTTCTCGGCCTTTTGGCTAAGATCAAGTGTAGTATCTGTACTTATCAGTTTAATATCTGATATGTGGGCTACACGCCCACAACGATATTAAATTTATTTTTATGGGGAAGGGTCCATCATAGTAGCTTGCTACTAGGACCCTGATATGTCACCTAGGTGTTGCACTACTGCCTAGGCCTGGTGCACCCCAACCAAATCAAATCAAATAATTTTCTTACTTAGCCAAATTTCTCAAAACAAAAACAAATCAGTGACTTCGCTTTTTGAAGCTCAGGCTGGTGATAATGCAATGCCCTCACTATGTTTCTCATTGCCGCCTTGTGTGATCAAACTGTTTATTTCCATGGAAGAACATTTTGAGTGAACATTTTCTTACATTTGCGCACTATTTACATTTGGCAAGAGC
This sequence comes from Triticum timopheevii, assembly GCA_963921465.1. Lineage (NCBI taxonomy): Eukaryota > Viridiplantae > Streptophyta > Magnoliopsida > Poales > Poaceae > Triticum > Triticum timopheevii. The sequence continues at coordinate 143,887,143 of OY997272.1, forward strand.
CGGTCCACTAAAAAAGTTCATACGAACCATTGTGTACTGCATGCTGTGGCCACGCCTCCATTCACACCAGGACAGACGATTGAAAACACAGGTAAAAAAGAATGTCGCTGACGTTTCCTCTCCAAACTCCAAAGAAATACCGAGATCCACCTTAAATTCTGTTCTCCTGAATCACATGGGAAACTGCAGTGCCACGAAGCTGACGAGCAGCACCAGCAGCGCCATGGCGGGCATGATCGGCAGGCGTCGGCTTGAGCCACCGCACTCGAGCTTGTTGTTGTGGTGCGTGCACACCGACTGCTTCCTGGTAGAACCACAAGAATGTATGCATTGGTACCCAAAAATGGAAACTCGGAGTCTAAAAGTGTGAAGATCACAGGGATTTGATTAATGGCGTCACCTGTTTGCGCAGAAGGTGATGACGTAGTCGGCGCCGGAGCACTGGAAGAGGCTGCTGGGGTCGTCGTAGGCGTAGCTGTAGGCGGACGGGCAGGCCTCCTTGAACTTCTTGGAGTAGGGCGTGGGCGGGCAGGTGGACGGCCCCCCGAACTTGCCGCGGCAGCAGTACTGGTCGGTGTTGAACACGTCGCAGGCGCTCCGGCATGCCGCGGTCTTCCCGTTGGGGCCCTTCACGGAGAGCTCGGCGGGGCAGGTGTCCCGGAGGTCGCCGTCGCAGCCGGCCACCGAGCAGTTGCCGCGGCCGTTCACGGGGGTCACCGTGATGGGCAGGTTGAAGCCGTCCACGAGGCTCACGTCGTAGAAGTCCGGGGAGGCGATGGTGAACTCGGCCAGGCTCGCCGGCGGGTCGCCCGACGCGCCGCACTTGAGGGCCGCGCCGCAGGAGCCCGTGCCGCACTTGCCGGTGCCGGCCTGGTCGAAGGCGCAGTCGGTGCGGCCCCAGATGCGGCCCGACCACGCCGGCGGCGCCGTGAAGACGGCCGACTGCCCCGTCTTGAGCTCGAACCCGCCCCCGCCGAAGCTGTCCCCGGGCGTCACCGCCGGCCACACCGTCGTCTCGCACTTGTTGATGATGGTGAACATCCTGGCCGACTCTGCACGCCTCGTCGCGCCTGCGTGCGGACAGATTACGCGTGTCAAAATTCTGACGGAAAACAAGCTCGACAATGCCGATCAATAGAACTGGAGCAGATCTGCGAGTGAAATGCGTACCTGACAGGAAGCAAAGGAGAGGCAGCGCGAGCATCAGAGCGGCTCTCGACGAGGAGCCCATGGTGTCTCGCTACGCTCCGTCCAAAACAGAACAAGAACAGGACTGCGAAGTTGGTATGGGCATGGCCGTTTCGCGCGGGCGCGGGTATAAATATGGCGGGAAGCGTCGATCGGCGGAGCACCGCCAGCGATGCCCATGAGCTTGAAAGGAAAAAACAATGGAGGGGAAGTACAGCAGGGGAACGAAGAAAGGAACACGAATACGTGAGCGGGAGGAAGATGGAGGTGGAGTGGAGGTGATTGCTTGCTTCGCCGGCGGGGATAGGGATCCATGGCAGGTGCCTACCTTCCTCAGGTCCGCGGTAAAATTTTCAGACTCATTCCTTTCTTCCGTTCCTTGCCTTTACCTGCTCCGTGTATTCCTTCCCCAGATTCCTGTTGCTGCTACACGCATGCAAGGGAAACCTGGACTCTCAGCTCAGCGATTCCGTCACCTGCGCATACAGATCGAAAATGAAATAAGCTTATCCCGTTGTTTGGGCCCCAAAACGAGTGTCCAGTTTTTTGCCTCTTTCTCCATGGTGGCATCAGTTTTTTGCCTTGCATGATTCCGTTCTCACGATGGCTTTAAATGTAACATGAAAGTTGTAGGAGTATGTCCTGGTCGAGATGAATGATTTTAACTTTTTGGATCATCTCAATCCAAGCCCGTGTGCAATTTATGGAGCCAAAACGATATGTCAAAATTTTAGACCCACTTGTTTGAAATAAGATAGGTTTAGATATCGGGGCGCGCTACGCGTTCGTCGACTGATTTTTTTTTTTAAAAGATCGGCCGGGTCGCAAGCCGTCCATTTTGATACCTCGAGCAGCCCAGCGTTGCCTCCACTATCGCAACACAAACTCTTTGCAGTTTTTTTTTTGCAACTGAGGGCTTGTTGCAGAGATATTTTTAACAGAGGTCTTGCAACGAAGGTAGTGTTGCAGAACTTTTCTGCAACAACAGGGGTGATGATGCAAAGGCTTGTCTAAGTTGTCGTCCGCTGAGCACCGTCATTTGTCGCCGTTAATTGCAACACCACTGTTGTTTCAAAAAACGACAATAGACCCTTGTTGCAAACATATATATATCATCTGTCGGTCGCCATGGACATGCACAAAGCTCAAAACTCGGGCCACCCCTCATGCCACCAGCGGGCGATGCCTGTCCCTCCACCCACCACCAGGGAGAGCTCACGGGGCTGACAACGGTGATGGAGATGTCTTGTGATGCTGGAGAGACGACCAGGCCGCATGGATCTCGGGCACGACCGCCAACGCCGGCCGGTGATCCCGATCTAGATAAGGAGGGAAGAGGCGTGCAACACTAGTGTGTGCGACGGGGCGGCCGGCTGCCCGGTGTGAGCAGCAGCCGGCAATCGCTGCCCGATCTGCAGCAGGGTAGGAAAGATGAGAGAGGGAGAGGAGAGTCGTGGGCAGGACGATGTAGTTGGGGCATTGTTTCAGGAATGAGAAAAGGTGGAGACATGCGTGAGCCCACATGGGCACATGTTGCGCAGAGAAGGCGGTGGACGTGGCTTCACTTTTCAGCCAGTTGACGCTGAGCGTTTTCCTTAAATATTTGGATAGAAATTAGAGTCTTTTTTAGGGAAGAGTCTTTTTCTTTAAGAAAGTACAGCCGCCTCATATTACGCTAGTTAGAGAGCTGAGTAAAATGAAGCCTCCACATTCACATCATTTGGCCACTTGGATCTGTTTTACCTAGCAATACAGATTGTTAGATCTCGACACAGGTGGATGTGAGCCGTTGGATATTTCATGAATCAAGCTGAGTTGTTCAATATTTTTATAGATGGCAATGACGGGCCATTCCTTCGTTTGGTATGGCCTACCCCCACCCCTCGGTTACCCTCATGCCGCCAACCCCACGGCACTGCCATCTCTTTTTCCCAACCGGCCCCTACCTCAGCCGCCTCCTATGTCGAGCTCCGTCGTTCGCGTCCCCGACACTATCGCCTTCATCCTTGCCGGGAGGAGCGCAAGCCCCCCCTGGTGCCTCCGGCTGATGACTGGCGCATCTGACATTGAGCCGACCTCCTTTGCGGACTCACTTGCGTTGTTGGATGCAGTACCCAGGTTGCGCGCTGGAGGGAGTGGCGGGAGAATGCTGATACGTCTCCAATGTATCTATAGTTTTGATCGTTCCATGCTGTTATATTATCAATCTTGGATGTCTTACAATCATTTTATAGCAACTTTATATCATTTTTTAGGACTAATCTATTGACATAGTGCCCAGTGCCAGTTGCTGTCTTTTGCTTGTTTTTTACTTCGCAAAAAATCAATATCAAACGGAGTCCAAACGCAGCAAAACTTTTTGGAGATTTTTTTGGACCAGAAGACACACAATGGACCAAGGAAGTACCAGAGTGCGTCTCCAAGGGGAGCACAACCCACCTGGGTGCGCCTGGGGGCGCGCCCTGGTGGGTTTTGCCCACCTCGGCCGCCTCCTGCACCACCTCTTTGCTCTATAAATACCACGAAAATCTAAAAACCCTAGGGGAGTCGACAAAACACAATTCCAGCCACCGCAAGTTCCAGAAACCACAGATGGGTTCATCATCCTCATTGGTGCCTCTCAGATGATGCGTGAGTAGTTCATAGTAGACCTTCGGGTCCGTAGTTAGTAGCTAGATGGCTTCCCCTCTCTCTCTCTCTCTCTCTCTCTCTCTCTCTCTTGATTCTCAATACAATGGGATCTTAGATATCTATTTGATGTAACTCTTTTTGCGGTGTGTTTGTTGGGATCCGATGAACTTTGATTTTATGATCAGATCTATGTTTTTATCCATGAAAGTTATTTGAGTGGTTTATCTCTTATATGCATGATTACTTATAGCCTCGTATTTCTTCTTCAAAATTTAGTTAGGCCGACTAGATCGATTTTTCTTGCCATGGGAAGAGGTGCTTTGTGATGGGTTCGATCTTGCGGTGCTCAACCCCAGTGACAGAAGGGGAAATGACACATACGTATCATTGCTATTAAGGATAACAAGATGGAGTCTATTCCTACATGAATGGATCTTGTCTACATCATGTCATCGTTCTTATTGCATTACTTCGTTTTTCCATGAACTTAATACACTAAATGCACGCTGGATAGCAGTCGATGTGTGGAGTAATAGTAGTAGATGCAAGCAGGAGTCGGTCTACTAATCTTGGACCTGATGCCTATATAATGATCATTGCCTCGATATCGTCATAATTATTTAAAGTTCTAACAATTGCCCAACAGTAATTTGTTTACCCACCGTATGCTATTTTTCTTGAGAGAAGCCACTAGTGAAATCTACGGCCCCCGAGTCTATTTTCTCATCATATATTTTCAGATCTATATTGCTATTTGTATTTCTGTTTATTTGCCACTTTTATTTTCAAATCTATATTATCAAAAGAAAAAAGTCCATTTTAGTCCCCTGAACAAAGTGGGTGGTTCACTTTACCCCCTGGTCTATTTTTTGGCTCCTTCTAGACCCCAAACAAAACCAAACCGGACAAAACACCCCCCGGCTGGTTTTTCTCCATTCGATGCTGATGTCGAACAGTCATCGACGGTTTTGACTGGGGTGTCTACTTGTCAGGTTGGACTGTTATAGAGTTGTCGTTCCCGTTGCGATCTGGATCAGAAATCCCCCACTTCCAAGTCCAAATCCCTAACCCTATTCTCCATGGGCGGCGGCAGCGTGAGCTCCAGCACCATGTCGCCGGTCGTCGTGAGCGTCGCCGACGATGGAGGAGCGGCCCCGGTCGTCGCAGCAGCCCAGGCGAGCCGTAGCTTGCTGGACCGGCGGTTCCCGTAGGAGGTGTGGCGGCTGATACGTCTCCAACGTATCTATAATTTTTTATTGTTCCATGATATTATATTATCTGCTTTGGATGTTTTATATGCATTAATATGCTATTTTATATTATTTTTGGGACTAATCTATTAACCTAGAGCCCAGTGCCAGTTTCTGTTTTTTGCCTGTTTTAGAGTTTCGCAGAAAAGGAATACCAAACGGAGTCCAAACGGAATAAAACTTTCGTGATGATCTTTCTTGGACCAGAAGCAAACCAGGAGACTTGGAGATGAAGTCGGAGGAGCCACGAGGCAGCCACAAAGGTGGAGTGCGCGCCTGGGGAGTAGGGCGCGCCCCCTACCTTGTGGGCCCCTCGTGGGTCTCCTGACCTAATTCTTTCGCCCATATATACTCTTATACCCCAAAACCATCAAGGGGAGCCACGAAAACACTTTTCCACCGCCGCAACCTTCTGTACCCTTGAGATCCCATCTAGGGGCCTTTTTCGATGTCCTGCCGAAGGGGGATTCGATTACGGAGGGCTTCTACATCAACACCATTGCCCTTCTGATGAAGCGTGAGTAGTTTACCACAGACCTATGGTCCATAGCTAGTAGCTAGATGGCTTCTTCTCTCTCTTTGATTCTCAATATCATGTTCTCCTCAATGTTCTTGGAGATCTATTCGATGTAATACTCTTTTGCGGTGTGTTTGCCTAGATCCGATAAATTGTGGATTTATGATCAGATTATCTATGAATATTATTTGAATCTTCTCTGAATTATTATATGCATGATTTAATATCTTTGCGAGTCTCTTTGAATTATTGGTTTAGTTTGGCCTACTAGATTGATTTTTCTTGCAATGGGAGAAGTGCTTAGCTTTGGGTTCAATCTTGCGGTGTCCTTTCCCAGTGACAGTAGGGGCAGCAAGGCACGTATTGTATTGTTGCCATCAAGGATAAAAAGATGGGGTTTTCATCATATTGCTTGAGTTAATTCCTCTACATCATGTCATCTTACTTAATGCGTTACTCCGTTCTTTATGAACTTAATACTCTAGATGCATGCTGGATAGCGGTCGATGTGTGGAGTAATAGTAGTAGATGCATAATCGTTTCGGTCTATTGACACGGACGTGACGCCTATATTCATGATCATTGCCTTAGATATCATCATAATTATGCGCTCTTCTATCAATTGCTCAACAGTAATTTGTTCACCCACTGTATTATTTGTTATCTTGAGAGAAGCTACTAGTGAAACCTATGCCCCCAGGGTCTCTCTTCTATCATATTAAGTCTCTTTTTCATCATATTAGTTTCCGATCTACTATTTTACTATCTTTTACTTTCCGATCTATAAACCAAAAATACCAAAAATATTTACTTTACCGTTTATCTATCTCTATCAGATCTCACTTTTGCAAGTAACTGTGAAGGGATTGACAACCCCTTTATCGCGTTGGGTGCAAGTTTGTTTGATTGATTGTGCAGGTATTCAGTGACTTGTGCGTTATCTCCTACTGGATTGATACCTTGGTTCTCAAATTGAGGGAAATACTTACTCTACTTTGCTGCCTCACCCTTTCCTCTTCAAGGGAAAAATCAACGCAAGCTCAAGAAGTAGCAGGAAGAATTTCCGGCGCCGTTGCCTGGGAGATCTACGCCAAGTCAAGCCATACCAAGTACCCATCATAAACCCTCATCTCTTGCATTATATTATTCGCCATTCGCCTCTCATTTTCCTCTCCCCCACCTCTAAAACGATTTTCAAAAATATTTGCCTTTTATTCGCCCCTCTTCCATTCGTCTTTCTCGCTTGCTTTTTGTGTGCTCGTGTGTTTGCTTGCTTGCTTTGTCATGATGGCTTAAGAGAATACCAAATTGTGTGACTTTTCCAACACCAACAACAATGATTTTATTAATACTTCGATTGCTCCCGCTACTAATGCGGAATCTTGTGAAATTAATGCCGCTTTGCTAAATCTTGTTATGAAATATCAACTTTCTGGCCTTCCTAGTGAAGATGCCACATCCCATCTAAACGATTTCATTGATTTGTGTGATATGCAAAAGAAGAAAGATGTGGATAATGATAAGCTATTCCCGTTTTCTCTTAGAGATCGTACTAAAACTTGGTTTTTATCTTTGCCTAAAAATAGTATTGATTCGTGGAACAAGTGTAAAGATGCTTTCATCTCTAAGTATTTTCCTCCCGCTAAGATCATATCCCTTAGGAACGATATTATGAATTTTAAGCAACTTGATCACGAATATGTTGCACAATCTTGGAAGAGAATGAAATTGATGATAAGAAATTGCCCCACTCATGGTTTGAACTTGTGGATGATTATACAAAAATTGTATGCCGGAATGAATTTTGCTTCTAGAAATCTTTTAGATTCGGTCGCGGGAGGCACTTTTATGGAAATTACTTCAGGAGAAGCTACTAAAATCCTAGATAATATTATGGCTAATTATTCTCAATGGCACTGAGGGAGTCCTGGATTAGGGGGTGTCCGGATGGCCGGACCATGACCTTTGGCCGGACTCCTGGACTATGAAGATACAAGATTGAAGACTTTCGTCCCGTGTCCGGACGGGACTTTCCTTGGCGTGGAAGGCAAGCTTGGCGATACGGATATGTAGATTTCCTACCATTGTAACCGACTCTATGTAACCCTAACCCTCTTCGGTGCCTATATAAACCGGAGGGTTTTAGTCCGTAGGACGAACAACAATCATTCCATAGGCTAGCTTCTAGGGTTTAGCCTCTCTGATCTCGTGGTAGATCTACTCTTGTACTACCCATATCATCAATATTAATCAAGCAGGAGTAGGGTTTTACCTCCATCGAGAGGGCCCGAACCTGGGTAAAAACATCATGTCCCTTGTCTATTGTTACCATCCGCCTAGACGCACAGTTCGGGACCCCATACCCGAGATCCACCGGTTTTGACACCGACATTGGTGCTTTCATTGAGAGTTCCTCTGTGTCGTCATCTTTAGGACCGATGGCTCCTCCAATCATCAACAACGACGCGGTCCAGGGTGAGACTTTTCTCCCCAGACAGATCTTCGTATTCGGCGACTTTGCACTGCGGGCCAATTCGCTTGGCCATCTGGAGCAGATTGAAAGCTACGCCCCTGGCCATCAGGTCAGATTTGGAAGTTTGAACTATACGACTGACGTCCGCGGAGACTTGATCTTCGACGGGTTCGAGCCACAGCCGAGCGTGCCACACTGTCACGATGGGCATGATCTAGCTCTGTGATACGTCTCCAACGTATCTATAATTTTTGATTGCTCCATGCTACTTTATCTACTGTTTTGGACTATAATGGGCTTTATTTTCCACTTTTATATTATTTTTGGGACTAACCTATTAACCGGAGGCCCAGCCCAGAATTGCTGTTTTTTGCCCTTTTCAGTATTTCGAAGAAACAGAATATCGAACGGAGTCCAAACGGAATGAAACCTTTGGGAACATGATTTACTCATCAGATAAGATCCAGGAGACTTGGACCCTCCGTCAAGAAAGCCACGAGGCGGTCACGAGGGTGGAGGGCGCGCCCCCTGGGCGCGCCCCCTACCTTGTGGGCCCCTCGGAGCTCCACCGACGTACTCCTTCCTCCTATATATACCTATGTATCCCCAAACGATCAGAACAGGAGCCAAAAACCTAATTCCACCGCCGCAACCTTCTGTATCCACGAGATCCCATCTTGGGGCCTGTTCCGGAGCTCCGCCGGAGAGGGCATCCACCACGGAGGGCTTCTACATCATCACCATAGCCCCTCCGATGAAGTGTGAGTAGTTTACTTCAGACCTTCGGGTCCATAGCTAGTAGCTAGATGGCTTCTTCTTTTTTTTTGGATCTCAATACAATGTTCTCCCCCTCTCTTGTGGAGATCTATTCGATGTAATCTTATTTTTGCGGTGTGTTTGTTGAGACCGATGAATTGTGGGTTTATGATCCAGTATTATCTATGGAAAATATTTGATTCTTCTCTGAATTCTTTTATGTATGATTGAGTTATGTTTGCAAGTCTCTTCGAATTATCCGTTTGGTTTGGCCAACTAGATTGGTAGTTCTTGCAATTGGAGAAGTGCATGGCTTTGGGTTCAATCTTGCGGTGTCCTTACTCAGTGACAGAAAGAGTTGCAAGGCACGTATTGTATTGTTGCCATCGAGGATAACAAGATGGGGTTTTTATCATATTGCATGAATTTATCCCTCTACATCATGTCATCTTGCTTAAAGTGTTACTCTGTTTTTAACTTAATACTCTAGATGCATGCTGGATAGCGGTCGATGAGTGGAGTAATAGTAGTAGATGCAGAATCGTTTCGATCTACTTGTCATGGACGTGATGCCTATATACATGATCATTACCTAGATATACCATAACTATGCTCAATTCTGTCAATTGCTCAACAATAATTTGTTCACCCACCGTAGAATACTTATGCTCTTGAGAGAAGCCACTAGTGAAACCTATGGCCCCCGGGTCTATTCTCATCATATCAATCTATATCACTTTATTTATTTGCTTTGTTTTTTACTTTGCCTTTACTTATTACTTTGCATCTATCTATCAAAAATACCAAAAAATATTATCTCTATCAGATCTCACTCTCGTAAGTGACCGTGAAGGGATTGACAACCCCTAAGCATTGGTTGCGAGTTGCTATCGTGTTGTGCAGGTACGAGGGACTTGCGCGTGACCTCCTACTGGATTGATACCTTGGTTCTCAAAAACTGAGGGAAATACTTACGCTACTATGCTGCATCATCCTCTCCTCTTCGGGGAAAACCAACGCAAGCTCAAGACGTAGAAAGAAGGATTTCTGGCGCCGTTGCCGGGGAGGCTTACGCAAAAGTCAACATACCAAGTACCCATCACAATCCCTATCTCTCACATTACATTATTTGCCATTTCACTCTCGTTTTCCTCTCCCCCACTTCACCCTTGCCGTTTTATTCGCCCTCTGTTTCCCAATCTCCTCCTCTCTTTCTGTTACCTTTTCCTCATCCTTTTTGTTTGCTCGTGTGTTAGTTTGCTTGCTTGTCATCATGATTAATTCCTTATTCGCTCCTATGTCTCCCGAGTTTGAAGTTCTACACTTCAAGCAAAGGCAAGGAGAAAACTTAAAAGATGCTTGGTATAGGATGATGGAATCTTGTCATAAGTGCACCCTAGAGGTGAACTTTAGAATTCTTCTTCGAAATTTTTATGTTGGGTTAAATATGACGCATCGACAACTCTTGGACTGCATTGCCAAGGGAAATTTCATTGAGATTGATCCCAGTATTGCTCATGAAATTATAGAGGGAATAGTGGGAACACTACCCCAAAAGGGAGGATCTCATCCTACCCAAGGAGAAACCCAAGTGTTTGAGAAGATTTGCGAAGTAACAATTTTTTTACAGAAGTCTCTTGAGCCTCTTTAAAGTGTTAGCGGAAATCTTCACCGCATGAATATGTTGATTCTCTTTGCAATAAGCGGTTAGATTCTTTAGATCTAAAAATTTCCGAGTATGAAGGGAAGAGGAAAGAACCTCCCGGATTCGAGCATGACTCCACCAAAAAACTGAAAATTAAAGATGACACTACCTAGATCTATCCTTGCTTTTATGCCTAGCTAGGGGCGTTAAACGATAGCGCTTGTTGGGAGGCAACCCAATTTTATTTTGTGTTTTTTGTTTTTGCTTCTGTTTAGGAATAAATAATCCATCTACATTCTGTTCGGATGTGGTTTTATGTTTTAATTAGTGTTTGTGCCAAGTAGGACCTATAGGATAACCTACGATGATAGTTGATTTGATTCTGCTGAAAAACAGAAACTTAAGCACTCACGAGATTAGCTGCCATTTTTTACTGGAGAGTGCTTTTGCGTTGATTCTTTTTGCTGCCGATCAATAAACAAATTTTCCAGGACTTTCTATTTTGGTAGAATTTTTAGAGTTCCATAAGTTTGCGTTAGTTACAGATTACTACAGACTGTTCTGTTTTTGACAGATTCTATTTTTCGTGTGTTGTTTGCTTATTTTGATGAATCTATGGCTAGTAAATTAGTTTATAAACCATAGAGAAGTTGGAATACAGTAGGTTTAACACCAATATAAATAAAGAATGAGTTCATTACAGTACCTTGAAGTAGTCTTTTGTTTTCTTTCTCTAACGGAGCTCACGAGATTTCTGTTGAGTTTTGTGTTGTGAAGTTTCCAAGTTTTGGGTGAATTCTTTTGATGGATTATGGAACAAGGAGTGGCAAGAGCCTAAGCTTGGGTATGACCATGGCACCCCCAAGATAATACAAGGACACCAAAAAGTCAAAGCTTGGGGATGCCCTGGAAGGCATCCCCTCTTTCGTCCACTTCCATCAGTAATTTACTTGGAGCTATATTTTTTATTCACCAACATGATATGTGTTTTGCTTGGAGCGTCTTGTATTATTTGTGTCTTTGCTTGTTAGTCTACCACAATCATCCTTTCTGTACACACCTTTTGAGAGAGCCATACATGAATTTAAAATTGTTAGAATACTCTATGTGCTTCACTTATATCTTTTGAGCTTGATAGTTTTGCTCATAGTGCTTCACTTATATCTTTTTGAGCGTGATAATTTTTGCTCTAGTGCTTCACTTAGATCCTTTAGAGCACGGTGGTGGATTTGTTTTAAAGAAACTTGATCTCTCATGTTTAACTTAGATTATTTTGAGAGTCTTTAATAGCATAGTAATTTGCTTAATGTTAATATACTTGGTATTCAAGATATGTGAAACTTTCTTTTGGGTGCGTTGAATACTAAGATAAGTTTGATGCTTGATAATTGTTTTGAGATATGGAGGTAATAATATCAAAGTCGTGCTAGTTGGGTGATTATGAATTTGAGAAATGCTTGTGTTGAAGTTTGCAAGTCCCGTAGCATGCACGTATGGTTAAAGTTATGTAACAAATTTGAAACATGAAGTGTACCTGGCTTGTGCATCCTTATGAGTGGCGGTTGGGGACGAGCGATGGTCTTTTCCTACCAATCTACCCCCCTAGGATCATGCGCGTAGTACTTGATTTTTGATGACTTCTAAATTTTTGCAATAAGTATATGAATTCTTTTGACTAATGTTGAGTCCATGTATTATACGCACTCTCACCTTTCCGCCATTGCTAGCCTCTTCGGTACCGTGCATTGCCCTTTCTCACCTTGAGAGTTGGTGCAAACTTCGCCGGTGCATCCAAACCCCGTGATACGATACACTCTATCACACATAAACCTCCTTATATCTTCCTCAAAACAGCCACCATACCTACCTATCATGGCATTTCCATAGCCATTCCGAGATATATTGCCATGCAACTTCCACCATCATCATCGTGACATGCATTACTTTTGTCATATTGCCATTGCATGATCTTGTAGTTGACATAGTATTTGTGGCAAAGCCACCATGCATTATTTTCCATACATGTCACTCTTGATTCATTGCACCATCCCGGTACACCGCCGGAGGCATTCATATAGAGTCATATCTTGTTCTAGTTTTGAGTTGTAATTCATATGTTGTAATGAAAGTGTGATGATCATCATTATTAGAGCATTGCCCAAATAAAAAAAAGGCCCAAAAAAAAGAAAGGCCCAAAACAAGAAAAAAAAAGAAAGGGGCAAAGCTACTATCTCTTTTTCCACACTTGTGCTTCAAAGTAGCACCTTGTTCTTCATGTAGTGAGTCTCATATATTGTGCTTCAAAGTAGCACCTTGTTCTTCATGTAGTGAGTCTCATAAGTTGTCTTTTTATACTAGTGGGAATTTTTCATTATAGAACTTGGATTGTATAATCCTACGATGGGCTTCCTCAAATGCCCTAGGTCTTCGTGAGCAAGCAATAAGGATGCACACCCACTAGTTTTTCTTTTGTTGAGCATTCATAGCTCTAGTGCATCCGTTGCATGGCAATCCCTACTCACTCACATCGATATCTATTGATGGGCATCTCCATAGCCCATTGATACACCTAGTTGATGTGAGACCCTTCTCCTTTTTTTGTCTTCTCCACACAATCCCCATCATCATATTCTATTCCACCCATAGTGCTATATCCATGGCTCACGCTCATGTATTGCGTGAAGGTTGAAAAGGTTTGAGATTACTTAAGTATGAAACAATTGCTTGGCTTGTCATCGGGGGTATAGAAGTTGGGAACATCTTTGTGTGACGAAAATGAAGCATAGCCTAACTATATGATTTTGTAGGGATGAACTTTCTTTTGCCATGTTATTTTGAGAAGACATGATTGCTTTGATTAGTATGCTTGAAGTATTATTATTTTTGTGTCAATATGAACTTTTGTCTTGAATCTTTCGGATCTGAATATTCATACCATGATTAAGAAGATTTACATTGAAATTATGCCAAAGTATCACTCTGCATCAAAAATTCTTTTTTATCATTTACCTACTCGAGGACGAGCAGGAATTAAGCTTGGGGATGCTTGATACGTCTCCAACGTATCTATAATTTTTTATTGCTCCATGCTACTTTATCTACTGTTTTGGACTATAATGGGCTTTATTTTCCACTTTTATATTATTTTTGGGACTAACCTATTAACCGGAGGCCCAGCCCAGAATTGCTGTTTTTTGCCTTTTTTCAGTATTTCGAAGAAACAAAATATCAAACGGAGTCCAAACGGAATGAAACCTCCGGGAACGTGATTTACTCATCAGATAAGATCCAGGAGACTTGGACCCTCCGTCAAGAAAGCCACGAGGCGGTCACGAGGGTGGAGGGAGCGCCCCCCTGGGCGCGCCCCCTACCTCGTGGGCCCCTCGGAGCTCCACCGACGTACTCCTTCCTCCTATATATACCTATGTATCCCCAAACGATCAGAACAGGAGCCAAAAACCTAATTCCACCGCCGCAACCTTCTGTATCCACGAGATCCCATCTTGGGGCCTGTTCCGGAGCTCCGCCGGAGGGGGCATCCACCACGGAGGGCTTCTACATCATCACCATAGCCCCTCCGATGAAGTGTGAGTAGTTTACTTCAGACCTTTGGGTCCATAGCTAGTAGCTAGATGGCTTCTTCTCTCTTTTTGGATCTCAATACAATGTTCTCCCCCTATCTTGTGGAGATCTATTCGATGTAATCTTCTTTTTGCGGTGTGTTTGTTGAGATCGATGAATTGTGGGTTTATGATCCATTATTATCTATGGAAAATATTTGATTCTTCTCTGAATTCTTTTATGTATGATTGAGTTATCTTTGCAAGTCTCTTCGAATTATCCGTTTGGTTTGGCCAACTAGATTGGTAGTTCTTGCAATGGGAGAAGTGCATGGCTTTGGGTTCAATCTTGCGGTGTCCTTACTCAGTGACAGAAGGAGTTGCAAGGCACGTATTGTATTGTTGCCATCGAGGATAACAAGATGGGGTTTTTATCATATTGCATGAATTTATCCCTCTACATCATGTCATCTTGCTTAAAGAGTTACTCTGTTTTTAACTTAATACTCTAGATGCATGCTGGATAGCGGTCGATGAGTGGAGTAATAATAGTAGATGCAGAATCGTTTCGATCTACTTGTCATGGACGTGATGCCTATATACATGATCATTACCTAGATATACTCATAACTATGCTCAATTCTGTCAATTGCTCAACAGTAATTTGTTCACCCACTGTAGAATACTTATGCTCTTGAGAGAAGCCACTAGTGAAACCTATGGCCCCCAGGTCTATTCTCATCATATCAATCTACATCACTTTATTTATTTGCTTTGTTTTTACTTTGCCTTTACTTATTACTTTGCATCTATCTATCAAAAATACCAAAAAATATTATCTCTATCAGATCTCACTCTCGTAAGTGACCGTGAAGGGATTGACAACCCCTAAGCGTTGGTTGCGAGTTGCTATCGTGTTGTGCAGGTACGAGGGACTTGCGCGTGACCTCCTACTGGATTGATATCTTGGTTCTCAAAAACCGAGGGAAATACTTACTCTACTGTGCTGCATCATCCTCTCCTCTTCGGGAAAAACCAACGCAAGCTCGAGACGTAGCACTCTGCCACCGAACCGTGCCCTAGGGGCCGCACCATTGCCTGCTCCGACCCTTAGTTCGGAGCCGATTGCGCCGATCGAGGATGGGTGGCTGGACTCCGCCTCTGGGGTTGCGATCTCTGTGGCGATTGAGCCGAACACCAACCCTGTCCTTTGCGAAGCTCGTGACTCCAAGGTACCGGACTCCTCTCTGGACTCCGAACCTTCCGCGCCCCTGCCAATCGAATCCGATTGAGCGCCGATCATGGAGTTCACCACCGCGGACATCTTTCAGCACTCGCCCTTTGGCGACATCCTGAATTCACTAAAGTCTCTCTCTTTATCAGGAGAGCCCTGGCCGGACTATGGTCAGCAATGTTGGGATGCGGACGACAAAGAAATTCGACCCCCACCCACCACCCACTTCGTAGCCACTGTCGAAAGTTTAAACGACGTGCTCGACTTCGACTCTGAAGACATCGACGGTATGGACGACGATGTAGGAGACAAACATGAACCAGCACCTATAGGGCACTGGACAGCCACCTCATCTCACGGTGTATACATGGTGGACACACCTAAAGGAAGCGACGACGAGGAACAACGGGACGCCACGAGGGATCATTCCCTCAAAAAGCAGTCAAAACGGCGACGTAAGTGCCGCTCAAAGTCCCCCTCGACAAAGACAACAGCCATACAGACCCAGCCATAGAGTAGGGCGAACTGGTGGACGACGAACACGCTATCGAGAAACCGTCCGAACAGGACAATCTGGATAAACAACCCGTCCCTGGCAAAGATAACAGTCCGGACGATCTCACGCTGGACAAGTTGCTGGAGCAGAAGAACCTCCACAAAAGGCTCGTCGCCACTGCGCTTAGCCTGAGAAAGCAGAAGCAGAAGCTCAAAACAGCGGAAGATGCGCTCAGAATCGGATGGAGCAAAGTACTCAACACCACAGACAAATACGGCGATAGTCGCCGAGCAAAGAGCTACCCGAAGCGAAAACTACTACCCGAATTTGATGAGGAGGCCGTAGAGCCCCCGCAATCAAAGAACAAGGAGACCACCCGGTCGGATAGATGACCCCATGGCAAACATAGACCGGCAAACGGCGCCGCACACAAGCCGGCACGCGATCCGCACATGGATTCGCATCAAAAAGATGGCCCAGTTAGATCTATCTACGGGCCAAGAAAGCAAGCTCTAGTAAGCAATGCAACACATCAAGTATCCGAATATTACGGTACACCTAAATATAGGGGTGCCGCACACCCCCTATGTTTCACCGATGAGGTTCTGGATTATGAATTTCCAGCGGGATTCAAGCCCATAAACATAGAGGCATACGACGGAACAACAGACCCTGGAGTCCGGATCGAGGATTACATCCTCCACATGCACATGGCTAGAGGAGATGACCTCCACGCCATAAAATACTTACCCCTCAAGCTCAAAGGGCCAGCCCGGCATTGGCTCAAAAGCCTCCCCGAAAACACCATTGGAAGTTGGGAAGAGCTCGAGGATGCTTTTCGGGCAAATTTTCAAGGGACCTATGTCCGACCTCCGGATGCAGACGATTTAAGTCACATAACTCAACAACCCGGAGAGTCAGCCCGAAAATTCTGGAACAGATTCCTTACTAAAAGAACCAAATAGTTGACTGTCCGGACGCCGAAGCCTTAGCAGCTTTCAAACACAACGTCCGAGATGAATGGCTCGCCAGACACCTCGGCCAAGAAAATCCAAGAACAATGGCCGCATTAACAAGCCTCATGACCTGCTTTTGTGCGGGAGAGGATAGCTGGCTGGCAAGATGTAGTACCAGCGACCCAAGTACATCCGAAGTCAGGGATGGAAATGGGAAACCGCGACGCACCAAGGACCAGCGCCGGACAAAGGGAAACAGCCCGAAGAGCACGACAGTCAACGCCGGATTCAAAAGCTCTCGACAGAATCATAAAAAACTGCCCCTTAAGGATAACAGGGACGAGCTATCTAACTTAAACAAAATCTTGGACAAGATATGCCAAATCCACAGTACTCATGGGAAGCCTGCAAACCATACCCACAGAGATTGTTGGGTCTTCAAGCAGTCCGGCAAACTCAACGCCGAACACAAGGGGCTCGACACACCAAGCGAGGACGATGACGAACCCCACAAGCAGAGCACCGGAAAATAAAAGAATTTCCCAAAAGAAGTCAAAACAGTAAACTCACTTTACGTGACAAAAGGGAAAAACAGAATGGCGCCCATAGAGACACGCGCCATACGGCCTATCCCAGGGGAGTCCCGCCACTGGTTATTAAAACCAATCACCTTCGACCATCAAGATTACTCTAGAAGTATCCGGAATGCAGGATGGACTGCCTTGATACTAGATCCGATAATCGACAGACTCCAATTTGCACAAGTCCTAATGGACGGCGGCAGTGATCTAAAGCTGCTATATCAGGACACAATCCGCAAAATGGGGATAGACCCAACTAAAATTCGCCATAGCAACACTTCCTTTCAAGGGGTAATGCCAGGCCCATATGCCCATTGTACGGGCTCTCTACTGCTAGAAGTTGTGTTCGGCTCACCCGACAACTTCCGCCGCGAAAAGTTAACCTTCCACCTCGCCCCATTCACAAGTAGCTACCAAGCACTACTGGGACGCGAAGCTTTCGCCAGCTTTAACGCAATACCGCATTATGCATCCCTTACACTTAAAATGCCCGGTCCGCGAGGCATCATCTCCTTAAAGGGAAATACCGAGTGTTCCTCGAGCGCGGAAGATTGTGTGACTGCCTTGACAACCACACACTAAACTGGCTTCACCAATCAAAGCACCTAAACAGGTCGTTCAGACCCCGTACACGGCTAGACGAGTCCGGCGTAAACATACAAGGGCTTACTAGCCGCATACCCCTGTACAAGGGGCTCCACGCATGTACAACAAGAGACAATAAAGCTCAATTTTATTCATTTTTTGAATCGTACTTTGTTTATTTAATATAACGTACATTTTCGCACGATCTTTTTAAACTAAGTTCCTCTCTTTTATAGATGAACACCGTGCTACACCCGTCCAGGATACGGCACAACGGAGACACAGGCGCAGACGTGTAGTAGGGACCCGTGACAAGGATTCTTTTCAGATTAAGACCCTGTGTAAACCTTTTTACTGTCTCTTGTTGATACACATCCCCTGGTTTTTTGCTATAACCGAGGAGGAGGCTAGCGTTTTGGCATGGGCCACATCAGAATTTTGCGCGTACCTGGACACCAGGGGCTTATTACCAAGGGCGTTGTTCGGCCCGTTTTAATAAAGACCGAATACCTTAGGGAGTGTTCGGCGTCTCGAGTTAGGCCTTATATGCATCAGCTCCGAATCATGTCTTTGGTCAAATGTTGGGTTTGCCCGGCTCCTGTGTTTTGCTGCCTTACGTTCTGCTCTATTGGCTAAGGCGGCACCCGGAGAACTACTACGATTGTGCCCCGGTTCGGCCAGGCGAGCACCTCAGTAGAGAAAGCCGAAAACTGACTGTCATGATATAGCGTGAGACTGGTCAACCAGTCGATGACCCGCCGGAATCTTTAGGATTCCTCCGCCTTGACGAAGGGCCGTTTCTCGGTCAGGCATATACGCGCCCCGAATTCGGGTGAGCGCGGTGCCCCGAGGGGCTATATAGTAGCCCCACTGTCAAACTCCTATGCCTAAGTGAAAGTGATAAAGCATTATAGTCCGATTGCCTAGTTTGCCGTGCTACCACCTCCTTTATAGGACCAAGACGTTGGATCAAGTGTGAAAATGCGCCTTTTGCAAACACCCCCGCATTATATGCGTGGGGACTGAAGCCGAAGACTGCCATCTTTCAGGTTATATATACATATACATTAGCGGCCGCACATGAGGTATTTTAATTCTTGAAAGGTACAAGTATAAAAAGCTTTTATATTCAATCGATACATTGTTTCACAATAATACATGTTATTCGAACATAATATCCTTCGAGCACTGCATCTCTATTAAACGAGCGCCTTGCAGAACTTCCTGAAAATAGTGCTCGACAGGTACTCGCCTTCCGTCCTAATCTTGGGATGCAACATCGGTGGCCTTCATCTCCGCCCAGTATGTCTTGACACGGGCAAGAGCCATCCGCGCACCCTCTATGCATGCCAACCTCCTCATTGCATTGATATGCGGCACCGCACCAAGGAGCTGCTGCACCAAGCCTAAATAACTCTTCGGCTCGGGCCTTTTCGGCCACAAAAGACTCACGACATCCTTCATGGCAAGTCCGGATAACCCATTCAGCTCTGCCCATTCGGCCAAGCGATCGGTTAATGGAAGTGGGCGCTCTAGATTATGGAACTGCGACCAAAAAACCTTTTCCATTTCGTGATCCTTTTGATCTCGGAAGTGTTCGGCCGCGTCCGCGACACTTGCCGCCAAATCCAGATAAGCATCCTCCGCACTCCAGAGCCGGTCCAACTGAGCATATTTAGGATCCACGAATTTCCTCCGCAGCAGAAAGGGCTTTCCAGCCGCGATATCTCCGGCCTGACGCAACTCCTCCTCCATAGCTCTCATCGCAGAGCGAGCATGCTTGGCCTCGGTAGTGGCCTTCTTCAGGTCCTCTTGTACCGCTCGATCTTCTTTTGCAAGAAGCTTGTAGCGGTCGGCAACATTCTTCAAGTTCACGGCCATCTCGGCCATTTCCTTCTTGCTTCGGCAGTGAGCAGCCTGTTCGGCTTTTAGCACTTCGGCCGCCTTTAAGGCAGCCGCATCACTCTTTCTGGCCTGCTCCGTGGCTCGGGCGAGCTCCGCCCAAAGGTTCTCCATGGCAACGGCACCATCTGCATCAAGCATACATGTTGTAAGGCACGGGCATCAAGCTCCCTTACCAGGTGTCCGCGGATAAATTGCATACCTTGTGACTCGTCAAGTCGCTTATTGACAAGCGCGATGTCGGCATCCGCCACGTCAAGTTGCCGCTTTAGTTCGGCAAATTCATCAGTCCGGCTAGCCACCAGACCCTTCACCACCTACATAGGAAGGGCGACATATTATACCTGGGATTATGATCCTCGGCGCGCTATCATTTTTTGACAACACACCGAGCCTCATGGGCTACTATCTACACAGGGCACATTTTGTATGCGGAACTGTCAGAAGGTACATCATTTTGCATACCTCAAAACCTGTCAGTAAACTTCTGACTGCTTCGTGCAAACCGCTCTCAGCGGATGAAATCCTTTCAATCACCGTACCCATCGACGCACGGTGATCTTCTGAGATAGACACTCGCCCGAGCAGAATCTTCAGCTCCTCCGACCGTACACCAGGTGGTGCCGGACTGGTCCGATGGCCTTTTTCGAAGGCCGGATGCGGAGGGCTTTGGGGGGACATACGACTGCCTTCCGGCCCCGCCGGACTTGAAGAAACCCTCCACGACGACACCTCAGGGTCGCCCGCCTCGCAAGACGGTACGGCAGGGGGAGGCGTTTCGCTCTCCATCATCTCCGGACGAAGATCCCCTGAAGATGAGCTATGCTGAGAAGGGCTGAGATCCGAACTACAAGGTAAAATTTCGGTTATCTTCATCAGAAATAGGGCAGGGATATCCTTTATTTTTTAAAAAACTCCCCTTTTTACTCACAGCTCGGTGGAGGGCTGATCCCCTTGGGGGCACAATACGGCCGAGGCATCTCTCAGCACAGGACCCTCTGATGAAGATTTCTTCCCCCGCTTTGAGATCGTGGTCTCCGGGTCTTGAGAGGCGGTCCTCTTCTTCCCTTGGATGGAGGGATTCTCGATCCCTCCTTTCCTGACAGCCTCCTTCGCGGAGGCGGTAGCTTCCTCATTCCCCCCTTCACCTTCTTCCGAAGGCGCAACCTCCAGCATCTTGGTTAACACGGGATCCGGCGTGGTCTCAGGGAGGGGGGCCGGGCACCTGATTAACTTTGCTTTCTCTATCCAGTCCTGTTCAAGGGACAGCTCTTTTGAGGGCAAATTCATGATAAATATGGGATAGCGTGTCCGGGTACAGGGCTACTTACTTGAGTATTCGGGCGATTGTAGCTCAGACCTGCGTCCTCGGTCAAGTCCGGACACATCGCTTGTGATCCGAAGAAAAGCTTATACATCTCCACGGGCGTTGCGCCCATAAAATGTTGGAGAGCTCGTGGTCCCTCCGGGTTAAATTCCCACAGGCGGAGGGGGCGATGTTTGCAGGGAATGGTGCGACGAATCAGAATGACCTACGCTACTACTACCAGAGTGATCTCTCTCTCTAGGAGGTCTTGAATGCGGACCTGCAACAAGGGCACGTCCTTGGACAGCCCCCAGTCAAGTCCTTTATTGACCCATGATGCCCGCCGCGGTGGAGGACCCGAGCGAAAGGCAGGTGGCGCCACCCATTTGGTGCCCCTGGGAGCTGTGATATAAAACCACTCTTGTTGCCATAGGCTGAGCTCCTCTTGAAAAGAGCCCTCGGGCCATGGAGCATCAGCATTCTTGCTTATAACAGCCCCTCCGCACTCTGCCTGCTGCCCCTTGATCATCTTCAGCTCCACTTTGAAGGTCTTGAGCCACAATCCGAAGTGAGGGGTAATGCGGAGGAAGGCTTCGCATACGACAATGAATGATGAGATGTGGAGGATGGACTCCGGATCCAAGTCGTGAAATTCCAACCCATAATAAAACATGTGCCCCCTCACGAAGGGGTCCGTTGGGAAGCCTAGCCCCCGAAGGAAGTGAGGCGCGAACACCACGCTTTCACCAGTCTTTGGAATGGGAATAACCTTCCCTTGGGCAGGCAGCCTATGCGAAATTTCTCCTGTTAGATACCTGGCATCTCTTAGCTTTAGCACGTCTTCTTCCGTAACGGAGGAAGGCATCCACCAGCCTTGCAGGTCGGAGCCAGACATCATCGAAGGTCCGAAGCGCCTAAATCTGGAGCTTTGGGTGTTGGAACTCGAGGCGAGGGGCGGGTTCGATTGAGATTGAAAGAAAGGAGTGGAGCCTTGGTCTCTTTATAGAGAGGTTGAATACCAAGAGCCTTCCCCGTGACCGTTCGGGGCTCGCCTTCGATAGAGGAGACATGCCAACGGGCACGACTGGTTACCCGTGCCCGTATTAATGAGAATCCCGGAATAAGGGGACACGATCTCTGCTTTGACAAGATGTGCCAAGGAAACCGCCTCGCTAAACGCGCTGAGGTGGGACAGTAAAAATGATTCAAATAAAGGCTTGGCCGTGGTGTGATGTCACGCCACGGAATACGTCAGCAGATTGAATTTGTGTAAATATTATTCTCTCTACGGGGGTATGTGGAACTTATTTTGCAGAGCGGGACACTATCCTTGTGTTCAAAATCTTCTATGAAGTATTCGGAGGAGGAACCCGCCTTGCAATGCCGAAGACAATATGCGCGCCGGACTCGTCGTCATTAAAGCCTGGTTCAGGGGCTACTGAGGGAGTCTTGGATTAGGGGGTGTCCGGATGGCCGGACCATGACCTTTGGCTGGACTCCTGGACTATGAAGATATAAGATTGAAGACTTCGTCCCGTGTCCGGATGGGACTTTCCTTGGCGTGGAAGGCAAGCTTGGCGATACAGATATGTAGATCTCCTACCATTGTAACCGACTCTGTGTAACCCTAACCCTCTTCGGTGCCTATATAAACCGGAGGGTTTTAGTCCGTAGGACGAACAACAATCATACCATAGGCTAGC
Organism: Triticum timopheevii; assembly: GCA_963921465.1. Lineage (NCBI taxonomy): Eukaryota > Viridiplantae > Streptophyta > Magnoliopsida > Poales > Poaceae > Triticum > Triticum timopheevii. The sequence continues at coordinate 143,909,926 of OY997272.1, forward strand.
TTCTAGGGTTTAGCCTCTCTGATCTCATGGTAGATCTACTCTTTCACTACCCATATCATCAATATTAATCAAGCAGGAGTAGGGTTTTACCTCCATCGAGGGGGCCCGAACCTGGGTGAAAACATCGTGTCCCTTGTCTCCTGTTACCATCCGCCTAGACGCACAGTTCGGGACCCACTACCTGAGATCCGCCGGTTTTGACACCGACAGGCACACCAAAAGATCCACTAGTAAAAAGGTGCATCCGATTGAAGAGATTAATGTTTTGAGTGGAAAGATGGATGTACTTATGAAATTATTTGCTAGTAAGAGTGCTTCTTTTGATCCTAATGATATGCCTCTGTCCACTTTGTTTGAGAATAATAATGAATCTATGGATGTGAATTTTGTTGGTAGGAATAATTTTGCTAATAACGCGTATAGAGGTAATTTTAATCCTAGGCCATTTCCTAGTAATTCCTCCAATAATTATGGTAATTCCTACAACAATTCTTATGGAATTTTTTAATAAGATTCCCTCTTATTTTGAGATAAGTGTTAAAGAATTTATGAGTTCGTAAAAGAATTTCAATGCTTTGATTGAAGAAAATTTTCCCAAGATTGATGATTTGGCTAGGACCGTGGATAGAATTTCTCTTGATGTTGATTCTTAAACTTAGATCTATTCCACCTAAGCATGATATCAATGAGTCTCTCAAAGCCATGATAATTTCCATTGATGAGTGCAAAGAAAGAACCGCTAAGATGCGTGCTAAAAAAGATTGATTTATAAAAGTGAGTTCTTCTAGCTTTCATGAGAATAGTGATGAAGATCTTAAAGTGATTGATGTGAATCCTATTGAATCTTTGTTTTCCAATATAAATATTGATAAAGATGGGACTGGAGATGATTCAACTTAAAAGGCGTCCCAATGATTTGGAGTTTTTTAGATCTAGATGCAAAAATTGATAAAAGTGGGATTGGAGAGGTCAAGACTTTAAGTAGCAATGAACCCACTCTTTTTGATTTCAAGGAATTTAATTATGATAATTGTTCTTTAATAAATTGTATTTCCTTGTTGCAATCCATGTTGAATTCTCCTCATGCTTATGATCAAAACAACGCTTTTACTAAAAATATCGTTGATGCTATGATGCAATCTTTTGAAAAAAAAGCTTGAATTGGAAGTTTCTATCCCTAGAAAACTTTATGATGAGTGGTAACCTACTATTAAGATTAAGATTAAAGATTATGAGTGCCATGCTTTGTGTGATTTGGTTGCTAGCGTTTCCAAGATTCCAAAAACTTTATGTGATGTGTTAGGTTTCCGTGAATTTGATGACTGTTCTTTAAATTTGCATCTTGCGGATTCCACTATTAAGAAACCTATGGGAAGGATTAATGATTGTCGTGGGAACGAACACCTATGGGGGAGGGCCCCTTTTCGGTCCGGCGGGAGGCGGAGATCGCACGAAGAGCGGATCGAGGCGAAGCACGCGAGCGGTTTTACCCAGCTTCGGAGCTCTCCGGAGAGATAAAACTCCTACTGCTGCTTTGTGATTGTATTCTGTTCTTGCTTGAGAGCGTGAGCGTTCTCTAGTTTCGAATGTTTCAAACCCCCTCTACGTTGCACATGGGCCTCCTTTTATACGCTAAAGGGGTCACCGACAGGTGGCAATGTAGGTGAGGGCAAAAACGTAAAAGATGTGGTTGGTACAACTACTTATACAGTGTACCCTACCTAACTCTGACGGCAGGGGACAAAGGCATTAAATGCCCGTCTGATTCGCCCAAACAGTGTAGAAAATTGACCGTTAGGGGCGCCACCGTTCGCCACGATGGCTGTCTCATCATCTCCGCTTGCCACCTCGCATCGCTGGCTACACAGCTTCTCGCCACGCGCGCCTGGAATGGCCCCCGGGCGACATGTTGGTGGATGCGCTGGAGCGCGGGTACAGAGTGGTAGCCTGCCGCGGCAAGCGTCTTGCCGTGGTCGTCGTCTTGTCGCGTCCGGAGGCTTGTCGCTTGCCGGGCTTTGTGATGCTTTCCCGACAAGCTCCTCTTGCCGGGTGTCCGGGAGCTTGTCGCTCACCGGGCCTTGCCGCGACGCGCGGCGCGTCGCGGCAAGTTCCTTTAAATGCCTCAGTTGGCCTTCCCGGCAAGCTCCTCTTGCCGGGGCCTTGTTCTCCTTGACTCAAACACTTTGTTCTTGAATGGCTCCAAAGGAAACACGGAGGGCTTTGGCGGTCACCCGGCAAGCCTTGCCGCCGGGTGCTGCGACTGCCCGTGCACAAGTTCGGGATACTAGGGTACCCCTACTCTAGTACACCGACAGGAGCCCCTGGGCCTGGGCCACACACGGGGCCGAGCGTTGTTGGGCCAGGCCCAAAACAGGGCACGGGCACGCGCGGGCCTGGGTTATGCCGAATCCAACTCCGTATCCACCGCGCCCTCCCGTAACGGCACTCGTTGAACGCGGCGTCGTGGGAGAGGTCGTGGGTGGTTCTTTATTCGGAAAAAGCGTAACGTTCGCTCCTCCTATTTATAAGCAGGGGAAACAGGGGCAGTTCCCCCACCTTCGCCATTTGCTGTTCCAATCTCGGAAATCTCCGCCGCCCCCCTCCGCTTCCAAAGCCGAAAGCGAGCAGCGCTCCGCCCCATTGCCGCCGTTGCCACCAGCGCCGTCGATCTCCTCGACCACCTTCACCATGGCTCCGAAGACCAGGAAGGTCGCGAAGTCGGCCGAGGCGCTGCGGCTCGAAGCGTTGCGGAAGGAGCGGGCCACTTTCCCCTCCGAGCTCGCCGCGGCGGAGCTGAGGGAATGGTACTATCTCTTCTGGTCGACGGAGACGCGAGCGCACCCGCGTACGAGGGTGCTCTCCGCCGTCGCTTCGAAACGGGCTCCAAACGGGTACCCCTTCTTCGTGCTATTCTTCTACTGCGGGCTCTGCCCGCCCTTCTCCGAGTTCTTCTGTGATATCATGAATACCTACGGGTTCCACCTCCTTGACTTCACCCCCAACGCCGTTCTGACCATGGAAGTTTTCGCACATCTCTGCGAAAACTTTGTCGGAGTCCACCCAAATGTAGCCCTTTTCCGCCACTACTTCATGCCCCGGGTCGAGAGAGGAGAGCCCTTATCTGGTGGGATCACCTGGATCTCGAGGACCGGCAAGAAGGAGGCATATCTGGAGGGTGAGCTCCGCAGCAAATGGGAGGAGTGGAGAGCGGAGTGGTGCTGGATCGTCGAGGAGAACCCGCAGCCATTCACCACCCTGCGCCAAACCCCAGCAGTGCGCGGTGGCGATTGGAGTGCCCTGGCCGCGGACGACGACAAGCTGAAGATCGCCACCACCCGGATCTTGCGCCTCAGGCTTGCCGGGCTCACTGTAGGTGCCGTAGGCGTGGATTTTCTTCGCCGCCGGATCGCCCCCTTGCAAGAGAGGAAGAGACCTGCCTGGGAATTTTGGGGTCCGGCGGACATCATGAGGCTGCGTCCGGGCTTCAACTTCAATTTTACCGTCATGGAGTTGGACGCGATGCTTAAGGAGCTGTTCAAGCATGACGCTCAGCATCCCGAGTGGTTTAGGTTGCCGGCGGGTGTCGTTCCGCTGTGCAACAACTCTTCGCTCGACCGCATCCGTGCAATGATGCCGCACTGGGACTCGCATGGAATCGTCCCCACTTGGCAAGAGCCTGCGGACGATGTTGTGCAGCAGTTCTTCGACGGCCTGGTGGAGGTGGCGGTCCACGCCGACGAACAGAGGCTCCTCACCCGCGACACCACTGAGGCGGAGATGCAGCGCATCGCCACCAGGGCGGAAGAGGCGGCGGCGGCCGCAGTCGCGGGCGAGTTTGGGTTCACTGTGGAGGCGGCAGAGGCGGCAAGCCTTGCCGAGCGAGAATGGCTTGACGGCGAGGAGGAGCTTGCCGCGCCAGACGTCGAGTCGAACGAGCCCGCCGAGGGTGCGAGTGGCCCGCCGTCTCCAGGCACCTTGCCGCAGGCGGAGCCCCCAGCGCAGCCCCCAGCTCCACCAAGAAGGCGTCTCCGCAAGGCCGGAGATGTAGCAGGGCGGCAGACGGGTCAGCAGCCATCGCGCCGCGCGACACGCTCCGCTGCGACAAGCAATGTTGCCGCGGGAGCGCCTCGCACCGCGCCGGCAACTGGAGCGGGGTCGTTCCGGACCACCGCTGCTGCCCCCGCCAAGCGGCCAAGGGCACCTACTCCTCCGCCTCGTCGCGCCGAAGGTGGGCCTGACTTCGACCTCTCCGCACTCAGCTCCGACGAGGAAGAAGACGAGTAAGAAACCTTGTTGTACTTGTAGTTCTTCAATTTTTGCTGTTTTTGTCTTGTATCTGATCTGCTTTACTCTGAACCTTGTCCCTTTTCAGGACCCTGGCCCCGAGAGCGGCAAAGAGGGCCAAGGTTCCGGTGGTTATCATCGAGGACAAGCCCACTGCGACAGCAGGGGGTGCGCCCGAGACCACCTTGCCGGACCCGGCAACCACTACCCGAAGCAGCCCCCAGCGTAAGTATACAGTTTACTCCCCGCTGTTGGGCGCGCATGGGTGTTCTTTCCTTTGCTGACATTTGACTGTGGGTTTGTTTGTGCAGGCTGATGCAGCGCCAGGCTCCGAAGAGCCCTAGCCCGACGCCTATTTGAAGGCCGGCAACGGTGTCTTCATCAAGCTCCCTTGGGCTTCAAGCTCCAGGGCACCGGTTGAAGGGGAAACTTTTGACGGGGAGGTGCTCGCCTCCGCTGGGCTGACACTGGTCGACGCGCCAAGCAGCAGCGGCGGCGAGTCTGAGGAGGAGCAGCTGCTCCGGAAGCTGGTGTCGCTCTACCGCGCCCGACAAGCCAAGGTGGAGTCCCGGGAAGCGCTTGTCGTGCAGGCGGGAGCAGACATTGAGAAGCGCGCGGAGGAGCTCCGGGAGCGCAATCAGGAAGCTCTCCGGTCCATTGCATAGGAGCGGGCGCAGCTCGTCGAGGCGCGGAAAGCCTTCCTCCTCGAGAAGGCTGAAGCTGAAGAGCAGCAGCGGCTTGCCGCTGAGGAGCTGTTTGCGCGGGAAGGCGAGCTGTCGCAGCGTAAGGTTAACCTTGACAGCCACGAGGAGGATCTTGCCGCGCGCGAGCAAACACTTGGCGGGGCTCTCAAGGAAGCAAAGGACGCGGCCGCAGCTGCTGAGGCCGCCAAGAAAGAGCTGGAGACAAAGGTGACGCAGCTGGAGGCCGATCTCAAGGCGAGAGATGAGGAGCTTGCCGCGCTCCAGCGTGAGCGCGAGAAAGACGCCCTCGCCCATGGTGAGCTGCAGGGCCAACTCGTCGAGAAGGGCAAGGAGCTGAGCGCTGCCAAGGACTCCAACGCTGATCTGGAATTGAAGTTGGCCACCCTGACCGAGACGCTGGACAACGCCAAGGAGCGGGAGGTGGCCCTGAAGGAGGAGATCAAGGGCAACGAAGTGCTGCTGACGAGGGCCGCCGAAACCCAGAACACCTTCAGGGAGACGGTGGAGCTCTGGACAGAGGGCCTCGTGAATATCACTGCAGTCATCGACGAGGAGCTGGTGCAGCTGGGGGTGGAGGATCTCGGGTACTCCTCCAACGAGAACCTCCAGCCCAGCGCCAAGCTCACTCTATTCTTCAAGGGCGTGGAGACGGCTCTCCAGCGGCTCAGAGAGAAGATCCCAAAGCAGCTGGCCGACGAGTCGCGCACGATCTGCGCCAGAGTTCTGGAGAAGGTGTTGGTGAAGGTGGCCTTCCGCAACCCAGGCCTCAACCTTACCAACGTCCTCAAGAAGCTGCCGGCGGACGCTGATCTGGAAGCGCTCAAGGCCCTTGTCGCACCCATTGTGGACAAGGTGAATGAGGTCAGGAGGGTTGACGGTGGCCGCGTAGATTAGGCCGCCCGTTTTCTTCTTTTCTTGCCGCTGCTAGTCATGTTACGATAATAATCCGTTAGAGCTGCGACAAGCTATCTTGTAATATAACTTTATTTTGGGTATCTACTGTTATGTTATTCCCTCTACTTGATTCCTTCCTTTGTATGTTTTTGCCCTACACTTTTAGGGAACTTGCCGGCGCAGGCACCCTTGCCGCGAGCGCTGAGTGCGGAACATCAGCAGCCTGCTGGCGGTGTCGCTACCGACAAGAAACCTTGTCGCAACTAGTCGCAACACACTTAAATTGTTGAGCGGACTCGAAACAAAGTAAGGGCGCAACTAGCTACGAGTTGGTTCCTCCGCGCACAGGTTTTCCATACCAAGCACGGTCGTTCAAGGAAGATAACTTAAAAATTTAAAAACTGATTGCTCAAACTTTGGCAACTTAGCTTTCATGTCGTCTGCTTCTCGGTAAGGCGAAACTTGCTTGAACGACGCCTGGTCCACACCATTATCTTCTCCTCCCCCCCCGGCAAACTTGTGCGCGAGGGAACCTTTCCCTTTCTTCGAGAGAAAGAAAGAAGAGAAAATAAAGATATGGAGCCTTATAGCTCGTTATTGCTTATCGGGGGTAGGTGCTGCACAAAGTGTTAGAAAATACATGCAAAAAATAAAAAGCATGAAATTGACAAGATGTGCGGAGCACACGAACTTTATTTATGCACGGGATCTGCGCCCGGCTTTGTACAAAGGGTTACATGCAACAGTGGCAAGGCTTGTACAAAAGGTGGTTGCCGGAACAGGTTCCGGCAACCGCGCCTTACGGGTAAAGCTTACGAAGATGCTCAATGTTCCAGGAGTTGCTCACCGGAAAGCCATCTTCGGTCTCAAGGCGGACATCGCCAGGCCTAGTGACTCGTTTCACCCGGTAAGGGCCTTCCCACTTCGGCGTCAACTTGTTGGAATTCTTGGCGGACTGAACGCGCCGAAGAACAAGGTCGCCTTCCTCGAGACTTCTGGCATTGACTTTGCGGCTATGGTAGAGGCGCAAAGCTTGCTGGTAGCGAGTAGCTCGTACAGCAGCCTGAATACGGTCTTCCTCAAGGAGCAGCGCGTCATCTTGTCGCAGCTGCTCTTGCTCGAGCTCATCATAAGCGAGCACTCGAGGCGACCCGTATACGAGTTCCGTGGGGAGAACTGCCTCTGCTCCGTAGACGAGAGCAAAAGGTGTATGGCCAGTGGCTCGATTTGGCGTCGTCCTGATCGACCAAAGAACCACCGGCAGCTCCTCGATCCAGTTTTTTCCGCACTTGTGCAGCCTGTCGAAAGTCCTGGTCTTGAGCCCGCGCAGCACTTCAGCATTTGCCCTCTCCGCTTGACCGTTGCTTCTCGGGTGAGCAACAGAAGCAAAGCAGACCTTGGCGCCAAGATCTTGGACGTACTGCATGAAGGTGCGGCTCGTGAATTGCGTGCCGTTGTCGGTGATGATCCTGTTAGGGACTCCGAAATGGCAAACAATCGACCTGAGGAACTTGACTGCTGACTGTGCTATCACCTTCCTCACTGCTTCCACTTCCGGCCACTTTGTGAACTTGTCGATAGCAACGTACAAGTACTCAAAGCCGCCGACAGCTGGGGGAAAGGGGCCGAGGATGTCGAGCCCCCATACCAAAAATAGCCAGGATAAAGGGATCGTCTGGAGAGCTTGAGCTGGCTGGTGTATCTGCTTGGAATGGAACTGGCACGCTTCACACTTGGTTACTTGTGCAGTTGCATCCTGGAGGGCTGTCGGCCAAAAGAAACCTTGCCGGAACGCCTTGCCGGCAAGTGCTCTTGCGCCAATGTGGTGGCCACATATGCCTCCATGTATCTCCGCCAACAGCTCTTGTCCGTCTTCCCGGGGAATACACTTCAATTTCACACCGTTGAGTCTTCTTTTGTACAGTACATCGTCGACGAACTGGTACATACTTGACTGCCGGGCTACTCTTTCCGCTTCTTCTTGCTCTTCGGGAAGCTCTCCTGTCTGAAGGAAATGGACAATCTGCTGTGCCCATGCTGGAGCTCGCGGCTCGACAACAAGGACCAAAGGCACATATGCTGATGCGGGAACATCAGCTTCTACGGCAAGAACCTGCGGCTCAGCCGGAGCTTGCCATTCCCCGGCAAGCTTGCCGGAGCAAAACTTGTCGGGAGCGTCTGCTTCAACGGAAAAAACCCTATGGTTCGCCGGAGCAGACTGATCCTCAGCACCCTTGGTGTTGATCTTGGGGACCTTCTTGGCGGCGGCTTCGGGGAGCTCTGCTGGAAAATAGTCACTAGAAACCAACTTTCTCTTCTTGCTCTGTCCAGTTGGCGGTGTTACGGATGGTTGAGTCAGCTTGAGCACAAAGATCCCTGGCTCCACAGGTAACTTTAGTGCAGCGCACTTTGACAGGCCATCAGCGATGTCATTCTGAGCTCTCGAAACATGTTCCATTTGTAGGCCGTCAAAGTGTTCTTCTAACTTTCTCACCTCATCAACCTAAGCTTCCATCAATGGACTCTGGTAATTCTTGTTCACTTGGCGGACGACAAGCTGTGAGTCACCCCTGACAATGAGCTTCTTGATCCCAAGGTCTGTCGCGATCCTGAGACCGGCAAGCAAGCCTTCATACTCTGCAGTATTGTTTGTTGCTTGTTCCTTGGGAAAGTGCATCTGGACTACGTACTTGAGGTGCTCTCCGGTGGGCGCGACAAGCAGCACGCCCGCACCGGTGCCTTGCAGCGAGAAGGCACCATCAAAGTACATGAGCCACTCTTTGCTTACCTCCTTGACGGGGATGCTCGTTTCCGGAATTTCTTCATCTGGTGTTGGCGTCCACTCTGCTATGAATTCTGCCAATGCTCGGCTCTGGATAGTTGAAGTGCTTTCGAACTTGAGGCCAAAGCTTGATAGTTCCAGTGCCCACTCGACAATCCTTCCTGTCACTTCTGGATTCTGCAGTATCCTCTTTAGCGGAAAGCGAGTGACAACTGTGATCTCATGTGCTTGGAAGTAATGGCGCAGCTTTCTCGAGGCCATGAGAAGGCCGAAAAGCAACTTCTGCACACCAGAGTACCTTGACCTAGCCCCCTGCAGAAGGGATCTGACAAAGTAAACTAGGCACTGCACCATTTTCTTCTGCACCTCTTCATGTGCCTGCGCAGATCCACGCTTGTCGGGACCAGAGCTTGTCGGCGAAGCCCCCTGCTTGTCGCTGGATGTCTCTGCCAAGGTTGCCGGCTCATCATCCGCCTCCCTCTCCGCCACTAACGCAGCACTAACCACTTGATTGGTTGCCGCTATATACAGCAGCAACTTCTCTTGTGGTTTAGGTGCGACAAGTATTGGAGTGGAGGACAGGTATCTCTTCAAGTCCTGCAGCGCAGCCTCCGCTTTCGGAGTCCATTTCATTGGACCTGCCTTTTTCAATATTTTGAAAAATGGCAGGGCACGCTCAGCAGACTTAGAGATGAACCTACTGAGAGCAGCCACGCAATCGGCAAGCCTTCGTACATCCTTGACGCGCTTTCGGTGCTTCAATCTGCTCAATGGCCTTGATCTTGTCGGGGTTGGCTTCTATTCCCCGCTGAGACACGAAGAACCCGAGAAGCTTGCCGGAAGGGACTCCAAACACACACTTCTCGGGGTTGAGCTTGAGGTTGACCTTGTGCAGATTTGTGAAAGTTTCATCTAAATCTTGAATCAGGGTTGCCTTGTCCTTGCTCTTGACCACTATGTCATCCATGTAAGCTTCCACATTTCTGTGTATCTGTGGCTCAAAAGCGTGATGGACTACTCTTGCAAATGTTGAACCAGCATTCTTTAATCCGAAAGGCATCCGTACGAAACAGTATGTGCCACATGGAGTGATGAATGCGGTCTTCTCCTCATCTTCTTCTGCCATGAAGATCTGATGGTACCCTAAATATGCGTCAAGAAATGAAAGCAAATCACATCCGGCAGTGGAGTCAACAATCTGGTCAATGCGTGGCAAGGGAAACGGGTCTTTGGGACAAGCTTTATTAACATCAGTAAAGTCAATACAAAGCCGCCATTTCCCGTTTGCCTTACGCACGACCACAGGATTGGCTAGCCACGTGGGATGGAGCACTCCTCTGACGAGGCCCGCTGCTTCCAACTTCTTCATCTCCTCTGCAATGAATTCTTGGCACTCCACTGCTTGTTTCCTGACTTTCTGCTTGACGGGCCGCGCGTGAGGACAGACGGCAAGGTGGTGCTCAATTACTTTCCTGGGAACACCGGGGATGTCAGACGGTTGCCATGCAAACACGTCGACATTCGCCCGCAGGAAAGCAATGAGCGCGCTTTCCTATTTAGGGTCGAGCATGGCACTGATGGTGAAGGTACCATCAGTGCCGTCCTCCTTGGCGGACACTTTCTTGGTCTCTGGTGAAGCTGTCTTTGCCTTCTTACACTTGCCGGTGGAGCTCGATGGTGCGTCCTCGACGGTAGCGCAGCACTCCGAAGAGGCGCGCTTGCAGGAGTGGGCATCAGAGCTCTTGCCGGACTTGGTCTTCTTCTTCCCCCCGGGAGCTTTAGCGGCAAGTGTCTTGTGATCTGCTGCGGCTGCTGCTTCCCGGTAAATCTTGTCGGTACAGATAAGGGCATCCTTCTTGTCGCCAAGGACAGAGATGACGCTTATCGGACCTGGCATCTTCAGTACGTTGTATGCATAATGAGAGGCTGCCATGAACTTGGCGAGTGCTGGACGGCCGAGTATCCCATTGTAAGGCAACGGGAAATCAGCAACGTCAAAAGTGACCGTCTCAGTCCTGAAGTTCAGCTCGCTGCCAAATGTTACCGGCAACGTGATCTTCCCTTTCGGCTTGCTCCTTCCCGGGTTGATTCCTTGGAATGTACCGGTCTCTTCAAGCTCGCTGTCAGGGATCTGGAGTTTCTGGAGTACCGCGGAGGAGATCAGGTTCAAGCCGGCCCCGCCGTCAACTAGCATCTTTGTGACCTTGAGGTTGCGGATAGTTGGCGAAACCAACATCGGCAAGCACCCGACCGCAGTTATGCGATCAGGGTGGTCCTCAACATCAAAGATGATAGGCGTGCTGGACCACTTTAGAGGCTTGCGTGATTCAACTGGTGGTTCTGCTGCATTAACTTCCCGCACCCACTGTTTGAGCTGGCGGTGCGAAGTATGCAGAGAAGCACCGCCATCAACGCACAGGACCTTTGTGGCTTTCTGAAACTCCTTCTCGTCGGCTTCATCATCATCCATCTCTTCATCTTCGTCTTCATCTTCATCCTTGTCGCGGCCGCGGGGAGGTCTGTCTCCTTGCCACTGCTTGGCTTTGCCGCGGCGTCCTCCCTGGCCGGGACGCTTCTTGCCGGATCCTCCAGTACCTTCTTGGGCCTTTTCCTTGTCGCGCCGCTCATACTCAGCTTTCTGCTGTTCAACAAGCTGCTCAACCTTCTTGCAGGTCTGGAGATCATGGCCCTTGGTGCGGTGGATCTTGCAATACTGCTTGCCGGATCCGTCCTGCTTGTCGGCGGCCGCCACAGCCTCGCCGGAGCTACCAGCTTTGGCTTTCTCGGCGCCACCTCCATTGCCGGACTGCTGGACGACTAGCAAATCTTTGGCTTTCCTCTTCCTGTTGTTCCGCCGCCGGTTTTTCCTTGCCGGGGCGGCATCCTCACTGTCAGATCCTCCTGCTCCTCCGTTCTCTCCGGGGAGTTTCCTCCCCTCCTCAGCACGCGCACATCTGTCGGCCAGGGCATACAACTCACTGACGCCCCTGATCTTGCACATCGCCATCTCCTCCCTCATCCTGCGGTTTCGCACGTTCTGATGGAACACGCTGATGACCGCGGTAGGGTGGACGTCTGGGATGTTGCGCTGCACTTGGCTGAATCTCTAAATATACTTGCGTAGGGGCTCTCCTTCCTTCTGGGCGAGCAGGTGAAGATCACTCTCTTGGCCATGAGGCTTGTGGCCACCTGTAAAGGCGCCGACAAACTGATAGAACAAATCTGCCCAGGAGGATATGGAGTTGTCCGGCAAGTGCATGAGCCAGGACCTGACATTGGGCTTGAGCACCAGCGGGAAGTAGTTGGCAAGGATCTTGTCGTCGCGCCCCCAGCAACTTGCACTGCGATGGTGTAGATGTTGAGGAACTCCGACGGATGCAACCTGCCGTCGTACTTCTCTGGTACATCTGGATTGAAGTTTTTCGTACTGGGCCACTGGACTTGCCGCAGCTCACGAGTAAACGCAGGGCAACCTACCGCGTACGGCAAGTCACCTGGTTCCCCTGGCGCATGCATGTCGACAGCGGGCCCAGCGCGCTGGTCCGATTGACGCCGCGCTTCTCTTCGACGCTCGATGCGAGTACGAGCGTCCTCTTGCTGCCGTTCCTGAAGAACTTGGCGCTGATCGCGACGAGCTCGAGGGTCAGATGACGCTGTGGAGTCGGTGTCGAGGTTGACCCGGCAAGTCGGCGATCTTGGCCTTCGGGGTGGAGAGTGCACGGTGGTTGCACTCCCACCGGTCTTGTCGCCATCGGCTCGCGCCTGGGCGTCTTGCCACGGCTTCGATGTGCTCGATTGCCGGGGAGTGTCGCCATTGGCAAAGCCGATGAGACTCTGAATGGTGGCCCTCCAATCGTCGATCTTGTCCGGCGTTGGAGGGTAATCCAGGAGCAGTTGGGCTCGGGCCAACGCTTCTTCTGGAGTTTTTGGTGGCGGGGGCGAATGACGCTAGGAGCGGGATATGCTCGGACTCCCAACTGGGTTGGAAGGAGCAGTACCCCGTCCTGGCGACCGTATCTCGCTCGTGCCAGCATGCTGACGTGCATGCAGGTCTTGAGCGCCCCGAGATCCACCAGCTTGGCCTTGTTCCAACGCGCGTATGGTACTGCGAGCACCATGACGCTGTCGGTCCCGCGCCTCCTGAGATGGGCGAGGTGAATGTACGGATGCCGAGGTTTGCGGAGCCTTGTCCTTGGACCTGGCAGCGGCGTGAGCTCCCTCGTTGGCGCCCGTTCCTCCACCGGTGTCCACCCCACCACCTGTCTGCTCTGGTGGTGGTGGGATCGACGCAGACGGACCAGCCACCTCCGAAACCTTCTTCTTCGGTGGCATGTCGATGAAGATGACGAAGATCTAGCCCGCGTGAACGCCGGATCGGGTTCACACGATCTCGACGCACCCCCTACCTGGCGCGCCAAAGATGTCGTGGGAACGAACACCTATGGGGGAGGGCCCCTTTTCGGTCCGGCAGAAGGCGGAGATCGCACGAAGAGCGGATCGAGGCGAAGCACGCGAGCGGTTTTACCCAGCTTCGGAGCTCTCCGGAGAGATAAAACTCCTACTGCTGCTTTGTGATTGTATTCTGTTCTTGCTTGAGAGTGTGAGTGTTCTCTAGTTTCGAATGTTTTGAACCCCCTCTACGTTGCGCATGGGCCTCCTTTTATACGCTAAAGGGGTCACCGACAGGTGGCAACGTAGGCGAGGGCAAAAACGTAAAAGATGTGGTTGGTACAACTACTTGTACAGTGTACCCTACCTAACTCTGATGGTAGGGGACAAAGGCATTAAATGCCCGTCTGATTCGCCCAAATAGTGCAGAAAAGTGACCGTTAGGGGCGCCACCATTCGCCACGATGGTTGTCTCGTCATCTCCGCTTGCCACCTCGCACCGCTGGCTACACAGCTTCTCGCCACGCGCGCCTGGAATGGCCCCAGGGCGACACGTTGGTGGATGCGCTGGAGCGCGGGTACAGAGTGGTAGCCTGCCGCGGCAAGCGTCTTGCCGTGGTCGTCGTCTTGTCGCGTCCGAAGGCTTGTCACTTGCCGGGCTTTGTGATGCTTTCCCGGCAAGCTCCTCTTGCCGGGCGTCCGGGAGCTTGTCGCTTACCGGGCCTTGCCGCGACGCGCGGCGCGTCGCGGCAAGTTCCTTGAAATGCCTCAGTTGGCCTTCCCGGCAAGCTCCTCTTGCCGGGGCCTTGTTTTCCTTGACTCAAACACTTTGTTCTTGAATGGCTCCAAAGGAAACACGGAGGGCTTTGGCGGTCACCCGGCAAGCCTTGCCACGGGGCGCTGCGACTGCCCGTGCACAAGTTCGGGATACTAGGGTACCCCTACAATGATGTTCTTATTGTTGCAAATAGGAATTATGTGCCTGTAGATTTCATTGTTCTTGATATATATTGCAATCCTTCATGTCCTATTATTCTTGGTAGACCTTTCCTTAGAATGATTGGTGCAATTATTGATATGAAAGAAGGAAACATTAGATTCCAATTTCCATTCAGGAAGGGCATGGAACACTTTGCTAGAAAGAAAATTATTTTGCCATATGAATCTTTTATGAGAGCCACTTATGGATTGCATACCAAAGATGACAATACCTAGATCTATTCGTGTTTTATGCCTAGCTAAGGGCGTTAAACAATTGCGTTTGTTGGGAGGCAACCCAGTTTTATTTTTGTTCTTTGCTTTTTGTTCCTGTTTCGTAATGAATAATTCATCTAGCCTCTGGTTAGATGTGGTTTTGTGTTTTAATTAGTGTTTGTGACAAGTTAAACCTTTAGGATAGCTTACGGTGATAGTTGTGTTGACCCTGCTGAAACACAGAAACTTTTGCGCCCAGTAAATAATTTCTAGGATTTTATTGAAACATGCTTTTGATCTGATTATTTTTCTATGGATTGGTGCACAAATTGATAAGGTTGTCCTAATTTTTCAGAATTTTTGGAGCTACAAAAGTATTCAAGAGTTACAGATTATTACAGACTGTTCTATTTTTGACTGATTCTGTTTTTTTGTGTTGTTTGCTTATTTTGATGAATCTGTGGGTAGTATCGGGGGGTATGAACCATGGAAAAGTTGGAATATGGTAGATACTACACCAATATAAATGAATAATGAGTTTGCAACAGTACCTTAAAGTGGTGATTTATTTTCTTATACTAACGGAGCTTATAAGATTTTCTGTTCAGTTTTGTGTTGTGAAGTTTTCAAGTTATGGGTAAGGATTAGATGGACTATGGAATAAGGAGTGGAAAGAGCCTAAGTTTGGGGATTCCCAAGGCGCCCCAAGGTAACATTCAAGGACAACCAAAATCCTAAGCTTGGGGAGGCCCCAGAAGGCATCCCCTCTTTCGACTTCGTCTATCGGTAACTTTAGGTTATATTTTTATTCACTAAATGATGTGTTTTGCTTGGAGCGCCTTGTATGATTTGAGTCTTTGATTTTTAGTTTGCCACAGTCATCCTTACTGTACACACCTTTTGAGAGAGACATACATGAATCGTGATTTATTAGAATACTCTATGTGCTTCACTTATATCTTTTGAGCTAGGCAATTTTGCTCTAGTGCTTCACTTATATCTTTTTAGAGCACGGCGGTGGCTTTATTTTATAGAAATGGATAAACTCTCATGCTTCACTTATATTATTTTGAGTCTTTAGAACATCATGGTAATTTGCTTTGGTTATAAATTTCGTCCTAATATGATAAGCATCCAAAAGGGATCTAATAAAAACTTTCATATAAAGTGCATTGAATACTATGAGAAGTTTGATTCTTTATGATTGTTTTAAGATATGAAGATGGTGATATTAGAGTCATGCTAGTGAGCAGTTGTGAATTTGAGAGATACTTGCGTTAAAGTTTGTGATTCTCGTAGCATTCACATATGGTGAACCGTTATGTGATGAAGTCGGAGCATGATTTATTTTTTGATTGTCTTCCTTATGAATGGCGGTCGGGGATGAGCGATGGTCTTTTCCTACCAATCTACCCCCCCTAGGAGCATGCGCGTAGTACTTCGTTGTGATAACTAATAGATTTTTGCAATAAGTATGTGAGTTCTTTATGACTAATGTTGAGTCCATGGATTATACGCACTCTCACCCTTCCACCATTGGTAGCCTCTCTTGTGCCGCGCAACTCTCGCCAGTACCATACACCCACCATATACCTTCCTCAAAACAACCACCATACCTACCTATTATGGCATTTCCATAGCCATTCTGAGATATATTGCCATGCAACTTTCCACCATTCCGTTTATTATGACACGCTTCATCATTGTCATATTGCTTTGCATGATCATGTAGTTGACATTGTATTTGTGGCAAAACCACCCTTCATAATTCTTTCATACATGTAACTCTTGATTCATTGCACATCCCGGTACACCGCCAGAGGCATTCACATAGAGTCATATTTATGTTCTAAGTATCGAGTTGTAATTCTTGAGTTGTAAGTAAATAAAAGTGTGATGATCTTCATTATTAGAGCATTGTCCCATGTGAGGAAAGGATGATGGAGGGTATGATTCCCCCATAAGTCGGGTGAGACTCCGGACAAAAAGAAAAAAAAGAGGCCAAATAAAAAAAAGGGAAAGGCCCAAAAAAATGAGAGAAAAAGAGAGAAGGGGCAATGCTACTATCCTTTTACCACACTTGTGCTTCAAAGTAGCACCATGATCTTCATGATAGAGAGTCTCCCATGATATCACTTTCATATACTAGTGGTAATTTTTCATTATAGAACTTGGCTTGTATATTCCAATGATGGGCTTCCTCAAATTGCTCTAGGTCTTCGTGAGCAAGCAAGTTGGATGCACACCCACTTAGTTTCTTTTTGAGCTTTCATACACTTATAGCTCTAGTGCAGCCGTTGTATGACAATCCCTACTCACTCACATTGATATCTATTGATGGGCATCTCCATAGCCCGTTGATAGGGCTAGTTGATGTCAGACCATCTCCCTCTTTTTGTCTTCTCCACAACCACCATTTTCTCTTCCACCATAGTGCTATGTCGATGGCTCACGCTCATGTATTGCATGAATGTTAAAAAAGTTTGAGAACATCAAAAGTATGAAACAATTGCTTGGCTAGTCATCGGGGTTGTGCATGATTTAAATATTTTATGTGATGAAGATAGAGCATAGCCAGACTATATGATTTTGTAGGGATAGCTTTCTTTGACCATGTTATTTTGAGAAGACATGATTGCTTTATTAGTATGCTTGAAGTATTATTGTTTTTATATCAATATTAAACTTTTGTTTTGAATCTTACGGATCTGAACATTCATGCCACAGTAAAGAAGATTACATTGATAAATATGTTAGTAGTATTCCACATTAAAAATTCTGTTTTTATCATTTACCTACTTGAGGACGAGCAGGAATTAAGCTCGGGGATGCTTGATACGTCTCCAACGTATCTATAATTTTTGATTGTTACATGCTATTATATTATCTGTTTTGGATGTTTTATATGCATTAATATGCTATTTTAAATTATTTTTGGGACTAATCTATTAACCTAGAGCCGAGTGCCAGTTTCTATTTTTTGCCTGTTTTAGAGTTTCGCAGAAAAGAAATACCAAACAGAGTCCAAACAGAATTAAACTTTCGTGATGATCTTTCTTGGACTAGAAGCAAACCAGGAGACTTGGAGATGAAGTCGGAGGGGCCACGAGGCGGCCACAAGGGTGGAGAGCACGCCTAGAGGGGTAGGGCGCGCCCCTACCTTGTGGGCCCCTCGTGGGTCTCCTGACCTAATTCTTTCACCCATATATACCCTTATACACCAAAACCATCAGAGGGAGCCATGAAAACACTTTTCCACCGCCGCAACCTTCTGTACTAGTGAGATCCCATCTTGGGGCCTTTTTCGGCGTCCTGCCGGAAGGGATTCGATCACGGAGGGCTTCTACATCAACACCATTGCCCTTATGATGAACCGTGAGTAGTTTACCACAGACCTATGGGTCCATAGCTAGTATCTAGATGGCTTCTTATCTCTCTTTGATTCTCAATACCATGTTCTCCTCGATGTTCTTGGAGATCTATTCGATGTAATACTCTTTTGCGGTGTGTTTGCCGAGATCCAATGAATTGTGGATTTATGATCAGATTATTTATGAATATTATTTGAATCTTCTTTGAATTCTTATATGCATGATTTAATATCTTTGCAAGTCTCTTCGAATTATCGGTTTAGTTTGGCCTACTAGATTGGTTTTTCTTGCAATGGGAGAAGTGCTTAGCTTTGGGTTCAATCTTCCGGTGTCCTTTCCAAGTGACAGTATGGGCAGCAAGGCACGTATTGTATTGTTGCCATTGGGGATAAAATGATGGGGTTTTCATCATATTGCTTGAGTTAATTCCTCTACATCATGTCATCTTACTTAATGCATTACTCCATTCTTTATGAACACTAGTAGAAAAACACCTATTAGTCCCGGTTTGTAAGGGCCTTTAGTCCTGGTTCATGAACCGGGACTAATGGGTCGTTACTAATGCCTCCACCCATTAGTCCCGGTTCAAACACGAACCGGGACAGATGTGCCTCCACGTGGCCGGTCCGCGAGCCCAGTCAGGGGGGCCTTTGGTCCCGGTTGGTGGCACCAACCGGGACCAAAAGTCCATGTTTTTTTTAGAAAAGTGGCTGCTTTAGGGGTTTTGTGGGTTATTTTTAGGTTGTTATTAGCTAGCTAATAGAGAGAAGTGTCCTCTCTTATATCTTCGTCCTAGGTTTATCAACGCTGCTGCTATGTTCATTTCACCCGCTGATATAACATGCTCATGCATGCTCGCATCATACATCATCATATATTCATAATAATAAGTCCTATACTAATATCATGCATCATCATACAACTTCTACTCGTTATTAATAATAAGTCATACGATCATCATCCTCATAGTCATCGAACCCAACCCTACATAATTGTTCTTAGCACATGATCATCAGTATCAGGTAGGACCTAAAAACGTAAAATAGCATAAAACAATATAGCCCCTGACTCTCCATTATGAAGAATGGAGATCATCCTGTCTCCAATTCTTGCCCTTCGCTGCTTTTTGCTTCCAAGAAGCTCCTTACGACTGTCCATACATTTTTTCCATTCTTTGATTGTAATGTCTCCACGTCTTTTAGAAACCCGGTATGGACAGTTGAGATTCGTAGGACGACCTGGTTGCATGTTCAAAACATGAAGGCTACCATGCGTATACATCAGATGAGGCACACAATCATTCGGGATTATCTGTTGAAAAACATAGTAATAACTTCGTAGTTAGCAATGATGTACTAGTTTTAGAAGTGTGCAAAAAGATGCACGGATGTTGTAATACTAAAAAATAATCTTACCAGGGTATCTCCATGGTAGTTACCGTAGTTCAACACGTGCACTAGTGGCACGTATTGACCATAATGTTGAGGAGTTTGATTGTAGATATTGTAATTCTCAAGATCAGTACAAAATGCAACCAGATGATTTTTCTCCTGATAAGTTAATTCGGAGCCTTCGGTGTAGTAGGTTCTGTCTACCATCTTCCGCACATTCTTTGAAGAATGAAAATAAGCTGTCAATGGAGATAAGTTGTCAACTATATATTTTGAAATAAACAATATAAATTACTTAATAACTATGTTAAGCTCACATGGGGGAAGAATTGGAGTTGTATCCACAAGGACCCAAATCGAGGGTCTCTCTTGCTCGATTATATGATCACCAAGATCCATGATGACAAGCATATCCTCATAAGGACCATACATCTTGCAAAGTGCTTCCCAATTTTTGCAACCAAAATGGGTCACACTCTGAGCATTGTACAACTTTACTTGAAAATCCACACCATGATGGGTACTTAGGATAATTTTTTTGGTTTCGAAACTTTCATGGTCTTCAAAACCCATCCTCTGCAAGACATAGCGTGTTGCAAAGCATGGGATAAGCTAGTCGAATTGGAGAAGATGAAAAATACACGTTAAAATAGTTGAAGTCGTGCTTAATTACGAAAAAACTATTGTCGTCGTTGTGTACCGTATGAACATCGCAGGTCTCCTCGAGTTTAATGCTGAAGCGCCGATCTTCGTCTAGCTCAATGAACCTGTCGCAGATACCTCGGTCGTCGTGGCACCAGTCACTCCCCTGGGCGGTTTTCAACGTCCGATGAGTACGACATTTCCGGCCTATGTTCATAATTCAAATATTAAACTAGATCATTATTATTAATCACGGGTTGACTATCGATGATCGATGTACGTAGCTCCTCCTTTCATTCCCGAGTGCATTATTATACCAAATTGTCTAGCACACGGTAATGAAGGAGAACTTATTATCCAATAAGAGCATTCAATAAGCAAAACCAAATCATAAAATAAGCAAAACCAAATCATAAAATAAAGTATAGTATTCAAATTAGCATGCATTCAATAATTATAAGCAAAAGTACATCATCTCTTGCTGTCCGTACATCATCAAATATTATCACTAATACAACTAGAACCGTAGCGCCCGACGGGTATCGATGCGGGCGGTGGACACCCAAAGATAAGGAACCATCATAGGATCATAGCTCCAGTGAGATCCTGAAGAACCTGCCAGGTATTGTTGAACCTGCCCTCCAATGCAACCATGTAGCGACGGACGTGCTTGTCCTCCTCACTGACACGGTGACGTACCACCTCCGCGGTGTCTGGAAGCCTCACCACCGTCACTAGCCCACGCGACCGCCACCAAACAAGGATCGGGTCAACAACGGGCTGCCTCCTCACCAACCTACGTCCCCCGGAAGGTAGCACCTCCCAATACTAGCCCGGCGGAGCCCAGTCCCGAACATGGCCCTGATCAAGCAGGCCTCCACCGCCGAGTCGACGACGACGAGGATGCGGGATAGGCATCGCCGACGTCGATGCGGGAACTACTTCTATATATAGTTAAATAAAGTAGTTTTATTAATTAAATCAACCATCTAGTTCAACTACTAAGCACTTACTATAAATAAATAAGTAGTACTTACTAAAAACAAACTACTTCTATATATAGTAAAATAAATTAGTTTATTAAATCAACTCGCTAGTTCAACTATATATAAACTACTTCTTATTTTTTTCCTTTTTCTAAATACTATGAACAAAAAAAATCATTAAAATTCTATGAACAAAATTAATTACCCAATCTAAATATCACCAAAAAAATCTATTAACAATAATATCACCAAACATGCATATTCAATAATAATATCACCAAAAAAATCTATTAACAGAAATAAAATCTAACATAATATGAACAAATTAATTACTACACATCTAATCTAACAAAAAAATCTAATCTAACAAAAAAATCTATGAACTACATATCTAATCTAACAAAAAAATTCTATGAACTACAAAAAAAATCTAAAAAAAATCTAACAAAATTAAAAAAAGTTGCTCACGGCCGGCGACGGCGACGGCGAAGGCGACGGCAAGGTGTGGAGCGGGCGGCGACGGCGTCGAGGCGGCGCGGGCCGGGGCGGCGACGGCGCGCGGGGCGGGGCTGGGCGGGGCGGCGACATCGTCGGGGCGGGGCGGCGACGGCGTCGGGGCGGGGCGGCGACGGCGAGGTGGCGGCAGGGAGACGCGGCGACGGGAGTGGAGGAGGAGAGATCGAAGTTGCGCTGAGTGCTGTATATATAGCAAAGGCTTTGGTCCCGGTTCGTGAAACCAACCGGGACTAATGCCCCCCTTTAGACCCGGTTGGAGCCGCCAACCGGGACCAATGGCCTCTTTTCAGCAGCCCAAAGGGCGGGAAACGAAGACCTTTGGTCCCGGTTGGTGGCTCCAACCGGGACAAAAGAGGGGCATTGGTCCCGGTTGGTTCCACCAACCGGGACCAAAGAGGGGCATCGGTACCGGTTGGTGCCACCAACCAGTACCAATGGACCCGTCTAACTATTTTTTTATTTTCTGCAGCAGTTTTTTAGTTGATTCTTCTTGCAGCTGTTTTTTTAGTCCCACCTCGCCAAGCGAGAGGCACTCGAGCTGTTTATAAGCCCTGAGTGCAGAGACGATAATGAAGAGGCTCAGTGCTCACCTGCACGTTGGTTAGCTTCAAGCCTTGAGGAATAGGGTAGACTGCATAGAGCTATGTGCAGTGCAGTTGACACTATTCCTAAAGGCTTGAAGCAAATTAACGAGCATTGCGCCTCTTTTTTATTTTTAATGACTTATTATAACTCAGAAATGAGTAGAAGAAATAAATAAATGAGCATAGATACTTATTCTGATTAACTTTACTAAAAAATGAGCTTAGATACTTATTTTTTAATGACTTATTACAACTCAAAAATAAAAAGAAAAAATAAATAGAAGAAAAAATATTTGTGATTAACTTTACTAAAAAATGAGCATAGATGCTTATTTTTAATGACTTATTACAACTCAGAAATAAAAAGAAAAAAAATAAATATAGCAGAAAAGAAAAAAACTATATAAAAACCACTCAGAAATAAATAGAAGAAAAAATAGTTTTGATTAACTTTACTAAAAAAATGAGCATAGATGCTTATTTTTAATGACTTATTACAACTCAGAAATAAAAAGAAAAGAATAAATGTAGCAGAAAAGAAAAAAAACTATATAAAAAACCACTCAGAAATAAATAGAAGAAAAATAATTTTGATTAACTTTACTAAAAAAATGAGCATAGATGCTTATTTTTTAATGACTTATTACAACTCAGAAATAAAAAGAAAAAAATAAATAGAAGAAAAAATATTTGTGATTAACTTTACTAAAAAATGAGCATAGATGCTTATTTTTAATGACTTATTACAACTCAGAAATAAAAAGAGAAAAATAAATATAGCAGAAAAGAAAAAAACTATATAAAAAACTACTCAGAAATAAATAGAAGAAAAAATAGTTGTGATTAACTTTACTAAAAAGAAAAAAACTATATAAAAAACTACTTAGAAATGAGCATAGATGCGCTTATAGAGAAAATTCAACCTAAATTCATAATAAATTTCTACTAACTTCAGAGGAATTCAGTATGAATTTAGGTTAAATTCCCTGTATAAGGGCATCTATTTTCATTTTGAGAGGAGCTCAATAAGGCAGAGAGGGAGGGGCTTATAAACTGGTCTGAGCCCCCTTGGTTGGCGAGGTGGGACTAAACTCTGGCCGCAACGGGGACCAACCCTTTAGTCCCGGTTGGTGGCCTGAACCGGGACTAAAGGGCAGCCTTTGGTTCTGGTTCAAGCCACCAACCGGGACCAATGGTGTTGGGCCAGGAGCGAGGTCCATTTGTCCCGGTTCGTCCCACCAACCGGGACCAATAGGTCCAGACGAACCGGGACCAATGGCCCACGTGGCCCGGCCGGCCCCCGGGGCTGACGAACCGGGTCTGATGCCCCCATTGGTCCCGGTTCTGGATTGAACCAGGACTAATGGGCTGGGCCGGCCTGGACCATTGGCCCGTTTTCTACTAGTGGAACTTAATACTCTAGATGCATGCTGGATAGCGGTCGATGTGTGGAGTAATAGTAGTAGCTGCAGAGTCGTTCCGGTCTACTTGACACGGACATGATGCCTAGTTCATGATCATTGCCTTAGATATCTTCATAATTATGCGCTCTTCTATCAATTGCTCGGCAGTAATTTGTTCACCCACCATATTATTTGCTATCTTGAGAGAAGCCACTAGTGAAACCTACGACCCCGGGTCTCTTTTCCATCATATTAAGTTTCTTTTCCATCATATTAGTTGCCGATCTACCATTTTGCAATCTTTTACTTTCCAATCTATAAACCAAAAATATTTACTTTACCGTTTATCTATCTTTATCAGATCTCACTTTTGCAAGTAACCGTGAAGCGATTGACAACCCCTTTATCGCGTTGGGTGCAAGTTTGTTTGATTTGTTTGTGTAGCTATTCGGTGAGTTGTGTGTTATCTCCTATTGGATTGATACCTTGGTTCTCAAACTGAGGGAAATACTTACTCTACTTTGATGCATCACCCTTTCCTCTTCAAGGGAACAACCAACGCAAGCTCAAGAAGTAGCAGCGGCGAGGAGAGCCGAAGCTCCGTCGAGAGGCGAGCCACGTGCCGATCTTGCGCAGTCCGGCCATGGATGCGCTGGAGCTGCGCTTCGGGCAGTACGTGCTTCTGGCAACTGCGGTCGAAGATGGAGAGCAAAAAGTGATGCCGGCAGCCATGTTGGCGACCTTGCAGCAGCGTTGCGGGGGGGTGCCATCTGAGGTGGTCATCGAGGTCTCCTGCCCACCACACGACCAGTGGCTGACCTTCTCGATGGAGGAGAGGTGCTCTGAAGTGCTCCTTTCATCAATGAAGATCAAGTGTTGTCGGCGTTGGATTCATTTTCGCGTTGTGGCAGAATGGTTCGTGCTCAGCCAGGTGCTCTGGAGTACAAGAGCGAGCTCGGTTTCGAAGGTCTCCCTAACCAGGCCTGGACAACGGCGTCCGTGAAAGATGTTCTCAAGCAGCTGGGTCGCGAGCTGATCGAGATCCTGCCGCCGGCAAGCCACCGCGAGCTCAAGGTAATGGCTTGGCTTCATGACCCTTTCTTTGTTGGCAAGGTGGTGACAGTGGAGATACCTAAGCCGAAGCTGACAAACAAGCCACCCGAGTCCATGGATGAGTATGAAGCAATGCAATTTGAATTGGATGACTACAGACCGTCGCCGGTGAGGAAGAAGAACATCTTACTGTATCCTATCATTTGCCACATGAAGGAGGTTGTTGGTCGTGGTCCTCTGCTTGCTGAAGGACTTCCTGATGAGTGGCTGCCAGGAGAATGCGAGGACCTGACTTGCAAGCATATCTTCAAGACCGTGCTGGGCAAGATCGATGGCACTGACGGTGCTGAAGCAGTTTGAGTTTGTATCATGTTACTTGGCACATTGGCACTTGGTATTTTGTACTATGTGTTAAGAATCTATAGTGTTATACTGTGTGTGAGGTTCTACTTTGTGTTGGTTGTTGTGGTGAAGCAACGGTATTGCTGGCTGTGTCCTAAATTTGTGCCAAAGCTGTGCCAAATATTTGTGTAATGTGATGGTACTATGTTGTCTAGTGAAATGGTACAATTGTGAGCTTCTTTGTTTGTGCCAAAAGAGAACATATTTTGCCAAGCTTCTATCAAAAGGAAATTTCTTTCAAAAGAGAACATAGTAAACAGTACCACTTTGCAACTTAACACACATTCTGCAGCTTAACAGTAACAAACACAAGTTCATGAAACTAGCACAGCACCAACTACCTACTAACAATTTGAAGGCTGTAAACAACAGAAAGTTTCCTGCTTAACCCCTCAGTTCATCTAACATGCTAACCCTAGTAGATTTCCTCCTTCTCTGACTAGAACTAGCACCAAGTGTTCTGTTTCCTTGTTTTGGAGGCCTTCCCCTTCTAGGATAGGCATGCCCTCCTGTAGCTTGCCGTGAAGACTGGGCTCTCCCTCCTGTAGCTTGTTGTGATGTTTGAGATGCCTGCTGTGAAGATGGTGGCCTCCCCCTTGTAGCCAGCTGTGGAGGCTGGGCTATAGCAGTTTCATTTGCTACTCTTTGAGATGTCGTTGGAGGATTTTCCTACATAACATACAAAAGAAACAGTTGTTAGGTGTTACACATTGCTGAAATTTCTCAAGTAGAAAACATATAGAAATCAAACATGTATAAAAATCATTACACACTTTTGTTTTTTTTGTCCTCTTCCTATTCTTGTACTTTCCCTTGTTGGGTTTAGTGTTGGGGATATGACTATTGGGCATGACCCGCCTAGGAGGGGCCGGGCCATACCACTGGCGGTTCATAATGAGAAGGGCCAAGAAGATGTTGAAGATGGCGGTTCATGAAGCAAGCTTACTGAAGGCCCAAGACCCGGAGGAGACTTGAGGCCCACGGGCGTAAACCGCCACATGTTTAACTTGTTTGCTAAGGAAAGTTTTGTTCTGTCACCGAACCGGACACGTTGTGTATGAGCCGGCCGGGACTCTGTAAGCCGCCGGGCATTAGCCTGTGTATATAAAGGGGTGACCTGATGGCGGGTTAGGGCAAGAGACAACAAGTTGAGAACTAGGTCAAGCGTATTTGCTCCCTGGTAATCGAAACCCAAGATATACAACCTAAAGCAGGAGTAGGCCTTTACCTCGTTGCGAGGGGTCGAACCTGGGTAAAAACTCTCTGTGTCCCTTGTCCCGTTTAAGCCCTTTAAGCTAACTACGTGCGATGGCTCCACACCTAAGTCCTCATGCTAGGGCATCTGCTGTGACAATTCCATGACAGTTGGCGCCCACCATGGGGCCAGCACACCGTGGTTTTGAGTTCTTGAAGGGGAGCTTCATAGGGCTCAAGGGATACGTTGTGGGCCGGATGACTAAGAGTCGTCGCGGCAAGCTCTACATCGACGGCACAAACTGGGGCCCCGAGGCTGGCTCAATCGAGTACGGGTACCGGGTTCCCTCCGGTGGAATTCATGTCTTCATCGGCAAGATTGGTGAGCCAGAAGCTGAGCCGGACACCTGCACCGACATCGTCGAGACAGCTCAGCGCGCACGACCTGCCAGGGTTCATTACAAAAAAGAGACACATCCGTGACATTTTGGGCCGAACGAATTTTTTTTCTGTCATACATATGACACTTCTATGACAATAATTGTGACAAAACCCGGTATCATCATAGATGTGGTAGGTTTCTACTTCCATGACAAAAAATCATGACAGAAAATGGGCTTTTCGTACTGGGCGGGCCGGAGATGCAGCTGCATGACATTCTTTGGGCCGTCCATGACGGAAAAAAACATGGTAGAAGTGAGGGCGAGGAAAATTTTGGGGAGTTCCCGGTTACGGTGGGCGGTCGGGGGCCGAGTGATGCACGTTTCTCTCGTACACGTACGCGCGTGTGTGCGAGGCGTTGGCTCTAACTGAACCCGAGCGAGGCATTGGGCTCTAACTGAACCCGAGCGATTGCACTGCAGGCTACGCGTTACTGAACCCGAGCGATCGATCGATGGCTGTTAACTGAACCCGATCGAGTGATTCCTTCGCTACTAATGCTAACTGAAGCCGATTGATGCTGCCTCTCTGGATGAACAGTGAGCGTTGCGGGGGAGGGGGGGTTGGATGAACAGTGAGCGGTGGCGTTGCCTCTGGATGAACAGGACCCCGTGGTGTGGAGGACTGGATGAACAGGACAACCCCGTGGAGGGCTGGATGAATATTAGACGATGGAGGGGTGCTCGTGGAGGGGTGGTTGAATAGTAGCCGATGGAGTAGCGCGTGGTGGAGGCTGGATGAACAGGAGCCTGTGGAGGCTGGAGGAGGTCGAAGGTAGCCCATGGAGGCTGGAGGAGGTCGACGGTGGAGATGAACAGTATCCCGTGGAGTCCCGTTTTGCGGTACGCCACACCCCTCACGATGAACAAGACCCCCGTTTCGACCGTAGCGCTTCAACACAAGTCTGTTTCGTCCGTTTTGCGGTACGCCACACCCCTCCCGATCAACAGGACCCCCGTTTTGACCGTAGGAGGTCCGTTTCCTCCGTTTTGCGGTACGCCAGACCCCTCCTGATGAACATGATCCCGTTTCGAACGTGGCCGGTCGAACACAATGCCGTTTCCTTCATTCTGCGGTATGCCAGGCCTTGTTTCCATCGCCTGTTCCGTCCAAGCCCTCCCAATGAACACGATGGCGCATTCTGTTCCGACCCAGCCGGTTGGCTCCCACGCGTTCTGTTGCCTCTCGATGAACACGACGCATTCCGTTGCCTCCCCATGAACACGACGACGACGTTGTTTCTCCGTTCCGACCGAGCCATGTACACGAGCCCTGGCCATACGTATGCACGAGTAGGCGTTCGAGACCCCGCCTGTATGTACGTACGTGGCCGTATTTTCTTTCTTGCACCCTGGCTGTTGTACGTACGTGTACATTCTACATGCGCACCACTACTATGACACGTGCGCGCCTCTACTACGACACGTGAATGCCTCGACATCCACCAGTATGTACGTACATGTTTGCGACCAGAATGACAACGCTATGTACGCTTCGACCAGGTGGGTCCCGACTGTCAGGCAATTCCTTGTGTGCGAAGGTGTAGCTGGTGGGTCCCAGCAGTCAGGGGGGCGAATCATTTTTTTTGCCCGGACACACTTCCTTGCGTGCGAAGATGTAGCTGGTGGGTCGCAGCAGTCAGGGGGCTAATCATTTTTTTTGCCCGGATGCACTTCCTTCCATGCGAAGATGTAGCTGGTGGGTCCCAGCAATCAGGGGGAAACATTTTTTTCGCGAAATACGATGGCCCATCCGGTGGGTCCCTGATGTCAAGTGGAGGAATCATTATTTTCCGTGTAATAAGGAGGCACTTCCTTGTTGCGGTCATGGACCCAGCTGTCAGCCTCTCCACGTACAGTCCACGTCCGATGGAAGTCATTCCTTGACCATGTTGAGCACGCCGCGCTGAGAGCACCACGGCGGTGGACAATGGCGAGGCCTAGGAAGGGGACGACTCAGAGCCGGGGAAGACGCGGTAGTGGAAGCCCACGCAGAGAGGAGTACGAGGGTTCACTGGTTCGACTGCGGTGTGAGGCTGCCATCGCCGCAGGGCCTGGCCAGCGGTGGGAATAGTAGGGGGCGGTGAGGCCTCCGCAGCAGCATAACCGTCCACGGGAGGCAGGGGCATGCGACACGACCGGCGCTGCTTTGGGCGGCTGGTGCAAGAAGACCAGAGGTTGAAGAAGCACTATGGCCGTTGGATGGACATCGTACGATCATTGTAGCTAGAATCGTTCCTATTAACTAAAGTTGACAAAGGCCCCCGTCCTAGTCAACTTAGTAGGCTCACAAGTTAGCCTCCCACCATGGTGGGTCCCAGCTAGCAGGGGGAGTATTCATTTTTTTGTGCATAATAAGGAGGCACTTCCGGTGGGTCCAAGCTGACAGCGGGGGGAACGTTTTTTTTTGCGAAATACGGTGGCCAGTCCGGTGGGTCCCAGCAGTCAGGGGGGAAAGTGTTTTTTGCGAAATAAGGTGGCCTGTCCGGTGGGTCCCTGCTGTCAGGTGGAGGAATAATTATTTTGTGCGTAATAAGGAGGCACTTCCATGCGGCCGCCTAGACCCAGCTGTCAGCCTCTCCACATACAATACTCTTCCAATGGAAGTCAATCGTTGACCACGTTGACCACGCCGCGCGGAGAGCACCAGGGCAGTGGACGGCGGCGAGGCCTAGGAAGGGGACGACGCGGAGCCGGGGAAGATGCAACAGTGGAAGCCTGTGCGGAGATGAGTATGAGGATTCACTGGTTCGGCTGTGTGTGAGGCTGCCGTCGCCGCAGAATAACAAGGGGTGTGGGTGAGTAGAGGGATGGCCTGGCCAGCGATGGGAGTAGTACGGGGCGGTGATGCCTCCGCGGCATCACAGCCGGCCACGGGAGGCAGGAGCACGCGGCACGACCGGCGCTGCTTTGGACGGTTGGAGCAAGTAGACCAGAGGTTGAAGAAGCACTACGGCTGTTGGATGGACATCGTACAATCACTACAGCTAGAATTGTTTATATTGACTAAGATGACAAAGCCCTTGGTACGCGTCCACTTAGTAGGCCCACAACTCGGATTTGGCAGAGAATATATAGCCCATTTGCGATTTGTAAGAATGTACTGTCCATTTTTTAATTCTAATGGAATTTACTACAGCCCATTTACAATTTGTTAAAAGTACAACCCAACTTCTAGCCAGGACAACGATTAATAATTTCAAACAACCGCTCAAAACAGAATTCAAACAAAATTCCCACATTTTGATGGGATCCAAAATATTTTATCCGAAATTTCTAATCAGGTTAAATATAATTTCAAAATAAAGTTGTATTACGTTAAAATCCAACGAAATATAGCACGCACAACAAGTAATGAAATTAAAATTTTCAAATTCAAAAAATAATATATATTTTAAACTAATTACGTGTTTGGTGAATAGTTACTGCCCAGTTATTATAATTACATCCCATTTATTTATTCTTAAAGTCCATTTTCTTGTTAAGCCTAATCCATACCTTCTAGGAAAGTTTGAAGCCAAGCGGGGCGGAGAACAACAAGTTGACCCGGATATTGTGTACAACTGTCGGCCCAGTTGCATTACTTGTTGAAAAAAAGGCCTGTGTAGTACAGTACAACCTAACATGGCTACTCAGCCCACATTCAGTGACGCCGGAAAGGCCCAAACAAGGCTTCTATACAAATTTTTGAAGTCACTGAGCTCAATTAATAACTTAAGAAAAAATTTAGATTACAGTGGAACCTAATTAAAAGCTGTCACGAGCAAATAAATAATTCAACGGGTCCCACTTGTGCGTGTGCGCGCGCGTGCGCGCGTGTGTTTGTGTGTGTGTGTGTGTGTGAGAGAGAGAGATAGATAGATAGATAGATAGATAGAGAGAGAGACCCATCAGTCGATGCTCGTAAATACATCTTTCATCCATATGCATTGGTGATGCTCAGTAAAAACTTATATAGTTGACACAATCATATAGAACATCATAGCACACTGAACTTGCATACAAAAATTTCACGCAGGCGGCACAATCAGGATGGAAGCAGTGGATCGCTACGGGACGGGCTATGTTGAAACCAACGAAGTCGTACATAACGGTTCATCGTATTTATCAATGACGGAGAAATATCTTGAATGTTGTGCAAAGAAAACAGACAGAGAACACAATAAGTTCTGCTAACACATTAAGTTGACGTACAACCCTTTCTAAAATAAGTTCAGGTACAAAATTAGAACATGTCACTATCAAATGTACTGGCATATCAGTGCTTCACACCCATAGCTCGGATTTAACTAGTATCTGACAAGATTCAGTTGTTACCTCAAATTAGAGCACATCCAGGCAGCCAGCCCTGCCTCTTCTCCCAAAGAAGCAGTGGCCTCCGCCGTATGATGGAGTAGGCCCTGTGCCATCCATTGTTCCAAGCAACACGGAGAAAGTCTAACGTTGACTCCTATAATGGACGTCGTCGATGGACCCTGGCACCAGTCGTGGTGACAGGAATTCGATTGATGGATTGGCCACTTCTTCGACATGCACGAACACTCGATACAGGTACATCCCTAACATGGTCCGCGGCGGCCTTGATGGCGACGAATAGTACAATCCCGGTTCCTGCACCAGTATCTCAACACCAATCACCTTCGGTATGGTGGACGGATTCTTCATCCATGCCATAACCGTCAGAGCCCAGCTGTCTGGAGGAACAAACATACTTATGAGCTCACCTCCAAGGTCGTTGATAATCTCGTTCATGAACTCGCTGTTCCAAGCACGTCGAGGCATGCCATGGAAGGTAAGCTTTGTTAAAAACTCAAGCTCAGAGGGCACTAAGCCCCATCCTGGGTGCCACCAATCAAAGGTCACCAGCGCGCCATTGCAGAACAAACGCCGGGAAGATTCGAACAGACGATTGTAGTCGAAAGTTGTCCGGAACCTGACGAAGAAATCAGCCGGTGGCGGACAGACTTCGATGAGCAAGTCACTTATTTGGATGCCGTGCGCAATGACAAGAGCTTTGACAAGGTCGTCCGGCGAGACGGGAGGCCGGTCACCATTGATGGTTACCATCAGCACTTTGCCGGCAAACTAGTCATCAAGTGCCTCCATGCCATTGTTGAGCGACAACACGCAGCGACCGAAGGCAGGACGGACCTCAGGATCTCCGGCTCAGAGATCCGCGTTGACCGGCGACATGATAGTGCGCTTGAGTACAGGGAGTACAGGAGGGGGATTTGGGGGAACATGAGTAGGAATCGAGATTCCAGAGGTGGGGGAGGGGTGGGAGACTGGGGATGAAAAGGTAGCATGAATTTTGAGCAAGCGCCAATATGCTCTCGGCGCGCAAGCGCACGAAAACACCGGTGGCGCCCACATGTCTGCCTAAGAGTCCTTATTCTTTCTTTTTTGGAGAGCCCGTCCTTTTTTTCAGGATCTTTTGAGAGCCCGGCCTGAGAGTCATAATTGACCTGTTTGGCATTGCGTTACTACTCAGCCCATATTCAACGACACCTCACTGGCCCAAACAAGTGTACATCACCGAAAAGACACTAAGCTCAAATTATATAACTTGAAAAAAGGAGATATACTCTGAACGCTGGAGAATGGTGATGCCCTCATTTAGCCCACCAGTAGTTCGAGACAATAAACAGTTCGAAACAACGATATATACAACATTCAAACACTGACTAGTGACTACTACTGACATAAACAACAACACATGATAGTTCATAAGAAGTCTTGCTACACCACCAAAATGCACCCATCTGCAGCGCTCAGACTTTCGTGATCCAGACGAGAATGACATTCTAAACAGAAGCAACTATTACATAGTAAGAGTGACATAGACGAGGATGATCAAATTGTTGGAAATATGCCCTAGAGGCAATAATAAAAGTATTATTATATTTCCTTGGTCATGATAATTGTCTTTTATTCATGCTATAACTGTATTATCCGAAAATCATAATACACGTGTGAATACATAGACCACAATATGTCCCTAGTGAGCCTCCAGTTGACTAGCTCGTTGTGATCAACAGATAGTCATGTTTTCCTGGCTATGGACATTGGATGTCGTTGATAATGGGATTACATCATTAGGAGAATGATGTGATGGACAAGACCCAATCCTAAGCATAGCACAAGATCGTGTAGTTCGTTTGCTAGAGCTTTTCCAATGTCAAGTATCTCTTCCTTTGACCATGAGATCGTGTAACTCCCTTATACCGTAGGAATGCTTTGGGTGTATCAAACGTCACAACATAACTGGGTGACTATAAAGTTGCACTACAGGTATCTCCGGAAGTGTCTGTTGGGTTGGCACGGATCGAGACTGGGATTTGTCACTCCGTATGACGGAGAGGTATCTCTGGGCCCACTCGGTAATGCATCATCATATTGAGCTCAAAGTGACCAAGTGGTTGGTCAT
Source organism: Triticum timopheevii (assembly GCA_963921465.1). Taxonomy (NCBI): domain Eukaryota; kingdom Viridiplantae; phylum Streptophyta; class Magnoliopsida; order Poales; family Poaceae; genus Triticum; species Triticum timopheevii. The sequence continues at coordinate 143,942,582 of OY997272.1, forward strand.
GGGATCATGCATTATGGTACGAGTAAAGTGACTTGCCGGTAACGAGACTGAACAAGGTATTGGGATACCGACGATCGAGTCTCGGGCAAGTAACGTACCGATTGACAAAGGGAATTGTATACGGGGTTGTTTAATCCTCGACATCGTGGTTCATCCGATGAAATAATCGAGGAGCATGTGGGAGCCAACATGGGTATCCAGATCCCGCTGTTGGTTATTGCCCGAGAGTCGTCTCGGTCATGTCTACGTGTCTCCCGAACCCGTAGGGTCTACACACTTAAGGTTCGGTGACGCTAGGGTTGTATGAATATGAGTATGCAGCATACCAAATGTTGTTCGGAGTCCCGGATGAGATCCCGGACGTCACGAGGAGTTTCGGAATGGTCCGGAGGTAAAGAATTATATATAGGGAGTGGTATTTCGGCCATCGGGAAAGTTTTGGGGTCACCCGGTAATGTACCGGGACCACCGGAAGGGTCCCGGGGGTCCACCGGGTGGGGCCACCCATCCCGGAGGGCCCCATGGGCTGAAGTGGGAGGGGATCCATCCCATAGTGGGCTGGTGCGCCCCCCTAGGCCCACCCCCTGCGCCTAGGGTTGAAACCCTAGGGTGGGGGGGGGGGGCGCACCACATGCCTTGGGGGGCACTCCTCCCCCCTTGGCCGGCGCCCCCTTGGGAGATTCAATCTCCCAGGGCCGGCGCCCCCCCGAGGGCCTATATAAAGGAGGGCAGGGGGGAGGGCAGCCGCACCCTTGTGCTTGGCGCCTCCCTCCCCCTTCTACACCTCGTCCTCCTCCTGTAGTCGCTTGGCGAAGCCCTGCTGGAGTCCTGCTGCATCCACCACCACGCCGTCATGCTGCTGGATCATCATCAACCTCTCCTTCCCCCTTGCTGGATCAAGAAGGAGGAGACGTCTCCCGTCCCGTACGTGTGTTGAACGCCGAGGTGCTGTCCGTTCAGCACTTGGTCATCGGGGATCTGAATCACGGCGAGTACGACTCCATCATCACCATCCCCTTGAACGCTCCCGCACTCGATCTATAAGTGGTATGTAGATGAAAACTCACTCCCTTGACTCGTTGCTTAGATGAACTCATAGATGGATCTTGGTGAAACCGTAGGAATTTTTTAATTTTCTGCAACGTTCCCCAACAGTGGCATCATGAGCTAGGTCTATGCGTAGTTCTCTAATGCACGAGTAGAACACAATTTTGTTGTGGGCGTGGATCTTGTCAACTTGCTTGCCACTAATAGTCTTTTCTTGCTTCAGCGGTATTGTGGGATGAAGCGGCCCGGACCAACCTTACACGTACGCTTACGTGAGACCGGTTCCACCGATTGACATGCACTAGTTGCATAAGGTGGCTGGCGGGTGTCTGTCTCTCCCACTTTTGTTGGAGCGGATTCGATGAAAAGGGTCCTTATGAAGGGTAAATAGAAGTTGACAAAATCACATCGTGGTTATTCGTAGGTAAGAAAACGTTCTTGCTAGAACCCAATTGCAGCCACGTAAAAGATGCAACAACAATTAGAGGACGTCTAACTTGTTTTTGCAGCGATTGTTCATGTGATGTGATATGGCCAGAAGTTGTGATGAATGATGAATTGTGATGTATGAGATCATGTTCTTGTAATAGGATTCACGACTTGCATGTCGATGAGTATGACAACCGGCAGGAGCCATAGGAGTTGTCTTTATTTTTATATGACCTGCGTGTCATTGAAGAACGCTATGTAAACTACTTTACTTTATTGCTAAACGCGTTAGCCATAGAAGTAGAAGTAGTCGTTGGCGTGACAACTTCATGAAGACACGATGATGGAGATCATGGTGTCATGCCGGTGAGAAGATGATCATGGAGCCCCAAAGATGGAGATCAATGGAGCTATATGATATTGGCCATATCATGTCACAACTATATAATTGCATGTGATGTTTATTATGTTTATGCATCTTGTTTACTTAGAACGACGGTAGTAAATAAGATGATCCCTTACAACAATTTCAAGAAGTGTTCTCCCCTAACTGTGCACCGTTGCTACAGTTCGTCGTTTCGAAGCACCACGTGATGATCGGGTGTGATAGATCCTTACGTTCACATACAACGGGTGTAAGACAGTTTTACACACGCAAAAACACTTAGGGTTAGCTTGACGAGCCTAGCATGTACAGACATGGCCTCGGAACACGGAGACTGAAAGGTCAAACACGAGTCGTATGGAAGATACGACCAACATGAAGATGTTCACCGACGATGACTAGTCCGTCTCACGTGATGATCGGACACGGGCTAGTCGACTCGGATCGTGTAACACTTAGATGACTAGAGGGATGTCTAATCTAAGTGGGAGTTCATAATTTGATTAGATGAACTTAATTATCATGAACTTAGTCTAAAACCTTTGCAAATATGTCTTGTAGATCAAATGGCCAACGCTCATGTCAACATGAACTTCAACGCGTTCCTAGAGAAAACCAAGCTGAAAGATGATGGCAGCAACTATACGGACTGGGTCCGAAACCTGAGGATCATCCTCATAGCTGCCAGGAAACAATATGTCCTAGAAGGACCGCTAGGTGACGCTCCCGTCCCGGAGAACCAAGACGTTATGAACGCTTGGCAGTCTCGTGCTGATGATTACTCCCTCGTTCAGTGCGGCATGCTTTACAGCTTAGAACCGGGGCTCCAAAAGCGTTTTGAGCATCACGGAGCATATGAGATGTTCGAAGAGCTGAAACTGGTTTTTCAAGCTCATGCCCGGGTCGAGAGATATGATGTCTCTGACAAGTTCTACAGTTGTAAGATGGAGGAAAACAGCTCTGTCAGTGAGCACATACTCAAGATGTCTGGGTTGCACAACCGTATGACCCAGCTGAACATTAACCTCCCAGATGAGGCGGTCATTGACAGAATCCTCCAGTCGCTCCCACCAAGCTACAAGAGCTTTGTGATGAACTACAACATGCAGGGGATGGTGAAGACCATTCCTGAAGTGTTCTCAATGACGAAGTCAGAAGAGGCTGAAATCAAGAAAGAACATCAAGTGTTGATGGTCAATAAGACCACTAATTTCAAGAAGGGCAAGGGCAAGAAGAACTTCAAGAAGGATGGCAAGGATGTTGCCGCGCCCGGTAAGCCAGTTGCCGGGAAGAAGTCAAAGTATGGACCCAAGCCTGAGACTGAGTGCTTTTATTGTAAGGGGAAGGGTCACTGGAAGCGGAACTGCCCCAAATACTTAGCGGATAAGAAGGCCGGCAACACCAAAGGTATATTTGATATACATGTAATTGATGTGTACCTTAGCAGTGCTCGTAGTAACTCCTGGGTATTTGATACCGGTGCCGTTGCTCATATTGTAACTCACAGCAGGAGCTGCGGAATAAACGGAGACTAGCGAAGGACGAGGTGATGATGCGCGTCGGGAATGGTTCCAGAGTCGATGTGATCGCCGTCGGCATGCTGCCTCTACATTTACCTACGGGATTAGTTTTGAACCTTAATAATTGTTATTTAGTGCCAAGTTCAGCATGAACATTGTATCTGGATCTCGTTTGATATGAGATGGCTACTCATTTAAATCCGAGAATAATGGTTGTTCTATTTATATGAGAGATATGTTTTATGGTCATGCCCCTATGATCAATGGTTTATTCTTAATGAATCTCGAGCGTAATATTACACATGTTCATAGTGTGAATGCCAAAAGATGTAAAGTTGATAACGATAGTCCCACATACTTGTGGCACTGCCGCCTTGGTCACATTGGTGTCAAGCGCATGAAGAAGCTCCATGCTGATGGACTTTTAGAGTCTCTTGATTATGAATCGTTTGACACATGTGAACCATGCCTCATGGGCAAAATGACCAAGACTCCGTTCTCTGGAACAATGGAGTGAGCAACCAACTTGTTGGAAATCATACATACCGATGTGTGCGGTCCAATGAGCGTTGAGGCTCGCGGAGGGTATCGTTATGTTCTCACTCTCACTGATGACTTGAGTAGATATGGGTATGTCTACTTGATGAAACACAAGTCTGAGACCTTTGAAAAGTTCAAGGAATTTCAGAATGAAGTAGAGAATCAACGTGACCGAAAGATAAAGTTCCTACGATCAGATCGTGGAGGAGAATACTTAAGTCACGAATTTGGTACACACTTAAGGAAATGTGGAATCGTTTCACAACTCACGCCGCCTGGAACACCTCAGCGTAACGGTGTGTCCGAACGTCGTAATCATACTTTACTTGATATGGTGCGGTCTATGATATCTCTTACCGATTTACCGCTATCATTTTGGGGATATGCTCTAGAGACAGCTACATTCACTTTAAATAGGGCACCGTCTAAATCCGTTGAGACGACACCGTATGAATTATGATTTGGGAAGAAACCTAAGCTGTCATTTCTAAAAGTTTGGGGATGCGATGCTTATGTCAAGAAACTTCAACCTGAAAAGCTCGAACCCAAGTCAGAAAAATGCGTCTTCATAGGATACCCTAAGGAATCTGTCGGGTATACCTTCTACTTAAGATCCAAGGGCAAGATCTTTGTTGCCAAGAACGGATGCTTTCTAGAAAAAGAGTTTCTCTCGAAAGAAGTGGGAGGAAAGTAGAACTCGATGAAGTACTACCTCTCGAACGGGAAAGTGGTGCAGCTCAGGAAAATGTTCCTGTGATGCCCACACCAACTGAAGAGGAAAATAATGATGATGATCAAGGTACTTCGGATCAAGTTGCTACTGAACTTCGTAGGTCCACAAGGACACGTTCTGCACCAGAGTGGTACGGCAACCCTGTCCTGGAAATCATGTTGTTAGACAACGGTGAACCTTCGAACTATGAAGAAGTGATGGCGGGCCCAGATTCCAACAAATGGCTTGAAGCCATGAAATCCGAGATAGAATCCATGTATGAAAACAAAGTATGGACTTTGACAGACTTGCCCGATGATCGGCGAGCGATAGAAAACAAATGGATTTTTAAGAAGAAGACGGATGCAGATGGTAATGTTACCATCTATAAAGCTCGACTTGTCGCTAAGGGTTATCAACAAGTTCAAGGGATTGACTACGATGAGACATTCTCTCCCGTAGTGAAGCTGAAGTCCGTCCGAATCATGTTAGCAATTGCCGCATACTATGATTATGAGATATGGCAGATGGACGTCAAAACGGCATTCCTTAACGGACATCTTAAGGAAGAACTGTATATGATGCAGCCGGAAGGTTTTGTCGATCCTAAGAATGCTAACAAAGTATGCAAGCTCCAGCGATCCATTTATGGACTGGTGCAAGCATCTCGGAGTTGGAACATTCGCTTTGATGAGATGATCAAAGCGTTTGGGTTTATGCAGACTTATGGAGAAGCCTGCGTTTACAAGAAAGTGAGTGGGAGCTCTGTAGCATTTCTCATATTATATGTACATGACATACTCCGGATGGGAAATGATATAGAACTTCTGGACAGCATTAAGGCCTACTTGAATAAGTGTTTTTCAATGAAGGACCTTGGACAAGCTGCTTATACATTAGGCATCAAGATCTATAGAGATAGATCGAGACGCCTCATAGGTCTTTCACAAAGCACATACCTTGATAAGATTTTGAAAAGGTTCAAAATGGATCAGTCCAAGAAAGGGTTCTTGCCTATGTTACAAGGTGTGAGATTGAGCTCAGCTCAGTCCCCGACCATGGCAAAAGATAAAGAAGAGATGAGTGTCATCCCCTATGCTTTAGCCATAGGATCTATTATGTATGCCATGCTGTGTACCAGACCTGATGTAAACCTTGCCGTAAGTTTGGTAGTGAGGTACCAAAGTAATCCCGGCAAGGAACACTGGACAGCGGTCAAGAATATCCTGAAGTACCTGAAAAGGACAAAGGACATGTTTCTCGTTTATGGAGGAGACGAAGAGCTCGTCGTAAAGGGTTACGTCGACGCTAGCTTCGACTCAGATCTGGATGACTCTAAGTCACAAACCGGATACGTGTATATGTTGAATGGTGGAGAAGTAAGCTGGTGCAGCTGCAAGCAGAGCGTCGTGGAGGGATCTACGTGTGAAGCGGAGTACATGGCAGCCTCGGAGGCAGCGCATGAAGCGATTTGGGTGAAGGAGTTCATCACCGACCTAGGAGTCATACCCAATGCGTCGGGGCCGATCAAACTCTTCTGTGACAACACTGGAGCTATTGCCCTTGCCAAGGAGCCCAGGTTTCACAAGAAGACCAGGCACATCAAGCGTCGTTTCAACTCCATCCGTGAAAATGTTCAAGATGGAGACATAGATATTTGCAAAGTACATAGGGATCTGAATGTCGCAGATCCGTTCACTAAACCTCTCTCGCGAGCAAAACATGATCAACACTAGAACTCTATGGGTGTTCGATTCATCACAATGTAACTAGATTATTGACTCTAGTGCAAGTGGGAGACTATTGGAAATATGCCCTAGAGGCAATATAAAAGTATTATTATATTTCCTTGTTCATGATAATTGTCTTTTATTCATGCTATAACTGTATTATCCGGAAATCGTAATACACGTGTGAATACATAGACCACAATATGTCCCAAGTGAGCCTCTAGTTCACTAGCTCGTTGTGATCAACAGATAGTCATGGTTTCCTGGCTATGGACATTGGATGTCGTTGATAACGGGATCACATCATTAGGAGAATGATGTGATGGACAAGACCCAATCCTAAGCATAGCACAAGATCGTGTAGTTCGTTTGCTAGAGCTTTTCCAATGTCAAGTATCTCTTCCTTTGACCATGAGATCGTGTAACTCCCGGATACCGTAGGAATGCTTTGGGTGTATCAAACGTCACAACGTAACTGGGTGACTATAAAGTTGCACTACAGGTATCTCCAAAAGTGTCTGTTGGGTTGACACGGATCGAGACTGGGATTTGTCACTCCGTATGACGGAGAGGTATCTCTGGGCCCACTCGATAATGCATCATCATATTGAGCTCAAAGTGACCAAGTGGTTGGTCACGGGATCATGCATTACGGTACGAGTAAAGTGACTTGCCGGTAACGAGACTGAACAAGGTATTGGGATACCGACGATCGAGTCTCGGGCAAGTAACGTACCGATTGACAAAGGGAATTGTATACGGGGTTGTTTAATCCTCGACATCGTGGTTCATCCGATGAAATCATCGAGGAGCATGTGGGAGCCAACATGGGTATCCAGATCCCGCTGTTGGTTATTGCCCGAGAGTCGTCTCGGTCATGTCTACGTGTCTCCCGAACCCGTAGGGTCTACACACTTAAGGTTCGGTGACGCTAGGGTTGTATGAATATGAGTATGCAGCATACCGAATGTTGTTCGGAGTCCCGGATGAGATCCCGGACGTCACGAGGAGTTTCGGAATGGTCCAGAGGTAAAGAATTATATATAGGGAGTGGTATTTCGGCCATCGGGAAAGTTTCGGGGTCACCCGGTAATGTACCGGGACCACCGGAAGGGTCCCGGGGGTCCATCGGGTGGGGCCACCCATCCCGGAGGGCCCCATGGGCTTAAGTGGGAGGGAAGCCAGCCCATAGTGGGCTGGTGCACCCCCCTAGGTCTACCCCCTGCGCCTAGGGTTGAAACCCTAGGGTGGGGGGGGGGGGGCGCACCACATGCCTTGGGGGGCACTCCTCCCCCCTTGGCCGCCGCCCCCTTGGGAGATTCAATCTCCCAGGGCCGCCCCCCTGGGGGCCTATATAAAGGAGGGCAGAGGGGAGGGCAGCCGCACCCTTGTGCTTGGCGCCTCCCTCCCCCTGCTACACCTCGTCCTCCTCCCGCAGTCGCTTGGCGAAGCCCTGCTGGAGTCCTGCTGCATCCACCACCACGCCGTCGTGCAGCTGGATCATCATCAACCTCTCCTTCCCCCTTGCTGGATCAAGAAGGAGGAGACGTCTCCCGTCCCATACGTGTGTTGAACGCGGAGGTGCCGTCCGTTCAACACTTGGTCATTGGTGATCTGAATCACGGCGAGTACGACTCCATCATCACCATCCCCTTGAACGCTTCCGCACTCGATCTACAAGTGGTATGTAGATGCAAACTCACTCCCTTGACTCGTTGCTTAGATGAACTCATAGATGGATCTTGGTGAAACCGTAGGAAAATTTTTAATTTTCTGCAACGTTCCCCAACACAAATGACAAGGAATATGCATAACAAAAGAAAGAACTACCCATCTAGAACCAGCAGCAAAGACAACAAAGTCATTTGAAGAGATGATCCAATACCATCATAATTTGCAGCCCCGCTTCAGCGACCAGTGATCCGGAGACACCAGTACTCCACCCTTTCGATGCAACAGCCCAATTACCTATCAACCTGAAGGCTTGAACCACATCACTGTCTGTCGTAATTGAGACATCCAAGGATCAAAGTTAATCCGGATGCCTTTGTCATTCTCACCTTCTTTTGGCTATAGGCTGTATCGTTGACAATCAGGGGAGTTTGCTCCCGAACACCTAGGGCTCGCCGTGTAGACACAATTTTCCATAGCAAACAGAGCCTCTCTGCCATCAAGGTCCTTGCCAACGGTGATCTCCTGGTTAATTGGATAATTGAGTCCGAGAAACAGAGAGTGTGAACCAAGGCTGTTTACCCGCCTCCAACTAAAAAAATCCTAAAGGCCCCTGTCGGTGTCAAAACCGGTGGATCTCAGGTAGGGGGTCCCGAACTGTGCGTCTAGGCGGATGGTAACAGGAGACAAGGGACACGATGTTTTACCCAGGTTCGGGCCCTCTTGATGGAGGTAAAACCCTATGTCCTGCTCGATTAATATTGATGATGTGTATTACAAGAGTGGGTCTACCACGAGATCAAGGAGGCTAAACCCTAGAAGCTAGCCTATGGTATGATTGTTGTAATGTATGTTGTGTCCTACGGACTAAAGCCCTCCAGTTTATATAGACACCGGAGAGGGCTTGGGTTACACAGAGTCGGTTACAATGGTAGGAGATCTACATATCCGTATTGCCAAGCTTGCCTTCCACGCCAAGGAAAGTCCCATCCGGACACAGGACGGAGTCTTCAATCTTGTATCTTCATAGTCTTGGAGTCCAGCGGACGATGATAGTCCGGCTGTCCGGACACCCCCTAGTCCAGGACTCCCTCAGTAGCCCCTGAACCTGGCTTCAATGACGAAGAGTCCGGCGCGCATAATGTTCGGCATTGCAAGGCGGGTTCCTCCTTTGAATAATCCAGAGAAGATTGTGAACACCAGGATAGTGTCTGGCTCTGCAAAATAAATTCCACATTCCACCGTAGAGAGAATAATATATACACAAGTCCAATCTGCTGACGTATTTTGCGGCATGATGTCACACCACTACCAAGCCTTTACTTGAATCGTTTTTTATTATACCACCTCAGTGCGTTTAGCGAAGTGGTTTCCTTGGCACGTCTTGTCGAAGCAGAGATCGTGTTCCCCTTATCCCGGGATTCTCATCAATACGGACGTGGGTAACCCAACCGCGCCATTGATGGTGGCGCTTGGGAGATAAGCGAGTTTTACCAGGCTAGTGGGGACGCATAGTCTTCGTCCGCCTATATGTAAGGGATAAGGATTCACCTTTTCTCCTACGCCTTCTTCCTCCTTCGCTTATCCATCTCCGCGCACTCGAGCTCCAGCGCCCAAGTTCGCGCATCTCACCTCGACCTTCTCCGACCATGTCCGGAGCGGGAGGTAAATGGCTGGCCTCCACCATTAAGGAGGAGCACATCACAAAGCTGCGCAGCGCCGGATACCTTTCCGGCGATGTCGCGCACCGGCTGCCCGACGAGGGGCAGCTCATCCCCACCCCCAGGCCCCATGAGAGGGTCGTTTTCCTCCCCCACTTCTTCCGCGGACTGGGCTTTCCACTTCACCCCTTTGTTTGGGGGATCATGTTCTACTACGGCCTGGATTTCCATGATCTGGTGCCGAACTTCATCCTCAACATCTTGGCGTTTATCGTCGTGTGCGAGGCCTTCCTCTGCATCCAGCCCCACTTCGGCTTGTGGCTCAAGACCTTCAATGTCAAGCCGAAGGTAGTGAAGGGCACTCAAGCGGAGTGCGGAGGCGCCATGTTGGGCAAGATGCCCAACGTCCTTTGGTTCGAAGGGGCCTTCGTGGAATCCGTCAAGGGGTGGCAGTCGGGGTGGTTCTATATCACCGAGCCGCGCGACCCTACGTGGGCGGCGGCCCCCGAGTTCAGATCTTTTATCCCTACGCAGCTCACCTCTTGGAAAGAGAAGGGCTTGCAGTGGGGTAATTCGAAGGAGCTGATGGGACTCCAAGCCTGTATCCAGAAGCTGGTGAACAAGAAGCTCAGGCTGGTCAACGTGGTCCAAGTCATGCTCGTCCGCCGGATTCTCCCATGCCAAGAACGGGCATTCAATCTGTGGGAGTTCGATCCAGAACAGCACCAGGCGTTGAGCGGGCTCTTCGACACGACGTACGAAGGCGCCTGGAGGGTGCTGTTTAAGGGCGCCGAAGCCCCCGCATCCGCGACGGAAGATCGTGGATTTCACTCGCAGCGTCCAGCTGACGAGGTAAGTGATTCTACCCCTTTACGGGACACTTGTTTGTTAATAGTTCGACCCTAAGCGGGTTTTAATCTCCCTTTTCCTTTGACAGGAATGGATGAAGAAGGCCGAGCAGCTCATCTGCCCGGCTCCCATGCCAGAAGACCCAGTGGACGCCCGTCTAGCGGGGCTGCTGGTTCCGGCACCGCATGCGGTGCTGGAGAAGAAGGCCAAGAAGGTGGCCACGGGCACTCGAAAGAGTTCCCGTTTTCAGGTCTCCGACGACTCCGAGGTGGACTCCTCCCCTGAAGATGAGGAGGAGGAAGAAGACTCTCTCCCAGAGGAGGGAGAGAGGAAGAGGAAGGCTTCCCCAACAGGGGAGGCCGAAGGGTCCAAGAGGGGAAGAACTATTCCCCCGGATAGCTCCGCCAACACCAACGTTGGCGATGAATAATGGCCCTCAAGGGCCAAGCCTCAGGCGAGATCGTAAGTATCTAGATTCCTGAATGATCTGCAATTTCTTTTGTGTCACATAGTGTCCTTCTAGTGCCGCATACTGCCTGCAGTCCGGGCGACGATGATCTCCCTGCTTCGTCGAGTGAGTCGTTGGCTGCGTCGGATGTGGAATCCATTCTGACTGCCTCCACCCCTCGCGCCGCTGAGGACGCCGAGGTGGGATCCCGGGAAGGGACCCATCAGGAGGAGGCTCCGGAGGCGCCGCAAGGCAGCCTCCCGGACTTTGCGCCGGACTCTACGCCGGAACCTGCAGTGGTTCCAGAGTCCGGCAGGCGGCCCCTTCGCAAGAAGGGCAAGACCGTGAAACCGGAGGCGCCGGACAACTTGTTGGAGGCGCTCAAAGGCGCTTCCATCGAGGAAGAACACCGCACTATCATGAGTGCGGTGATTCAGAAGGTTCAGCTCGCCAAGAGCGGGCTGACCGAAGCCTGCAGCAGCCTTCTAACAGGCTTTGAGGTAAGAAGTTAAAATTATGTAATGTAATACCGCATAGACAGTAGCCCCTAATGCTCAGTTTGGTGTTCGGAAAGAAAAGTCGGGCTGAGGATCTAAAAAGATATACGCAGGGTTACTAAAAAATATGTCAATATGGGTTTGCAGGCTGCGCTGCTGACCTCTGCCGCACTGACTGTGGAGGTCGGTGCATTGAAGCAGGATCTCGAGCGGTCCGAGCAAGAGCTCGGCCATGCCAAAAAGCAGCTCGAGGACAAAGAAGGTGAGTAACACCACTTTGAAAATTTACCTTACAGAAAAGTATTTAGGTTGCAATAAAAATGACAAGGATAACGTGGGTACTGGAGGGGCCACTAACGAGGTGGCAACCCTGAAGGAGGCTGTGTTCGCGGCCGAACGCAATGCGGCCGCGGAACGGGCAGAGCGAGAGAAGCAGGAGGCGCGGGTGGCGGAAGTGCGGCAAGAGCTCCAGGCTCTCATGGAGAAGCATGAGAGTTTGGAGCACGACTCAAAGACTCGAGAGTCCGAGCTCGCCTCGGCTCTCGAAAGTGCCAAGTCCGCCAAGGCCGAGGCCCGTAAGGCCCTTCAGGAGGTTGAAGATGTGAAGAAGATAGCAGCGGGTAAGGCATTTTTCATGCAAAGCAAGCATGTTAATGTAAACTACCTGACACTTTCCCGAATTCGGAGCTCTCCAGGGGCGTTTGCAGATCTGCCACGCAGTGTATCTGATGCCGCCGCATTCTACCGTGGCGAGGAGGGGAGCTCAACGGAGAAGGTCTTCTGGTCTCAATACGCTGAGGCCGGCCATCCGGTGCCCCCTAGCGACCAGCTGAAGCAGCTGGTCGAGCTCCACAAGGCGGCTGAGGAAGCCATGAAGGGCCTCATAGTCCGGCTGTGGCTAGGACAGGCCATGCCTGGGAGCTACTTTGGCCTCGTGCGGCGGCTGGTGGATGCGTGCCCCTGGGTGGAGGTCATCAAGCGCTCCGCCTGTATTGAAGGTGCTCGTCGGGCCCTTGCCCGCGCAAAGGTGCACTGGGGCAGGCTGGATGCGGAGAGGCTTCTTACTGACCCGCCACCAGCGGGCAAGGAGTATCGTACGCCCGAAATGTACTATAAGACTGTCCTGAAGGGTGCCCGCAATATTGCGGATGAGTGCCCTAGAGATGTAATTATTGAGTAAACTCGCTATGTATTATCCTGTGCGCTGAAAACTTTGTTCATGTGCGCTTAAGCAACGCTTGTTTAATTTAAAATATTACCTTTGTGCGGCCGTTTATAAAATCTGAGAGATGGCAAGTCGTCGGCTTCAGCCCCGATGCCACTAGTGCTGGGGTGTTCGGGATAAACTTGAGCACTCTTGTTCCCATTTTTGGGTCCATCTAGGGAGGCGCTCAACACAACGAACAAGGCAACCGGACTTATAATGCTTGAACACTCTCACTTAGCCATAGAATTCTATAATTTTAAATTTCGGTGAAGCCCCTATTATTCGGAAGACCGAATTCGGGGCGCTATCCACGCCTTCGTCGGACATTATCCGGTACTTCGCTCGAAGCGGCATGAGTCTTTAAGGACCCGAAAAGACCTCTCGAACAGCGACCAGTCTCTCGCCTTATCATGCCAGTCAGTTTTAGCTTTCTCCACTGAGGCGCTCGCCCAGCTCAACCGGGGCGCAATCGCAGTGGTTCTCCCAGTGCCACCTTAGCCGACAGAACGGAACGTAAGGCACCAAAACATGGGAGCCGGGCAAACCCAACTATTGACCCAAGACATGATTCGGAGCCGATTCATATAATGTTATAAGTTCGGTGTGCCGCACTTGTGAAAGTGTCCGGACTTATCACACCATAATGCGGGGAAGATAAGCCCCTGGTGTATTCGGCCGTACCAAAATATACGGGTGCAAGATGTCATTAATGAACATATGTGTAAAGTAATGCAATAACAGGCAAAAAATGCTGCATTATTTATTCAAGGAATTCTGCTATGAGTGCGGAAGGATACAAATAGTGTGGTAAGCAAGGGATTGGACTAAATAAACATGTCCCCCTCTAGGGGTGGGCTGCGGACTGGTGTAAATAATCGAATTTAATGCTCATAATGGAGACCACCTTAGTGTTCGTCGCAGCCTTCTTCCCTCCCTGGCTGTTGCATCGTGAGTTCAGCGGGTTTGCCGCCGGACAGAGCCTCTGGCGAACGGAGTCCTGTGTATACAAAAAAGGAAAATAGAGAAAAAAAGCGACACACTTGTGAGCCCCTGGTGTGGTCGAGCCGCACTCTGGGTCTATTGTGGTCGTGCCCCTCCCCCTAGGCCCATGGTATCTCCAAAGCGTAGTGATGTACGCGGAGGGTTGGTCTTGCAATCATGCGAGGGCTGGGGTTGGGGCCGCATTGCTACGCGTGCTCGGAACGTGCCAGGTGGTCTTGGTTGATGTTGCTCCGGGCGCGTTTGGCCGTGTCCGGTCGTTTAACGGCCGGACTCGAAAATTGCCTTAGAAGGCTGCTCTGTACTTCTGCCGCGAGAGCCGCTGTATGTTCCTCCGTTCGGAGGGAGCGTTCCATATTTCCGTTGACCATAATGACTCCACGAGGGCCTGGCATCTTGAGCTTGAGGTATGCATAATGCGGCACCGCGTTAAACTTTGTGAACGCGGTTCGTCTGAGCAGAGCGTGATAGCCGCTGCGGAATGGGACTATGTCAAAGATTAACTCTTCGCTCCGGTGTCGGTATACTAGAGTAGGGGTACCCTAGTATCCTGAACTTGTGCATGGGCAGTCGCAGCGCCCCGCGGCAAGGCTTGCCGGGCGACCGCCAAGGTCCTCCGCTGGTTCCTTTGGAGCCATTCAAGAACAAAGTGTTTTAGCCGAGAAGACAAGACCCCGGCAAGAGGAGCTTGCCAGGAAGAACAAGGTCCCTGCAAGAGGAGCTTGCCGGGAAGACCAACCAAGGCATGTCAAGGAACTTGCCGCGACGCACCGCGCGTCTCGGAAAGACCCGGCGAACGACAGACTTCCAGACGCGACAAGACAACGACCCCGGCAAGGCACTTGTGTAACACCCACGATGCGGCTATATCTCCCACGTGTCGAAGCACGACTTAGAGGCATAGCCGCATTGTGGTTTTGTCGCAAGAAGGGTCATCTTCACACAATCCCATGTAATGAACAAGACTGGGATAAAGAGTTGGCTTACAATCGCCACTTCACACAAGTACTTAAATAAATCATACATCATTCAGAGTACACACATAGTCCGACTACGGACGAAGCCAAAAGAAAAGAAGATAACCCAACTGCTAGATCCCTGATCGTCCCAACTGGGCTCCACTACTGATCAACAAGAAACAACACATAGCAACAACTAAGATCTTCGTTGAGCTCCCATCTGAGCTCGGTTACATCACCTGCACAGGTATCATCGGCACCTGCAGCTCTTGTGATAGTATCTGGTGAGTCACGACGACTCAGCAATCTCAAAACCTGCGAGATCAAGAATATTTAAGCTTATGGGTAAGGAATGGATAAGTGGTGAGGTTGCAGCAGCGACTAAGCATGATATGGTGGCTAACATACGCAAATAAGAGCGAGAAGAGAAGCACAGGAATGGTCGTGAAGCTAGCAATGATCAAGAAGTGATCCTGAACTCCTACTTACGTCAAACATAACCCAAAACCGTGTTCACTTCCCGGACTCCGCCGAAAAGAGACCATCACGGCTACACACACGGTTGATGCATTTTAAATCGAATCTGGTGTCAAGTTCTCTACAACCGGATATTAACAAATTCCCATCTGCCACATAACCGCGGGCACGGCTCTCGAAAGTTTATACCCTGCAGGGGTGTCCCAACTTAGCCCATCACAAGCTCTCACGGTCAACAAAGGATATTCCTTCTCCCAGGAAGACCCGATCAGTCTCGGAATCCCGGTTTACAAGACATTTTGACAATGGTAAAACAAGACCAGCAAGACCACCCGCTGTTCCGACAAATCCCGATAGGAGCTGCACATATCTCGTTCTCAGGGCACACCGGATAAGCTAAGCGTACAGGTACCGACGTAATCCAAGTTGCCAAGGAATGGTCCCGCACGGTGCTCTAGTTTGGACCAACACTCGAAGGAGCACTGGCTTGGGGGGGGGGGTAAAATAAAGATGACCCTTGAGTCTGCAGAACCCAAGGGAAAAAGTCTTAGGTGGCAAATGTTAAAACCAAGGTTGGGCCTTGCTGGAGGAGTTTTATTCAAAGCGAACTGTCAAGGGGGTCCCATAAATCACCCAACCGCGTAAGGAACACAAAATCAAGGAACATAACACCGGTATGACGGAAACTAGGGCGGCAAGAGTGGAACAAAGCACCAGGCATAAGGCCGAGCCTTCCACCCTTTACCAAATATATAGATGCATTAATTAAATAAGAGATATTGTGATATCCCAAAATCATCATGTTCCAACATGGAGCAATCTTCAACTTCACCTGCAACTAACAATGCTATAAGAGGGGCTCAGCAAAGCAGTAACATAGCCAAACAATGGTTTGCTAGGAAGGGTGACAAAGGTTAGTGGTTCATGGCAATTTGGGAGGCTTGGTAAACAAGTGATAGGTAGCGTAGCATAGTGATAGAACGAAGCTACTAGCAAGCAAAGATAGAAGTGATATCAAGGGTAATGGTCATCTTGCCTGAAATCCCGCAATGAAGAAGAACGAGTCCATGAAGAAGACAAACGCACGTAGTCGAACGAATCCTCACAACTCCGGAACGAAACCGAAGCTAACGAGAGAAGCAAACCGGAAAGAAGCAAACAACATGGTAAACACACAAGCATAAACATGTCATGATGCACAAACAAGTATGATGCATGTCCAGTTTAATGAGGCATGACATGGCAAGGTGAAGCAAACAACACTACAACTTAAGTGGAGCTCAATATGCAACGAGTTGCATATTGACGGAACAGCACATCAATTATTTAGTTCTCTCCCGGTTATGCTACCAAACAAATTAAGTGTTGTTAAACATGGCAAGAGGTGAAGCATAAATAAACTAACTATTTAGGCAAGTTTAAATGAGGCCAGAACAACAAACAACAATTCAGGTAAATCCCCAGATGTCTTTTAGTAGTTTAATGCAAACACAATTTTAAACATTTTAATTGTTGTTATCATGATGCGGATGACATATGCAAGTTTTATGCAACTTTTATGAAAATGTTGACACAAGTATGTTATGAAGCATTTGGTCACCATGGCAGAACAAAAAGGGTGCCACGGCGGCGAAACGGAAATGGTGCCACGGCAACATTTCGATGATCCGACAACTTATCAAGATGTCGGTGCGAACGAAAATGTTGATGTGCAGAACATGCAAAGATGGTGGGGGTGATCCCGGTTACCGGGTGTCCCACATGACGGTGGCATGGCAAACGAGGAACGTGCATTGACAACTCGGGCACGGTGCAAACATATGGTACATCTCATACATGCAAGGGCATCTCATCGCGGTCGTCTCGGGTTATACCTTCGAAGCGTGCGTTCTCGGGCAGAACGAGTTTGGTGCAATGTAAAGGAAGTAGACATTCTCGCAGCGGTCGTAGGGGAAGTAGTTGTACACGTTCGTCTCGGAGAGGTACTTGATGAATCCAACATCTTCGGGGCGACGGTAGTGGTTCACGGACGTCGTGGAAGTAGTCGTTCACGGCAACGGTAGAGGTACTCGCGATCTTGGTGACGGTAGTGGTACATCTCGTAGTGGAACTTGGTGATCCGAAGGGGTACTTGGTGTGGTGGTAGCCGACCAAGGTTGTCAAGTAGTCGTACTCCATGATGATCGTCGGGGTACTTGGCAGGTTCTAGTGCAGCGGCGGAATGGCATAGGGGGCAGGGGTCTCCAAGGGTCATCTCTGCACTTGCCGTGCCACTTCTGAAGGTGACACGAGGCGATTTGACGAAGGTGCTAACCACGTAGATGCAACGATGGTGCTCAGAGGCAGCAGCAGGGCAGGAGGGAGATGAGGTCAGTCGGTGGATGGCAGCAGCGCCATGGCAGGCAGCCGAAGGAAGAAACAACTCAGGCGTCGTGGTGCAGGGCAGAGCAGAAGCGAGGCAGGCTTGCAGAGCAGCAGCGGCGAGGCGGACCAGGCCGACGGAGGCGCAGGAGGGCGACGAAGCAGCAGAGGTGTGGGCGTCGGGCCATGGTGACGGGGAGACGATGCAGAGGAGGGTCCGAGGCGCCGGAAGCGGACGACGGAGGGCCGTGTGGAGGGGACCGACGGGCACCATCTCGGGGAGCTCCTGCTCAAGCCCGACCGCGGAGGGAGGCACGGGGCTGCAGGCCTCGGGCGGTCAGGAGGCGCCATGGAGGAGGAGAGGAAGGAGGCTGGCTGATGCGGGCGCGATGGATCTCAATGGGCGTGCTCCGGCGGAGATGCTTGAGCGGGGGCGGACGCGGAGGAGAGGAAGGAGCGGTCGTCGACCTGCTCGGCTCCGGTGGCGTGGTTCAATGAGGACGAGGATGGGGCAAGGGCATGAAGGAGCAGGGCACGGGGATGGTCGAGGCACTTGGCGACACAGACACCAGGGTCAAGGTCCTCGGTCGCGGGGATGGGAGGAGCAGCACGGCTCTGGGGTAGCCGGTGAGCTGCGGGCGGCTGGCGCGAGGAGAAGATGGGGATCGGGCTCCTGGCGGCGCTGGAGAGATCGAGCAGGGGGAGTGAGAGGGGGATTCGATGAGGCTAGGGTTAAGAGGAGGGTTAGGTGGGCTGGGCCTGTGGAACGGGCCGGTCTGGTTGGTCAGGCCCAAGAGGCCGGCTGGGCTGGCTCCTCTCTCCTCTCTTCTCTTTTCATTAACAGAGAACTGGAAGAAAGGAAAAGAGAGAAGAGAAGGTTAGAGGAAGAATTTGGGCACACGGATAATTTTCCCGGGTTCACAAAAATGAGCTGGAACCAGGAAAAATAGAAGTGGGCATGACCGAAAGATTTAAATTCAAACTCATTTGATTTAAAATCAAATGATTTGAATAGGAAGTGAGGGTAGGGAAGGTCCAAAAATGTTCGGATTTTTGGTGGAGCTCCGGAAAATGATGAAAGAAATTATGGGCAAGGTTGGAGACCAAGAATTGAGATAACAACAGCATGGGGAATTATTTTGCAAGTGTGTCAAAGGTAATTCCACATCAATGGAATATTTTATAATAGCTCCCTAATATTGGGAGGATATGTTATAAAGAGAAGTCACCCTTCCCTCGATTTAAAAGGATGAAAGATCCATACAATTTATTTAGTTGAGTTGCAAAAGATTTATGAGATGATGGCATGATGACATGATGCAATGCAAAAATAAAAAGGGCAGGCACAAATAAAAACACACGGAGGTCACAAAATATGGAAGTCTTCTGGATCGTCGGTCTCGGGGCGTTACAACACTCCACCACTACAAGAGGATCTCGTCCCGAGATCTAGGATGGCACCGGAGAGAAACGGAAGAGGAAGAGAAGAGGTTAAACTAAGTTGCTTCTTCGACAAAAGAGTGAAAACAAAGAACCTTGAGAGGTTGAAAAGTTGAAAGAAAGAACACAATGGAGTTGAAGACAATTGAGAGCAGTGCGGTAGAAAATAGAAACAAGGAACACCAAGTGAACCTTGGAGGTTGCAAAGCTGTGAATGACGAGCACAATGAACAAGAAGGAATTGAAACCACTCTAGTTGAAACGAGATAAGAATGAAGAAGAATGATATAATTTTGGCAGCACTCCAACTGTAAATGGAAGGAATTGAACATGAACTTGAGAAGATGGGATGATACTTGATGAAATCAACAACATACTGCCTCCGGAACTATTGAAAGAATGGCACAATGGGTAAGAAGGATTTCAAACATCACTCGAGTTGAAAAGAGAGGCAAAACTTGATAAGATGAAAGAACTTGAATGAGAACACAACACTCCGGTTAAATTGATAAGCAAGAAAAGAACACGAACCTCAATTCGAGAAGAATAGTGAAGAGAGCAACATCACAATGCCTCCGAAAGAAATAATAGAAGATAGATCATTGGAATAACAAAATGGAGAAGAAAATGCCAACTTCTGCCACAAATGAGTTTGGAAAGCACCCTTCCAAGAAGGTTAAAACGGGGTTGTTGGAAAACCAACAATGAAACGAATAAGCTTGTAGTGGGCTCATGGAAAACATCTCAAAATTGAGGCGAAATTCTGCCACTACGAAAACAAATAATATAATTGATAACACCGACGAGATGAAAAATTTCTTCCACCAAGATGATAGAGAGATAACTTGGATCATTGATAAGCACCACAAATAGCAACATTCCCAATGGAAGGCTTTAGGTGAAATATGACACAAGATAACTCCAACAAGGAGATTGATGGATTTAAAATACCTCAATCTTGACAACTTGAATAACCAAGGGAAATTGTCAAGAGTGACATAACACCATCTCAAAAGATAAGGTAGAAAGAATTGCACTTTGGAATGCATGATGAAGAATACTTGAACTCCCCAAAATAAAGGTGTGTTGAACACCACGTTTATTTTTAGAGTATATCTTGACGGATCATAACTTCGAGAGAAATCTTGAAGAACAATTGAAGAATGAAAGGAATCCTTGACGAACCCACCATGTAGAGCCTCCATGAAGAACTCTGGTAATAAAAGGATGATAAAAAGAAAGAGAAGTTGAAAACACAAGGTGAAGCCTTGTGATGATTTAGATGGAGCTTCGCGACAATATAACTGAGAGAACTTGGAACTCCAGAAAGAAAAGATGAACAACAAGAAGCCAAGAATTTATTCCTCCTGAACAAACTCCGAAGGAAAGGATTAATCACTTGGATGAAACAAGAATAAGAATTATGTCATGCCTATCCTTCACCGATTTAAATTGATGACAAGCAACGGATTTGGCATACTACTTATTCTCGTAGATAGGATTAAGGGAGATATAGCGTAAACTTGAGAAGGTCTTCAACAACCACCGGTAGGATTGAAACAGCAAAAGAACGAATGAATTAATATGATAATCAAAGAAAAAGAATCTTGAAAGAACCACCGTAAGAATTGAAAATGAAAGTAGCAAAGGCACAATTCACCAGGAAGAATTTGAAAACGATTGAAGATACTTGAAGGGATTTAGATACATGAGAACAAAGAGATCATGAGCTGACTAGAGTAAACTTGAACGATGCACCGGTATGATTTGGAGAACGAGAGCTGAAAGCTTGAATGAATAATACTGAGATGATGGGCTTCAAAGAATGAAACTGAAAAGACTCCTAAAATGCTCCGGATGGGTGAAAAAGATTCTCACAATCGAAAACAATTATGAGAGGATGGCAACAAGCTAGCACCATGAATCTTGAAGAGAATAGAGCAAGATTAAAGAGAAACTCTTCTTCGGTCTTCAAATGATGAGAATGACAACGAGAAACACCACCAAGAATTGTTGAGGCACTCCGGAATGACAATTAGAAAGGTTGAACCAACAATTAAAAGAATTTGAAAGATCTTGGAGAAAGACATTTGACTGATGATAATTCATTCTTACGTCAAACTTTGCAATGAATTTGAGAATAACTCCAGAAAGAATTAGAAGAGTCGGGTAAGATCCTGGAAAAGACATGTGGGTTATGGCCCACTCAAAAGAAAACACCATTGAAAAGATTGCTTGACAAGAGAGATTGCACCGGTTGAAATAAATGACTTGAATGAGATACCAATCTCGAAAGAGCTTGAACGAATGCAGAGTGGAAACACGAATCTTCGAGATATCTTGAGCACTCCGGAATAACAAATAGCGAGAAGTAGAATAATAATGAGGTGCACCGGTATGAGAAGACATTGAAATGAGGAAAAAGGTATGATCAACAAAACTTGACTTGAATCCACCGGAGAAGAGAAAGGAATGAGGAATGACGAACTAGTAGAACATCTTCGTGAGAACCACCGGGTAAGAACATTGACGGAAAAGAATGGAGAAACTTCACAAAAATAAAAGGATACTTGGTAAAGAAATCTTAGTCCTTGAGGAAAAAGGGTGGGTGGGCGGGAAAAAACAAAGGCAACTTGGAGACGGATGAAACAAACACCGTTGAGAAGAAATGATAATTGGTCTTACTGATGTTGAAGTGATCGGATCCACTTGAAGAGAAACACGCCGGTTGAAAAGGATTGACATGACAATCTCGATTGTCGAGAAGGATTGGTATTCACATCGGAGTATGAGGACACCATTTCGGAAAGGTATGGAATCAACACTTGACATTGAAGCAACTCGAATACCACAACTCAAAACAAAAACAAAGGACTGGCTTGCAGAATAAGCCGGAACAAACATATGATAGAGATTTCGTCCGAAGTTTTCGTGGTGGGGCCTACACAGGCTCGATCGTACAGCACCATCATGTACAAGGCAATGCACATGACATACGAAGCGTCCCTGAGTCGGCATAGCCAAGGACTCTTTAACACACAGCGAGACCACTGTAAAACCAACCGTGAATAGGCGGACCACTAGACGTCGAACCCCAATTTCATATCATACATCCGTCGGAAAGATATCCTAAGAGCTACTTGAATTCCCACCTATGAAACTCCCGAAATTTTCTGGTTATGCAATCAGGTGTTGGGGATACAGGGGAAGCATAATATATCTCACACAAAACTAACAATCCCTACATCCAAGCTGTATCCATCCGTCAACACATAACCAAGAAACCTTCGGAAATCATGTACCTCAACCTTCGAAAAGCATCCGTTATACGAGCTATGGCAATACTCCCGAACTCCCCAGTACTGGGTGACGTCGAGGTTATCTCACCAACAACTGCATAAAAGAGATTTTTGATGTCGGCAAAACTCAGGTATTCCAGAACTGCAACGATAAAATTGTGACGACAACACCTCAGAGCTCAACTCCCCGGGACACTTCCACTAAACCCCTGACAGGAGGCACCAAGACAATGTTCTCATCATAAAACCATCGGAACGATTCCAAGATACCCGCGTGATCCTAAAAAAAAATTTAGTGAAATTTGAGAAGAGAAGAGTCAAAACTCTACGTCAGGGGGCCTCACCAGAGCGACGAAGGGGCTGAGGAGTAAAAAGAATCCTACTCTCCGATATATATAATCCTAAGACTCAAAACATTTTTGTTCTAGAGTCAACAACGTCAGCGATTCGATCAAGCAATGGGCTCCTAAGTCGGGGATGGCTCTGATTACCAACTTGTAACACCCACGATGCGGCTATATCTCCCACGTGTCGAAGCACGACTTAGAGGCATAGCCGCATTGTGGTTTTGTCGCAAGAAGGGTCATCTTCACACAATCCCATGTAATGAACAAGACTGGGATAAAGAGTTGGCTTACAATCGCCACTTCACACAAGTACTTAAATAAATCATACATCATTCAGAGTACACACATAGTCCGACTACGGACGAAGCCAAAAGAAAAGAAGATAACCCAACTGCTAGATCCCCGATCGTCCCAACTGGGCTCCACTACTGATCAACAAGAAACAACACATAGCAACAACTAAGATCTTCGTTGAGCTCCCATCTGAGCTCGGTTGGATCACCTGCACTGGTATCATCGGCACCTGCAGCTGTTGTGATAGTATCTGGTGAGTCACGAGGACTCAGCAATCTCAAAACCCGCGAGATCGAGACTATTTAAGCTTATGGGTAAGGAATGGATAAGTGGTGAGGTTGTAGCAGCGACTAAGCATGATATGGTGGCTAACATACACAAATAAGAGCGAGAAGAGAAGCAAAGGAACGGTCGTGAAGCTAGCAATGATCAAGAAGTGATCCTGAACTCCTACTTACGTCAAACATAACCCAAAACCGTGTTCACTTCCCGGACTCCGCCGAAAAGAGACCATCACGGCTACACACACGGTCGATGCATTTTAAATTGAATCTGGTGTCAAGTTCTCTACAACCGGATATTAACAAATTCCCATCTGCCACATAACCGCGGGCACGGCTCTCGAAAGTTTATACCCTGCAGGGGTGTCCCAACTTAGCCCATCACAAGCTCTCACGGTCAACAAAGGATATTCCTTCTCCCAGGAAGACCCGATTAGTCTCGGAATCCCGGTTTACAAGACATTTCAACAATGGTAAAACAAGACCAGCAAGACCACCCGCTGTGCCGACAAATCCCGATAGGAGCTGCACATATCTCGTTCTCAGGGCACACCGGATAAGCTAAGCGTACAGGTACCGACGTAATCCAAGTTGCCAAGGAATGGTCCCGCACGGTGCTCTAGTTTGGACCAACACTCGAAGGAGCACTCGCCCCGGGGGGGGGGGGGGGGGGGGGTAAAATAAAGATGACCCTTGAGTCTGCAGAACCCAAGGGAAAAAGGCTTAGGTGGAAAATGTTAAAACCAAGATTGGGCCTTGCTGGAGGAGTTTTATTCAAAGCGATCTGTCAAGGGGGTCCCATAAATCACCCAGCCGCGTAAGGAACACAAAATCAAGGAACATAACACTGGTATGACGGAAACTAGGGCGGCAAGAGTGCAACAAAGCACCAGGCATAAGGCCGAGCCTTCCACCCTTTACCAAGTATATAGATGCATTAATTAAATAAGAGATATTGTGATATCCCAAAATCATCATGTTCCAACATGGAGCAATCTTCAACTTCACCTGCAACTAACAACGCTATAAGAGGGGCTGAGCAAAGCAGTAACATAGCCAAACAACGGTTTGCTAGGAAGGGTGACAAAGGTTAGAGGTTCATGGCAATTTGGGAGGCTTGGTAAACAAGTGGTAGGTAGCGTAGCATAGCGATAGAACGAAGCTACTAGCAAGCAAAGATAGAAGTGATATCAAGGGTAATGGTCATATTGCTTGAAATCCCGCAAGGAAGAAGAACGAGTCCATGAAGAAGACAAACGCACGTAGTCGAACGAATCCTCACAACTCCGGAACGAAACCGAAGCTAACGAGAGAAGCAAACCGGAAAGAAGCAAACAACATGGTAAACACACAAGCATAAACATGTCATGATGCACAAACAAGTATGATGCATGTCCGGTTTAATGAGGCATGACATGGCAAGGTGAAGCAAACAACACTACAATTTAAGTGGAGCTCAATATGCAACGAGTTGCATATTGACGGAACACCACATCAATTATTTAGTTCTCTCCCGGTTATGCTACCAAACAAATTAAGTGTTGTTAAACATGGCAAGAGGTGAAGCATAAATAAACTAACTATTTAGGCAAGTTTAAATGAGGCCGGAACAACAAACAACAATTCCGGTAAATCCCCACATGTCTTTTAGTAGTTTAATGCAAACACAATTTTAAACATTTTAATTATTGTTATCATGATGCGGATGACATATGCAAGTTTTATGCAATTTTTATGAAAATGTTGACACAAGTATGTTATGAAGCATTTGGTCACCATGGCGGAACAAAAAGGGTGCCACGGCGGCGAAACGGAAATGGTGCCACGGCAACATTCCGATGATCTGACAACTTATCAAGATGTCGGTGCGAACGAAAATGTTGTTGTGCAGAACATGCAAAGATGGTGGGGGTGATCCCGGTTACCGGGTGTCCCACATGACGGTGGCATGGAAAACGAGGAATGTGCATTGACAACTCGGGCACGGTGCAAACATATGGTACATCTCATACATGCAAGGGCATCTCATCGCGGTCATCTCGGGTTATACCTTCGAAGCGTGCATTCTCGGGCAGAACGAGTTTGGTGCAGTGTAGAGGAAGTAGACATTCTCGCAGCGGGCGTAGGGGAAGTAGTTGTACACGTTCGTCTCGGAGAGGTACTTGACGAATCCAACATCTTCGGGGCGACGGGAGTGGTTCACGGACGTTGTGGAAGTAGTCGTTCACGGCAACGGTAGAGGTACTCGCGATCTTGGCGACGGTAGTGGTACATCTCGTAGTGGAACTTGGTGATCCGAAGGGGTACTTGGTGTGGAGGTAGCCGACCAAGGTTGTCAAGTAGTCGTACTCCATGATGATCGTCGGGGTACTTGGCAGGTTCTAGTGCAGCGGCGGAATGGCATAGGGGGCAGGGGTCTCCAAGGGTCATCTCTGCACTTGCCGTGCCACTTCTGAAGGTGACCCGAGGCGATTTGACGAAGGTGCTAACCACGTAGATGCATCGATGGTGCTCAGAGGCAGCAGCAGGGCAGGAGGGAGACGAGGTCAGTCGGTGGATGGCAGCAGCGCCATGGCAGGCAGCCGAAGGAAGCAACAACTTAGGCGTCGTGGTGCAGGGCAGAGCAGAAGCGAGGCAGGCTTGCAGAGCAGCAGCGGCAAGGCGGACCAGGCCGACGGAGGCGCAGGAGGGCGACGAAGCAGCAGAGGTGTGGGCGTCGGGCCATGGTGATGGGGAGACGATGCAGAGGAGGGTCGGAGGCGCCGGAAGCAGACGACGGAGGGGCATGTGGAGGGAGACTGACGGGCACCAACTCGGGGAGCTCCTGCTCAAGCTCGACCGCGGAGGGAGGCATGGGGCTGCAGGCCTCGGGCGGCGAGGAGGTGCCATGGAGGAGCAGAGGAAGGAGGCCGGCTGATGCGGGCGCGATGGATCTCAACGGGCGTGCTCCGGCGGAGATGCTTGAGCGGGGGCGGACACGGAGGAGAGGAAGGAGCGGTCGTCGACCTGCTCGGCTCCGGTGGCGTGGTTCAATGAGGACGAGGATGGGCAAGGGCATGAAGGAGCAGGGCGCAGGGAGCTCCGGCTGGTCGAGGCACTTGGCGACACGGACACCGGGGTCAAGGTCCTCGGTCGCGGGGATGGGAGGAGCGGCACGGCTCTGGGGTAGCCGGCGAGCTGCGGGCGGCTGGCGCGAGGAGAAGATGGGGATCGGGCTCCTGGCGGCGCTGGAGAGATCGAGCAGGGGGAGTGAGAGGGGGATTCGATGAGGCTAGGGTTAAGAGGAGGGTTAGGTGGGTTGGGCCTGTGGAACGGGCCGGTCTGGTTGGTCAGGCCCAAGAGGCCGGCTGGGCTGGCTCCTCTCTCCTCTCTTCTCTTTTCATTAACAGAGAACTGGAAGAAAGGAAAAGAGAGAAGAGAAGGTTAGAGGAAGAATTTGGGCACACGGATAATTTTCCCGGGCTCACAAAAATGAGCTGGAACCAGGAAAAATAGAAGTGGGCATGACCGAAAGATTTAAATTCAAACTCATTTGATTTAAAATCAAATGATTTGAATAGGAAGTGAGGGTAGGGAAGGTCCAAAAATGTTCGGATTTTTGGTGGAGCTCCGGAAAATGATGAAAGAAATTATGGGCAAGGTTGGAGACCAAGAATTGAGATAACAACGGCATAGGGAATTATTTTGCAAGTGTGTCAAAGGTAATTCCACATCAATGGAATAATTTATAATAGCACCCTAATATTGGGAGGATATGTTATAAAGAGAAGTCACCCTTCCCTCGATTTAAAAGGATGAAGGATCCATACAATTTATTTAGTTGAGTTGCAAAAGATTTATGAGATGATGGCATGATGACATGATGCAATGCAAAAATAAAAAGGGCACGCACAATTAAAAACACACGGAGGTCACAAAATATGGAAGTCTTCTGGATCGTCGATCTTGGGGCGTTACAACTTGCCGGGGCAAATTGCCACCCTGTGCCCACGCTCCAGCGCATCCACCGACGTGTCGCCCTGGGGCCGTCCCGGGGGCGCGTGGCCGAAGGCCGTGCAGCCAGGGGCGCGCGGTGGCAAGCGGAGATGACGAGGTGGCCATCGTGGCAAACGGTGGCGCTCCTAACGGTCACTTTTGTGCACTGTTTAGGCGACTCAGACGGGCATTTAATGCCCTTGTCCCCTGCCGTCAGAGTTAGGTAGGGTGCACTGTGCAAGTAGCTGTACCAACCACTTCTTTTACGTTTTTACCCTCGCCTATGTTGCCACCTGTCGGTGACCCCTTTAGCGTATAAAAGGAGGCCCATGCGCAACGTAGAAGGGGTTCGACTCATTCGAAACTAGAACACGTTCGTGCTCTCGAACAAGAACACAATACAACCACAAATCAGCAGTAGGAGTTTTATCTCTCCGGAGAGCTCCGAAGCTGGGTAAAACCGCTCGCGTGCTTCGCCTCGATCCGCTCTTCGTGCGACTCCCGCTCCCCGCCGGACCGAAAAGGGGCCCTGCCCCATAGGTGTTCGTTCCTATGACATCTTTGGCGCGCCAGGTAGGGGGGCGTCGAGGTTGTGTGAACCTGATCCGGCGTTCACACGAGCTGCATCGTCATCATCTTCATCGACATGCCACCGAAGAAGAAGACTTCGGAGGTGGCTGGTCCGTCCGCGTCGATCCCACCGCCACCGGAGCAAACGGGCGGTGGGGTAGACGCCGGCGGAGGACCGGGCGCCGACGAGGGAGCTCATGATGCTGCCAAGTCCAAGGACAAGGTTGCACAAACCTCGGTGTCCGTGCACGCACCGCGTCCTTCCCAGGAGGCGCGGGACCGACAGCGTCGTGGTACCCGCAGTACCGTACTTGCGTTGGAACAAGGCGAAGCTGGTGGATCCCAGGACGCTCAAGGCCAGCATGCACGCCAACATGCTAGCACGAGCGCGGCGCGGTCGCCTGGACGAGATGCTGCTCCTTCTAACCCAGTTAGAAGTTCGAGCGTATCCCGCTCCTCGCGCCGTTCGCCACCGCCACCCAAGACTCCAGAAGAAGCGTTGGCTTGAGCCCAACTGCTCCTGGATTACCCTCCAGCGCCGGACAGGATCGACGACTGGAGGGCCACCATTCAGAGCCTCATCGGCTTCGCCAACAGCGACACTCCCCGGCAACCGAGCACGTCGAAGCCGCGGCAAGACGCCCAGGCGCGGGCCGATGACGACAAGACCAGAGGAGGTGCAACCTCCATGCACTCTCCGCCCCGAAGGCCAAGATCGCCGACTCACCGGGTCAACCTCGACAGCGACTCCACCGCATCGTCGGACCCGCGAGCTCGTCGCGACCAGCGCCAAGTTCTTCAAGAACGCCAGCAAGAGGATGCTCGCACTCGCATCGAGCACCGAAGAGAAGAGCGGCGTCAATCAGACCAGCGCGCTGGGCCCACTATCGACATGCATGCGCCAGGGGAACCAGGCGACTTGCCGTACGCGGTAGGTTGCCCTGCATTTACCCGTGAGCTGCGGCAAGTCCAGTGGCCCAGTACGAAAAACTTCAAGCCAGATGTACCGGAGAAGTACGACGGCAGGTTGCATCCGTCAGAGTTCCTCAGCATCTACACCATCGCGGTGCAAGCTGCTGGGGGGGGGGGCGACGAGAAGATCCTTGCCAACTACTTCCCGCTGGTGCTCAAGCCCAACGTCAGGTCCTGGCTCATGCACTTGTCGGACAACTCCATATCTTCCTGGGCAGATTTGTGCCATCAGTTTGTCGGCGCCTTCACAGGCGGCCACAAGCCCCATGGCCAGGAGAGTGACCTTCACCTGCTCGCCCAGAAGGAAGGAGAGCCCCTGCGCAAGTATATACAAAGATTCAGCCAAGTGCAGCGCAACATCCCAGACGTCCACCCTGCCGCGGTCATCAGTGCGTTCCATCAGAACGTGCGAAACCGCAGGATGAGGGAGGAGATGGCGATGTGCAAAATCAGAGACGTCAGTGAGCTATATGCCCTGGCCGACAGATGTGCACGTGCTGAGGAGGGGAGGAAACTCCCCGGAGAGAACGCAGGAGCAGAAGGATCTGACAGTGAAGATGCCGCCCCGACAAGAAAAAACCGGCGGCGGAACAACAGGAAGAGGAAAGCCAAAGATGTGCTAGTCGTCGAGTAGTCCAGCAACGGAGGTGGCACCGAGAAGGCCAAAACTGGTAGCCCCGGCGAGGCTGTGGTGGCCACCAACAAGCAGGACGTCTCTGGCAAGCAGTACTGCAAGATCCACCGCACCAAGGGCCATGATCTTCAGACCTGCAAGAAGGTTGAGCAGCTTGTTGAACAGCAGAAAGCTGAGTACGAGCGACGCGACAAGGAGAAGGCCCAAGAAGGTACTGGAGGATCAGGCAAGAAGCATCCCGGCCGGGGAGGGCGCCGCGGCAAAGCCAAGCAGCGGCAAGGAGACAGGCCTCCCCGCGGCCGC
This sequence comes from Triticum timopheevii, assembly GCA_963921465.1. Classification (NCBI taxonomy): domain Eukaryota; kingdom Viridiplantae; phylum Streptophyta; class Magnoliopsida; order Poales; family Poaceae; genus Triticum; species Triticum timopheevii. Next base: position 143,972,189 of record OY997272.1, read on the forward strand.
GACAAGGACAAAGACGAAGACGAAGATGAAGAGATGGATGATGACGAGGCCGATGAGCAGGAGTTTCAGAAAGCCACAGAGGTCCTGTGCGTTGACGGCGGTGCTTCTCTGCATACTTCGCACCACCAGCTCAAACAGTGGGTGCGGGAAGTTAATGCAGCAGAACCACCAGTTGAGTCACGCAAGCCTCTGAAGTGGTCCAGCACGCCTATCATCTTTGACGTTAAGGACCACCCTGATCGCATAACTGCGGTCGGGTGCTTGCCGATGTTGGTTTCGCCAACTATCCGCAACCTCAAGGTCACAAAGATGCTAGTTGACGGCGGGGCCGGCTTGAACCTAATCTCCTCCGCGGTACTCCAGAAGCTCCAGATCCCTGACAGCGAGCTTGAAGAGACCGGTACATTCCAAGGAATTAACCAGGGAAGGAGCAAGCCGAAAGGGAAGATCACGTTGCCGGTAACATTTGGCAGTGAGCTAAACTTCAGGACTGAGAGGGTCACTTTTGACGTTGCTGATTTTCCGTTGCCCTACAATGGGATACTCGGCCGTCCAGCACTCGCCAAGTTCATGGCAGCCTCTCACTATGCATACAACGTACTAAAGATGCCGGGTCCGATAAGCGTCATCTCTGTCCCTGGCGACAAGAAGGATGCCCTTATCTGTACCGACAAGATTTACCGGGAAGCAACAGTCGCAGCAGATCGCAAGACACATGCCGCTGAAGCTCCCGGGGGGAAGAAGAAGACCAAGTCCGGCAAGAGCTCTGATGCCCACTCCGGCAAGCGCACCTCTTCGGAGTGCTGCGCTACCGTCGAGGACGCACCATCGAGCTCCACCGGCAAGTGTAAGAAGGCAAAGACAGCTTCACCAGAGACCAAGAAAGTGTCCGCCAAGGAGGACGGCACTGGTGGTACCTTCACCATCAGTGCCACGCTCGACCCCAAATAGGAAAACGCGCTCGTTGCTTTCCTGCGGGCGAATGTCGACGTGTTTGCATGGCAACCGTCTGACATCCCCGGTGTTCCCAGGAAAGTAATTGAGCACCACCTTGCCATCTGTCCTCACGCGCGGCCCGTCAAGCAGAGAGTTAGGAAACAAGCAGTGGAGCGTCAAGAATTCATTGCAGAAGAGATCAAGAAGTTGGAAGCAGCAGGTCTTGTCAGAGGAGTGCTCCATCCTACGTGGTTGGCCAATCATGTAGTCGTGCGCAAGGCAAACGGGAAATGGAAGCTTTGTATTGACTTCACTGATGTTAATAAAGCTTGTCCCAAACACCCATTTCCCTTGCCGCGCATTGACCAGATTGTTGACTCCATGGCCAGATGTGATTTGCTTTCATTTCTTGATGCGTACTCAGGCTATCATCAGATCTTCATGGCAGAAGAGGATGAGGAGAAAACCGCATTCATTACTCCGTGTGGCACCTACTGTTTTGTACGGATGCCTTTCGGATTAAAGAATGCTGGTTCAACATTTGCAAGGGTAGTCCATGAAGCTTTTGAGCCACAGTTGCACAGAAATGTGGAAGCCTACATGGATGACATAGTGGTCAAAAGCAAGGACAAAGCAACTCTGATCCAAGATTTAGACGAGACCTTTGCAAATCTGCGCAAGATCAATCTCAAGTTGAACCCCGAGAAGTGTGTGTTTGGAGTTCCCTCCGGCAAGCTTCTCGGGTTCTTCATATCTCAGCGGGGGATCGAAGCTAATCCCGACAAAATCAAGGCCATTGAGCAGATCGAAGCACCGAAGCGCATCAAGGATGTACGAAGGCTTGCCGGCTGCGTGGCTGCTCTCAGCAGGTTCATCTCTAAGTCTGCTGAGCGCACCCTGCCATTTTTCAAAATATTGAAAAAGGCAGGTCCAATGAAATGGACTCCAGAAGCGGAGGTTGCGCTGCAGGACTTGAAGAGATACCTGTCCTGCACTCCAATACTTGTCGCACCTAAGCCGCAAGAAAAGTTGCTGCTATATCTAGCTGCAACCAATCAAGTGGTTAGTGTTGCGTTAGTAGCGGAAAGGGAGGCGGATGATGAGCCAGCGACCGCGGCAAGCGCATCCAGCGACAAGCAGGGGGCTTCCCCGACAAGCTCTGGTCCCGACAAGGATGGATCTGTACAGCCACAAGAAGAGAAGCAGAAGAAGATGGTGCAGCACCCAGTTTACTTTGTCAGTTCCCTTCTGCAAGGGGCTAGGTCAAGGTACTCTGGTGTGCAGAAGTTGCTTCTCGGCCTTCTCATGGCCTCGAGGAAGCTGCCCATTACTTTCAAGCACATGAGATCACAGTTGTCACTCGCTTTCTGTTGAAGAGAATATTGCAGAATCCAGAAGCAACAGGCAGGATTGTCGAGTGGGCACTGGAACTGTCAAGCTTTGGCCTCAAGTTTGAGAGTACTTCAACTATCCAGAGCCGAGCATTGGCAGAGTTCATAGCGGAATGGACGCCGACACCTGATGAAGAAATTCCGGAAACGAGCATCCCCGTCAAGGAGGCAAACAAACAATGGATCATGTACTTTGATGGTGCCTTCTCGCTGCAAGGCGCCGGCGCGGGCGTGTTACTTGTCGCACCCATCGGAGAGCACCTCAAGTACGTGGTCCAGATGCACTTTCCCAAGGAGCAAGCAACAAACAATACTGCAGAATATGAAGGTTTGCTTGCCGGACTCAGGATCGCTGCAGACCTTGGGATCAAGAAGCTGATTGTCAGGGGTGACTTGCAGCTTGTCGTCTGCCAAGTGAATAAGGATTACCAAAGTCCATTGATGGAAGCTTATGTTGATGAAGTGAGAAAGCTGGAAGAGCATTTTGACGGCCTACAGATGGAACATGTTCCAAGAGCTGAGAACGACATCGCTGATGGCCTGTCAAAGTGCGCTGCACTAAAGTTACCTGTGGAACCAGGGATCTTTGTGCTCAAGCTGACTCAACCATCTGTGACACCGTCAACTGGACAGAGCAAGAAAAGAAAGTTGGTTTCTGGTAACTATTTTCCAGCAGAGCTTCCTGAAGCCGCCGCCAAGAAGGTCCCCAGGATCAACACCAAGAGTGCTGTGGAGCAGTCTGCTCCGGCAAGCCCTAGGGTTTGTTCCGTTGAAGTAGACGCTCCCGACAAGCTTTGCTCCGACAAGCTTGCCGGGGAACTTCAAGCTCCGGCTGAGCCGCAGGTTCTTGCCGTAGAAGCTGATGTTCCTGCAGCAACATATGTGCCTTTGGTCCTTGTTGTCGAGCCGCCAGCTCCAGCATGGGCACAGCAGATTGTCCGTTTCCTTCAGACAAGAGAGCTTCCCGAAGAGCAAGAAGAAGCGGAAAGAGTAGCCCGGCAGTCAAGTATGTACCAGTTCGTCGATGGCATACTGTACAAAAGAAGACTCAACGGCGTGAAATTGAAGTGTATTCCCCAGGAAGACGGACAAGAGCTGTTGGCGGAGATACATGGAGGCATATGTGGCCACCACATTGGCGCAAGAGCACTTGCCGGCAAGGCGTTCTGGCAAGGTTTCTTTTGGCCGACAGCCCTCCAGGATGCAACTGCACAAGTAACTAAATGTGAAGCGTGCCAGTTCCATTCCAAGCAGATACACCAACCAGCTCAAGCTCTCCAGACGATCCCTTTATCCTGGCCATTTTTGGTCTGGGGGCTCGACATCCTCGGCCCCTTTCCTCGAGCTGTCGGGGGCTTTGAGTACTTGTATGTTGCAATCGACAAGTTCACAAAGTGGCCGGAAGTGGAAGCAGTGAGGAAGGTGACAGCACAGTCAGCAGTCAAGTTCTTCAAGTCAATTGTTTGCCGTTTCGGAGTCCCCAACAGGATCATCACCGACAACGGCACGCAGTTCATGAGCCGCACCTTCATGCAATACGTCCAAGACCTTGGCGCCAAGGTCTGCTTCGCTTCTGTTGCTCACCCGAGAAGCAACGGTCAAGCGGAGAGGGCAAACGCTGAAGTGCTGCGCGGTCTCAAGACCAGGACTTTCGATAGGCTGCACAAGTGCGGAAGAAACTGGATCGAGGAGCTGCCAGTGGTTCTTTGGTCGATCAGGACGACGCCAAATCGAGCCACTGGCCAGACACCTTTTGCTCTAATCTATGGAGCAGAGGCAGTTCTCCCCACGGAACTCGTGTACGGATCGCCTCGAGTGCTCGCTTATGATGAGCTCGAGCAAGAGCAGCTGCGACAAGATGACGCGCTGCTCCTTGAGGAGGATCGTCTTCAGGCTGCTGTACGAGCTGCTCGCTACCAGCAAGCTTTGCTCCGCTACCATAGCCGCAAAGTTAATGCCAGAAGTTTCGAGGAAGGTGACCTTGTTCTTCGGCGCGTTCAGTCCGCCTAGAATTCCAACAAGTTGACGCCAAAGTGGGAAGGCCCTTATCGGGTGAGACGAGTCACTAGGCCTAGCGCAGTCCGCCTTGAGACCGAAGATGGCTTTCCGGTGAGCAACTCCTGGAACATTGAAAATCTTCGTAAGTTTTACCCGTAAGGCGCGGTTGTCGGAACCTGTTCCGGCAACCACCTTTTGTACAAGTCTTGCCGCTGTTGCATGTAATCCTTTGTACAAAGCCAGGTGCAGACCCTGTGCATAAATAAAGCCCATGTGCTCCGCACACCCTGTCAATTTCATGCTTTTTTTCTTTTTGCATGTATTATCCGACACTTTGTACAGCACCTACCCCTGGTAAGCAATAACGAGCTTTAAGGCTCCATATCTTTATTTTCTCTTCCTTCTTTTTCTCGAAAAAATGAAAAGGTTCTCCCGCACACAAGTTTGTCAGGGGGGGGGGGGAGGAGGAGAAGATAAAGGTATGGACCAGACATCGTTCAAGCAAGTTTTACCTTACCGGGAAGCAGACGACATAAAAGCTAAGTTGCCAAAGTTTGAGCAATCAGTTTTTTTTAAAATTTTCAAGTTATCTTCCTTGAACGACCGTGCTTTGTATGGAAAACCTGTGCGCGGAGGAACCAACTTGTAGCTAGTTGCGCCCTTACTTTGTTTCGAGTCCGCTCAACAATTTAAGTGTGCTGCGACTAGTTGCGACAAGGTTTCTTGTCGGTACTGGCACCGCCAGCAGGCTGCTGATGTTCCGCACTCAGCGCTCGCGGCAAGGGTGCCTGCGCCGACAAGTTCCCTAAAAGCGTAGGGCAAAAACATACAAACGAAGGAACCAAGTAGAGGAAGTAACATAGCAGTAGACACCCAAGATAAAGTTATATTACAAAATAAGCTTGTCGCAACTCTAATGGAATGTTCTTGTAACATGGCCAGCAGCGGCAAGAAAAGGAAAAAGCGGGCGGCCTAATCCACGCGACCGCCGTCAACCCTCTTGACCTCGTTCACCTTGTCCATGATGGGTGCGACAAGGGCCTTGAGCGCATCAAGATCAGCGTCCGCCGGCAGCTTCTTGAGGACTTTGGTGAGGTTGAGGCCGGGGTTGCGGAACGCCACCTTCACCAGCACCTTCTCCAGAACTCTGGCGCAGATCGTGCGCGACTTGTCAGCCAGCTGCTTTGGGATCCTTTCCCGGAGTTGCTGGAGGGCCGTCGCCACGCCTTTAAAGAACAGAGTGAGCTTGGCGCTGGGCTGGAGGTTCTCATCGGAGGAGTACCCGAGATCCTCCACCCCCAGCTGCACCAGCTCCTCGTCGATGACTGCAGCAATGTTGACGAGGCCCTCTGTCCAGAGCTCCACCGTAGCCCTGAAGGTGTTTTGAGTCTCGGCGGCCCTCGTTAGCAGCTCTTCGTTGGCCTTGAACTCTCCCTTCAAGTCCTCCTCTCGCTTCTTGGCGCCGTCTAGTGTCTCAGTCAGCGTGGCCAGCTTCAGCTCCAGATCAGCATTTGAGTCTTTGGCGGCGCTCAGTTCTTTGCCCTTCTCGGCAAGTTGGCCCTGCAGTTCACCATGAGCGAGGGTGTCCTTCTCGCGCTCGCGCTGTAGCGCGGCAAGCTCTTCATCCTTCCTCTTCAGGTCAGCCTCCAGCTGCGTCATCTTCACCTCCAGCTCCTTCTTGGCGGCCTCGGCAGCTGCGGCAGCGTCCTTCGCTTCCTTGAGTGCCCCGCCAAGTGATTGCTCGCGTGCAGCAAGCTCCTCCTCGTAGCTGTCCAGATTGACTTTCCGCTGCGTCAGCTCACCTTCTCGTGTGGACAGTTCCTCGGCGGCAAGCTGCTGTTGCTCCTCGGCTTCGGCCTTCTCAAGGATGAACGCCTTCCGCACTTCAACGAGCTGCGCCCGCTCCTCTGCAATGGCCCGGAGAGCTTCCTAATTGCTTTCCCGGAGCTCCTCCGCGCGCTTCTCAATATCTGCTCCCGCCTGCGCGACAAGCGCTTCCCGGGACTCCACCTTGGCTTGTCGGGCGCGGTAGAGCGATACCAGCTTCCGGAGTAGTTGCTCCTCCTCGGACTCGCCGCTGCTGCTGCTTGGCGCGTCAACCAGCGTTAGCCCGGCAGAGGCGAGCACTTCCCCGTCGAATGTCTCTCCTTCAACCGACGCCCTAGAGCTCGACGCCCAGGGAAGCTTGATGAAGACACCCTCGCCGGCCTTCAAGTAGGTACCAGGCTGGGGCTCTTCAGAGCCTGGCACTGCATCAGCGGCGGAGGGGTTAGCGGTCGGTGTAGCACCTTGTGCTCCTGCGCCCTTAGGGTCGTCAGTGCGATCACCGGACCCCTCGCCAGCTCCTGCGCCAGCAGCCTTGGCGGCCTCCTCGTCGGTAGGATCGTCAGCGCCGGCCTCTTCTTCGGTGGCGGCGGCGTCGCCAGTGTTGCCACGCGCGTCCTCCTCGCCGGTGGCCTCGGTCTCCATCGGCTCCGTGGAAGGAGGATCTGACAGACGGAAGGGGGAGAGAAGTCAAGCAAATGATCAAAAAGAGAAATCGGAAGAAGAAAAACTCAAGGGAAGTTTTAGGCAAGAAAGATTACCTGTGCTGGGATCCACGGTCATGGGCTCCACCACTGGGGGGTCGTTGGCACCGTCCCTTGCCGGAGACTCCTCCCTTGCCGGAGACTCCTCCCTTGCCGGAGAACGCTCCCTTGCCGGGGAGTCCGCCCTTGGCGGCGTAGTCGAAGCGGACGACGAGTCGGAGGTGATCTCCACGCCCTCCTGGTGAAGTTGTTCTGCTCCTACACAAACAAATACTCAGTTGATAGCAAAGAAAGAGCACTCAAGCGCGGCTAACAGCAGAAAAGAAACCAAATACTTACGCTGGGGGCTACGCTGCGGGCTACTTTGCAGAGTAGTGGCCGGGTCCGGCAAGGTGGTCTCAGGCGCACCTCCTGCTGTCGCGGTTGGCTCATCCTCGATGACAACCACCGGAACCTTGGCCCTCTTCGCCGCCCTCTGGGCCAGTGTCCTGAAACAGAAAAGGTCCAGAGTGAATCAGATCAGATGCAAGATAAGAATGACAAATTGAAGAACTACAAGAACAACAAGAGGGTCTTACTCTTCTTCTTCCTCCTCGTCGGAGCTGAGCGCGGAGAGGTCGAAGTTCGGCCCACCTTCGGCGCGATGAGGCGGAGGAGTGGGATCCCTTGGCCGCTTGGCGGGGGCTGAGGCGGCGGCCCGAGGCGACCCCGCTCCAGTTGCCGCCGCGGCGGGAGGCGCTCGCGCGGCAACCGTGCTTGCCGCGGCGGAGCGCGTCGCGCAGCGCTGCGGCTGTTGGCCCGCCTGCCGCCCCGCTGTGTCCCCGGCCCTGCGGAGGCGCCTTCTTGGCTGTGCTAGGGGCTGCGCTGCGGCCCTGCTTGCGGCAAGCTGCTCGGAGATGGTGGACCGCTCGCACCCTCGGCGGGCTCGCTCGACTCGGCGTCAGGCACGGCAAGCTCTTCTTCGTCTTCGGGCCACTCTCGTTCGGCAAGGCTTGCCGCCGATGCCGCGTCTGCTTCCTCCATGGTGAACCCGAACTCACCCGCGGCTGCGGCTGCCGCTGCCTCTTCCGCCCTGGTGGCGATGCGTTCCATCTCTTGCTCGGTGGTGTCGCGGGTGAGGAGCTTATTTTCATCGGCATTGACCGCCACTTCCACCAGGCCGTCGAAGAACTGCTGCACGACGTCATCGGCAGGTTCTTGCCAAGTTGGAATGATCCCATGCGAGTCGCACAATGGCATCATTGCGTAGATGCGGTCGCGCGTGGAGTTGTTGCACAAAGGAATGACGCCTGCCGGCAACCTGAACCACTTGGGATGTTGAGGGTCGTGCTTGAATATCTCCTTGAGTATCCCGTCCAACTCCAGGACGGTGAAATTAAAGTTGAGGCCCGGGCGCAGCCTCAGGATATCCGCCGGACCTCCGAATTCCCAGGCGAGTCTCCCCCTCGCCTGCAGAGGGGCGATGCGGCGGCGAAGGAAATCTGCGCCGACAGCGCCTACAGTCATCCCGGCAAGCCTGAGGCGCAAGATCCGGGTGGTGGCGATCTTCAGCTTGTCGTCGTCTGCGGACAGGGCGCTCCAATCATTGCCGCGCACTGCAGGGGTTTGGCGCAGAGCGGTAAACAGCTGCGGGTTCTCCTCTACGACCCAGCACCAATCTGCTCTCCACTCCTCCCACTTGCTACGGAGCTCCCCGTCCAGATAGGTCTCCTTCTTGCCGGCTCGCGAGATCCAGGCGATCCCGCCGGCAAGAGGTTCCCCTCTCTCAACACGAGGCATAAAGAAGTGGCGGAAGAGGGCTACGTTTGGGTGGACTCCGACAAAGTTTTCGCAGAGATGTGCGAAAACTGCCATGGTCAGAACGGCGTTGGGGTGAAGTCAAGGAGATGAAACCCGTAGGTGTTCATGATATCACAGAAAAAATCAGAGAAGGGCGGGAAGAGCCCACAATAAAAGAACAAGGTGAAGAAAGGGTATCCACTAACCGGAGCCTTTTTCGTAGCAACGGCGGAGAGTACCTTCGTGCGCGGATGCGCTCGCGTCTTCGTCGACCAGAAGAGATAGTACCACTCCCTCAGCTCCTTCGCGGAGAGCTCCGGGGGGAAAGTGGCCCGCTCCTTCCGCAGCGCCTCGAGCCGCTGCACCTCGGTCGACTTCACAGCCTTCGCGGCCGCAGCCTTCGCGGCCTTCCCCTTTCCGGCTTTCGGAGCCGTGGCGGAGGTGGTGAGGGAGATCGACGGCGTTGGTGGCACCGGCGGCGATGGGGGGTGGAGCGCTGTTCTCTTTCGACTTTGGAAGCGGAGGGGAGCGGCGGAGATTTCTGAGATTGCAACAGCAAATGGCGAAGGTGGGGGAACGGCCCCTGTTTCGCCTGCTTATAAAGAGGAGGAGGCGAACGTTACGTTTTTTCCGAATAAAGAATCACCCACGATCTCTCCCACGACGCTGCGTTCGACGCGTGCCGTTATGGGAGGGCGCGGTGGATACGGAGTTAGATTCGGCATAACCCAGGCCCGCGCGTGCCCGTGCCTAGTTTTGGGCCTGGCCCAATAGCGCTCGGCACCGTGTATGGCCCAGGCCCGGGGGCTCCTGTCGGTGTACTAGAGTAGGGGTACCCTAGTATCCCGAACTTGTGCACGGGCAGTCGCAGCGCCCCGCGGCAAGGCTTGCCGGGTGACCGCCAAGGTCCTCCGCTGGTTCCTTTGGAGCCATTCAAGAACAAAGTGTTTTAGCCGAGAAGACAAGGCCCCGGCAAGAGGATCTTGCCAGGAAGAACAAGGCCCCGGCAAGAGGAGCTTGCCGGGAAGACCAACCAAGGCATGTCAAGGAACTTGCCGCGACGCACCGTGCATCTCGGCAAGACCCGGCGAACGACAAACTTCCAGACGCGACAAGACAACGACCCCGGCAAGGCACTTGCCGGGGCAAATTGCCACCCTGTGCCCACGCTCCAGCGCATCCAACGAATTGTCGCCCTGGGGCCGTCCTGGGGGCGCGTGGCGGAAGGTTGTGCAGCCAGGGGCGCGCGGTGGCAAGCGGAGATGACGAGGTGGCCATCGTGGCAAACGGTGGCGCTCCTAACGGTCACTTTTGTGCACTATTTTGGCGACTCAGACGGGCATTTAATGCCCTTGTCCCCTGCCGTCAGAGTTAGGTAGGGTGCACTGTGCAAGTAGCTGTACCAACCACTTCTTTTACATTTTTACCCTCGCCTACGTTGCCACCTGTCGGTGACCCCTTTAGCGTATAAAAGGAGGCCCATGCGCAACGTATAAGGGGTTCGACTCATTCGAAACTAGAACACGTTCGCGCTCTTGAACAAGAACACAATATAACCACAAAGCAGCAGTAGGAGTTTTATCTCTTCGGAGAGCTCCGAAGCTGGGTAAAACCGCTCGCGTGCTTCGCCTCGATCCGCTCTTCGTGCGACCCCCGCTCCCCGCCGGACCGAAAAGGGGCCCTGCCCCATAGGTGTTCGTTCCCACGACATCCGGAAATTATCCGGGGATCCGAAGACCACTTCCAGCGTGACTGAGCCTGTACAATTGGCTTCAACTCCTGGTATGATGCCTTTGAAGGTCGTATTTGTAGGTTTGATCCTTGAGCGGTCTATGCCCATCTTGCACACTGTATCCTGATAAAGCAGGTTCAGGCTACTGCCGCCGTCCATCAGGACTCTCGTGAGGTGAAAGCCATCGATGATTGGGTCTAAAACCAATGCGGCGAATCCGCCATGGTGGATGCTGGTCGGATGGTCTCTTTGATCGAAAGTGATCGGACAAGAGGACCATGGATTGAACTTTGGGGCGACTGGCTCCATCGCATATACGTCCCTTAGTGCACGCTTCCGATCCCGCTTGGGTATATGGGTTGCGTATATCATGTTTACCGTCCGCACTTGTGGGGGGAAACCCTTCTGTCCTCTACTGTTCGGCGGCCGGGTCTCTTCCTCGTCATTGCTATGCAGCCCCTTGTCATTGTTTTCGGCAATTAACTTGCCTGCCTGCTTGAATACCCAACAATCTCTGTTGTTGTGGTTAGCTGGCTTTTCGGGGGTGCCATGTATCTGGCATGAGCGGTCGAGTATTCGGTCCAAATTGGACGGACCCGGAGTGGTTCTTTTAAATGGCTTCGTCCGCTGACCGGGTTTAGAGCCTCAGAATCCGGCGTTGACTGTCGTATCCTCCTTGTCGTCGCCGTTAACGCGGCATTTATTTTTGCTTCGACGCAACCTGCCATTGTGGTCCTTGTTATCCGGACTGCCAGAATTTTTACTGAGGTTGTTGCTGCGAGCTAGCCAGCTGTCCTCTCCCGCACAGAAGCGGGTCATTAAGGATGTGAGGGCTGCCATGGATTTCGGCTTTTCCTGTCCTAGGTGCCGGGCTAGCCACTTGTCACGGATGTTACGTTTGAAGGCTGCGAGGGCCTCTGCATCCGGATAGTCGACGATTTGATTTTTCTTTGTTAAGAACCGTGTCCAGAACTGTCTGGCCGATTCGTCTGGCTGCTGAATTATGTGGCTTAGGTCATCGGCGTCTGGTGGTCGCACATATGTGCCCTAGAAGTTGTCGAGGAATGCGGCTTCCAGGTCTTCCCAACACCCAATTGACTCTGCGGGCAAGCTGTTAAGCCAATGCCGAGCTGGTCCTTTAAGCTTGAGTGGGAGATACTTGATGGCGTGGAGATCGTCTCCGCGGGCCATATGGATGTGAAATAGATAATCTTCGATCCAAACCGCAGGGTCTGTTGTGCCATCATAGGATTCAATGTTTACGGGTTTAAACCCTTCAGGGATTTGATGATCCATTACTTCGTCAGTGAAGCATAGCGGGTGTGCGGCGCCTCTGTATTGAGCAATATCACGGCGTAGCTCAAGGGAGCGTTGTCTGCTGTGTTCGGCCCGGCCGGAGTTGTTGTATCCGGCGCGACGGTATTCGTCGTGGGTCGTGGGGCGCCCACGTGATCCATAGATGGATCTAGATTGCCGTGCTTTGTCCTCCAATATATCTCGCAAGTCCGGCGCGTTCCCTCTTGGCTTCGCGCTTTTGGAGTGGTGCCGGGGTACGATCTTGGTGGAGGGCCTGGATGCCTCTCTATCGCGACCACGGGGTGGTCGGTCGGCCGTATTATGCGCTGGTGATGAAGGTATGTATGCTTCCTCCTCTAATCGGGGGAGCAACTTGCGTTTTGGGTAGCTCTTGCAGGGACATTCGAGTTCGTACTCTTCGGCCGCGAGGACCTCGGTCCATCGATCAGCCAGCAGGTCTTGATTAGCTTGAAGCTGCTGCTGCTTTTTCTTGAGGCTATTTGCCGTGGCGATAAGCCTGCGCTTAAAATGCTCTTGTTCGACGGGATCCTCTGGTACGACGAATTCGTCGTCGTTGAGGCTTGCCTCGTATCCGGAGGGAGGTATGTAATTATCATCCTCGACCTCTTCGTCTGCCGCTCTCTCGTGAGGGCTTGCTTCTGCATCCTCCCGCGCTGAATCTTGCTGGAGGGGATTGTCTTCGGCACTGTCTGGGGTGTTATTATCTCCTGTGCCGGAATCTCCATTCTTGCTGTGGCGGGATTTAGAGCGGCGCCGCTGACGTAGGCGCTTGGGCTGTTTCTTTAAGGAATCTGCCTCCGCTGCTTCTTCGCCGTCCCCATCTTTTGGGGTGTCCACCATGTATATATCATATGACGAGGTGGTCTTCCAGTGCCCTGTAGGCGCTGGTTCTTGTTCGTCTCCGGCATCGTCGTCCATACCGTCGATGTCTTCGGAGTCATAGTCTAGCATGTCTGTTAGATCGTCGACAGTGGCTACAAAGTGGAAGGTGGGTGGGCTTTGAATTTCTTCGTCGTCCGCATCCCAACCATCCTGGCCATAATCCGGCCAGGGCTCTCCGGATAGCAAGAGATGCTTTAGCGAATTTAGGATGTCGCGAAAGGGCGGGTGCTGAAAGATGTCCGCAGAGGTGAACTCCATGATCGGCGCCCAATCGGATTCGATTGGCAGGGGCGTAGGAGGTTCGGAGTCCGGCAGGGAGTCCGGCACCTCAGAGTCACGAGCCTTATAGGGGACAAGGTCAGTGTTCGGCTCCATCACCACGGAAGTTGCAGCCCCCGAGGCGGTGTCCAGCCACCGGCCCTCGATCTGGGCGGTCGGCTCCGGACTGAGGGCCGGAGCGGATTAGTGTGCGGCCACCAAGGCACTGTCCGGCGGCAGAGCTAAATCATGCCCATCGTGACAGCGCGGCACGCTCGGCTGTGGCTCGAGTCCGTCAAAGATCAAGTCCCCGCGGATGTCGGCCGTGAAGTTTAGGCTTCCGAACCTGACCTGATGGCCAGGGGCATAGCTTTCGATCTGCTCCAGATGGCCAAGTGAATTGGCCCGCAGTGCGAAGCCGCCGAATACGAAGATCTGTCCGGGGAGGAAAGTCTCACCCTGGACGGCGTTGTTGTTGATTGAAGAGGCCATCAAGCCTATCGGTGACGACACAGAGGAACTCTCAATGAAGGCACCAATGTCGATGTCAAAACCGGCGGATCTCGGGTAGGGGGTCCCGAACTGTGCGTCTAGGCGGATGGTAACGGGAGACAAGGGACACGATGTTTTACCCAGGTTCGGGCCCTCTTGATGGAGGTAAAACCCTACGTCCTGCTTGATTAATATTGATGATGTGTATTACAAGAGTGGATCTACCACGAGATCAAGGAGGCTAAACCCTAGAAGCTAGCCTATGGTATGATTGTTGTAATGTATGTTGTGTCCTACGGACTAAAGCCCTTCGGTTTATATAGACACCGGAGAGGGCTAGGGTCACACAGAGTCGGTTACAATGGTAGGAGATCTACATATCCGTATTTCCAAGCTTGCCTTCCACGCCATGGAAAGTCCCATCCGGACACGGGACGGAGTCTTCAATCTTGTATCTTCGTAGTCTTGGAGTCCGGCGGACGATGATAGTCCGGCTATCCGGACAACCCCTAGTCCAGGACTCCCTCAGCCCCAACAAGCTGGTATCCTGCTCATAGACGTAACAACCACTGTCCGGATACTCACATATTACACGGTGCTTGTATATAGTGGGGTTTTTGCAATATAACTTTTCTAGGTCATGTGTCCGAATGATCATCAGTCTTTTGCCGTCGTCTAATCGAGCGAGGAACCAGTTGTGCTTCCCTGTTTTTGGCAAAGGTGGTGTGATTACAAAGGGCAGTAACTGTTGGGACACTGCATCATATCAAAAAGGACAGGCATTGTTAATGTAAGATCAGCATTGCTCAGAGTATGAGTAGGATAATGCAAGAAACATCATTGATATGTCCCTGTTGGAACTAGGAGGAAAATACAGGGAAATGTATACTGGGTTCGAAAATATAGAAGTGCCATGCATGGTTATACTCATGTTATCTCGCAATCGATTCTTCACAGGAAACTACCATGTCATGCATGTTAGGTAATCATGTTCCGTCCTCACATACAAATTCTTCAAGATAACTAACAGACCATGCATTGTTATATACTCGTGTTTTGTGGGCAAAAAATTTGTGAGGATATTATTCTAGCCATTGATTACTGAAGGGCGAATATAGGTATGTACACATGGTAAGCATTGCAGGATTTCACTACTTCCGAATATAGAGTTCTCCATATGCATATTTACTTCCCTAATGTATGGTTAGATGAAACCAACAGTGTGGTGCATGTTTCTACATCATGAAAATGAGGAAACTAACATGGCCATTGATACACACTCATATTTAGTAGTAGTATATAGATTACTGTAAAATAAGGATAATATCCATATATTCCTAACCGTTTGATTATTCAAGGTACAAATTGGCTGTAATGACATGGTCACAATCGCATGAATTAACTCATTCCAAATATAGCTAATTTACCGCGTCTCTAATACATTGCCATAGTTCTACTCAAATTCTGCTCAAACAGGGATATGCCAATCATCACAAAAAGTTCAAACAGTGTCATGGCGTCATCATTAACATGAGACGGAAACAACTTACACGCGCCGTCCCAGCAATACGTGGTCCCATCTGCTTTGTCGATCGCGTAGATGATGCCATTGTGTTCAATAGCATCATAGAAGTGTGTATCAGCTTTGACAATGATCCACTGCGAGCTAAGTTGTCTCCAGCTAAAGAAGGCACCGGCGTAAAGATAGGCGAGTCCGCGGTCGAAAAAGGCAATTAGCTTGAAGTCTACGTAATTCGCATGTCGTGTGGGCACTTGGCAGATTACAATCTTCTGCAAAACAAGGTCCGTCCAACTGACGTGATAATCTAGATGACTTGGACCGCGATGGTAATACTCTATATAATCCAACGGAGGAAGGATAATCTCATGGGAGGTCTGGAAGTTCACGAGCACCAACTTTTTACTGTCTTCTCTGAAGGCAGCCATCCAGTGGGAGTTCATGCCGACCCAGTACATACCTGCCAAGAAGTTTCGGGCAATGGTGATCGGATCGATGTCGAGGGAAATGATGTACGACGACCGACTACATACCTGCAAAGAAGTTTCGGCTAATGGAGATCGGATTGAAGTCGAGGGGCATCATGTACGCCTCCGTATCATGGTGAGCCAATCTTGCAAGACCAGATAGCAGCAAGCAGGGTGTCTTGAAAAGCTTAGGCCTCGCTTCGATGATGGCCGTGGGCATGTCCCTCGAGCATGCAGCCAGCCGCAGGGTGCTCAACATATCCATACACGAACAACAGAGGTCGAGGATGTCACTGGGGAGATTGCTCCAATCGCGGCTCATATGGATGGTGCGCGGTTCACGTTCGGCCATGGTGGAGTTTGGAAGGTGGGGTTTTTGGGGGGCTTGATTTACGGGGGAGAAGGCTGTCGGTGCTGGAGCGGCTAGCAAGGGAATAGTGGTACCGGGGGAGGCAAGTGAGGCGACGGTACACGGGGGCACAGTGAGATGGAGATGGAGATGGAGATGGAGATGGAGTGGTGCTATGGGAGCGGAGAGCGAGACGAGGCGAGGCGCCAATGTGCTGTACAGTGGCAGTGATAGACTGCACAATGCACAGGGTGAGGCTGACTTTGGTAACCCGAACACGCCGCCTGGACTAGTTTCAGGCGCAGGGTGTTGTCACTTCACTGTGAGGACCGGATGAATAGTATTTTGACTATCAAGTGTACCACAGTTGTACTACTACTACTACTACTAGTAGGAACATGAGTACTCCAGTATTGTATAGCGGAAATAGGTCTCCCGTGCTAGTATGCCTGTTCACTTCATCGTTCAGGTATCATCCATATTGCAAGCAGAACCAAATTCTCGTGCATGCCCAATCAACGCCTTGCCGCGATGCATGCAGTGGTCGTTCTGGTGCATCAAGGACGGCATGCAGATCGTTCCACACTTGAGAAGAGGAAAAATGGAAAGGTAGAACGCGGCAGCAGAGGAAGAGAACGCTGGCTAACGAGGCTGGGAGGGGATCGAGTAGGAAGTTAATGCTCCACGCCTAAAGGTTTTGGTAAAACCTGATTTTCATAAGGTGACTTATACTCACCTAAACGGAGGGAGTATTCCTTAACCAGAGAATGTTGTGTCTCCCACTCACGCGCTCAAAAAAAAGCTACGACACATTTTTTATCTGTTTGCATAGGTCCCACCTATCAGGAAGGATGGGCACGTACACGAACAGGTACGACTCATTAGTCTACCCTCATAGCCTTTTCGTTTAGTCTACCTAGCCATCTAATCAACTGCCTGCATGCCACTTCTCCCATTTACTTCTCCATCGGGAACCGATTCTCCTCGGCTTCTTCACCTCCCCTTCGTCTTTATTTGCATCCAAACCCCACTGCGTTCACATTGTTTTAACATCTTCAAATAATCATCTACTACTTCAGTTAGACTAGCCATCTAATCCTAATTCTCCAAACCATAGCCCTCCGTTCCAGCAGTTCCAAATGGCGAAAGAGATCGAGATGCAGGTTTTTAGCGTCCAACATGTCCTCGTTGAAGGCTCGATGCGCATAGTTGCCAGTCTCACCGTCCACCCAAGGGTTGTTCGGCAGTGGATCAACAATGTATCCAACTCCCTCGAAAAGGTAGAGACGAGGGTCATCAGTCTCGACGCAGAGTACACGGAGCGTGCCCCTGGGAAGATCCAGCGCGCCCCTGTCCTTCAGTTGTGCCTCGAAGATGATGTTTTGGTGTACCACATCATACACTCACCCTCCATACCAGGTGAGCTTCATGATTTCTTGTCTCGGGAGGACGTATACTTCTGTGGGGCAGCCATCGAAGGGGACAAACAAAAGCTGGAGCTGTACAACCTTGATTTGAAAAGCATCATTAACCTACAAACCAGAATCAAAATTCCTGTAGAAGATTGTGATAAACAGACACCATCCCTATTCGACATAGCAAATTTTGTGCTCGGTACAAATCTTTAAAGGGTGACGAGACGTTGGCATTAAGGTCGTCTGGATGGGAGAATTATCCCTTGACGTACGAGCGGATAAAATATGCTGCCCTCAATGCCCGTGTGAGTTTCGAGATAGCTGCAAGGTCCAAAGAGCTTGTTGCGAAGCCGTCTCCCATAGAAAATGAGAACAAGAAGAAGAATATGAAGAAGAAGAAGAAGAAAAGGCTGCACCAGCAGGAGGGCATTATGGATGGATGAACTATTTCCTCTCTTGTAAAAACAATATTCCCTCTCGGTGTATATTGATATAGATGGACTATTTCGATGGTGTGCATGTCTTTGGAATAGAGTAGTAGCATGGGTCCGCTTGACTATAAGGAACTATTTATCCACATACATAGCTTTCTCTGCTACTCCTTCCAGTGATCGGTATGCAGTGCATGTGTCCGTAGAAATGACAGCTTGTCCATGGAAGTTCAACTATGGCGACCATCACGTTTCATCTCGCGATTCCCACGACGCCTCTCCAACCCACGGCACCACGCCCCCCGATGTGCACCTCACCCCTCTCGGCCGCACCGCCCCTCTGCCTTTGTGTGCATGACATGTGGGCCACCTAAAATGCGGCGAGAATCAAGTTTCTACCACAGCCACACGTGATTCCCACGACGCCGCTCGAACCCATGACACCACACGTCCCCCGACCTACGGCTCACCCTCTTGGCCCCACTGCCTCTCTGCCTTCGGGAGCATCACATGTGGACCAGTCACCTATTGGGTCCACATGTTATTGACTCAAAGGTAGGTGTAGTAAGGCGCTGAAGCTCAGTCCCGACGGCCCTGAGAGGGAAATGTAACTCCTATGCGAGGGCTTGTGGTGCTACCGCTGCACGAACTCGTGCCAAACTCGAGATTTGTTTCTTTACTATACATGCACACAACGATTTAATGGACATTGTAATCTCAACATGTGATGGGGAGCTCTAAATTTGAAATTTGAAACTTATAAAATGAAAGGATTCAAAACAAATAAACTAGGAGAGAGGGAGTATATCGTAGGATGTGTCCCATACAAAATAAGTCCCCTGGTTTGTCACTGCGAAGATGCGGTTAGAAAGGAGGAAAGCATCTTCGTACTCGTATGGCAACAAATCGGCCGCAGACAGCATGGTCCGCCTTTGACCGCCATGTGCAAGGTTCATGCTATCTTATTCAATCTCACCGTGGTTCCATCGTACCAATTCATGTGGTGGCCCGTTGCATGGCCGATCTCAATGTTGGACAAAGGTTCTATGGGAATGGTGTCACCGTTGTAAATGTTGTGCAAATTAATGTTGGTACCCTCCCGTACATATGCAAGCCAATCTCCACTCGCACCGAGCCTAACCTGTGAAACAATGGGTAGGGGGAGAATTAGGAAATGGACACGAAAGTAGTCTTTAGAATGCATTTACTACGTGATCAAACTCATCTTACCTGCTCATCGGAGGAAATCCGAGTGCCCCTCAACATCGGCATCTCAAGGGGCATCAACTTGCAACTACGGCCACACCGCGCTGGAGAGACCCCCAAGGAAACATCCTCGTGCGTTCCACGGAACATCAAGATGCATTTGTATGAGTAGTTTATCTTGTGAGAGAAAAGGATGAACGAGGGAAGGCCTCTAGAGATAGAGATGGACACTACTACTACCAATGTGCTGGCCCATGCGTTGCAATGGATCCAAAGTAGTAGAATAATACTTGTTCACGTGCTTGAAATATAAACACTCTAGTTTTGATATACATGTGTCAGCAGACATGACAGCTTGTCCATGGAAGTTGAACCACGACGACCATCACGTTTCTTGTTTCTACCACTGCCACACCCACACACGATTCCCACGACGGCACTCCAACCCACGGCACGACGTCCCTCGATGTGGACATGGATCCTCTGACGTGGCTATCACTGCCTTGCCCTGCCTTTCCTTCGCTGACAGGTGGGACCCACAATTATGGGTCCCACATGTCAGTGACAGAATGGTAGGATTGTTCGCGTCAGGGGATCCTCATCCTCCCGACGTGCCCCTCATCCCTCTCGGCCCCACCGCTCCTCTGCCTTTGTGTGCATGACATGCGGGCCAGCTGAACTGCGGCGACCATCAACTTTCTACCACAGACACACCCGATTGTACGTGGTTTGCCTGCTCCGCTGCTGTGCTCCAATCCGTACTCCCGCACCATCGAATGTTCATCCAGCGGTTGTGACACATTTCGTCCCGGGCCTCAATCCTGAGCTGGAGTACTTATGTACTACAGGTAGTACCCGCCGGTGTGGCCATCTACGCCTCGTAACGCCCCGACGCCCAGCTGTGGCACCCTCGCCACGGCCATGCCACCACCAACCGGTTCATCTCGAACGAGTGAGTCGCGAACCACGCCACCACCATGAGAATGACATGTGGTCCAGCCGCATTTAAGGTCCGCATGTCATTGACTCATAGGCTGGGCACTAAGCCATTGAAGTTCAGTCCCGTGGGCCCCGAGAGGGAAATGTGACTCCTGCGGCAGGCCTTGTGGTGCTCCCGCAGTACGAGCTCGTGCCAAAACTGGAATTTGTTTCTTACTACTACCAACTAGTACTAGTAAGGTACACGTGCATTGCACGCATGAGATTCTAGTGGTTTGTGCATTATGCTTCTACATGTGGAGTTTTCTGGATTCTAACATGTGGCAAAATCTGGTGGAATGTAAGGTTAGGCAAGTTTGATTAACTTAGGTGAGTGTTTGGTTCAAGCCACACCTTAGGCAAGCCACACTAAGGCCCCACATGACATACACACAAAAAATGTGGCAAGATTCCCTTAGGCTTGCCAACTTGTGTCTCTCATTTTGAAGAACTAATAACTTTGCCTCAGCTTAGTTTTGGCAAAGTTAGTCATGAATTAAGTTCAACCATGGAGTCTTCTAGATTATACATGTGGCAGAATCTGGTGGACGATATCCAACGGCCAGTAGTGCTCGGATTTGCCATCTTTGTACCGTCGGATTGGCTTCATCCAAGGACCAACTTTCAATGTTTTTCGCACACTATATAGGGGGTATAGATATAGATGTGCCGGTCCATTGCAATGGATCCAAAGTATATCTATTTAGTGGAGTGCACTCTAAACACATTATCTATTTATTATTCTCTAACCTTTTGTAACCATGCAACCAAGCTACATAGGCTTCATGGGTGCCCCCCACATCATATTATTCATACTACGTTGATTGAAAAAAGGATAAATCACCCAAAACAAGATCTTCCCGTTTTTGTTCCTATGATGTTGTGCCGTGCATGTACCTACTAGTTGTATAGTGGTAGTACTAGTAATATAGTATTAGGAGTACAAACTTGGTACTAGTAGGAGTAGTACTAGTACGGAATGCTCCTACTCTATCAACGAGCCCCATCTGACACCAAATTTCTTGGCTTCCGTGCTACAACTAGATCTTCCCCTCGTTTATGTTTTCCAACCCGGCGGCGGGTGGGGTGTCGGTTTGCTCAACGGCGGTCCCACATGGAAGTGAAAATGCTAGGCAACACGCCTTCCCTAAGCTATGTGTCATGCCGGACGGGCCGTGGAGTACTCCCGATTCCCGGGCGTGTGGGGGTGCGACGCGAACGCGGCAGGCCTTTTTCTTTTACTAGCAATGTGCCCGTGCGTTGCGACGGATCCAAAGTAGTAGAATAGTAGTATTTGTTCACAAACTTGAAAGAAATCACTATTGTTTTGATATACTCCTAATATATTACTCCCTCCATACCTAAATATTTGTCTTTTTAGAGATTTCAAATGGAGTATCACATACGGATTATATAGACATATTCTAGTGTTTCTAGCAAGATGCCCGCGCGTTGCACGAAGTTGATGGAAAAGGAAAGCACAACTTATAAATTGATGGATGGAGTACTAGTTACAGTGATGCATATAATTAAGCAAAGGGATCGCACATGTTGATATTGACTGGAACGAGAATGCAACAACACAATAAGAATTAAGGCCACGATGATGCGATCGCAGTGGTGGTTATAGAAGGCAAGAAGAAAGATGGATCCATGAACGTACGACCTCCTCCTCCTCAACTTAGTGCGCCGGGCCACCGACCGGTGGCTAAGGAGCGGCGGATTTTGTGGCGAGGTTGAGGTGCTTCTCAGCAAAGGCATCCAAGGCTTCCAGCCGGTTGAGGAAGGCCAATGTCGTAGCGTCCTCACTGGCCTTGTAGATACCTATGTACATGATTTTCTCATACACGTGGATGTGTGGGTCGACGAATTCTTGCAGGGTGAGGCGCCTCACGGCGAGCGCGACCTCCAGGTGGACATTCTTCGTGGCGTCGGCGGGCAGTCGCAGGGCCACCAGTGTTTGAAAGAGGTTCTGGCCATGGAGGCCGATTAGGGTGGCAGGCAATGAGGAGCCCGGGCGCGCGGGCTGGAGGAGTACGACAATGTCGTCTGCGTTCTTCTTGAGGATGGTGAACTTGTTGCTGGTAGCAACAATCATCTGGTCCAACTGAGAGTCGTAGTTGGCGTCGATGGCGGCCATCCACCAGCCAGTCTCCAACACCATCTGGAGACAATCCTCGGCGCCATGTCGCAGGCCGGCGTCGTGGACCATCTGGCACAGCTGCTGGCCGCTCACGCACATCGCCGCCATGGGTCTAGAGTGAGCTCTTTTGCGCTTAGTGTAGGTGCTTAGGCAAATGCTTAGGTGCGTACGATGTGGTAGATGCATTGGAATGGAGGGGCGCCTTTATATGAGGGCAATGAGGGCAAACTGCGTTGCATTCACATCGTGCAGCCTCTTTTCCCGGACCTCCTCCCATTACTTCTCTCATGCATTAATTGAAGGATGATGCATTGGACGTTCAACATATCAGGAACCGCTACTCCCTCTCTCGTCTGCATTAAAGCCGTATCGGGAACTGCGCTGCCCACTGTCAAATCGAATACTCCCTCCGTCTAGGTGAGTATTAAGTCATCTTACGAAAACCAAATAGTAAACACATAGGCGTGGTGCATTAACTCTCACATTGTTTCTTATTTTTTGACATAAATAGAGGAATCAACCAATAAGAGATGTGGGGCTTCTATGCTTTTAATGACTTGAGACTATCAAACATGACATGCAGTGGTCAGTTCGTTGCACGCAATGATATTAATAAGGGAGTACCTAGAACTCATCTAGATGAGATATAATTTGGTCTCATTCACTTTGAAAACAAGAACAAATACAACCCACGTCAACACACACGCATCTTTTAGCATCACATCCAATGGCTATAAAAGATGAATGAGACCAAATTATATCTCATTTAGACGAGTTCTAGCAAAACTGTATTAATAACACTTAGTACTCCTGCGCCATGTTTCATATATTAGTATCATGTAGTACTTTATTTATTGCCATGTATGACACATAGTACTCAATTCTCTCTCTTTCTTCATTTAATTCTATGACACCTCATCAAAATTGCTAAGGCTAGTACCATTACAACCAGCCTTAGCAAATACTAAACATTAAGTTCTCTCGTTTTCCTCTCCACCTTGGTCACCTAGACGGAGGGAGTATACTGCGCGGGCTTTTCCTGCGCGGTAGGCGGGGCAGTTCCGCCTAGTCGGTTCGACAGAGACGTGAGAAGACAAGGGAGTAGGCTACTGCAAACGTAGGGCTGTGTGATTTGACATCGAGTTACTGCTGGACAGGTGGGGCCCCATGATTTGACTTGCCATTATCATTTTAACTGCGGCGCTACGACCGGCGTGAGTCTCCCGATTCCTGACCACCTCCATACAGGTGCCTCTCCCAATGCTCCACCATGTAGTAGAGGCTGGCTCTTGCATCAGAGCCCACTTCTCCACTTTTTCCTTGCCTCTCTTTCCTCCACATATGCAAAAATGCCATGTAAAGCGCACTATTGTACTTACTTGCTCCTACAGGTGCTAAGCTTGCCACATAGGCATAAAGTCTGATGTGGCAAGTTAATCAAGAAGAGAGAGACTAGTTTGGTGACCCAAGGAAGAAACGGTGCTAAGCACGTGTACCTAGGTGAAAAGACAATTTTGAGTCTATAGCTAATTAAATGAAGCAAACTTAGCAACAAAAAACTAATAAGCACACCATTTCATTGGAAGAGGTCACTCCTTGGCAAATGCAATAAATACTAGTACTCCCCGTGTCCCATAATATAAGAACGTTTTTGGCAGTACACTAGTGTTAAAAACGTTCTTATATTACGGTACGGAGGGAGTAAAAAAATACACTTATAGCCAACCTTATAGCTAACCTTGTTGTAGTATGAGTGACTAAGTGATGACTATGTATGACATGCCAACATCAGATAGCCTAACGCACCGTGTTAAATCTCCAAGGGCGCAACCGCGCGAGCGACACGACGGTCGTGGTAGGCGCGACCATGATACGGGCTGCTGGCAGCCCTTGGATATGAGATCAAACGGTCAATGCTAAGTTGCTGAAAATTTGCAGAATAAACCTCTAGGATAGGATGTTCACCCATAGGTCTACAATCACGCCATGCAACCGTTCGATCTCATATCCAAGGGCTCTCGGAAGCCCGTATCATGGGAGAATGGAAAGCCACTACCCTACCGTTCGCACGCTGGCAGTTCGCTCCTACTCGTCCCCGCACGTCCTTTAATACTACGGCGGTTCGCTCCTAGTCGTCCCGTCCTTTCATATTACGGCAGTTCCACTAATCCTAACCCTCCTCCCAAATCCATGGCGTCCCAAATCTCCATGATCAGCGGTGAGTACAAGGTTAGAACCATCACCGACGATGAGTTCGACGTCATCTACACCCGTTCTTCCGCGACGGTGAAAGGATGCCTTTCTCGCTTCAGACGCACATTCGAAGACTCAGATGATGAGTGGGTCGCTGGGCTAGATGTTGAGTACACCACAGTCCTAGGACGAGAGAAGGATCTAAAGGACGAAGAGAGGAAGAAGCCCTCGGTGATCCAGGTTTGCGTGCATGACTTATTCTTAGTCTACCACATATGCCATGCTGATGTTGAATGCCTGGATTTTAAGGACTTCCTCGAGAGCAACCTAGTCAAATTCGTTACTGTAGACTTTGGTAGCGACAAAGAAGTCCTGAGTCGGATAGGCCTCGTTGTAGGCAACACCTTCGACCTCTAGAAGAATCGGCTGGTGTCCTCTCATTCGCCTTCAATGCTGACCCTTGCAGAAGCCATGGTTCATCCTTCGTACGGTAAACTGGAGAAACCTCCATACATGTTTCATCGTTATGCATGGCAGCGGAATGTACTAGATATAGACCACATCCACTACGCTGCAATGGATGGCTACCTTTGTTTCAATATATACAAGGGTTGGATGAAGAGAAACAGCCAAGTGTGCGGTTCAAGCAAAGAAGTATCGGCCAAGAGGAAGAGGGACAAGGACGAAGTCGAGGACGTGGACGAGGACTCCGAGTAAGGTGGCAGTGTAGTTGCTCATGGTGGTTCTAATGCAGTGTCGACCGGAATAGTTGCAAAGTTTAATTTCAGGTGTGCTTAATTTAATTTGAGGGGTGTGTTGTGCTGAGCCCCCAGCAGAACTATGTTATGCTTCTTCTCGTTACTTTAACTCTTCAGTACATACATACTAGTATTTCTTACATTTCATCTTTTAGTTGGTATAGTACTACCACTCGTTTCTTCACATTACGTACAATATATATGGCCAACATCATATAGCCAGCAGTTTAGTTGTCAAAGAATTTCAGGGTGCTTAGTTTTGTCAAAGAATTCCAGGGTGCTTGGTTTTATTTGAGGGGTGGGTTGTGCACTTGTGCTGGACACCATTATTGTGACAAGCCTTATTAATAGTACTATATGCATAATTTGGCGACGAGCACTCTCTATATGTACCACCTTTCTTTTAATTTCAAATTTTGCTCCATGGCGCAATCCATCGGTACTACTACTGTACAAAAGTGGAGTATATACATTTTTTAAAAGGCTAGAGGGCGGGGCAGTCTAGCTCGGTTAGTTTCACGAGAGGCGAGGGCCTTTGTGATTTGACGGCTCATTACTTCTTTCAAATCGAATAGTACTACACCGCCCGCTGCACGCCCGACGCATCCATTAAACTCCTCCGCTAAACCCGCATGCAAACCGAGAATCCTACTCCGGCCACACGTCCGTTCATGAGCGGGCCGGAATTAAACGCAACATCGGCCGAGCTCCTCCCGTCCACCCTCAGTTTAAACGAGGCCAGACGCCTGCCAAGATCCTACCATCCGCCCTCTATTTACACGAGGCCAGACAGACAGCAGGCAAGAATTGCACCCCTCCGCCGCTCCCCCATGTGCTCCTTCACCATTTTCTCCACTCTTCCGATGGCTTCCAATGAGCCGTTCTCCGGCATATTACCCGGCTGGGTGGCCCGCCGAGCCCTCTGGATACGGGTGAGGCCGCTCGGTGCTTCACCAACCTCGCTAGGCCCGACGAAGCCAGTTGCCGCCCAAGAAGGCGCGTGGTTCAGCAACTCGCCGCTCTAGTTTAGCTCGATGAGGAGTGGCGAGTTGCTCCATGCCGGCACGGCGGCGAGCACGCCGGTACGGGCGTCGTCGCTGCCGCGTCGTACCGCGTCACCATTGTCTGCGGTGGCCGCGCCTCCCGTGTCTGTGGGCGCGCCTCCCGTGCCTGCGGTAGCGCCATGCAGGTAGAGACAGAAGTCGGGTGCATGGAGAGGGACGAGTCAATGGCCAGCTTCTCCGTGTCCACCGCCATCATCGAGGAGAAGTAGAACACGGGAGGCCGCCGCCAATTGGGACCCATGAAGGCCACCGCCGAGGCGACGACTGTGGATTTAGGTGGTTTCTTTGCTGCTTCCTCTCTTCCGAGGACCTTCGTCGACCCCGCATGTGTCTGACAGACATGAGGAAGACAAAGGGATTCGCGGGCGGCCAGTTAGAACTAAAATAAGTCTAGATACATACATTTCTAGGACAAGTATTTCCGGACGGAGGGAGTATTAATTATACAAGAGTGCCGGATTGGCACCTCTTAGTTCATGTAAATGTAATGAAATCCATCGTGTTTATATGAAGATCTGGCTTTTTTATACAAAATCCTTCATGCTTATATGAAATCAGTCCATTTTTGCACGAATTTCATCTGGTTGGTTAGAGTTGTAAAAATGTATGCCGCTGGCGTTTGATGTCGTCCTCCGCGGAAGGAAGCGGGAGGAAATTTGCCGGCTGCCCTTGGAGATGCTCTTTATGCTGGAAGTAATAGAGTGACATCCAATCGATTTGAGTTAATTTCTTGTATGATTGTCCCTCTATAAAAAGTTAATTTCATGTACAGCGTACACGTGACTTGCAGGGTGGCTACATCTTTGTAAAGAAAGTTAAAAAGAAACAAGTCCATCCTTAATCTTGTACTCTAAGTACTCTGTGGGTTCCACTGTTAGTACAGTAGCGAAGAAGTATATATTAAATAATTAGAGTAATATACAATATAAAAATCTAAAGTTAAAAGACAGAATTCGAACTCATGTCATCGCGTTGCGAGCGTCCGGCGCTAACCAGCCCAGCACATTTTTGTTGTAGACCATGCTGGAGATATATCTCCATGTCTACTCTTATACTCATTCGTTCCTTAATATTTGTTGTTTTCAGATTTCAAATGGACTACCACATACGGATGTGTATGTAGACATATTTTAGAGTGTAGATTCACTCATTTTGCTCCGTATGTCTTTTCAGGAAGGGGTTAGATTTGTCCTTGATTTATTTATGAGGTATCCAGATGGCACTGCACCGCCAAGAAAAGAGGATAACATCAAAATTATGGACTACTTTTTTGAGTATGTTGGTAAGGTCCGGTCATAGTCACTTGTTGAAATCTCTAAAAAGACAAATACTCCCTCCGTCCGGAAATACTTGTCATCAAAATGGATAAAAGGAAATGTATCTAGACGTATTTTAGTTTTAGATACATCTCTTTTTATCCATTTTGATGACAAGTATTTTCGGACGGAGGGAGTAGAAAACAGAGTTGGTGATGATGGTCTGCGTGTCATCCTGCAATATAGGCCGTCGGATTTATATCTAAAGGATAGGAAAGAAACTATGGCAATTTTGCAAAAATATACCCACACGTCTCCCCACGTTCGCAGATAAGGCCTTCCCTCATTCAGCCTTTTCTCTCACAAGATAAACTACTCATACAAATGCATCTTGATGTTCCGTGCAACGCACTGGCAGCTAGCTAATTTCTTTTAAAATAGTTGCTGCGATAATTGGGTTGAAGTGATATATTTTATGTCTGCCCCGAATGATTTCAGATTCACTAGTAGTAACAAAGAAAAGGTTGCCTTGTTAATTAACAGAAAACAGGGTGAAAACTATCACATGAGGCCGGTAAAAAGAAGGCACACTGGGTTCAGCGTCATCGTCACTACAGCTGCGCGTGCGCGCGAGAAGTCTACATATCGAGGGGGCTACCGAGCGAGGCACTGAGACACAATGTTTGAGAGAGAAACCAATTGATAGATTATGATCAGATCGAGTTGTCACCCATCTGCTATCATTGTTGGGGGGAGGGAGAGAAAGACGTATCGAGAGTGTGCACGGTAGGCACAGAGGCACAACTAGCGAGTGTGTGTGTGTGTGTGTGTGTGTGTGTGTGTGTGTTTGAAAGAGGAGTAGATAGATCATTATCAAGATCGATGTGCCACCCTACTCCTTCGGTGCCGGGTAGTGTGTGTGTGTGTGTATGTTTGAGAGAGAAGCTAGTCGATAGATTAGTATCAAGATCGAGGTGTCACCCTACTCCTTCGGTGTTGGGAAGTGTGGGTGTGCGGGGGGGGGGGGGCAGTGACACTCACATATCTCTACTCTTATAAAAAAACAGAGTTGGTGATGATGGTGTTCCTGCCATCCTGCAATATAGGCCATCCGATTTATATCCGACGGATAGGAAGGTAACTATGGCAATTTTGCAAAAACATACCCACACCCCTCTCTGCATTTGCAAATAAGGCATTCCCTCGTTCATCCTTTTCTCCCACAAGATAAACTTGTCATACAAATGCATCTTGATGTTCCGTAAAACGCATGGGCATCTTGCTAGTAGGGAGAAGGAGTTTGTGTGACACATATCTAGCTATATTAAGGGATAGGTAGATAGCATATGTGTGAGAGACATTATTATACTTTGAGACATTAGTGGCTGTGGGTGGGCGGAATTAAAGGGGTGGGCGTGTTAGACATAGAGAGTGTGTGTGTTTCTGTGTGAGAGACTTGTAGGACAGGGTAGAAAGACGAATTTAACCCTAACGGAGGGAGAGAAATACACGAAGTGCGCGTGTGTGATTCCGATGCCCACAAGGAAATGAGATATGTATGCGTGTGAGAGAGATTGAGCAATTCATTCACGTATCACTATCTAGTGATCGTGGACATGCATCGCTTCAACATAAGTCAATATCTACTTCGTATCGTGGCCAAAGGTACAATATCGATTCAACGCAATAAAGATTGGACACTCACATATCACATTTTTTTTCTATTTAAATAAACCTTTTCAGTTGTGCATGCCAAAGTTACAGTGATGTTTCTTCAAACAACCAATGTAGCTATCATGTACATGAACCATTGTTACTCTTGCATTCAAATTCATTAGTATTGGATGATTTAAGTTTCTATTTTGAAGTAATATATGTAATATTCATATATGAATTCAACGGGTACGCAATTTATGAAATGGAGGCTATGCAATCATATGAGGTAACACTTTTAAGTAGCTGACTACAATATCCAATTCTTTTTGTGCTCCTCTACACTAACACGTCAATGCATTATGTTTAAAGTAAATAACCAATGGCACTAAATTATCTATTTACACGGGAAATACATAGGCTGAGCGTTTGATCCCTTTTTTGTGAACGCGCCACTACACCCGTACGATTGGCCGCGCCCGTGTGAACGTCCAAGTTATCGGTGCATCATCCCGAGTTATTGTCTTTTTCTTGGGGTGGACTTCACACCAGTTATTAACTGCTGACGCGTGCCCCGTGTACACAGTCTAGCATGACCTTCCTGCTAGCACGGTCCAAAATTAGTTGAAACTGGATATGAACGATCCCGCGGGTGGCAAAATCTCCCGCCTCCTAAAATTTCCGCCACCTTAGTCTTTAGCATGCGAGATCCCCCTTTTGTCCTTGGTGCACGGAGACCAACAGTTACAATACCACCCTCATCTACATGATAGGTCGGGGCTGCTTTGGTAACTTCCGGTTCCCCCCACTACACGGCACCCCCATTTCCTCTCCCCCTCCTGCAAAAACGACTAACTCCACAGCACCAAAGCATCTTACATCACGCCGTCCGTACTTCATCGCCCTTTCTCCCCTCCCATCTCGAAACCCTAGACTGCTACATCCACCGGCGTACCATAGCCCATTCACTGCCAGCGGCGTCCACCTCGCTGGATCTGCTTCTGCGGCCGCATCTACCCCTCCCACCTCCCCTAGAAACAAGTAGACTGCTCATCCACCACTGTACCACAGGCCATTCAGTGCCGGCCTTGTCCACGGCGCCGGATCTGCTTCGTCGGTACTCTCGTCAACCGCCGCGCATCTGCAGCGGCTCATTCGTACTCCCCACCGGAGACGCTTCGTCCACACACCCCGGAGCCGCCCCACCAACGCCCCCGTCGACGGCCTCTGATCCTCTTCGCCGACACCTTCCTCAACCCTACCGGAGCCGCTTCACCGACACCTTCCTCAACCCTACCCGAGAAGCTTCGCCGACACCATCATAAACCCTACCGGATTAGCTTTGCCAATACCATTCTCAACCCTACAGGGGCCGCTTTGCCAACTCACAAGTCCACGGCCTCAGATCCGCTTCCTCACACCCTCATCCAACCTACCGGAGCAGCTTCTGACGCCCTGTCCACGGTCGCAGATCCACATAGTCGACACCACCCTTAACCCAACCATTGGAGCATCTTCTGACGCCCCGTCCACAGCCGCAGATCTGCATCGTCGACACCATCCTTAACCCAACCACCGGAGCAGCTTCTAACGCCCCGTCCATGGCCGCAGATCCGCATCATCGACACCATCCTTAACCCAACCACTGGAGTAGCTTCACCTACGCCCTCGTCCACGGCCACATATCCGCTTTGCCCACACCGTAGTCCACCCTACCGAAGCCGCTCCACAAACACCCTACTCGACGGTTCTAGATCTCCTTACCGGACCCCGATAGCCAGCATAGCATCATCACCCTTGATGTTTCTAACCTGATTCCCACCGTCTGGAGAGATGCCAAGCACCCGCCACGGCCTAGGTACTTGTCACCTTTACACCCGTCCAACATCACCTGCCCGATGTACTTCAAATATACTAACTGGTCGCTGTTACCTGTTTTATAGCTGGCAAAAACTACAAGGACGATGCTTCTTCTGGATCTAACAGCTTGGCCAACCAAGATCCTGGACTGAGGCATTGCTATGATCTTGTAAGCGCGTCTCTCTCTCTTGTATTGTTCTGTGCCTGCCAGCGTGTTTTGCTAGGACTTTCAACCAGTAATCCCTTTGTGTAGACAATGTTTTCTACTACTGGCTGCTAAATTAGATATGTAGATATCATAGATGATACTACCTCGTAGCTCCGTTCCTAAATATAAGTCTTTCTAGAGATTCCACTATAGGCTACATACGGAGCAAAATGAGTGAATCTACACTCGAAAATGCATCTATATACATCTGTATGTGGTCCATACTGGAATCTCTACAAAGACATATATTTAGGAACAGGGGCAGTACATTACACAAAATCGTAGGTGGCATGTAGGAATTCCAGTGCACTACATTAGGCTCCCTTAGAGTGCCTGCTAGTCTAGCATACAAAGTCATGGCTAGTTTATGGTACGCACACAATCGTTAATTGGTGGTTTAAATATGCGCAAGGGATATGCTATGTAGTATCATGTAGAGATGTCTGAAATTAGCCGTGTCAACTTGCAAGATGTATGTGGCAATTTCATGGAGCATCGCAAAAAAAGGAGAGGCAGTGGTGAGCCTATACAGTGTGCTATGGTACGTCACTCCTCCATTGCAATCATCGTGACATGTTATTTGTATGCCAGTTCTATTAGCCAAGTTTCTTAGGGACAGTTATTATGAGTTATCCTAAGAAAATAAGCAGCTGTGAATATAAGCTCCATGTAATAAGCCAACCAGTTCTTTTCATTGTGTTTTAGCTTATCTTTGGTATGATCAGTGGAAAGTCTAGATTGCATTATATTTTTTTCATTTTGCTGCCCATATGGAAATTAATTTGACTTGCAAACATCACAAATTGAACCCAGTGCAGTAATTAATATGATAGGAAAACAGACCATCACTATTTGCTCAAAATGCAAATACAAAGATACCATCTACTTGGCACAATCTACTTTGGTCAATGCTTTCCATAGAGATCCCATTGCCTAATTTAAATGAAAAACACATGACACACATTTAAATGAAGAACAATTATTTATTGAAATTTGATGGTCCAAGTGGCTGGTTATTATCATATAGCAGCACCACCTGAAAGCATCATATAGCAGCAGCAGCAGCTCATAGCAACTCATCATACAGCAGCAGCAGTCTGCAATTCATCATATACTAGAAGCATCTCATAGCAATTCATCATATAGCAGCAGTAGGATAAGCTCATAGCAATTCATCATATAGCAGCAGCAGGAGCAGCTCGTAGCAATTCATCATATAGCAGCAGCAGGAGCAGCTTATAGCAACTCATCATATAGCAGTAGCAGCAGCTCATAACAATTCATCATATAGCAGCGGCAGTAGCTCATAGCAATTCATCATACATCAGCAGCAGCTCATAGCAATTCATCATATAGCAGCAGCAGGAGCAGCTCATAGCAATGCATCATATAGCAGCAGCAGAAGCAGCTCATAGCAATTCATCGTATAGTGGATCAGAATGAAAATTTGGCAAAAAAATCAGAGGAGGTCCTCACCTTGTTGGATGAGCTCATCCTTCAACAACACCTCAAGGCCATGGCCTGGGAGGACGGGAGGGGGAATAAGGTGCCTTCTGTCACAGTGTGGCATCAGCCGTAGTTGTGCAGCGCCTGCTGGAGTAGTGCGTTGGACGAACCACAGTGGGGCAGCTGCTGGAGACCATGAGAATGAGGGGCGGCGCCAGAGGGAGGAGCAACCAGGGAGATTTGCCCCTACCCGCCGGCCATGTAGCCTAGCTGGACATAGCATCGTCGAGGACCAGGCCAGATGGGACCAGTGGCGACAGCTCACTGGAGGAACCCTAGTGCTGCAGGCAGGGGATCGAGGTAGAGGGAAAGGGGAGAGGAGATGCAAGCGGGCAGGGCAATGAACGCTTGCGTGTTTGTTTTTACTTGAGGGTCAGGTGTGACATGGGCGTCAACAATTGCATTTTGAGTGTAATATAGGTAGACAACAGAGTCATTTCACTATTCCCCTTCCCTTCAATTTTTAGTGAGGTTCTACCTAAAACACCCCCTCCAAAGCGAAATTAGTTAAGCCTAAGCCCATAAATCAAAAATGACTTCTTTACATCTTTTATGGCTTATTTTGACTATATGCCCTGAAAAGGCGGAATCGAACTGGCCCTTAACCCGCAATTCAATTGTGCATGCAATGATGAATCACTCCTGCCTGCTATCTATACATTTAGGCATCATCATACATGGCATAACCTAATACATGTGCATTCCATTGTAGAATCTGGAATATGCAATGTTTATGTTAGTCCATACGTTGCACATGATGTTTAAATGCCCCTTAAATCTGGTCAGTCAAGTGATGGTCGTTAAGCCTCCTTCTTTGCTTCTTTTCTTGATATGTAAGATTTGCTCACACATCTGTTCAATTGCTTGCTTGCATCAGCCAGCCATACTAGGACTGTTTGCTTTGATTACTTGTTGTTCTTGACCTAACACTCTAACAGAGCTTGTCAACGATTTAAACACTAAGGGCTGCTGTAGTGGGGCCTTTTCTAACTCATAGGTAACATAAAGGTTTGGCTGTACACTACAGTAGGCTCTCCAAGAGTACCTGGAGATCCAGTTCGAAGGTATGCCTAGTTTTTACATAGTGCAGACATAGTAAATGCTCATTTCATTGTGTGCAAGTGCAAGAGATGTGGCATGTTTCATTATGTGGTGTTGTTTTGTTATAATCTTATCCTTTTGTGTTCACAGACTAGAAAGTATGCATATTTATCTTCCAAGGAGACGAGTAACTAGTTTGTGTCACCTTGCAGAGGGGGTGCAATGAAGATAAGATTGAGTATTTTCAAGTACAAGATGTTAGGAAGGAGCCTTGCAAGAGAAGTAGGAGCTGCACTGAGCCTCTTCAACCTGCTAAGGTAAGTCACTGTATGCAACTCAACATTTCAATTCCTTGTTTGTTTCAGGCATAGTTAATTTGCTCTTTTCAATTGCTTTATTTGTCCTCAATTAATGAGATGCCCAAATAATCAGGCCTGATGTTCGGTACTTGTATAACTATTAGTCGACATAATTAAAGGCCTTACCATTTAATTAAAGGCCTGATGTTCGGTAAGCTTTGAAGTCTATTAACCAACTATTATTGCATGAGGCTCACAATCTAGTTTATACTACCCTAATGATTGCATAGTTTTTCCTGCTGTAGTATGTTTGTATGAAACCCTCTGTTGTTCATTATGCTCCCTAAGACTTTAATTGAGGTACAGAATGGCCAACTGCTTGCTCACTTATATGCAACGTGCTGTCTAAATTTGTAACTTGTCTGTGTTTTCGATTGGGCCCCAACATCATGCTCCTCTGGTGAGCTAAGAGGGATTTCTGTATGCAGGCTGCACAGACTATCTTTTTTATAATTTTTAAAATATCACCTGCTTATGCTTCATGACGTGTAACAATTTTTTTTGAAAGTGACGTGTAACATTATTGTTAGTCCTGTTTTGCCATGTAGTACAAAATATTGTCTTGCTCGCTTCACTATTGTAACTATATTTTTGCCCTAGTCATGTGTACTTACAGAAACATTTCAGGATGAAGTGACATCAACACAAAGATCTGCGAGTAGTGTGGCATGGCCGTTACCGAATGATTATGGATTGGAATTGGAATGTGCTGATGTTCTCGAGCATCAACTAGAGGTGGCAAGACAACGTGTACATGATTGTCAACGTATAATCAACAAGTTGAGACTGGACGTGCAGGTATTAGATGCAGGAGTCAAAAAAATGAAACAAGACACTGAGGTAACCATGAAGGAATTGGAGATTTTGCAGACTGAAATTTGTGCTATCTGAATCCGGCAATCCTATTTTCTGAAGAGATTATAGTTCAAATGGAGTTAAGTTGATGCGCGTCCATGATGTATGAGCTATATTTTCCCAGTGTATGTAATTTGTTGTTTGTGTATGCTTTATTATCACCTGTGCCAAACCATAATGCCCAATGGGTAAAATCGGCTGTAATTTCTTTATTGTATAGTGTAGGATCATTCTACCTTTCTATGCCTTGATCTCTTTGTTGTATAGTGTATGCTTTTTAGAGGTGATAGTATTGAGTAGGATAATTTTTTGAATATGCTATATCGTTCAAACGGGGGCCAACTCGCCCAACCATGGCCCTTCACGGGCCGTACGATCCATGGGCCATGTACGGGCCGTCGGATCCATGGGCCTTCAATGGCCCGTCGAATCCATGGGCCTTCAAAGGGCCGTAGGATCCATGGGCCTTCTACGTCTCATAGGATCCATGGGCCTTCTACATCTCGTAGGATCCATGGGCCTTGTAAGGGCCAACTCATTTATGGGTCTTGTACGGGCCTTTAATGGGCCGTAGACGGGCCTTTAATGGAAATCGTATGTTTTATGGGCTGACCATAACGGGCCGTTAATAGGCCGTATTTGGTGATGCTATGAAAATGGCCAAACAGATTAACGGTCCACAAACGGGCCGACTGTAATGACGGGCTGAATTTGGCCCACAAGCAGAAAATGACAGTAACGGGCCGTAAGTAACCGAATGCTGCAAATGAGCCCAAGAATAAATGGGCCCTCAGAAGGCTGAAAGATAACTTGGGCTGGAAACGGCCCAACGGAATAACGGGCCGTTAATGGGTATAAAGTGATACACTGTTCATTACGGGCTAGTTTCACCACGGGCCGTTAATGGGTGCAAAGTGATACACGGTTCATTAAGGGCCAGTTTCACCACGGACCGTTAATGGGCCAATAGTTACAAAGGGCCTCATATGGGCCAAAAGACGTCATGGGCCATACATGGGCCAGAAGTGAAAACGGGCTGGAATCATATTAGATGGCCCAGATGACGCTACTAGGCCTAATTCAGATAGGGCGTAACGGTCCTTGGGTTAGCGGGCTGTAAATGGGCTATATGCGAACAAGCCATTAATAGGCTTTCCATGGGCCGGCCCGCCAGCTTTTGACCAAGTCAAACGGGCTGGCCTTTTCACAGGAATGGGCCACTGTTGGGCCATGCCACGTGTCGACGTATCATGGGCGCCTTCTGTCCAATGAGTGGATGCCATCTGTCCCAACGATGAGCCGACACGTGTTTCCTCCAGCCAATGATGATTTTACACGTGGAAAATCCCCATTAGTCGGGGCTGTTAACGGGTTATCGGATCGAAAACCCGACCCGATAGCTTAACGACGTTCCATTATGGTGGATGCCACGTGTCAGTCACCCTTCACGAAAGCACTTCTGTGACGCGCAATTTATCATCATGGAAGTGGACACTTCCGTGATGATAATTTTGGTAATGTCATGGAACACTTCTACGACAGCACAGGTATGACTATCTTGATTCTATCATAAAATCGTCATGGATGTACATGCATGACAAAAAACGCGACCTACTGTGACAAACACGTATCATCATGGAAGTGTATTTTTTTGTAGTGGTTCAAGCTGCCCGGAAGCATGTCTTTGTTTGCTTTACTCAAGGAGTGCATCCGGAAGGAGGATTTGAATCCGGTGGTGAGATGGCTGTCTATTTAGGCAATGAGTCCTCAACCGGAAGAAATTCCATATATCAAGTTCAAGATGGTAGGCTTGGGGGCTGTTCCAATGGTGAAAGTATTCCAGACCCCTATGAGCCGCCAAACCGGGTTACAATCTTCATGGCCGGTACACAGCCAGGGCAAAATTCTGCAACAGCAGCAGCAATGATCTCCGGGTCAGCAACAGCAACGATAGCCGGGGTAGGAGGCCCTGTGCGCCCGCTGGCTCAAGTTTTATCTGATTTGTTGGAGGCTCTCGCAACGTTGTTGATGGCAGAGCTAACCCCAGAGAACCAGACACAGCATAACACGGATGTTGCAAAGCTACGTGATGAGGTAGCCCAAGCCAAGGAGGATCTAAATCCTTAAAACACCAGGATGGCAACGGAACGAGCCACGCCTTGCAGAGGGAGGTAGAATGGCTTCAGGCAGAGAACTTTTGCTTGAGCTTGGACCGGGACGCGTCAAACGCTGTCTTTAACAGAAGGCATGTGAGTCGGTTGCCCCCGATTTACGATGCGATGAACCTTTTCAACATGCCTGGGGCAGGAACTAGTAGCCCTCCTGGTGTGGATCGGGCCGTTAAGGCGCCGGCGGTTGGAGAACCGGTTCAATCACATGCTGCAGACCCCCCACGTTTGAGTTTGACCTCTCCCCAGCATGTTCCGACACCTCCGGGTCATTTTTCTAATCCTTTGGATAACATGATAGCTGCGGCTACTCGATTGGCGGCTCTCCTAGTTCAGGATGAATTGCCAGCGGCTATGGAAATACGGAGAGCTGGAGAACTTCTTCAGACAGTTTTGGACCAATAGGCGGCTGATTCATATAGTCGTGATCAGATTCATTCAGCACCGCGTCCAAGCCAGAGCTACAACAGACACATTGATGAGCCGACTGTATCAAGCAGTGAGCGGCACCGCAATCAGCCTCGTAGGCCTCACCCGCCGCGTGCTGGTAATGATGCGCAGGCTTTGGTGGACCAGGGCAGAGCGCGACGTGAGGCTGAGCTGGCGGCTCAGTTGGTGGCTCAACAACAATCTCTGGTTTATCTGTCGGTGTCTGTGGAGGCAGGATTGACCTCTAGAACCTTGGGTGTGCCGTGTTTAGTGCCGGCTCTCTGCAATGACCGCTTGCCTAAGGATTTCAAAGGCCCCCGCAAGGTGCCTAATTACACGGCGGATCAGCCCCGAGAGGCTTGGATTGAAAGTTATGAGATGGCTATGGAGATGCTGGATGTTAGTGATGATGCATGTGCTAAGTATTTCACCACGATGTTGGATGGGCCGGCTCGTACTTGGTTGAAAGGGATGCCTGCTAACTCCATTGGATCATGGGCAAAGTTGAAAAGGTGGTTTATTCAAAATTTTAAAGACACATGCAAGCAGCCTATGTCAATTCTGGATTTGGACTCTTGTGTCCAGGGTGAAGGCGAGTCAACAACCAATTGGGTGCATTGGATCTCAGCTGTTGTACACTCATCGGACAGTATCAATGCCGGTTCAGCAGTCCTGATGTTGGAGAAGAATTATCGTTTTCTTCCCCTTAAGCAGAAATTGGGGTGGCTTAAACGCAATTGCAATGATATGGGGGAGCTCATGGCGGATCTTGTCAAGTATGCCGACTCTGATAGCACTAAAGACCCTGAGTTTGATGTGAGAAGACTGGGAAAGGGAGGAAGAGTGGCCATGCAAAGGGACAACATAACATGGCTGGTCAAGGTGGCAATGGTAAGCGCAAGGCCGACGACAGTTTAGACTTTGTGGCTAACACCAATACGCAGAGTAATAACCAACATCTTAAGGGGAAAGCGCCAGCGCCCCGGTTTGGAGGGCCAAAGTTCAACCTTGAGGCCATGATGAATCAGTCTTGCCCAAAACACGGAACCTAGGACAAGCTGGCCAGTCATCTGTGGAAGGATTGCTTCATCGTGAGGGAGTATAGAAACTCCATTTTTTCTAGAATAATCGTGGCCCGCATGGCGGTTCAGGATCCGGCTCTCATGGACAAGGGTTTGGAGGTGGCGGTTCAAGCTCTGGTTTTCAGGGCCAAGGCAATCAAGGTGGTTTTAATGAGCAATCTGGCCAAGGGAATCAGCGCCAGTAGTCTAGTTATCAGAGCAATTCAAAGCGGCTGAATAGTGGTCAATATCATGTGTTCACCACAAGTCTGTGCAAGCGAGACCAGAAAATCCATAAGCGGGCGGTGAACTCAGTTGAGCCGGTGGTGCCTCATTATTTGAGGTGGTTTGAGCAGCTTATTGTATGGAGCTGGGAGGATCACCCGCCCCGGGTTAACAATCCAGGTCAGTTGGCATTGGTGGTTGCTCCTCAGGTAGGAGGGTATAAGCTTACAAAGGTGCTCATGGATGGGGGCAGTAGCATCAATATCCTTTACTATAAGACTTTCCGTCATATGAATTTGACTGACAAGGATCTTAAGACATCTTCTACTGTTTTCCATGGGGTGGTGCCTGGTAAGTTGGCGTATCCAGTGGGTAAGATAACTCTGGAGGTGGCCTTTGGAGATGACCGTGATTCCAAAGCTGAGAAGTTGACCTTTGAGGTGGTTAAAATCAAGAGCCCATACCATGCTTTGTTCGGGCGTCCAGCTTATGCCAAGTTTATGGCGGGGCCGTGTTATGTTTATTTGCAGCTTAAAATGCTGGGTCATAAGGGCACCATTACGGTGCATGGTAATAGGAAGATTGCCTTGGACTGTGAAGAGGGTGATGCTGCGTATGCTAAGTCGGCCTGTGCCACTAAGGAGTTAAAGTTTTATAAAGATAATGTTGACCCGCCAGATATGACACCTCTAAAGAAGCCAACTATAGAGAATGAGCCCATGTTGAAGTTTAAATCGACAGATGACACTAAGATGGTTGATTTTGTTCCTGGCGACTCATCCAAGAAGTTCAGCATCAGTGCTAATATGGATCCGAAATAGGAAAACACGCTCATTGAGTTCATCCGTGAGAATCAGGACATCTTTGCATGGAAACCTTCTGACATGCCAGGTGTACCGAGGGAACTCGCTAAGCACACTCTTAATGTGGATCCGAAGTTTAAACCGCTCAAGCAATTCCTTCATTGTTTTAATGAAGAGAGGCGCAAGGCGATTGGTGAAGAAGTAGCCCAGCTCTTGGCGGCAGGGTTCATCATGGAAGTTTTTCATCCTAAGTGGTTGGCTAAACCGGTGCCGGTACATAAGAAAAACGGCACTTGGCGTATGTGTGTGGATTATACAGACCTTAATAAGGTCTGTCCGGCTGACCCTTTTGCTCTCCCTTGTATTGATCAGATTATTGATGCTACAACGGGTTGTGAGTGTTTGAGCTTTTTGGATGCTTATTGTGGTTATCATCAGATCAAGATGGTAGTTAAGGACCAAGAGAAGACAACTTTCATCACTCCCTTTGGAGCCTTCTGCTATGTGTCTATGCCCTTTGGGCTCGAGAGTGCCCGGGTGACTTACCAACGGTGTGTTCAGAATTGCCTTCATGACAAGATTGGACGCAATGTTCACGCCTATGTGGATGATATTGTTGTGAAATCCAGGAAGAAGGAAACTTTGATAGATGATTTGAAAGAGACCTTTGACAATCTCCGGGTCTATAAAATGATGCTTAACCCGGCCAAGTGTGTCTTTGGTGTGTCAGCAGGCAAGTTATTGGGTTTCCTGGTTTCTGAAAAGGGCATTGAAGCTAACCCAGAGAAATTCAAGGCTATCACTCTTTGGCTAAGCCAGCATGTATCAATGACGTCCAACGATTGGTGGGTCATATTGCAGCTTTAAGCCGGTTTATAAGCCGCCTGGGAGAGAAGGCTATCCCTTTGTATCAAATGATGAAGAAGACAGATGACATTGTCTGGAGCGATGCTTCTAATGAGGTGTTTAAGGAGCTTAAGAGGCAGCTGGCTGAGCCACCGGTTCTTGCAGCTCCTATTGAGAAGGAGCCCTTGCTTTTATATGTGGCTGCAAACAACAGAGCTATCAGTGTGGCAGTTGTGGTTGAAAGGAAGGAGTCAGGCAAGGAGTATCCGGTTAAAAGGCCGGTTTATTATGTCAGTGAGGTGCTCATTGAGTCTAACCAGAGATACCCACATTGGCAGAAATTGGTTTATGGCGTGTTCATGGCTAGCCGCAAGTTGAAGCAATATTTCCTTGGTAATCTCATCACACTATGGTTAGTTCTGCTCCCTTGGGAGATATTATTCAAAACTGAGAAGCCACAGGCCGGGTGGCTAAGTGGGCCATTGAGCTTGGCCCAATGGCTTGAAATATATGCCTCGAACAGTTATAAAGTCTCAAGTACTTGTGGATTTCATCCATGACTGGACGGAATTGCAGATGCCTAAGGATAAGCTGGATAGCACATATTGTACTATTCACTTCAATGGATCCAGGCAATTGGAAGGCTCGGGGGCTGGAGTTATATTGACTTCCCCATGCGGTGATAAATTTTGTTATGTTTTAAGGTTGATGTTCCCTTGTACTAACAATGCAGCTGAGTATGAAGCCTTGCTCCATGGTCTTCGGATGGCTAAAGAGATGAATCTAAGCCGGGTGAGGTGTTTTGGCGACTCAGACTTGGTGGCTCAGCAAGTGTCAGGAACTTAGGATTCAAAGGATCCACTCATGGCGGCTTATCGCCGAGAAGTTGACACTATTGCTGGTCATTTCAAAGGTTATCAAGTGGAGCATGTTGATCGCCGAAAAAATGAGGCTGCTAATGCTTTAAGCAGGCTGGGGGTCTCAGCGTAAGCCGGTGCCCCCTAATGTTTTCCTCGATGTTTTGCATAACCATCTGTCAAATTGCCTACAAAGGAAGATCTTGCAATTCCTGACCCGGAGGCATAGCTGGTGGCGACTCTCCATGTTATTCCTGATTG
Source organism: Triticum timopheevii (assembly GCA_963921465.1). Lineage (NCBI taxonomy): Eukaryota > Viridiplantae > Streptophyta > Magnoliopsida > Poales > Poaceae > Triticum > Triticum timopheevii. The sequence continues at coordinate 144,013,413 of OY997272.1, forward strand.
GGCTGTTCCATATTTGGCTAATATGACCCGGGGCGAGTTACCTGAGGATGTTACCTTGGCCAGGAAAATAACCCGGAGGTCTAGGTCAATGACTATTGTCAATGGTGAGCTACACAGATGCTGTGTTACAGGAGTGTTTCAATGATGCATTTCTCCCGAGGAGGGCCGTGAAATTCTAATGGAGATTCATGAAGGAGATTGTGGTCATCATGCCGGCTCTAAGTCTCCCTTTGCTAAAACTTTTCATCATGGGTTTTATTGGCTGACGGCTCATGCTGATGCGGAAGATCTGGTCAGTAAATGTGATGGCTGTCAAAATTTTTCAAGATGAGCTCACGTGCCGGCTCAAGAATTGAGGATGATTCCAATTACTTGGCCATTTGCAGTCTGGGGGATGGATATGGTTGGGCATTTTAAAAGGTCCAAGGACAAAAAGACTCATCTTCTGGTAGCTATTGACAAGTTTAGAAAGTTGGTTGAAGTTGAGCCAATCAGCAAATGTGATGCAGCAACAACAGTTCAGTCCCTAAGGGAGCAGAACTGACCACAGTGATGGGATGACCCAGAAAATATTGCTTAAGCTTCCGGCTGGCCATGAACACCCCATAAACGAGCTTCTGCTAGTGTAGATATCTCTGCTTGGACTCAATAAGCACCTCACTGATATAGTAAACCAGTCATTGAACCGGATATTCCTTGCCAGCCTCCTTCCGTTCCACCAAAATGGCCACACTAACGGCCTGGGCATTAGCGGCCACATATAATAACAACAGCTCCTTATCAATAGGAGCAGCAAGTACTGGCAGCTCAGTGAGCTGTCTCTTCAAAGCCTCAAACACGTCATTAGCAGCATCACTCCAGACAAATTCATTTGTTTTCTTCCTCATCTGGTACAACGGTATGGCCTTCTTACCCAACCGGCTTATGAACCGGCTTAAGGAAGCAATACGACCTGCCAGACGCTGAACATCATTAATACACGCCGGCTTTGCGAGGGAGGTAATGGCCTTGATCTTCTCCAGGTTAGCCTCAATGCCTCTGTTAGAAACCAGAAAACCCAAAAGCTTGCTTGCTGGCACACCAAAAATGCACTTGGTCAGGTTAAGCATCATCTTGTAGACCCGGAGATTGTCTAAGGTCTCCTTCAAATCATCTATCAAAGTTTCCTTCTCTCTGGATTTCACCACAATATCATCCACATAAGCATGAACATTGCGCCCAACCTGACTGCGGAGACAGTTCTGTACACACCGCTGGAAAGTCGCCTTGGCACTCTTAAGCCCAAAGGGCATAGACACATAGCAGAAGGCTCCAAAGGGAGTGATGAAAGTCATTTTCTCATGGTCCTTAACTACCATCTTGATCTGATGATAACCAGAATAAGCATCCAGAAAACTCAAACGCCACCATAGCATCAATGATTTGATCAATACGAGGGAGAGCAAAAGGATCAGCCGGACAAGCCTTATTTAAGTTAGTGTAGTCCACACACATACGCCAAGTGCCGTTCTTCTTAAGAACCAGCACTGGGTTAGCCAACCACTTAGGATGAAAGACTTCCACAATGAACCCAGCCGCCAAGAGCCGGGCCACTTCTTCACCGATGGCCTTACGCCTCTCCTCATTGAAGCTACGAAGGAATTGCTTGACCGGCTTAAACTTAGGATCAATGTTAAGAGTGTGCTCTACGAGTTCCCTCGGTACACCTGGCATGTCTGATGGTTTCCATGCAAAGATGTCCCAGTTCTCACGGCTAAACTCGATGAGCGCGCTTTCCTATTTTCGATCCAGGTTAGCACTGATATTGAACTGCTTGGATGAGTCACCAAGAACAAAGTCAACCAGCTTAGTGTCATCGGCCGACTTAAACTTCAGCACCGGATCATGCTCTGTAGTAGTCTTTTTCAAAGACGTCATATTCACCGGATCAACATTGTGTTTGTAAAACTTCAACTCCTCTGTTGCACAGACAGACTCAGCGTAAGCAGCATCACCCTCTTCACACTCCAAAGCTATTTCCTGACTCCCATGCACTGTAATGGTTCCTTTGTAACCCGGCATCTTGAGCTGCAAAGAAACATAACAAGGTCGTGCCATGAACTTAGCATAAGCCGACCGTCCAAATAGAGCGTGATATGGGCTTCAGATCTTGACCACTTCAAAGGTTAACTTCTTGGCCCTGGAATCATACTTATCTCGTAAGGCTACCTCCAGCTCAATCTTGCCTATAGGGTATGCCGACTTACCAGGCACCACTCCATGGAAAACAGTATTGGACGTCTTAAGATTTTTATCAGTTAATCCATGCGACGGAAAGTATCATAGTAAAGGATATTAATGTTGCTACCTCCATCCATGAGTACCTTAGTGAATTTGTATCCACCGACCTGAGGCGCCACCACCAAAGCTAAGTGACCCGGATTATCAACCCGGGGTGGGTGATCCTCTCGGCTCCACATAATGGGTTGCTCAGACCATCGCAAGTATTGGGGAACTGCCGGCTCAACAACGTTTACAGCCCTCTTGTGAAGCTTCTGGTCCCGCTTGCATAGACTCGTGGTGAAAACGTGGTACTGCCCACTATTCAACCGCTTCGGTTGACTTTGATATCCAAACTATTGTTGTTGCTGACTCCCTTGGCCGGATTGTTGATTCTAACCACCCTGATTACCTTGATTATAACCACCCTGATTACCTTGATTATAACCACCCTGATTACTTTGATGGTGTTGGTGGCCCTGGAAGCCGGAATTAGAACCGCCACCGCCATAGCCCGGGCAATGAGAACCGCCACCATCGGAACCTAAGCCGCCGCCCGGCCCATGGTTGCTGTGAAACGAGTAAGAATTTTGGAAAGCCCTCACAATTAAACAATCTTTCCAAAGATGAGTAGCGGGCTTCTCCTGCGTGCCATGCTTTGGACAGGGCTCATTCAACACCTGCTCGAGATTAGGACCTGATCCACCAGTCCGAGGAGGCGGCCTCCCCTTACGATGCTGATTATTGCTCTATGCACTGGTGTTAGAAACAAAATCCGAGTTACCATCAGCCTCGCTTACCGTTGCCCCCCTGATTAGTCGGGTTATGCTGCGGACCCTTGGCGTTGTCATTCTTCTTTCCCTCTACCGGTTTGTCATCATCAGACTCGGGGTCCTTGGTACTATCAGAGTCGGCATATTTGCTTAGAGCCGCCATCAGCTACCCCATATCATTGCAATCATGCTTGAGCCGCCCTAGCTTCTGTTTAAGAGGCAAAAAAATGGAAATTTTTCTCCAACATTAAGACTGCAGAGCGGGCATTCATGTTATCGGATGAGTGTATGATAGCTTTGACCCGGTGCACCCAATGGGTCGTTGACTCACCCTCCTCTTGGGCGCAAGCATCTAAGTCCACAATCGACATGGGTTGTTTGCATGTGTCTTTAAAGTTCTGAATAAACCGGGCTTTTAGCTCAGCCCATGACCTGATGGAATTAGCCGGCAGCCCTTTTAACCAAGTACGGGTCATTCCATCCAGCATCATGGTGAAGTATTTAGCACACGCAGCATCACTGACCTCCAATAGTTCCATGGCCATCTCATAACTTTCAATCCACGCATCAGGGGGTCCTTTGAATTAAGCACCTTACGAGGTCCTTTGAAATCCTTGGGTAGATGCTCATTACATAGAGCCGACACCAAACAGGGTACACATGTAGTTCTAGAGGTCACGCCTGCCTCTACCAAAGTTGTTGGATAAACCGGAAGGGGCTGGTGAGCCGCCCGCTGAGCCTCCTGCTCAGCCTCTTGACGCACTACATCCTGATCGACCAAGTTATGAGCTCCATCACGCGCCGGGTCATGCCCACATGGCTGGTTACGGCGCTGGGCATTGCTTGAAACGGCTGGTGAGTCCATGTGTCAGCTATAACTCCGGCTTGGGAGAGGGGTCGAATGAATCCTATCTTGATTGTAAGAATATGCCTCCTACTGCACCAATGCTGTCTGAAGAAGCTAGATGGCCCTTCGTGTTTCAACCGCCGCTGGAGAGTCGCCATCCACCAGGAGAGCCGCCAATCGTGCCGCCGCATCAATCATGTTCTCCAAAGGATTGGAATAATGACCCGGTGGTGTTGGTACATGTTGAGGCGGAGCGCTATTCAGGCGAGGGGGCTCCGTCATGCTTGGTTGAACTGGCATTCCAACCCCAGGTGCTGCAGCCTGGTTTATCTCCAGCGGCTTGCTGGTCCCCGCTCCGGGCATGCAAAAAAGGTTTCTCGCCTCGTAAACCGGAGGTAGATGAGACTTGTGCCTCCTCCTCATGATTTCATTTGAAGCATTTTGATCCATCGTAAGCTGGAAAGCCTCTGACTGAATCCGCTGGGCCTGAGCATCCAGGGCAGCCCGTTCTGCGGCCATCCTGACATCCTCAGCCGCCAGGTTCTCCTTGGCTTGTGCTACCTCATCACGCAGCTTTGCAATTTCTGCCCTATGTTGAGCCTGACTTGCCGGGTTAACTTCTGCTGTTAACAAGGTTGTGAGTCTATCCAGCAACTCCGTCAACACCTGAGCCGGTGGGCGCACAGGGCCTCCTGCCCCGGCTGCCATCACTGCTGCTAACCCGGAAGTCATCGCTGACGCGGTTGAAGAATTTTGCCCAGGCTGCGTACTAGCCATGAAGATTGCAACCTGGTTCGGCAGCTCATAGGGGTCCGGAATACTGTCGCCATCGGAACAGCCCCCAAGCCCGTCGTCTTGCAATTGGTACAAGGAAGTAGTCTCGCCTGTGGACGACTCACCATTATAATAGATGGCCGTCTCACCGCCAGACATTGACCCTTCATCAAATTCCACTCCATGGATGAATCCCACGAAGGCACGCTTCACAGCAGGCTGAGCTCGGGCGAGTCTCGCACACTGAGCCGTCTCGATGATGTCAGTGCAGATGTCCGGCTCGGGGCCCGGCTCGCCGATCTTGCCAATGAAGACGAGAATTCCACCGAAGGGGACCCAGTACTCATACTCAATTGAGCCAGCCTCGGGGCCCCAGCCTGCATCATCGATGTAGAGCTTGCCGCGATGACTATTGGTCATTCGGCCCACAGCGTATCTCTTGAGCCCTTCAAAGCTGCCCTTTAAGAACTCGAAACCACCGTGTGCTGGCCTCATGGTGGGTGCCAACTGTCGTGGAATAGTCACGGCAGATGTCCTAGTGAAAGGACTTAGTCATGGAGCCATCGTAACTAGGTTAGCTTAAAGGGGTTAAACGGGACAAAGGACAAATGAGTTTATACTGGTTCGACCCCTAGCGGTGAAGGTAAAGGCCTACTCCAGTTTCGAGGTGTTATTGCTTATGTCTCGATTACCATGGAGCGAATCCGCTTGACCTAGCTTTCGGTCTGTGGTTTCTTACCCTGAACCGCCGCCGGGTCGTCCCTTTATATACACAGGTTGACGCCCAACATCTCACGGAGTCCTGGCTAGCTCATAGACAACGTGTCCATCTCGATGACTACCTATACATGCCTTACAATACAAGTCTTACACATATGGCCGTTTATTCCTGCGGGTCTTAAGTCGCCCTTGGGCCTTGGGCCCTTGCCTGTGAACCGCGATCTTCAATATCCTCATGGGCTTCATATCATGAATCGCCATAGGTATAACCCGGCCCCTCCTGGGCGGATCATACCTAATAGTTATATCCCCAACAGTTTTATTTTATGAGTTTTTGCCATAGAAAAGTTGGAATACAGTAGTTATAATGCAAAAAGAAAATAAGAATAGGTTTGCTACAGCACTTATAGTAGTGTTTTGGTTTCTTATACTAACGGATCTCACGAAGGTTTTGTTTGATTTTTGTGTGATTGAAGTTTTCAAGTTTTGGGTTATCTTACGATGGATGAAGGAATAAGGATAAGCAAAAGGCCAAGCTTCGGGATGCCCGGGGCACCCCAAGATAATATTCAAAGAAGTAGCAAGCAACTAAGCTTGGGGATGCCCCCGAGTGGCATCCTCACTTTCTTCTAACAACCATCGGTATTTTACTTGAAACTGTATTTTATTCGTCACATAATATGAGTCTTCCTTGGAGCATCTTGTATGATATGAGTCTTTTCTTGTTTTGCTTTGTGTTTTCAGTGTTGAATCCTTGCTGGACACACCTTTTTGGTAGAGCCAAAAATTATGCTGTGCTTGCTCCTATGCTTCACTTCAATTTTTAGAGCCATGGATTTGCTCTAGTACTTCACTTATATCTTTCTGAGCACGGTGCACTTTGTTAATTTTGAACAAATGCTCTCATGCTTCACTTAGATTTGTTTGGGAGTTAGTAAATTTTTAAGAAATTCTCTCCTGCTTCACTTAGATTATTTTGAGAGAAAAGAAAAAATTATGCTCATGATCTTCACTTATATTTGTTTGAGCTTATCAAAAGCAACATATGAAAATAGTCCCAAAGTGATAGATATCCAAGTAGGATATAATAAAAACTTTCATGAAGATCATTGGAAAAAATAAACTTGATTCTTAGTAATGGTTTTGAGATACGACGATATGATATGTGAGTCATGTTGATGAGTAATTGTGCTTTAGTAAGAATATTGATGTTAATTAAGGTTTGTGATTCCCTATGCAAGCACGAAAGTCAATAGTTATGCAATGAAATATGTATCCTACTTATGGAGAATTATTCGGTGTTACTTATGCATAATGCTTGGGTACGAGATTTTTCGCTTTTTGGTTGGTCGCTTCTCAATCTTTTTCCTAGCCTTCATTTTGCATTAAGTATGATCACTACTTGTGCATCCAAAACCCTTTAAACCAGTTTTTCCATATGAGTCCACTATACCTACCTATATGCAGTATTTCCATGCCGTTTTAAGCAAATTTGCATGTGCCATCTCTAATGTTCAAAATAAATTTCTTTTTTTGTGTGCTCTACTACTTGCGAAGCGGTAAAGGGTAGCCAATATTTTACATGCTAGATGTGTTATTTTCGCAATGAGTGTTTATTCACTTGTCATTACACGAGAGTATGGCAGAGGTATTAGGGATGCCCAGTCCTGAAATGAAAAATGAATTTACTTTGTGTTGTCAAATAATAAATTCTTTGGAAAGTGTTGGTATGGAGGGCACCCGTGGATACGGTTAGCCATGGAAAGTGAAAGTTATGATGGAAAAAGGAATGAACTTTATTTTCTGTTTGGGAACCGTCTATGATGTATCTAGCATGGAAAGTGTTGGGATGCTCCAAGTCGTTTTCGCTGGTGGGAAAATTATGCCTCTCAAAAATAATTTTTATCTCTCAATTTAAGCTTTGAGCTCTAGCACCTCTGCAAATCACTACTTCCCTCCGCGAAGGGCCTTTCTTTTACTTATGCGATTTTTATTTTGAACTTGAGTCTCCATCTTCTCTTATAAATCACAAACTAAGGGGCACTACGATCTTATTTGAGCATTGGGTGTAGCTAATATTCGAGTGTGTTTCATGAATGGATCAATGATTGAGCATGATGGGCTAGGGATAACTTGCTTTAGTGTTGATATTTTGAAAGACATGGTTGCTTGTTGGTATGCTTGAGTATTAAAATCTTCATGTCAAAACTAGACCATTGCTTTGAATCATATAAAAGCCCATATGTCCATGCTATGAAGAAAAGAAATGTGATGAACATGTTAGGCAGCATTCCACATCAAAAATTCTGTTTTTATCATGTACCTACTCGAGGACGAGCAGGAATTAAGCTCGGGGATGCTGATACGTCTCCAACGTATCTATAATTTTTTATTGTTCCATGCTGTCATATTATCATTCTTGGATGTTTTACAATCATTTTATAGTCATTTTATATCATTTTTTGGTACTAACCTATTGACATGGTGCCTAGTGCTAGTTGCTGCTTTCTGCATGTTTTTTACATCATAGGAAATCAATATCAAATAGAGTCCAAATGCAACAAAACTCCTGGAGGATTTTTTTGGGCCAGAAGACATCTAGTGGGCCAAGGAAGCACCTGGGGGTGGCTCAAGGGGAGCAGCACCCACCAGGGCGTGCTAGGAGGCCCAGGCGCGCCCTCATGGGTTGTGCCACCTCGGGTGCCCCCTGAACCGCCTCTTTGCTTTATAAATACCCCAATATTCCAGAAACCCTAAGGGAGTCGACAAAAATCAATTCGAGCTGCCGCAGAGTCTAGAACCAACAGATCCAATCTAGACACTGTCATGGAGGGGGTGTCAAAACCAGCGGATCTCGGGTAGGGGGTCCCGATCTGTGCGTCTAAGGCTGATGGTAACAGGAGGCAAGGGACACAATGTTTTACCCAGGTTCGGGCCCTCTCAATGGAGGTAAAACCCTACTTCCTGCTTGATTGATATTGATGATATGAGTAGTACAAGAGTTGATCTACCACGAGATCATAGAGGCTAAACCCTAGAAGCTAGCCTATGATGATTATGATTATGATCGTCCCTCTAAGGACAAAATCCTCCGGTTTATAGACACCAGAGGGGGCTAGGGTTTACATGGAGTTGGTTACAAAGAAGGAAATATAATATCCAGATTGCCAAGCTTGTCTTCCACGCAAAGGAGAGTCCCATCCGGACACGAGACGGAGTCTTGAGTCTTGTATCTTCACGCTCCAACAGTCCGGCCAAAGTATATAGTTTGGCTGTCTGGATACCCCCTAATCCAGGACTTCCTCAGTAGCCCCTGAACCAGGCTTCAATGACGATGAGTCCGGCGCGCAGTTTTGTCTTCGGCATTGCAAGGCGGGTTCCATCTCCGAATACTCCAAAGTAATTATCGAACACTTAAACCGTGTCTGGATCTGCAAGATGATTTTCATAGCATAGCACTTCATAAATCTGATCTGCTATCAATTTTTGCACGGCGTGCTCCTGCCCCGCGGCCCGGCCCAACACGAACCGTTTTTACTTGACCTCCCCCGATACACGTTGCAAGGCGGTTTTACTGGCATGCCTTGCCAGAGCAGAGATCGTGCTCCCCTTAGCGCGGGATCTTCCATTAATATAGGTCCACGCGTCCCCAAGACGTCTATTGGTATGACTTTGTGTTTTTAGGTAAGCCCCGAGCCGTTACACTGAGGACGCTTGATATTCACCCCCTTTATAAAGGGGCCTAGGCCTATCCCTCTTTTCCACCACCCTTGCGCCTTTTCGCACCTCGAGTTCCAAAACCGAAACCCAAGCCCAAGCACCTCGGATTCTCATCCATGTCCGGATCCAACCCTCAAGGCCGGTGGGCGACCTCCTCGGTCACAAAGGAGGACATTGCGAAGCTTAGGGAGGTCGGATATCTGACCGCCGACATCCAGCACAGGCTTCCTGCTCCAGGGCAGGTCATCCCTACTCCCGAGCCCAACAAGAGCATCGTATTTGTTTCTCACTTCCTCCGTGGCTTGGGCCTCACCCTTGATCCCTTTGTGAGAGGGCTCATGTTCTATTACGGGTTAGATTTTCATGATCTAGCTCTGGACGCTATCCTCCATATCTCGTCGTTCATCGTTGTGTGCGTAGCTTTTCTCCATGTCACTCCACACTTCGGCTTATGGCTCAAGACCTTCAATGTGAAGCCAAAGATGATTGAGGGGCGACACGCGGAGTGCAGAGGTGCTGTAATAAGCAGGAATGTCGACGCCCCATGGCCAGAGGGCTCCTTCCTAGAGGTGTCCCATCCATGGCAGCGAAGGTGGTTTTACGTCACGGCTCCTAGAGGCACAAAGTGGGTGGCTGCCCCCGACTTCCGTTCAGGCCCTCCTTCTCAACTGGCGTCATGGAACAATGCAGGACGGGGTTGGGGATCTGCTAGTGATGTACCAATACTGTAGAGCCGTATTCGGGAGCTTCTTGAGAGGGACATTAGTCTTGTCGGCATAATTGAGGTAATACTAATCGGACGGATGTTGCCGTGCAAACACCGACCTCTCCGGATGTGGGAGTTTAATCCGGAAGGACCGCGGACTGTTCTGCACTTCTTCGGCCTGACGCTCGAAGGGATGTGTAAATTATCCGTCGGACCACAAGTAAAGTGTCCGGATACCACCGAGGATGCGGGCCTGAGCTGCAATCGCCCAAATACCCAAGTAAGTAACCCAAAAACCGAACACTTCGTCTATTTTTATCATAGACATTATTTTGAAAGTTCTCCGTGGCCAGGAGTGGCTTAGCAAGGCAGAGAGAATCAGGTGTACGGCACCACTTCCCAAAGGCTCGCCAAGTCCTACCATAGCCAAGATGCTTGGTCGTGTGCTAAGCAAAATGCCCTCAGGGAAAGACGAAGGGAAGAACAGGGAAGCAGAGCTTCACACATTACGCATCCAAACTGGGGGAATTGCTACCTCCCCAAAGGGGGATAGCCAGGAAGGGGAATCTAAGGCCTCCTCCCCTCACGGGAAGAAGAGGGCAGCCTCCGAAGACTTGGAGACGGAGGTGCCCAAACAGGGGAAGAAAGCTTCACCAAGGGGCCCTGCCCCGAAGGGCGTCCTCACTGCGTCATGCCCGCCAACGGGCCAGCCCTCAGCCGAGCTGTAAGTTAATCGTAAATACAAAGGTACTGCTTTTATCGGAGAACAATAACCAGGATCCATTCTTTGCAGTCCGGCTAGCAGCTCTTCTCGATAGAGTTCGTCTTCGGGGGATCTCCTTCCGGAGATGATGGAGAGTGAGACCCCACCAACCTCTTCGCATCATGAGGCGGGCGACCCCGAGGTGTCGTCACAGAGGAGTCCAGATCTGCCGAAGCCAGAAGCTAATCCTTCGGCCGCCCTGAGCCCGGAGCGTTCGGCTCCCACGGGGGCGATGAGAAGGGTCCGGCAGTGTTCGGTGTCCGGCCGGACATACCGACGGGCCTTCTGGAGCGAGCTGCTCTCTCGGAGGGGCACCGTTTATTAATGAGCATGGTGCTTGAGAAGATTTCATCTGCCACCAGCGGGCTGAATGAAGCTTTTACGAGCCTGCTCAGAGGTTTTGAGGTATGTAAATGAAAATGCCTAATTTGTGACTGTGACGCGCGCGCTAGGTGTGCTCCATATGGATAGTAGCCCCTAAGACTCTGGTTGCCAGCCCCAGGCGGCAATCGAAGGATCACATTTATAAGTAATGATCGCGCTGTGCTTATGCGCAGGTGTCTAAGGATCCGGCAGCTGACCAGTCCGTTGAAGTTTCCGAACTAAGGAGGCAGATTGGAGTTATTGATGCCGACATCACGCTCGTGAACGAGCGGCTTAACGAGTCACAACGTATGTGCTCTGCTTTCCTTATTATTTATAGGAAAAATTGAAAGGAGTATAATATTGATGTGATATGCTTGGACTGCAGATGGTGCTGCTGCCATGGAAGCCCTAAGGGCGGAACTTGCCCTGGCCAAGGAACAGGCTCGGTCTAGCAATGCGGCTGCCCTAAAGGCGGCCGAAGAGTTGAGAGCTGAACATACTGCTCATCGCCGAAGTGAAGACAAAATTGCCGAGATGGCTGTGGAGCTGAAAAATGCCACCAACCGGTATGAGCTCCTTGAGAAGGAGAATCAGGTGAACTTGGATGACCTGAAGAAGGCACTTGATATGGCCAAGGCGACGCGGTCTGAAAGCAGGGATGCGCGGGAGGAGCTTCGCTAGGCCGGAGAAATCACAGCTGGAAACCCCTACTTATTGTGGATGAAGTTTTTAGATCCGAAGTATGCTCCCCTGGATCGACGTTGGAGCCCTACAGGCGCGTACGCGGATTTGGCAAAGAGTACGGCTGATGCGGCCAAGTTTTTCGAGGATCAAGATGATAAAGAAGTGGAGAAGCTGTTCTGGTCGCAATTCATGCTCCCGCGCGCCCATTGCCGTTGAGTGAGAAGATGGCTGCTGTGGCTGAGCTTCATAGGCTGTCTGGTCTTGCAATGCGGTCTGTAGTAGACCATCTATGGATGAAGGGGCCTAAGCCAGATAGTTATTTTGGTTTAGTGCGACAACTCCATGGTGCCGTATCACAGATCGATGCCATGAGAAGGTCGGCGTGTATAGAGGGTGCACGGATGGCGCTTGCCCGCGTTAAAGCATATTGGACAGATATGGAGGACACCATCATTGCAACCCAGAATCCGGTGGGAGGTCAGGATCCGGCCGACCACTACTTGGAGCATGTAACAGAAGGTGCTCGCTTAATAGAGTTGCAGTGCTCGAAGAATGTCATGTTCGAGTGACAAATCGTGTCATTGTAAAAACAATGTTAATTTGATTATGAGGATATATTTATACTTTTTGCCTGAAAGTATTATTGTGCCTCCTGTGCGGCCGTTTTTATGTATATGTGTAATCTGAAAGCTAGCAGTCGTTGGCTTCAGCCCCCACGCATACAATGCGGGGCTGTTCGCAAAAAATATGCGTAATCACACTTGATCCAACATCTTGGTCCATTAAGGAGGTGATCGCACGTCGAACTAGGCAACCGGACTATATAGCTGTAACACTTTCACTTAGCCATAGGAGTTTAACGGTGGGGCTACTATATAGCCATTGGTACCTTCGCGTGCATCCGAATACGGGCGCGTGTGTACACGACCAGAAAACGGTCCTTCTTTAATGCGGCGGAATCCTAAAGATTCGGATAAGACTTCGAGTGGTTGAACAGTCTCTCGCTGTATCATGACAGTCAGTTTTCGGCTTTCTCTACTGAGGCGCTCATCCAGAATAACCAGGGCATAATCGCAGTAGTTCTCCTTTGTCCGCCTTAGCCGATAAGAACGGAACGTAAGGCGGCAAACCCAGGAGCCGGGCAAACCCAACATTTGACCAAAGACATGATTCGGAGCTGATGCATATATGGCCAAACTCGTGACGCCGAACACTCCCGAAGGTATTCGGACTTTGTAACATAAAATGGGCTGAAGAATGCCCTTTCATTATGAACCCGGTATTTCCAGGTACGGGCATTAGTCTGTCGTGGCGAAATGCCAATAACGGCAGTACCCTCTGTGGGTATAGTACCCATGGGATGTGTAAACAACAAGAGACAATAAAAAAGGTTTACACAGTGACTTAATCTAAAGAGAAACCTTTGAGTGGGGTCGTGCTGCACGTCTGCGCCTTTGTCTCCGTTGTGCCATGTCCTGGAAGGGTATCGCACGGATGGTGTCTGTAAAAAGAAAAACTCATGTATAGGGGTATTGCGTAAGTGTGCAATGGATAGTAAAAGTGTAAGACCTTGGCCTGTTAATAAGGTCAAGCCAACAGTGGGGCTTTATTAAATATCCATAGCCCCCTGTATCCTCTATGGGATTACATAAATGGTGCCCTAGCTCAGGTTTATCCGGGCTACCAGACTCGTCTAACCGTGTCTGTGGTCTTAACGACCAGTCATGCTTTCTGGTATTAGAGGCCGCTTAGAGTCCGGCCGCTGGAGCCATCGCGTATTCCTCTGCGCGTGAGGAGCGCTCTGTGTTTCCGTTAACGGTGATGACGCCACGTGGGCCGGGCATCTTGAGTGTGAGGTAGGCGTAATGCGGTACTACGTTGAAGCGGGTGAAGGCCGTTCTCCCAAGCAATGCGTGGTAGCCGCTTTGGAGGGGGCGATGATGAAGAGTATTTCTTCGCTTCTGGAGTTGCCATGGGAACCGAATGTTACCTCCAATACGATGGAGCCCTTGCCGTAGGCTTCAACACCTGGTATCACCCCTTCAAGGGTGGTGTTACTTTGGCCAATTCTGGATGGGTCTATCCCTATCCTGCGGATAGTGTCCTGGTACATTAGATTAAGACTACTACCGCCGTCCATGAGGATGTGAGTAAGATGGTATCCGTCGATTATTGGGTCGAGCACCAAGGCATCTGATCCTCTGCGCCTAATACTAGTCGGGCAGTCCGTGTGATCGAAAGTGATCGGACAAGCCGAACAGTGGTTAAGTTTGGGTACGACGGGCTCTATAGCGTATGCGTCTCTGAGCGTGCATTCGTGCCTTCTCGTGGATGTGTGAGTCGCGTGGATCATGTTTACTATTTTTTCCTATGGTGGGAATTTTTTCTGTCCCCCACTGTTCGGCTGGCGAGGCCATCCTCGTCTTCACTTGGTGTTTCCCTTCCCTTGTGTTCGGCATTTAATTTGCCGGCCTGCTTGAAGACCCAGCATTCTCTGTGAGTGTGGTTCGCAGGTTTGTCGGGGGTGCCATGAATTTCGCACAGTCTGTCCAGGACTTTGTAAAGGCCGGACGGTCCCTCTTTGCTGCCTTTAAATGGCTTCTTTTGTTGACCGGGTCGAGAGCCCCTGAATCCAGCGTTGACCGTTGTGTTGTCCGGACTCTCTTCCTTGTTTTGACGTTTGTTTTTGTTGTGCCGTGGCTTCTAGTTGCCATCCCTAATTTCGGATGTACGTGGGTCACTGCTGCCTTTACGGGCCAACCAGCTATCTTCACCTGCGCAAAAGCGGGTCATAAGGCTTGTTAAGGCTGCCATTGTCCTCGGCTTTTCTTGGCCGAGGTGTCTAGCGAGCCACTCGTCCCAGATGCTGTGTTTGAAGGCCGCTAAGGCTTCGGCATCTGGACAATCGACAATTTGATTCTTCTTAGTGAGGAATCTGTTCCAAAGCTTGCGGGTGGACTCTCCGAGCTGTTGAATTATGTGACTTAAATCGCCCGCATCCGGAGGCCGGACATAGGTCCCTTGAAAATTGGCCCTGAAAGCATCCTCGAGTTCCTCCCAACTTCCAATTGAATTTTCGGGGAGGCTTTTCAGCCAGTGTCGAGCTGGTCCCTTCAACTTGAGGGGAAGGTATTTGATGGCATGGAGGTCATCCCCACAAGCCATGTGGAAATGCAGGATAAAATCCTCGATCCAGACCCCTGGGTCTGTCGTTCCGTCGTATGCCTCTATGTTCACAGGTTTAAAACCCCGTGGAAATTCATGGTCCAACACCTCTTCGGTGAAGCACAGGGGGTGAGCAGCCCCTCTATATCTGGATGTGTTATGGCATGTCGTCGGCTATTGTTGTGTCCGGTGCTGATTCCGAACTGGTATCCGATCGGTATGATCGTTTTGGTGACCATAGTCCTGCGCCGGGGTGTGTCCTTTAGATCTATAGATGGACCTAGCCGCGCCATTTTTTTATCCAGGAGCTCGCGTAAATCGTGTGCGGCATCGGTAGCTGCTCTATTGCGGTTACGGAATGGTTTGTCCGGCCTCCTGGCCGTGTTGTTCTTTGGCGGAACGTCCTCATCGTCGAATTCTGGCAGCAGCTTTCGTTTTGGATAGCTCTTTGTGTGGCGATCGCCGCCGTACTTTTTTTCAGTGTCTAGCACTTTATTCCATCTACGATTGAGCGTTTCCTGTGCGGCCTTAAGCCTTTGCTTCTGCTTCTTTAGACTTCTCGCAGTGGCCATAAGCCTTTTGTGGAGGTTATCTCGTTCCAAGCGTGTTTCCGGGATGATGAATGCATCGTCATCCGGACTGTGTTCTTGTCCCGGGGCGGTTTAATGAATTTATCCCTCGGGATCATTGTGATCGGACGTCTGCTCCGAGCTATGTTCGGCATGACCTGGCTCATCCTGCTCCATTGCTGGGTCCATATGGTCGTCGTTGCCTTCGGAGTTGACTGGGGTGTCAATCTTTAGGCGTATCCACCATGTAAATGTCATATGACGAGGTGGCAGTCCAGCGCCCCATTGGTTCTGAATCGTCTCCTGCGCCGACGCCCATACCGTCGGTATCATCGGAGTCAAAGTCAAGCATGTCTGATACATCATCGACAGTGGCTACGAAGTGGGTGGTGGGTGGGCAACGAATTTCTTCGTCGCCTTCTTCCCCTCTGAGCCGGGCATAGTTCGGCCAAGAGTCTCCTGACAAAGAGAGAAACTTTAATGAGTTCAGAATGTCGCAAAAGGGCGAGGGCTGGAAGATATCCGCAGCGGTGAACTCCATTACCGGAGCCCAACCAGATTCGGCAGGCTTGGAGGCGCGCGGACTGGAACCTACAACCGGATACGAGTCCGGGGGTCTGGTGTCACAGGCTTCCTCCGGAGTGAAGTCTGTGTTCGGCTCTACCGCCGATGAGTGTGCAGCCTCTGGAGCAGGGTCCATCCACCCGACCTCGGGCGACGCAATCTGCTCCGGATTTAGGTCCGAGGCTCTTACAGGGCCGATATCTCGAGCATTGTCCGACAGCGGGTCTAAGCCGTGATCGTCGTGACTGTCCGGCGCTCCTAGTGCAGGCCCGAATCCGTTGAAGATCAGGTCTCCGCGGATATCAGACGTGTAGTTCAAGTTTTCGAACTTGATCTAGTGGCCAGGGGTGTAGCTGTTGATCTGCTCCAGATGGCCAAGCGAATTGGCCCGCAGTGCAAAGCCGCCGAACACGAAGATCTGTCTGGGGAGAAAAGTCTCACCCTGGAGTGCGTAGTTGTTGATGATTGAAGGATCCATCAAGCCTTGTAGCAACGACACAGAGGAACTCTCAATGAAAGCACCAATGTCGGTGTCAAAACCGGCGGATCTCGGGTAGGGGGTCCCGATCTGTGTGTCTAAGGCTGATGGTAACAGGAGGCAAGGGACACAATGTTTTACCCAGGTTCGGGCCCTCTCGATGGAGGTAAAACCCTACTTCCTGCTTGATTGATATTGATGATATGAGTAGTACAAGAGCTCGTGCCAAAACAAGAATTTGTTTCTTACTACTACCAAATAGTACTAGTAAGGTACACGTGCATTGCACGCATGAGATTCTAGTGGTTTGTGCATTATGCTTCTACATGTGGAGTTTTCTGGATTCTAACATGTGGCAAAATCTGGTGGAATGTAAGGTTAGGCAAGTGTGATTAACTTAGGTGAGTGTTTGGTTCAAGCCACACCTTAGGCAAGCCACACTAAAGCCCCGTATGACATACACACAAAAAATGTGGCAAGATTCCCTTAGGCTTGCCAACTTGTGGCTATCATTTTGAAGAACTAATAACTTTGCCTAAGCTTAGTTTTGGCAAAGTTAGTCATGAATTAAGTTCAACCATGGAGTCTTCTAGATTATACATGTGGCAGAATCTGGTGGATGATATCCAACGGCCAGTAGTGCTTGGATTTTCCATCTTTGTCGTCGGATTTGCCATCTTTGTACCGTCGGATTGGCTTCATCCAACGACCAACTTTCAAAGTTTTTCACACACTATATAGGGGGTAGAGATATGGATGTGCCGGTCCGTTGCAATGGATCCAAAGTATATCTATTTAGTGGAGTGCACTCTAAACACATTATCTATTTATTTTCCTCCAACCTTTTGTAACCATGCAACCAAGCCACATAAGCTTCATGGGTGCCCCCCACATCATATTATTCATACTACGTTGATTGAAAAAAAGATAAATCACCCAAAACAAGATCTTCCCTTTTTTTGTTCCTATGATGTTGTGCCATGCACATTGTCGGTGTCAAAATCGTCGGATCTCGGGTAGGGGGTCCCGATCTGTGCGTCTAGGCTGATGGTAACAGGAAGCAAGGGACACAATATTTACCCAGGTTTCGGCCCTCTCAATGGAGGTAAAAACCTACTTCCTGCTTGATTAATATTGAAGATATGGGTAGTACAAGAGTTGATCAACCACGAGATCGTAGAGGCTAAACCCTAAGAGCTAGCCTATGATGGTATGATTGTAATTGTGATCGGCCTTCTAAGGACCAACCTCTCCGGTTTATATAGACACTAGAGAGGGCTAGGGTTTACATGGAGTCCGTTACAAGGAAGGAAACACAATATCCGGATCGCCAAGCTTGTCTTCCACGCAAAGGAGAGTCCCATCCGGACACGGGCCAAAGTCTTGAGTGTTGTATCTCCACGCTTCAATAGTCCGGATGATGTATACAGTCCGGCTGTCCGGATACCCCCTAATCCAGGACTCTCTCAGTAGCCCCTGAACCAGGCTTCAATGACAATGAGTCCGGCGCGCAATCTTGTCTTCGACATTGCAAGGAGGGTTCCTTCTCCGAATACTCCAAAGTGGTTATCGAACACGTAGACCGTGTCTGGATCCGCAAGATGATCTTCACATACCATAGCATAAATCTGATCCGCTGGCAATCTTCGTACGTCGTGCCCTTGCATCGTGGCCTGGCCAACGCGAACCAGCATTTCTTGCCCCACCTCGACTCGTCTTGCGAGGCGGTTTTATTGGCACGTCCCGTCGAGGCAGAGATCGTGTTCCTCTTATTATAGGATTTTCCATTAATATGGGCGTGCGTGACCCCGCGACGGCCATTGGTATAACTCCGTGTGTTTCTAGATAAGCCTCAAACGGTCACACCGAGGACTCTTGATATTCACCCCCTTTATATAGGGGTCGAGGCCTATGCCTCTTTTCCACCTTCCTCGCGCCTTCTCGCACCTCGAGTTCTAACACCCGAAACCTAAGCTCCAACACCCCAGATCCTCCAATATGTCCGGATCTGACCCTCAAGGCCGGTGGGTGGCCTCCTCGATTCAAAAGGAAGACATTGCGAAGCTTAGGGAGGTCAGATACCTGACCGCCAACATCCAGCACAGGCTTCCTGCTCCAGGGCAGGTCATCCCTACACCGGAGCCCAATGAGTGCGTCGTTTTTGTCCCTCACTTCCTCCGCGGCTTGGGCTTCACCCTCGACCCCTTTGTGAGGGGGCTCGTGTTCTACTATGGGTTGGATTTTCATGATCTGGCTCCGGACGCTATCCTGCATATCTCGTCGTTCATTATCGTGTGCGAGGCTTTTCTTCACGTCACTCCACACTTCGGCTTGTGGCTCAAGACCTTCAATGTGAAGCCGAAGATGATCGAGGGGTGACATGTGGAGTGCGGAGGTGCCATAATAAGAAGGAATGCCGACGCCCCATGGCCAGAGGGTTCTTTCCCAGAAGTATCCGATGTATGGCAGCGGAGGTGGTTTTATGTTACGACTCCCAGGGACACAAAGTGGGTAGCCGCCCCCGAGTTCCGCTCGGGCCCTCCGTCACAGTTGGCATCTTGGACCGACGTAGGACGGAATTGGGGGCCCGCTGGTGATGTAACAGTACTGCAGAATCGCATCCGAGAGCTTCTTGAGAGGGACATTAACCTTGTCAGCATAATGCAAGTGATGTTAATCCGACGGATGTTGCCGTGCCAACGCCGGCCTCTCCGGATGTGGGAGTTCAATCCGGAGGGTCCGCGGACTGTCAAGCACTTCTTCGGCTTGAAGCTTGAAGGGATGTGCAAATTATTCTTCGGACCGAAAGTAGAGTGTCCGGACACCACCGAGGATGCGGGCCTAAGCTCAAATCGCCTAGATACCCAAGTAAGTAACCTTCATACCGGACACCTTGTTTTGTATTTGTCACAATTGTTTATTCTTAAATTCATCAGTGGCCAGGAATGGCTCAGCAAGGCGGAGAGAATCAGGTGTCCGGCGCCACTTCCCGAAGGCTCGCCTGGTCCCACCATGGCCAAGATGCTTGACCGGGTACTCAGCAGAACGCCCTCAGGGAAAGACAAGGGGAAGAACGAAGAAACCGAACTCCACACGCTATGCATCCGAACCGGGGAATTGTTACCTCCCCTAAGGAGGATAGTCGGGGAGGGGAGGCTAAGGCCTCCTACCCGCGCGGGAAGAAGAGGGTTGCCTCCAAAGACTTGGAGGCGGAGATGCCCAAACCAGGGAAAAAGGTATCCCCAGGGGGCCTTGCCCCGACGGGCACCCTCACCGCGTCGTGCCCGCCAATGGGCCAGCCCTCCACCGAGCTGTAAGTCAATCATTAATTTGAAGGTACTATGTTTCTCCTAGATCAATAACCGGGATTCGTCTTTTGTAATCCGGCTAGCAGCTCTTCTCAACAGAGTTCGTCTTCGGGGGGATCTTCCTCCGGAGATGATGGGGAGCGAGACCCCACCCGCCTCACCGACTCATGAAGCGGACGACACCGAGGTGTCGTCATGGAGGAGTCCGGATCTGCCGAAGCCGGAAGCTAATGCGTTAGCCGCCCTGAGCCCGGAGAGTTTGGCTCCCACGGGGGGCGATGGGAAGGGTCTGACAGAGTTCAATGTCCGGCCGGACGTACTGACATGCCTACTAGAGCGAGTTGCGCTCTCGGAGGAGCACCGTTCATTAATGAGCACGGTGCTCAAGAAGATTTCATCTGCTACAAGCGGCTTGAATGAAGCATTTACAAGCCTGCTCACAGGCTTTGAGGTGTGTAGTGAAGAATACACTATTTTTTGGCTGTGAGGCACACGCTAGGTGTGCTCCATATAGATAGTAGCCCCTGAGACTCTGGTTGCCCACCCTAGGCGGCAAACGGGGGATCATAAAACAATGATTGTGCTGCAAACATGTGCAGGTACCTGTGGGTCTGGCCGCCGGCCAGTCCGTTGAAGTTGCTGAACTAACAAGGCAGATTGGATCGATTGATGCCGATATCACGCTGGTGAACGAGCGGTTGGACAAGTCATGCTCTGCCTTCCTTTGTATAGGAAAATATGAGGGCGACATGATATTAATGTAGTATGTTTGGACTGCAGATGGTGCTGCTGCCGTGGAGGCCCTGAGGGCGGAACTTGCCCAGGACAAGGAACAAGCTCGGGTTAGCAATGCGGCTGCCCTAAAGGCGGCCGAGGAATTGAGAGCCGAACAGGCTGCTCATCGCCGAAGCGAGGAAAAGATAGCCGAAATGGCTGTGGAGTTAAAAAATGCCGCTGACCGGTATGAGCTCCTTAAAAAGGAGCATAAGGATAGTTCGGCCGGCCTGAACAAGGCACTTAATGCCACCAAGGAAATACGGACCGAGCTCAGGGGTGCGCGAGAGGAGCTTCAATAGGCCAGTAAAATTGCGGCTGGGAGCTCCTACTTGCTGCGGACGAAGTTTTTCGATCCGAAGTACGCTCCCCTGGATGGACGCTGGAGTCCTGCGGACGCGTATGCGGATTTGGCGAAGAGTACAGCTGACGCTGCCAAGTTCTTCGAAGATCAGGGTGATAAGGAGTGGAGAAGCTTTTTTGGTCGTAGTGCAATGCTCCCACTCGCCCGCTGCCGTTAAGTGACAAGATGGCTACTATAGCAGAGCTTCACAGGCTGTCCGGGTTTGCAATGCGGTCTGTAATAGACCATCTTTGGCCGAAGGGGCCTAAGCCGGACAGTTACTTTGGCTTGGTGCAACAGTTCCTTGGGGTCGTGCCTCGGGTCGATGCCATGAGAAGGTCGGCGTGCATAGAGGGTGCGCGGATGGCCCTTGCCCGCGTTAAAGCCTATTGGACGGATATGGAGGCCACCATTATAGCGACCCAGGATCCGGTGGGGGGGCCAATATCCGACCGAGCACTACTTGGCGCAGGACACAGAAGGTGCCCGCCTAATAGAGGTGCAGTGCTCGAAGAATGTCTTATTCGAGTGATGAATCGAATCATTGTAAAAACAATGTTTATTTTGATTATGAGGCTATATTTATACTATTTGCCTGAAAATATGATTGTGTCCCCTGCGCGGCCGTTTATATATAAATATATATAAACATGTAATCCGAAAGTTAGTAGTCGTTGGCTTCAGCCCCCACGCATACAATGCGGGGGTGTTCGCGAAAAATATGCTTAATCACACTTGATCCGACGTCTTGGTCCATTAAGGAGGTGATCGCACGTCGAACTAGGCAACCGGACTATATAGCTGTAACACTTTTTCTTAGCCATGGGGGTCTAACGTTGGGGCTACTATGTAGCCCCTGGTACCTTCACGTGCATCCGAATATAGGCATGTATGTACATGACCGGGAAATGGCCCTTCGTTAATGCGGAGGAATCCTAAAGATTCCGATGAGTCTTCGAGTGGTTGATCAGTCTCTCGCTGTATCATGACAGTCAGTTTCCGGCTTTCTCTACTGAGGTGCTCATTCGGAATAACCAGGGCACAATCGCAATAGTTCTCCTTTGGCCACCTTAGCCGATAATAACGGAACATAAGGCGGCAAACCCAGGAGCCGGGCAAACCCAACATTTGACCAAAGACATGATTCGGAGCTGATGCATATAAGGCCAAACTCGTGACGCCGAACACTCCCGAAGGTATTCGAACTTTATAACAGACGATGGGCTCAAGAATGCCCATTCATTATAAACCCCGTGTTTCCAGGTACGTGCGTTAATCTGTCGTGGCGAAATGCCAATAACGGCAGTAACCTCTGTGGGTATGGGACCCATGGGATGGTTAAACAACAAGAGGCAATAGAAAAGGTTTACACAGGGGCTTAATCTAAAAAGAAACTTGTTGAACAAGGCCCTGCTGCACGTCTGCGCCTTTGTCTCCATTGTGTCGTATCCTAGAAGGGTATCGCGCGGACGTTGTCTGTGGAAAAAAGAAAAGTTGTAGGAGAGTACAACATAAGTTTGCGATTGATAGTAAAAGTGTAAGATTTTGGCCTGCCATTAAGGTTGAGCCAAGGGTGGGGTTGTATTAAATATTTATAGCCCCTGGTGTCTGCTATGGGATTCATATACGGTGCCCTGGTTCGATTTTATCCGGGCTACCGGACTCGTCTAACCATGTTTGTGGTCTTAATGACCAGTCATGTTTTCTTATATTGGAGGACGCTTATAGTCCGGCTGCTAGGGCCGTCGCACGCTCCTCTGCGCGTGAAGAGCGCTCGGTGATTCCGTTAATGGTGATGACGCCATGTGGACCGGGAATTTTGAGTATATGGTAGCCATAGTGCGGTAATGCGTTGAAGCAGGCGAAGGCCGTTCTTCCTATCAATGCATGATAGCTGCTTTGGAAGGGTGCGATGGTGAAGAGTAGTTCTTCCCTTCTGGAATTGCCTGGGGGGCCAAATGTTACCTCCAGTACGACGGAGCCCCTGTCGTGGGCTTCAACGCCTAGTATCACCCCTTCAAAGGTGGTGTTCCTTTGGCTAATTCTGGATGGTTTAATCCCCATCCTACGAACAATGTCCTCGTATATTAAATTGAGACTACTGTCGCTGTCAATGCGGACATGGGTGAGACGTTATCCGTCGATTATTGGGTCAAGCACCAAGGCCTTTGATCCTCCACGCCGAATACTAGTTCGGCCGTCCAAGTGATTGGAAGTGATCGGATAAGACATCCAGTAGCTAGGTGTGGGTACGATGGGCTCTATGTCGCGTGCGTTTCTATGCGCGCGTTCATGCCTTCTCATGGATGTGTGAGTCGCGTGGATCATGTTCACTGTTTTAACCTCTGGCGGGAATTTTTTCTGTCCCCCAGTGTTCAGCTGGCGGGGTTCATCCTCGTCTTCACTTGGTGCATCCCTTCCCTTGTGTTCGGCATTTAATTTGCTGGCCTGCTTGAAGACCCAGCACTCTCTGTGCGTGTGGTTCGTAGGTTTGTCAGGGTTGCCATGAATTTGGCACAGTCTATCTAGGACTCTATTCAGACTGGACGGTCCCTCTTTGCTACCTTTAAATGGCTTCTTTTGCTGATCAGGTCGAGAGCCCCTGAATCTGGCATTAACCGTTGTGTTATCCGGGCCCTCTTCCTTGTTTTGGCGTTTGTTTTTATTACGCTATGGCTTCCCGTTGCCATCCCTTATTTTTGATGTGCTGGGGTCGTTGGTGCCTTTACGGGCTAGCCAGCTATCTTCACCCGTGCAAAAGCGGGTCATAAGGCTTGTTAGGGCTGCCATTGTCCTTGGCTTTTCTTGTCCGAGGTGTCTGGCGAGCCACTCGTCGCGGATGCTGTGTTTGAATGCCGCTAAGGCTTCGGCATCCGGACGATCGGCAATTTGATTCTTCTTGGTGAGGAATCTGTTCCAAAGCTTGCGGGCGGACTCTCTGGGCTGTTGGATTATGTGACTTAAAAATCGTCAGCATCCGGAGCCCGGACATAAGTCCCTTGAAAATTGGCCCTGAAAGCATCTTCGAGTTCCTCCCAACTCCCAATTGTATTTTTAGGGGGGCTTTTCAACCAGTGAGGATCTGGTCCCTTTAGTTTGAGGGGAATGTATTTGATGGCGTGGAGGTCATCCCCACAAGCCATATGTATATGTAGGATAAAGTCCTTGATCCAGACCCCTAGGTCTATCGTTCCGTCGTATGCCTCTATGTTCACAGGTTTAAAGCCCTATGGAAATTCATGGTCCAGTACTTCTTCAGTAAAGCATAGGGGGTGAGCAGCCCCTCTGTATCTGGACGTGCTGTGGCATGCCGTCGGCTATTGTTGTGTCCGGTGTTTATTCCGAACTGGTATTTGATTAGTATAATTGTTTTGGTGACCATAGTCCCTCGCTGGAGTGTGTCCTTTAGATCCGTAGATGGACCTAGCTGTGCCGGCCTTCTCATCCAAGTGCTCACGCAGATCGTGCGCGGCGCCGGTGGCCGTTCTGTTGCGGTTGTGGAGCGGTACGTTGGGCCTCCTGGTCGTGTTCGTCTTTGGTGGAACGGCCTCGTCATCGAATTCTGGCAGTAGCTTGCGTTTTGGATAGCTCTTTGTATGGCGATCATCGCCATATCTTTCTTTAGTGTCTAGCACTTTATTCCATCTGCAATTGAGCATTTCCTGTGCGGCTTTGAGCCGTTGCTTCTGCTTCTTCAGACTTCTCACTGTGGCCATAAGCATTCTGTGGAGGTTATCTCATTCCATGCGTTCTTCCAGAATGATGAATGCATCATCGTCCGGACTGTCTTCTTGTCCTGGGCCGGTTTGATGAACTCGTCCCTCTGGATCATTGTCCTCGAGCGTCTGCTCCGAACTGTGTTCGGCGTGACCTGGTTCGTCCTGCTCCATCACTGGTTCCATATGGTCGTTGTTGCCTTCGGTGTTGACCGGAGTATTGATCCTTCTGTCGCTCTTGCTGCTATTTTTACTGTTGCTGGACTTGGAACTGCGCCTGCGCCATCGCTTTGGCTTTTTCCCAGGGGTTTTATCTTCCGGATTGTCACCGTCGTCCTCCTTCGGCGTATCCACCATGTATATGTTGTGTGACGAGGCGGAAGTCCGGCACCCCATAGATTCTGAATCTTCTCCTGCATTGTCATCCATATCGTCGATGCCTTGGGAGTCGAAGTCAAGCACGTCGGTTAAATCATCAACCGTGGCTATGAAGTGGGTGGTGGGTGGGTAACAAATTTCTTCGTCGTCTGCTTCCCACTCGAGCCGGACATAGTTCGGCCCGGAATTTTCTGTCAAAGAGAGAGTTTTTAACGAGTTCAGCATGTCGCCAAAGGGCGAGTGCTGGAAGATATCTGCAGCGGTGAACTCCATTACCGGAGCTCAACCTGGCTCGACTGGCTCGGAAGTGCGCGGACAGGAACCAACATCCGGATGCAAATCCAGGGGTCCGAAGTCACAGGCCACCACAGAGGTGAGACCCCTATTCGGCTCCACCGTTGATGAGTGTGCATCCTACGGGACGGGGTCCAGGCCTCCGTCTCTAGGCAGCGCAGCCCGCTCCGGATTTAGATCCGAGGCTACTGCAGGGGTGATACCCCGAGTATTGTTCGACAGCAAGTCTAAGCCATGCTCGTCGTGACTGTCCGGTGCTCCTGGCATGGGCCCGAATCCGTCGAAGATCAAGTCTCCACAGATGTCCGCTGTGTAGTTCAGGTTTCCGAACCTGATCTGGTGGCTAGGGGCGTAGCTGTCGATCTGCTCCAGGTGGCCAAGCGAATTGGCCCGCAGTTCGAAGCCGCCGAACACAAAGATCTGTCCGGGAGAAAATTCTCCCCCTGGATCATGTTGTTGATGATTTAAGGCGCCATCAAGCCCTGCAACGACGACACAGAGGAACTGTCAATGAAAGCACCAATGTCGGTGTCAAAACCGGCGGATCTCAGGTAGGGGGTCCCGATCTGTGCGTCTAGGCTGATGGTAACAGGAAGCAAGGGACACAATGTTTACCCAGGTTTGGGCCCTCTCGATGGAGGTAAAACCCTACTTCCTGCTTGATTAATATTGAAGATATGGGTAGTATATGAGTATATCTACCACGAGGTCGTAGAGGCTAAACCCTAAGAGCTAGCCTATGATGGTATGATTGTAATTGTGATCGGCCTTCAAAGGACCAACCTCTCCGGTTTATATAGACACCGAAGAGGGCTTGGGTTTACATGGAGTCGGTTACAAGGAAGGAAACACAATATCCGGATCGCCAAGCTTGTCTTCCACGCAAAGGAGTGTCCCATCCGGACACGTGCCGAAGTCTTGAGTATTGTATCTCCACGCTTCAATATTCCGGACGATGTATACAGTCCGGCTGTCCGGATATCCCCTAATCCAGGACTCCCTCACACGTATCTACTAGATGTGTAGTGGTAGTACGAGTAATATAGTATTAGGAGTATAAACTTGGTACTAGTATGAGTAGTACTAGTATGGAATGCTCCTACTCCATCAACGAGCCCCATCTGACACCAAATTTCTTGGCTTCCGTGCTACAACTAGATCTTCCCCTTGTTTCTGTTTTCCAACCCGGCGGCGGGCGGGGTGTCGGTTTGCTCAACGGCGGTCCCACATGAAAGTGAAAATGCTAGGCAACACGCCTTCCCTAAGCTATGTGTCATGCCGGACGGGCCGTGGAGTACTCCCGATTCCTGGGCGTGTGGGGGTGCGACGCGAACGCGGCAAGCCTTTTCCTTTTACTAGCAATGTGCCCGTGCGTTGCGACAGATCCAAAGTAGTAGAATAGTACTCTTTTTTCATAAACTTGAAAGAAATCACAATTGTTTTGATATACTCCTAATATATTACTCCCTCCGTACCTAAATATTTGTCTTTTTAGAGATTTCAAATGGACTATCACATACGGATTATATACACATATTCTAGTGTTTCGAGCAAGATGCTCGCGCGTTGCACGAAGTTGATGGAAAAGGTAAGCACAACTTACAAATTGACGGATGGAGTACTAGTTACAGTGATGCATATAATTAAGCAAAGGGGTCGCATATGTCGGTATTGACTGGAACGAGAATGCAACAGCACAATAAGAATTAAGGCCATGATGATGCGATCGAAGTGGTGGTTACAGAAGGCAAGAAGAAAGATGGATCCATGAATGTACGACCTCCTCCTCCACCTCAACTTAGTGCGCCGGGCCACCGACCGGCGGCTAAGGAGCGGCGGTTTTTGTGGTGAGGTCGAGGTGCTTCTCAGCAAAGGCATCCAAGGCTTGCAGCCGGTTGAGGAAGGCCAACATCATAGTGTCCTCACTGGCCTTGTAGATACCTATGTACACGATTTTGCTCATACACGTGGATGTGTAGGTCGACGAATTCTTGCAGGGCGAGGCGCCTCGCGGCGAGCGTGACCTCCAGGTGGACATTCCACTACTAGGAAAAGGGCTATAGATAGGATTGATACTAATGGCGCACCTGGTAAGCAGTGCGCCACTACTATATACTAATGGCGCACCGGAAGGAGGTGCGCCATTAGTGTGGAAGACACTAATGGCGCACCGTGCACAGGGTGCGCCACTAGTATTGAATTTTTTTTCCATTTTTCCATACACTCTAATGGCGCATGGCACCGAAGTGCGCCATTACTAGTTCTATCAAGTAATGGCGCACCTTGTAAGCAGTGCGCCATTAGTATATAATTTTTTTTTACTTTTTTGCAAAACTGCTAATGGCGCACCATGTATATTTTCATGGACACTTTTTAATCTCGATCTCGATCCCACCCGCACCCTCCCCCGCTAGCTCCACCGCCGCCGACGACCCACCGCAACCCTCCCCCGCTCCACCGCCGCCGACGAGCACCCGGCCCTCCCGCACCCTCCCCCGCTCCGCCGCCGCCAACGGGCACCCCCCGCACCCTCCCCCGCTAGCTCCACCGCCGCAGACGACCCACCGCAACCCTCCCCCGCTCCACCGCCGCTGACGAGCACCCGGCCCCCCCGCACCCTTCCCCGCTCCACCGCCGCCGCCGATGATATTTCCAAGTAACAAATTTGAACATATTTTTTAAAAAATTATTACTGTTTTTATAAAAAATATTACTGTTATGATTTAAACAAGTTTGAACATATTTAAACACAAATAAATATAAAAAACAGCATTTAAAATGCATAAAAAAATATTGGGGAGCCTGGGAATCGAACCCAGGACCTCCTGCTGTGTGTGCTGCGTGCCGACCAGTCGGGCTAGTGGGTGGGTTATGTTGTAGCTAGGGTTAGGTTGTAGATAGGGCTAGTGGGCTAGATTAGAACAAAATTCTAATGGCGCACCGAGCTCTGGTGCGCCATTAGAATAGTCGTACTTATGGCGCACGAGATGGTGGTGCGCCATTAGAGTAGTCGTACACTAATTAATCCCCAATCTCTCTAATCTCTCCCCTGCCTCATCGATCTCACACGCTGCCCCCCCCCCCCCGTGTTCGCCGTCCCGCCTTGCTCCGCCCCCTCCGTCCGCCGCGCCTGCACGCCGTCGGCGACGCCGCCGCCTCTCCTGGCTGTGGTCTTGTGCTGCCCCGACGCCGCCGCCCCGACCGCCGCCGGACTCCACCCCCGCCGCCCCCGCGCCCCCCGAACGGGATCGGCTGAGCGCACGCGCTAGGGTTCCTCACCCCGCCGCCCGCTCCTCTCCTCTCCTCCTCCCTCCGACGAGCAAGGGCCTCCTCCGGCCCCTGCAGCAGCTGACAAGCACGGCCCCGACGCGCCCACCCCACCTGCCCCTGCCGTCCTCCACCACCGGTCACCTCCGCAGCAGCCGGCGAGCCAAGGACGGTGTCGTGACCCTCGCCGCCAACCCCGAGCTCCCCTGCTTCCTCTCTGCACCATCCAAGGTGAGCTTCCCTGCCCCTTCTCCCTCTCTCTCCATGTCCTGGACAGCAAGATCAAGAGAATTATGCTTTTAATTAAAATTATGCTTTGAACAATAGAAACAAAAAACAGAGTATGGACCACTCATCCAATATTTGAAGTGTTCTGATTCATAAGTAAATTGCCTTAATTCATTCAGTGTAGGGGAAACTTAGAAGAGAATTCAACATCCTTGGTCTGTTTTATACAAATTCAGTTTAATGTTTGACACAACTGTCCAGTACCAAAGACTTAGGAGTATTGCAAAATATTAAGATAATGGTAACTGGCTTTTCTTCTTTCCGACAACACGTGGGTTGATGGTTTGATAGGCTCCTAACGGTTCATGTATCATGACTTACTGACATCCCAAACATATGCAGAAATATGCCTATATGGCCTAGACCTACAACTATCTCCTGCTATGGATGTTTGCTGAACCGAATAAATATGCCTATAAGGCTTGTACTAGTAGTGGTACTCTCTTACTATTAGTGCTATGGATGTTTGCTGAACCGAATAAATGTGCCTATATGCCTATAAATATGCCTATAAATTTGCTTGAATATTTCTTTATTCAAAGTAAATGAACATTTTACTGCTAGTGTACTGATAGTGTAATCTAGCTATTGTACAGATATTTCTGTTTCTTTGAACATTTTACTATCAATAAAAATGATGTACTGCTGCTTTCAGTTAATTCAAATTAGCTAAAACCTTTTACTGTCAAATAGTGCTAATTAATGTTTACTCTATGAAATAAACTACTCCATGTCAAATAAACCTTGCTAGGTGAATCTTGTTTGCATTACGAGTAGTTGCTGGAAATTTACTGAATTTTGTTATGTTCTTTGTGGTGCTAGTTTGCTGGGTTTTATCTTCGACCAAGGTGTCGTGATGAATTTGCAGGTACCCCGAGAGGCCCTTGAGTTTTCCGGAATGTCGATTAACTTCCGTTCTGGCAAATTCGGGTACTCCATATGTCCTATTTTCAGCAAAGGTAATGCTGAAATTTTCCGTGAATTTTAGCATTACTTTGCTAAAAATAGGACATATGGGGTACTTGCGACTAATGTCTGTTATCATGCATGGGTACTAATTGGTCTCTTCTGCTGCTTATCAGAGATGGCGGGAAGCAGCCACCGCCGATCTGCGGCACTGCAGTACGAGTTGGATGATTCCGGGTTCTTCACTATCATACTTGAGGCTTCAGTATCATCCATGACGCAGGTATATAAAACGAGAGATCTCCCCTTCACCCATCTCATTATGATATCTGTTGTTTGCTACATCACTCATTGTCCCAAACTTCAGAGGCTGCCTGACAGTTTTATGAACATGCTGATGGGTGAAGATCTGCCAAATAATGTGAAGCTGCGACAGGCCGGCAGCGGGTTTCGCAGGCAGTGGGATGTGCAGTTGGCGATCAAGAAGGGCCACATGTACTTGTCTCGTGGGTGGGAGAAGTTCCACCGTGCCTACGAGCTGCGGCTGGGGTACTTCCTTGTCTTCATGTACTACGACGACGTCAACATGCTCATCATGAAGGTGTACAACAAGACTATGTGTCGCATGCGCTACGCTGCCGATGATGATGCCGGTACGTTCTGCCTCTTCTTATTCCTCTACATTTGGCTTTGTCTCACATCGATTGTTAACGGTCATTATTGCATTTTGGACAGGTAGAAGCAGCAGCAGCGACACTGGCTACAGCCAAAGCAGCAGCGACTATGGCTGTAGAGAAAGCAGCAGCGATTCTGGCTGTAGCGAAAGCAGCAGCGATTCTAGCAGCAGCATAGACAACAAGAAGGATGATCCAGTCTGGAGTGCGGGAGAAGAGGAGTAGAGTGAGGATGAGGAGCTGCAGGATGACGATGGGAATCAGGCTGAGGATGACCTAGCGCTGGTGGTGGCTGACCAAGGGCAAGAGATGGTGGTGGCTGACCATGGGCAAGAGATGGAGGTGGCTAAGGATGGCCTACCGATGGTCGTGCCTGAAGGTGGCCTCGCGATGGTGGTGGTGCCTGACAATGACCACGCACCGGTGGTGGCGCCGGCGATCCCACAGCTGGGCGACATGAACACGCCAATTGTGGTAGAAGACTACATCCCACTGCCTCCACTGCCTCCACCACCTCGCCGCTCTAGGCGCATCAGGGAGATGAAGGAGAAGAAGGAGAAGAACTGTCTACTTTGTCAGGTATGTCAGATCTCCTATAGGTTAGCTATCCAAAATGATATATATATATATATATATATATATATATATATATATATATACTTAGTTACCTATGTTATCTCTAATATGCTTAGTTTCCTATAGGTTAGCTTCATTTTACCTAAGTTGGCTCTAATATACTAACTTAGAGCTTATATGCTTAGTTTCCTATAGGTTAGCTCCAAAAGAACTTATGTTAGCACAAAATGATCAAGTTTACATAATAAGCTTATAGTCTTTTTCTTATTCTTCTTCTTTTCCAAAAAGACATAGGATAGCTTCATTTTATCTAAGTTGGCTCTAATATACTAACTTAGAGCTTATATGCTTAGTTTCCTATAGGTTAGCTCCAAAATAACTTATTTAGCACAAAATGATCAAGTTTACATAATAAGCTTATAGTCTTCTTCTTATTCTTCTTCTTTTCCAAAACTCTTATTATTCTTCTTCTAGTGTTCTTCTTCTTCTAGTATTCTTCTAGTCTTCTTCTTTTTCTTCTTCTAACTTCTTGTTTATCATTTTGCAGATTTGATTTAATTGACGGAAGCTTGCGTGGATGGAGTGCTTCTTTTCCATTTGTGTTTTTATTTTGTATCAATGTGAAACTTTTGTGAATTGATGGATAACGGTGTTGGATGAACAATGTGAAACTTTTGTAACGACGGAACTATGTGTTGGCTATGTATGTATATATGATGAAACTTGTGTGTTGGATATGATTGCTATGTGGATGCTTGTTGTATATATATATATATGTGTTGAATATCTCATATGTGAAATAGTGACCTGAGATTAAGAAGAAAAAAAATAAAAAAGTTGTTACTAATGGCGCACTACCATGTGCTGCGCTATAAGTATAGCAGATAATAGTGGCGCACTGTGGGCAGTACTAATGGCGCACTGCCTGGTGCACCACTAGAATACCAGATTCTAATGGCGCACATGTGGTGCGCCATTAGAAAAAAAATCTAATGGCGTGAGGCTAGTGGCGCACCAGCCATGCGCCATTAGAAGGCAAAACTGGTGCGCCACTAGCTTGCCTTTTCCTAGTAGTGTTCTTCGTGGCGTCGGCGGGCAGTCGCAGGGCCACCAGTGCTTGAAAGAGGTTCCAGCCATGGAGGCCAATTAGGGTGGCAGGCAATGAGGAGCCCGGGCGCGTGGGCTGGAGGAGTACGGCGATGTCGTCCGCGTGCTTCTTGAGGACGGTGAACTTGTTGCTGGTGGCAACGATCATCTGGTCCAACTGAGAGTCATAGTTGGCGTCGACGGCGGCCATCCACCAGCCGGTCTCCAACACCGTCTGGAGACGATCCTCGGCGCCATGCCGCAGGCCGGCGTCGTGGACCATCTGGCACAGCTGCTGGCCGCTACGCGCATCGCCGCCATGGGTTTGGAGTGAGCTCTTTTGCACTTAGTGTAGGTGCTTAGGCAAATGCTTAGGTGCGTACGATGTGGTAGATGCATTGGAATGGAGGGGCGCCTTTATATGAGGGCAATGCGGGCAAGCTGCGTTGCATTCACATCGTGCAGCCTATTTTCCCGGACCTCCTCCATTACTTCCCTCATGCATTAATTGAAGGAGGATGCATTGGTCGTTCAACATATCGGTAACCGCTACTCCCTCCCTCGTCTGCATTAAAGTCGTATCGGGAACTGCGCTGCCTACTGTCAAATCGAATACTCCCTCCATCTAGGTGAGTATTAAGTCATCTTATGAAAACCAAATAGTAAACACATAGGCGTGGTGCATTAACTCTCACGTTGTTTCTTATTTTTTGACATAAATAGAGGAATTAACCAATAAGAGATGTGGGGCTTGTATGATTTTAATGACTTGAGACTATCAAACATGACATGAAGTGGTCAGTTCGTTGCACGCAATGATATTAATAAGGGAGTACCTAGAACTCATCTAGATGAGATATAATTTGGTCTCATTCACTTTGAAAACAAGAACAAATACAACCCACGTTAGCACACACGCATCTTATAGCATCACATCCAATGGCTATAAAAGATGAATGAGACCAAATTATATCTCATCTAGATGAGTTCTAGCAAAACTGTATTAATAATACTTTGTACTCCTGTGCCATGTTTCATATATTAGTATCATGTAATACTTTATTTATTGCCATGTATGACACATAGTACTCAATTCTCTCTCTTTCTTCATTTAATTCTATGACACCTCATCAAAATTGCTAAGGCTAGTACCATTACAACGTGCCTTAGCAAATACTAAACATTAAGTTCTCTCATTTCCTCTCCACCTTGGTCACCTAGACGGAGGGAGTATACTGCGCGGGCTTTTCCTGTGCGGTAGGTGGAGCAGTTCCGCCTAGTCGGTTCGACAGAGTCGCGAGAAGACGAGGGAGTAGGCTGCTGCAAACGTAGGCTGTGTGATTTGACATCGAGTTACTACTTCACAGGTGGGGCCCCGTGATTTGACTTGCCATTATCATTTTAACTGCGGTGCTACGACCGGCGTGAGTCTCCCGATTCCTGACCACCTCCATACAGGTGCCTCTCCCAATGCTCCACCATGTAGTAGAGGCTGGCTCTTGCATCAGTGCCCACTTCTCCACTTTTTCCTTGCCTCTCTTTCCTCCACATATGCAAAAATGCCATGTAAAGCGCACTATTGTACTTACTTGCTCCTACAGGTGCTAAGCTTGCCACATAGGCATAAAGTCTGATGTGGCAAGTTAATCAAGAAGAGAGAGACTAGTTTGGTGACCCAAGGAAGAAACGGTGCTAAGCGCGTGTACCTAGGTGAAAAGGCAATTTTGAGTCTATAGCTAATTAAATGAAGCAAACTTAGCAACAAAAAACTAATAAGCACACCATTTCATTGGAAGAGGTCACTCCTTGGCAAATGCAATAAATACTAGTACTCCCTGTGTCCCATAATATAAGAACGTTTTTGGCACTACACTAGTGTCGAAAACGTTCTTATACTACGGGACGGAGGGAGTACGAAGAAAGAGATAGAGAGGAGTAAAAAATACACTTATAGCCAACCTTATAGCTAACCTTGTTGTAGTATGAGTGACTAAGTAATGACTATGTATGACATGCCAACATCAGATAGCCTAACGCACCCTATTAAATCTCCAAGGGCGCGACCGCGCGAGCGGCACGACGATCGTGGTAGGCGCGACCATGATACGGGCTGCTGGCAGCCCTTGGATCTGAGATCAAACGGTCGCATGCTATGTTGCTAAAAATTTGCAGAATAACCCTCCAGGATAGGATATTCACCCATAGGTCTAGAATCACGCCATGCAACCGTTCGATCTCATATCCAAGGGCTCTCGGAAGCCCGTATCATGGGAGAATGGAAAGCCACTGCCCTGTCGTTCGCACACTGGTAGTTCGCTCCTACTCGTCCCCGCACGTCCTTTAATTCTACGGCGGTTCGCTCCTAGTCGTCTCGTCCTTTCACATTATGGCAGTTCCACTAATCCTAACCCTCCTCCCAAATCCATGGCGTCCCAAATCTCCATATCGGTGGTGAGTACAAGGTTAGAACCATCACCAGCGATGAGCTCGACGTCATCTACACCCGTTCTTCCACGACGGTGAAAGGATGCCTTTCTCGCTTCAGATGCATGTTCGAATACTCAGATGATGAGTGGGTCGCTGGGCTAGATGTTGAGTACACCACAGTCCTGGGACGAGAGAAGGATCGAAAAGACAAAGAGAGGAAGAATCCCACCGTGATCTAGGTTTGCGTGCATGACTTATGCTTGGTCTACCACATATGCGATGATGACTTTGAATGCCTGGATTTTAGGGACATCCTCGAGAGCAACCTAGCCAAATTCGTTACTGTAGACTTTGGTAACGACAAAGAAGTCCTGGGTCGGATAGGCCTCATTGTAGGCAACACCTTCAACCTCTAGAAGAATCGGCTGGTGTCCTCTCATTAGCCTTCAATGCTGACCCTGGCAGGAGCCATGGTTCATCCTTCGTATGGTAAACTGGAGAAACCTCCATACATGTTTCATTGTTATGCATGGCAGCGGAATGTACTAGATATAGACCACATCCACTACACTGCAATGGATGGCTACCTTTGTTTCAATATCTACAAGGGTTGGATGAAGAGCAACAGCCAAGTGTGCGGTTCAAGCAAAGAAGTATCGGCCAAGAGGAAGAGGGACAAGGACGAAGTCAAGGACATGGACGAGGACTCTGAGTAAGGTGGCAGTGTTGTTGCTCATGGTGGTTCTAATGCAGTGTCTACCGGAATAGTTGCAAAGTTTAATTTCAGGTGTGCTTAATTTAATTTGAGGGGTGTGTTGTGCTGAGCCCCTAGCAGAACTATGTTATGCTTCTTCTCGTTACTTTAACTCTTCAGTACGTACATACCAGTATTTCTTACATTTCATCTTTTAGTTGGTATAGTACTACCACTCGTTTCTTCACATTATATACGTACAATATATATGGCCAACATCATATAGCCAGCAGTTTAGTTGTCAAAGAATTTCAGGGTGCTTAGTTTTGTCAAAGAATTCCAGGGTGCTTAGTTTTATTTGAGGGGTGGGTTGTGCACTTGTGCTGGACACCATTATTGTGACAAGCCTTTTTAATAATACTATATGCATAATTTGCCGACGAGGGCTCTCTATATGTACCACCTTTTTTTAATTTCAAGTTTTGATCCATGGCGCAACCCATCGATACTACTACTGTACAAAAGTGGAGTATATATATTTTCTAAAAGGCTAGAGGGCGGGGCAGTCTAGCTCGGTCAGTTTCACGAGAGGCGAGGTTCTTTGTGATTTGACGGCTCATTACTGCTGTCAAATCGAATAGTACTACGCCGCCCGTTGCATGCCCGGTGCCTCCATTAAACCCCTCCGCTAAACCTGCATGCAAACCGAGAATCCTACTCTGGCCGCACATCCGTTCATGAGCGGGCTAGAATTAAACGCAACATCAGCCGAGCTCCTCCTGTCTGCCCTCAATTTAAACGAGGCCAGACGCCGGCCAAGATCCTACCGTCCGCCCTCTATTTACATGAGGCCAAACAGACAGCGGGCAAGAATCGCACCCCTCCGCCACTCCCCCATCTCCTCCTTCACAATTTTCTCCACTCTTCTGATGGTTTCCGATGAGCCGTTCTCCGGCATATTACACGGCTGGGTGGCCCGCCGAGCCCTCCGGATACGGGCGAGGCCGCTCGATGCTTCACCAACCTCGCTTGGCCCGACAGAGCCAGTTTCCGCCCCAAGCAGGCGCGTGGTTCAGCAACTCGCCGCTCTAGTTCAGCTCGATGAGGAGTGAGGAGTTGCTCCACGCCGGCACGGCAGCGAGCACGCCGGTATGGGCGCCATCGCTGTTGCGTCGTACCACGCAACCAGTGTCTGCGGTGGCCGTGCCTCCCGTGCCTCCGGCAGCGCCATGCAAGCAGAGAAAGAAGCCGGGTGCATGGAGAGCGACGAGTCAGTGGCCAGCTTCTCCGTGTTCGGTGCCATCATCGAGGAGAAATAGAACACGGGAGGCCGCCGCCACTTGGGACCCATGAAGGCCACCCCCGAGGCAACAACTGCGGATTCAGGTGGTTTCTTTTCTGCTTCGTCTCTTCCAAGGACCTTTGTCGACCCCGCATGTGTCTGACGGACATGAGGAATACAAAGGGATCCACGGGCGTCCATTTAGAACTGAAATAAGTCTAGATACATCCATTTCTAGGACAAGTATTTCCGGACGGAGGGAGTATTAATTATACAAGAGAGCCGGATTGGCACCTCTTAGTTCATGTAAATGTAATGAAATCCATCATGTTTATATGAAGATCCAACTTTTTTATACGAAATCCTTAATGCTTATATGAAATCAGTCCATGTTTGCATGAATTTCATCTGGTTGGTTAGAGTTGTAAAAATGTATGCCGCTGGCGTTTGATGTCGTCCTCCGCGGAAGGAAGCGGGAGGAAATTTGCCGGCTACTGTTGGAGATGCTCTTTATGCTGGAAATAATAGAGTGACATCCAATCCATTTGAGTTAATTGCCTGTATGATTGTCCCTCTATAAAAAGTTAATTGCATGCACAGTGTACACGTGACTTGCAGGGTGGCTACAGCTTCATACAGAAAGTTAAAAAGAAACAAGTCCATCCTTAATCTTGTATTCTAAGCACTCTGTGGGTTCCACTGTCAGTACAGTAGCTAAAGAAGTATATATTAAATAAGTAGAGTAATATATAATATAAAAATCTAAAGTTAAAAGACAGAATTCAAACTCATGTCATCGCGTTGCGAGCATCCTGCGCTAACCAGCCCATCACATTTTTTTTGTAGACCATGCTGGACATATATCTCCATGTCTACTCTTATACTCCATTCGTTCCTAAATATTTGTCTTTTTCAGATTTCAAATGGACTACCACATACGGATGTGTATGTAGACATATTTTAGAGTGTAGATTCACTCATTTTGCTCCGTATGTCTTTTTAGGAAGGGGTCAGATTTGTCCTTGATTTATTTATGAGGTATCCAGATGGCATTGCACCGTCAAGAAAAGAGGGTAACATCAAAATTATGGACTAGTTTTTTGAGTATGTTGGTAAGGTCCGGTCATAGTCACTTGTTGAAATCTCTAAAAAGACAAATACTCCCTCCGTCCGGAAATACTTGTCATCAAAATGGATAAAAGGAAATGTATCTAGACGTATTTTAGTTTTAGATACATCTCTTTTTATCCATTTTGATGACAAGTATTTTCGGACGGAGGGAGTAGAAAACAGAGTTGGTGATGATGGTGTGTGTGCCATCCTGCAATATAGGCCGTCGGATTTATATCTAACGGATAGGAAACAAACTATGGCAATTTTGCAAAAATATACCCACACGTCTCTCCACGTTCACAAATAAGGCCTTCCCTCGTTCAGCCTTTTCTCTCACAAGATAAACTACTCATACAAATGCATCTTGATGTTCCGTGCAACGCACGGGCAACTAGCTAATTTCTTTTAAAATAGTTGCTGCGATAATTGGGTTGAAGTGATATATTTTATGTCTGCCCGGAATGATTTCAGATTCACTAGTAGTAACAAAGAAAAGGTTGCCTTGTAAATTAACAGAAAATAGGGTGAAAACTATCACATGAGGCCGGTAAAAACAAGGCACATTGGGTTCAGCGTCATCGTCACTACAGCTGTGCGCGCGTGAGAAGTCTACATATAGAGGGGGCTACCAAGCGAGGCACCGAGACACAATGTTTGAGAGAGAAACCAATTAACAGATTATGATCAGATCGAGTTGTCACCCTTCTGTTGTCATTGTTGGGGGGAGGGAGAGAAAGACGTATCGAGAGTGTGTGCGGTAGGCACAGAGGCACAACTAGCGAGTGTGTGTGTGTGTGTGTGTGTTTGAAAGAGGAGTAGATAGATTAGATTATTATCAAGATCATGTGCCACCCTACTCCTTCAGTGCCGGGTAGTGTGTGTGTGTATGTTTGAGAGAGAAGCCAGTCGATAGATTATTATCAAGATCGAGGTGTCACCCTACTCCTTCTGTGTTGGGAAGTGTGGGTGTGGGGGGGGCAGTGACACTCACATATCTCTACTCTTATAAAAAACAGACTTGGTGATGATGGTGTTCCTGCCATCCTGCAATATAGGCTATCCGATTTATATCCGACGGATAGGAAGGTAACTATGGCAATTTTGCAAAAAGATACCCACACCCCTCTCTGCATTTGCAAATAAGGCATTCCCTCGTTCATCCTTTTCTCCCACAAGATAAACTTCTCATACAAATGCATCTTGATGTTCCATAAAATGCATGGGCATCTTACTAGTAGGGAGAAGGAGTTTGTGTGACACATATCTATCTATATTAAGGGATAGGTAGATACCATATGTGTGAGAGACATTATTATACTTTGAGACATTAATGGCTGTGGGTGGGCGGAATTAAAGGGGTGGGCGTGTTAGACATAGATAGCGTGTGTGTTTCTGTGTGAGAGACTTGTAGGACGGGGTAGAAAGATGAATTTAACCCTGACGGAGGGAGAGAAATACACGAAGTGCGCGTGTGTGATTCTGATGCCCACAGGGAAATGAGATATGTATGTGTGTGAGAGAGATTGCGCAATTCATTCACGTATCACTATCTAGTGATCGTGGGCGTGCATCGCTTGAACATAAGTCAATATCTACTTCGTATCATGGCCAAAGGTACAGTATCGATTCAACACTATAAAGATTGGACACTCACATATCACATTTTTTTTCTATTTAAATAAACCTTTTCAGTTGTGCATGCCAAAGTTACAATGATGTTTCTTCAAACAACCAATGTAGCTATCATGTACATGCACCATTGTTACTCTTGCATTCGAATTCATTAGTCTTGGATGATTTAAGTTTCTGTTTTGAAGTAATATATGTAATATTCATATATGAATTCAACGGGTATGCAATTTATGAAATGGAGGCTATGTAATCATATGAGGTAACACTTTTAAGTAGCTAACTACAATATCCATTTCTTTTTGTGTGCCTCTACACTAACACGTCAATGCATTATGTTTAAAGCAAATAACCAATGGCACTAAATTATCTATTTACACGAGAAATACATAGGCTGAGCATTTGATCCCTTTTTGTGAACAAGCTACTACACCCATACGATTGGCCGTGCCCGTGTGAACATCCAAGTTATCGGCGCATCATCCCGAGTTATTGTCTTTTTTCTGGGGTGGACTTCACACCAGTTATTAACTACTGACGCGTGCCCCATGTACACAGTCTAGCATGACCTTCCCGCTAGCACGGTCCAAAATTAGTTGAAACTGGATATGAATGATCCCGCGGGTGGCAAAATCTCCCGCCTCCTTCTAAAATTTCCGCCACCTTAGTCTTTAGCATGCGAAATCCCCCTTTTGTCCTTGGTGCACGGAGACCAACAGTTACAATACCGCCCTCATCTACATGATAGGTTGGGGCTGCTTTGGTAACTACCGGTTCCCCCCACTACACGACACCCCCATTTCCTCTCCCCCTCCCGCAAAAACGACTAACTCCACAGCAAGAGAGCATCTTACATCACGCCGTCCGTACTTCATCGCCCATTCTCCCCTCCCCACTCGAAACCCTAGACTGCTCATCCACCAGCGTACCATAGCCCATTCACTACCAGCGGTGTCCACCTCGCCGGATCTGCTTCTGCGGCCGCATCTACCCCTCCCACCTCCCCTAGAAACAAGTACACTGCTCATCCACCACTGTACCATAGCCCATTCAGTGTCGGCCTTGTCCACGGCGTCGGATCTGCTTCGCCGGTACTCTCGTCAACCGCCGCATATCTGCACCGGCTCATTCGTACACCCCACCAGAGACGCTTCGTCCATACCCCCCGGAGCCGCCCCACCGACGCCCCCGTCGATAGCCTTTGACCCTCTTCGCCGACACCTTCCTCAACCCTACTGGAGCCGCTTCGCCGACACCTTCCTCAACCCTACCGGAGCCGCTTCGCCGACACCATCGTCAACCCTACCGGATTAGCTTCGCCTATACCGTTCTCAACCCTACCGGGGCCAATTTGCCAACTCACAAGTCCACGGCCTCAGATCCACTTTCTCGCACCCTCATCCAACCTACCGGAGCAGCTTCTGACGCCCTGTCCACGGCCACAGATCCGCATTGTCGACACCACCCTTAACCCAACCACCGGAGCATCTTCTGACGCCCCGTCTGCGGCCGCAGATCCGCATTATCGACACCATCCTTAACCCAACCACTGGAGCAGCTTCTGACGCCCCGTTCACGGCTGCAGATCCGCGTCGTTGACACCATCCTTAACCCAACCATCGGAGCAGCTTCACCTACGCCCTTGTCCACGGCCACATATCCCCTTTGCCCACACCGTAGTCCACCCTACCGGAGCCGCTCCACAAACACCCTACTCGACGGTTCTAGATCTCCTTACCGGACCCCGACAGCCAGTGCAGCGTCATCACCCTTGACGTTTCTAACCTGATTCACACCGTCTGGAGAGATGCCAAGCACCCGCCATGGCCTAGGTACTTGTCACCTTTAAACCCATCCAGCATCACCTGCCCGATGTACTTCAAATATACTAACCGGTCGCCGTTACCTGTTATGCAGCTGGCAAAAACTACAAGGACGATGTTTCTTCTGGATCTAACAGCTTGGCCAACCAAGATCCTGGACTGTGGCATTGCTATGATCTTGTAAGCGCGTCTCTCTCTCTTGTATTGTTCTGTGCCTGCCAGCGTGCTTTGCTAGGATTTTCGACCAGTAATCCCTTTGTGTAGACAATGATTTCTAGTACTGGCTTCTGAATTAGATATGTAGATATCATACATGATACTACCTCATACCTTCATTCCTAAATATAAGTCTTTCTAGAGATTCCACTATAGGCTACATACGGAGCAAAATGAGTGAATCTACACTCGAAAATGCATCTATATACATCTGTATGTGGTCCATACTAGAATCTCTACAAAGACATATATTTAGGAACAGGGGCAGTACATTACACAAAATTGTAGGTGGCATGTAGGAATTCCAGTGCACTACATTAGGCTCCCTTAGAGTGCCTGCTAGTCCAGCATACAGAGTCATGGCTAGTTTATGGTACGCACACAATCATTAATCGGTGGTTTAAATATGCGCAAGGGATATGCAATGTAGTATCATGTAGAGATGTCTGAAATTAGCCGTGTCAACTTGCAAGATGTATGTGGCAATTTCATGGAACATCGCAAAAAAAGGAGAGGCAGCGGTGAGCCTATACAGTGTGCTATGGTACGTCTCTCCTCCATTGCAATCATCATGACATGTTATTTGTATGCCAGTTCTATTAGCCAAGTTTCTTAGGCACAGTTATTACGAGTTATCCTAAGAAAATAAGCACATGTGAATATAAGCTCCATGTAATAAGCTAACCAGTTCTTTTCATTGCATTTTTAGCTTATCTTTGGTATGATCAGTGGAAAGTCTAGATTGCATTATATTTTTTTCATTTTGCTGCCCATATGGAAATTAATTTGACTTGCAAACACCACAAATTGAACCCAGTGCAGTAATTAATATGATAGGAAAACAGACCATCAATATTTGCTCAAAATGCAAATACAAAGATACCATCTACTTGGCACAATCTACTTTGGTCAATGCTTTCCATAGAGATCCCATTGCCTAATTTAAACGAAAAACGCATGACCCACATTTAAATGAAGAACAATTATTTATTGAAATTCGATGGTCCAAGTGGCTGGTTATTATCATATAGCAGCACCACCTGAAAGCATCATATAGCAGCAACAGCAGCTCATAGCAACTCATCATATAGCAGCAGCAGTCTGCAATTCATCATATACCACCAGCAGCTCATAGCAATTCATCATATAGCAGCAGCAGGAGCAACTCATAGCAATTCATCATATAGCAGCAGCAGGAGCAGCTTATAGCAACTCATCATATAGCAGTAGCAGCAGCTCATAGAAATTCATCATATAGCAGCAGCAGCAGCTCATAGCAACTCATCATACAGCAGCAGCAGCTCATAGCAATTCATCATATAGCAGCAGCAGGAGCAGCTCATAGCAATGCATCATATAGCAGCAGCAGAAGCAGCTCATAGCAATTCATCGTATAGTGGATCAGAATGAAAATTTGGCAAAAAAATAGATGAGACCCTCACCTTGTTGGATGAGCTCATCCTTCAACAGCACCTCAAGGCCATGCCCTGGGAGGAGGGGAGGGGGAATAAGGTGCCTTCTGCCGCAGTGTGGCATCAGCCGTCGTTGTGCAGCGCCCGCCGGAGTAGTGCGTTGGACGAACCATAGTGGGGCAGCTGTTGGAGACCATGAGAATGAGGGGCGGCGCCAGAGGGAGGAGCAGGCAGGGAGATTTGCCCCTACCCGCCGGCCATGTAGCCTAGCTGGACATAGCATCGTCGAGGACCAGGCCAGATGGGACCAGTGGCGACGGCTCGTTGGAGGAACCCTAGT
Organism: Triticum timopheevii; assembly: GCA_963921465.1. Taxonomy (NCBI): domain Eukaryota; kingdom Viridiplantae; phylum Streptophyta; class Magnoliopsida; order Poales; family Poaceae; genus Triticum; species Triticum timopheevii. The sequence goes on from OY997272.1 coordinate 144,056,347, forward strand.
GCTGCAGGCGGTGGATCGATGTAGAGGGAAAGGGGAGAGGAGATGCAAGCGGGCAGGGCAATGAACGCTTGCGTGTTTGTTTTTACTTAAGGGTCAAGTGTGACACGGGCGTCAGCAGTTGCATTTTGAATGTAATATAGGTAGACAACAGAGTCATTTCACTATTCCCCTTCCCTTCAATTTTTAGTGAGGTTCTACCTGAAACACCCCCCTCCAAAGCGAAATTAGTTAAGCCCAAGCTCATAACTCAAAAATGACTTCTTTAAATCTTTTATGGCTTATTTTGACAATATGCCCTGAAAAGGCGGAATCGAACTGGCCCTTAACCTGCAATTCAATTGTGCGTGCAATGATGAATCACTCCTGCCTGCTATCTGTACATTTAGGCATCATCATACATGGCATAACCTAATACATGTGCATTCCATTGTAGAATCTGGAATATGCAATGTTTATGTTAGTTCATACGTTGCACATGATGTTTAAATGCCCGTTAAATCTGGTCAGTCAAGTGATGGTCTTTAAGCCTCCTTCTTTGCTTTTTTCTTGATATGTAAGATTTGCTCACACATCTGTTCAATTGCTTGCTTGCATCAGCCAGCCATACTAGGACTATTTGCTTTGATTACTTGATGTTCTTGACCTAACACTCTAACAGAGCTTGTCAACGATTTAAACACTATGGGCTGCTGTAGTGGGACCTTGTCTAACTCATAGGTGACATAAAGGTTTTGTTGTACACTACAGTAGGCTCTCCAAGAGTACCTGGAGATCCAGTTCGAAGGTATGCCTAGTTTTTACATAGTGCAGACATAGTAAATGCTCATTTCACTGTGTGCAAGTGCAAGACATGTGGCATGTTTCATTATGTGGTGTTGTTTTGTTATAATCTCATCCTTTTGTGTTCACAGACTGTAAAGTATGCATATTTATCTTCCAAGGAGACAAGTAACTAGTTTGTGTCACCATACAAGGGGGGTGCAATGAAGATAAGATTGAGGATTTCCAAGTACAAGATGTTAGGAAGGAGCCTTGCAAGAGAAGTAGGAGCTGCACTGAGCCTCTTCAACCTGCTAAGGTAAGTCACTGTATGCAACTCAACAGTTCAATTCCTTGTTTGTTTCAGGCATAGTTAATTTGCTCTTTTCAATTGCTTTATTTGTCCTCAGTTAATGAGATGCCCAAATAATCATGCCTGATGTTTGGTACTTGTATAACTATTAGTTGACATAATTAAAGGCCTTACCATTTAATTACTCTGCCTAAGTGTGCCTGAAGCTTTGAAGTCTATTAACCAACTATTATTGCATGAGGCTCACAATCTAGTTTATACTACGCTAATGATTGCACAGTTTTGCCTGATGTAGTATGTTTATATGAAACCCTCTGCTATTCATTATGCTCCCTATGACTTTATTGAGGTACAGAATGGCCAACTGCTTGCTTACTTATACGCAACGTGCTGTCTAAATTTGTAACTTGTGTGTGTTTTTGATTGGGCCCCAACATCATGCTCCTCTGGTGAGCTAAGAGGGATTTCTGTATGCAGGCTGCACAGACTATCTTTTTTATAGTTTTTAAAATATCACCTGCTTATGCTTCATGACGTGTAACATTTTTTTTGAAAGTGACGTGTAACATTATTGTTAGTCCTGTTTTGCCATGTAGTACAAAATAGTGTCTTGCTCGCTTCACTGTTGTAACTATATTTTTGCCCTAGTCATGTGTACTTACAGAAACATTTCAGGATGAAGTGACATCAACACAAAGATCTGCGAGCAGTGCGGCATGGCCGTTACTGAATGATTATGGACTGGAATTGGAATGTGCTGATGTTCTCGAGCATCAACTAGAGGTGGCAAGACAACATGTACATGATTGTCAACGTATAATCAACAAGTTGAGACTGGACATGCAGGTATTAGATGCAGGAGTCAAAAAAATGAAACAAGACACTAAGGTAACCATGAAGGAATTGGAGATTTTGCAGACTAAAATTTGTGCTATCTGAATCTGGCCAATCCTATTTTCAGAAGAGATTATAGTTCAAATGGAGTTAAGTTGATGCGCGTCCATGATGTATGAGCTGTATTTGCCCATTGTATGTAATTTGCTGTTTGTGTATGCTTTATTATCATTTGTGCCGAACCATAATGCCCAGTGGGTATAATCGGCTGTAATTTATTTATTGTATGGTGTAGGATTATTCTACCTTTCTATGCCTTGATTTCTTTGTTGTATAGTGTATGCTTTTTAGAGGTGATAGTATTGAGTAGGATAATTCTTTGAATATGCTATATTGTTCAAACGGGGGCCAACTCGCCCAACCATGGCCCTTCATGGGCCGTACGGTCCATGGGCCATGTACGGGCAGTCGGATCCATGGGCCTTCAATGGGCCGTCGGGTCCATGGGCCTTCAATGGGCCGTAGGATCCATGGGCCTTCTACGTCTCGTAGGATCCATGGGCCTTCTACGTCTCGTAAGATCCATGGGCCTTGTGTGACACCCCAAAAATTTGGCCTTGTTTTAATGAAATAAAAATTTTGCCAGGAATTAAAACTTTGAATTTCTGAGCTCCATTTTGATTTTCAATCATTTCCTTCCTTGTTATTATGAGTTTTTCCCTAAGAGAAAACCTTTCAAATATGTTATTGGACTTATTTAACCTCTCAAGAAAAACTTTTCTTTTATAAGTATAACTAATTAACTAATTAAATTTCTTGATCTTTATTTTCTTGAAAAATGGTTTTTCAAGGTTATATGGCCATATTTGAACTACAACCATTTGATAAATTCACCTAAAATTCCCACAAAAATTTGTAGATGTCATGTGATGTTTTTAAATCACTTTTATACAAAAATATCTTTTATTTATGTAATAATTTGAGCTCTGCATCAATTTTTCCTTCTCTGGTCCAGAGTAAAATTTGCACTACAACCCATTTAAATAATTCTTTCTAGCCTCCACCAAAATTATGGGATATTGGTAGTAGCATATGATTCAACATTATGCAAAAACCTAGTGCTGTTCTTTGAAAATTTTGAGTGAATCAACCTCTTTTTCATTCTGGTCCAGCCTTTTGATTTCCACTGCAACCCTATTTAACTTTGATCCAAAGATCTTGTGTTTTCTCCTACTTGTAGACAGCCCTACCAAACCTCTAAATCCAGGAGCATGCACCCATTGGATTAATTTTGGTTCATGAAATAATGTCATTTATTTCCTGTCCAGAATTGAAATTCTACAAAACTTGCACTAGAAAGTTTGTGCTTTTCACAAACTAACCTCATCACTCTCTCTTTCATCTAAAGAGACCACCAGCTGGAGTTTTTGGCCACTCCAAGACCTGCCTAAGTGCCCTTAGCATTTTGTCAAACACCTTGCGGGCACGATCTGTTTTGACATGAATTGTGGCATTGCACTGTGAACTTGCACCCCTGACCAAACCAGCTTGTCCACTGACCTCCTTGCAAGCCCAAACCTAGCCCTGTTTCTACCCAGCCTCAACTGCGACCTCTAGCATGTTCTGGCATTACGTCGAGCACGTCCCGTGCACGCCCGGAGCGCGAGCAGAGCGTGCGTTTGGCACGCGCGTGCGCCGAGCCGACACGCTGGCCCCACGGTCTTGGCCCGCTCTGCAGCACCGCGCCACGCGCTCCCTTTCTCACCGCAACACGCCATGCCGCCCCTCGCCACGCCCCGGCAAGCCAACAGCTAGCCGCCACCGCCGCTCGACAGCCCCTGCGCTGGCCAGCGCCGCCAAAGCCACCTCCGCTCGCTAGCTCGCCCCTGGAGCAGTGCCCACTCGTCCGCTAGCTCCTGCCGTCATCCCCAGCCACGCAACGTTGCCCTGCAAGCTACAGAGAGGCGATTCGCCGGAGAGCTTATCTGGCCGCCGCGGAACCAACCTCGACAAGCTATAAAAGGAGGCCCCCGAGCTTCCCCAAGCACACAGGCAACCTTAGAATGCTCCCCTAGTTCTCCCACGGCAGCCAATCGACCCGGGGAAGGTCTTCTTCCCCACCTCCGGCAATTGCAGCCGCCACCACTGCCCTGGCCAATTCGGCACCACCAGGGCCTCCTCCTCTCCGTTCTCTCCACCAAGAACTTCCTCATCCTCCCGTGAACCATTCCCACTACTCAATTTCGATCGGGGCCCACTGCGGGAGAATTTTCACTCCACCCCCGAAGCCTCCTCCGCCGCGAAGCTCACCGCCGGTAGCTCCCTCCGTCCCCACCGGCCTGGCAACCACCGGGAGGACCGCACTGGAGTGGCGGTTCCATCCTCGCCCTCGGGGCCCCGTGAAGAGCTGCCAGTTGCCGGCGACGATCGCCTGAGCTCCGCCTCCGCTCGGACAGGGGAGGAGGGGGAAAGAGAGACTAGTCAAACCTGACTAGTGGGCCCCCAGGACCCACTGTCAGCGACCCCGCACCTGTCCACGTGGGATTAAGTGGAAGCGTAAACTCCCCAGTACGTTTTCCCTGCACCGGAAGCGTATTTCCATCTGAAACATTTTCTTTTTCCTGATTTTATTAAAAACAGATTTTGACCACAACTTTGACTGCCTATAACTTTTTAAATATAACCCCAAATGAATTAATTCTTTTTTCTACCTCTCTCAAATTTCACCTAGTTTATTTTAAGATTTATTTGAAAAAATTTCAGAACAACTTTTGGTGCTGTTTTTATTTTGTGTGCTAATTCTTTTATATTGCTAAAAATAGGATTTTTGAAGAGAGGAGAAATGTTTCAAGTTTTGGAGTGCACCCTGCCTTTCCACACATTGAAGGCAAGCATTCTGAATCCCGGCATAATATTTTTGGTGTGTTATTTGACACGTTTATAACACCACTTTATTTCGGAGGACTTGTTATTTCATGTGGTATGATCATATGCATGAGTACATGTTATCGATTTCCATGTTGTTGGAAATGAACACACTTGTGATGATAATCATCCTCATGTACCTTGCATGCATACCGGCAGGAACCCGGGAAAACCTCTGCCTTGGGTAGGCATGAGTTTGTCGCTGGTCTCCGTCGGGACGGTTATGTCTGGTATGGCATGGTAAGGTGATATGAGCGGTGACTCTGTTGGATGAAATATATTCTTATACTAATCATGCAGGGAATACTTACAACCTCCTGAGTCGACCGTAGATCGAGTCTTGTGCCAGTAACCCCCATACTTGTTTCGTACTACCACTCGTCTCTACAGCAAGTAGAGTACGGTTCAGTAAGTTGTCAACCTCTTTCTAGCACACACCGTACAGAGAGGCCATGGTGGAAGATACCGGTTGTAGCTGGTAGGCAGGCCACCTGGTCCGGGGGCAAGGGTGTTTCCGGTTGGGACCGAGAGGGGAGGCCACCCATTAGAGTGCGCGATATAAATTTGATCCCATGCTACGCGAGGTTTTAGCCTCCCCACTTAGAGTTTGCTTGACAGGTGTCGTGGGTGATTCCAGACACGTGTGAGTTAAGCTGGTGTGTGCAAGTTAGGTGTGTTTTCAACTAAAAGGCCGTAGACGGAATTAGTCCCGATGGACTAAAGAAATCCGTTACTCGTGGGTAAAGAGTACACCCTCTGCAGAGATTAAATCTATTCGAATAGCCGTGTCCATGGTTAAGGATTACAGTCTGGGATGGGTCAAGTGTCGGTCATAGTGTCGGTCTTCGGAGGTGATAACTGTTAAACCAGAACTGGAATACTACTGGTGACTTGTGATAATTATGATCATTATTATTGTTGACTAACCCGTAATATTATTGTTATTATCGAGTATCTCTGGGACGGTTCTACCTCCGGGATATTCACTATGAATGTTTATTTTAAAGCCCTTTATGTGGCGTCGCTCAGACGCCCGACTGTGGCATTTCTTTTAAAGCCCTTTATGTGGTGTCGCTCAGACGCCCGACTGTGGCATTTCTTTTAAAGCCCTTTATGTGGCGTCGCTCAGACGCCCGACTGTGGCATTTATTTTAAAGCCCTTTATGCGGCGTCGCTCAGATGCCCGACTGTGGCATTTCTTTTAAAGCCCTTTATGTGGTGTCGCTCAGACGCCGACTGTGGCATTGCTTGACATTTATTTCATAAATTTTAATACTACTATGTTATTGTTTTTTTTATAAAAATAACCGCCTGCACGCATCAGAATTTTATTTACTATTTTTGACTGACGTCATGAGCATAAAATATTTTCAGCACATCGTTGTTATATATTATACCCGTGTTCATAATGTTTGCGGGTACATTCAAAGTACTCACTGGCTTGTCCCTGGCTATTGTCTTGGTCAGATTTTGCACGGAGAGGAGCGACGCGATAACAGCCCCGGAACCTAAGCAATGGAGACAGCCGCCTCGCGAAGATAGGAGTTAACCTGGTCAGCTGTTCCTGTGGGAATTAAGGTCCCATAGACACTGATGATCCACAAACCGCTTCCGCCATCAACCACTAGAAACCATTTATTGTACTCACAGGCCAGAATGGTCTTGTACTACATATTTTGTATTTTGCTTGGAATTTCTGTATCAAGTTGGAGCATCATCAGCTAACAGTAATCCTGGGGCCGATGAGCACGACGGTTTTTTCTGGAAATTTATACCCGGAAAACCGGTCGTGACAGACTTGGTACCAGAGCCAGGCTGACCATTGGCTAATCCTATCTTAGCCGGGTCTATAAAATCTTAGGCAAACCAACCCACCAAACCATAACCAAACCCCAGCCAAGCTTCTCGTGCAAGATAGCCACACAGTGACCCAACACCTTTTGGCAGTCGGTGCCCAACCTATCAACCTAACCTGTCGCTCATGCGCCAGTGATCGAATCCTAAATAGTCCTTTCTCGCAAGCGTGCAAAGGAAGACTCCGTCCCCTTTTTCCTATAAAAAGGGGCATACTAGCACCAACACAACACAACACAGCCTCTACTCCAAACCAAGCTACAATGCCCGGCCCCATAGTGCACAACGAGACCACAGCAACCAACCTTGGAGGTTTTGTGACCATACTCGCAAACCTCACCCGTCGTGCCTATGTGTTAGAAGAGCCACCAGAATATGTTGTGTACCAAGGACCCATGAGCGGTGAAGACCGTCAATTCTGGGCCACTGTGCACATCTACGGTAGGGGTCTAGCACCCGAGCGCCCCTACAGGTTCACCGGAAGAACAACTTCCTTTGAGCTTCAAGCCATCCAACTAGCCGCTCGAGAGGCTATAGTTCATCTCAGGCACTTGTCGCCCAGAGTTAACTGTCGCTCGTTCCACTACTACCCCAGACGTGAAGGGTATGGTAGACCACCCCAAGTTGCCAACGGAGATCACGAGACAGATTCCACATTGTTGCACCTAGTGCGCTATGTAAGTGCACTAGAGGCACTGTTCGAGCAGATCACCATTGATCTGATCGCAGCTCGAGGAGAGCTGGTTCGTCGAGCCCCAGCAAGAAGAGAAGACGAGCCCAACGCCGACAACCCAGTCGTGCTATTTGGACAACCGATCGAGACCCCGAGATCAGCTCCAGCCATTAGCCGAGATGCCTTGATGACCCCAGAAGTGCTTCGTCGCCTTTTGGGAACACACTCCAACGGGATTGTGGCTAACAATCCCCATGATGATCATCATCGCTACCCCGACCCTGCAGTTCCTCCGCCATCTCCGACTAATCCTGGCAGTGAGACACGTGGAGAAGCCTCGACATCCACTAGGCACGCCCGTTTAGACATAAACGAGGTAGATTAAGCCGTGCGAGTAGCACCGAGTTTCAGTGTATCCTCGCTTTGAAATCGTGCGACCTTGTATATAAATGCAGCCTGTCGTTGTGCCTCTATTTTAATAATAGCCTTGCATTTTTTTTGGTCAGTGCATAGTTGCATAATTTTTTTTCCGGGCACAGCTATCAAAACCAACCCGACGACAACCACAGTAACACGTCTCTTTATGAGATATGTGTATCTCTGACACTGACCTGACCTTTGGAGCTAAGCTAGCAAATTTATTACCTTTCACCATGGTAAAATGATCCAACTCCATTGCTATATAAGAAGGCCACCTTGTGACCTTACCCAGCAACCCTCACCTCGTGCACCACTCTCACAACCTTTTCCTGTCATGCCAAGCCCTAGTATTTATCGGAGAACCCCAGATGCAACCCCAGGTAGCTTTGTCAAAATATTGTGGGACTTTACCCGCAGTACCATGGGTTCTACCCAGCCACCCCAGTACGAGCTGTTCAAATCAAGGATCAGCCCTTCCACCTCGGAATATTGGGCAGCAGTACACATTCCTCCTGTAGACCCCAACCAAGACCCAACAGAAGTTTCCTTCATGGGAAAATCTATGCCAACCCCACACCTGGCCATAGAAGATGTTGCAAAAGAAGCGATTGCTCGCCTTCGATCCGCAGTACCCTATGCCCGCGAACGAGGATATTATTATTTTCCGAGTCGTGCAACACCCGGAGGAGTGACATCTTTTCCCGGTGGACGGATTGAGAAAGACCCAGTACTAGCCAACCTTATCCAGTACATCATCGCTCAAGAGCATTTGAACCAGCGAGTAATGGATTATCTCCAGAGTCTCACTGATTTAAATCCTCAGATTGCCATCGGCAGAACACTAAGGCCCGACCCGGCGAGACACATACATCGACTGGTCAATCCACTTCCTCCGATAGAAGCGGAGTGTATCCCTTTACCAGAGACATTTTATCAGGACCCCAACCAGTTACCGTTTTCATTTTAGATGTCACTACTGTATTTGTTATTTCAGCATTTATTTATGTGTGCGACTTATGTGCGATACCCTAAGTTTGTACGACGAGTCAAATATTTGGCTTCTACTAATGTGTGTAGTTTTTGTTGTGATTTATGCTCCTTTAAATTAACTGTTTTTCCCTAGCAAAATTCTGGAGTGAGATTTCTTATCCCTGAGCTGCTACATCTACACTTTCTCACGGCATGGATTTATTAATTTCACACAGCACCACGACAGCAGACTCACAACCATAATCTTTCGGACACATACACAGTTTGCAAAAACTTTGCAACAGTGTTGCATCCAGCTAATCACCCCCTAACAACAGTTAGCACCCGGCACACCCCACCTACTCCTCGTGATCACCACCACCGCGGAGAGCCAACACCCGAGCAGCAGCGTCGCGACGATCGTCGAGGATCATCGCGCACAGGAGCACAGAGAACCCCAGCAGTGTCGCCAGCCCTCCGCATATCAGGATCGCAAACCAGTCCGGCATCGCCTCCGCCATTAGAGCCTCACCCGAGCTTCTGTAAGCAGTAATGGAGAAAGAAGGAGGAAGAGAAGTGAGGCCAGGTGTGAGGAAGAAGAGAGAGGCACCCCGGCCGTTTTATAGCTCGAGCTCGGTGTACGGTGGGCGAAGTCCACCAACGCCGCTCGTCGCCGATCGCCGGTGTTCGGAGGCGAATCTGCGAGCAGTGCCGACAGCGCACTGGCCCGCGAGGTGAGTGCACGCTGCACCGGCAGCAAGCACGCCGCGCACTACCGCAGTAAGGCCTAGATGCCCTACGCGCTAGGCGTCGCCGGTGGAGAAAGCGCGCGGGAGAGGGGGAAGAAGAGACTGGCAGTGGACCCCGGTCCCACCTGTCAGCCAGAGAGAGCACTGTGCTCTCGGGTACGACCAGCGTATATTTAAATTTAGAAGTTATTCTAAATTTATATCCAGCGTAGAAATCTCACGTTTTTGTCCCGAACCGTAGACTTTTCCACGCAACACCAGTCTTCACACTGTGAATTTTCACCACTTATTGCCCTCTCACTGTAGCCACATTTTTATTGCGTATGGTTTTTCTTAAAACAGCTTTTAACAAATCTCGAGGACGAGATTTTTCTTAAGGGGGGTAGTGTTGTGACACCCCAAAAATTTGGCCTAGTTTTAATGAAATAAAAATTTTGCCAGGAATTAAAACTTTGAATTTCTGAGCTCCATTTTGATTTTCAATCATTTCCTTCCTTGTTATTATGAGTTTTTCCCTAAGAGAAAACCTTTCAAATATGTTATTGGACTTATTTAACCTCTCAAGAAAAACTTCTCTTTTATAAGTATAACTAATTAACTAATTAAATTGCTTGATCTTTATTTTCTTGAAAAATGTTTTTTCAAGGTTATATGGCCATATTTGAACTACAACCATTTGATAAATTCACCTAAAATTCCCACAAAAATTTGTAGATGTCATGTGATGTTTTTAAATCACTTTTATACAAAAATATCTTTTATTTATGTAATAATTTGAGCTCTGCATCAATTTTTCCTTCTCTGGTCCAGAGTGCAATTTGCACTACAACCCTTTTAAATAATTCTTTCTAGCCTCCACCAAAATTATGGGATATTGGTAGTAGCATATGATTCAACATTATGCAAAAACCTAGTGCTGTTATTTGAAAATTTTGAGTGAATCAACCTCTTTTTCATTCTGGTCCAGCCTTTTGATTTCCACTGCAACCCTATTTAACTTCGATCCAAAGATCTTGTGTTTTCTCCTACTTGTAGACAGCCCTACCAAACCTCTAAATCCAGGAGCATGCACCCATTGGATTAATTTTGGTTCATGAAATAATGTCATTTATTTCCTGTCCAGATTTGAAATTCTGCAAAACTTGCACTAGAAAGTTTGTGCTTTTCACAAACTAACCTCATCACTCTCTCTTTCATCTAAAGAGACCACCAGCTGGAGTTTTTGGCCACTCCAAGACCTGCCTAAGTGCCCTTAGCATTTTGTCAAACACCTTGCGGGCACGATCTGTTTTGACATGAATTGTGGCATTGCACTGTGAACTTGCACCCCTGACCAAACCAGCTTGTCCACTGACCTCCTTGCAAGCCCAAACCTAGCCCTGTTTCTACCCAGCCTCAACTGTGACCTCTAGCATGTTCTGGCATTACGTCGAGCACGTCCCGTGCACGCCCGGAGCGCGAGCAGAGCGTGCGTTTGGCACGCGCGTGCGCCGAGCCGACACGCTGGCCCCACGGTCTTGGCCCGCTCTGCAGCACCGCGCCACGCGCTCCCTTTCTCACCGCAACATGCCAAGCCGCCCCTCGCCACGCCCCGGCAAGCCAACAGCTAGCCGCCACCGCCGCCCGACAGCCCCTGCGCTGGCCAGCGCCGCCAAAGCCACCTCCGCTCGCCAGCTCGCCCCTGGAGCAGTGCCCACTCGTCCGCTAGCTCCTGCCGTCATCCCCAGCCACGCCACGTTGCCCTGCAAGCTACAGAGAGGCGGTTCGCCGGAGAGCTTATCCGGCCATCGCAGAACCGACCTCGACGAGCTATAAAAGGAGGCCCCGAGCTTCCCCGAGCACACAGGCAACCTTAGAATTCTCCCCTAGTTCTCCCACGCAGCCAATCGACCCGGGGAAGGTTTTCTTCCCCACCTCCGGCAACTGCAGCTGCCACCACTGCCCTGGCCAATTCGGCACCACCAGGGCCTCCTCCTCTCCGTTCTCTCCACCAAGAACTTCCTCATCCTCCCGTGAACCATTCCCACTGCTCGATTTCGATCGGGGATCACTGCGGGAGAATTTTCACTCCACCCCCGAAGCCTCCTCCGCCGCGAAGCTCACCGCCGGCAGCTCCCTCCGTCCCCACCGGCCTGGCAACCACCGGGAGGACCGCACTGGAGTGGCGGATCCATCCTCGCCCTCAGGGCCCCGCGAAGAGCTGCCAGTCGCCGGCGACGATCGCCTGAGCTCCGCCTCCGCTCGGACAGGGGAGGAGGGGGAAAGAGAGACTAGTCAAACCTGACTAGTGGGCCCCCTGGACCCACTGTCAGCGACCCCGCACCTGTCCACGTGGGATTAAGTGGAAGCGTAAACTCCCCAGTACGTTTTCCCTGCACCGGAAGCGTATTTCCATCTGAAACGTTTTCTTTTTCCTGATTTTATTAAAAACAGATTTTGACCACAACTTTGACTGCCTATAACTTTTTAAATATAACCCCAAATGAATTAATTCTTTTTCCAACCTCTCTCAAATTTCACCTAGTTTATTTTAAGATTTATTTGAAAAAAATTTCAGAACAACTTTTGGTGCTGTTTTTATTTTGTGTGTTAATTCTTTTATATTGCTAAAAATAGGATTTTTGAAGAGAGGACAAATGTTTCAAGTTTTGGAGTGCAACCTGCCTTTCCACACATTGAAGGCAAGCATTCTGAATCCCGGCATAATATTTTTGGTGTGTTATTTGACACGTTTATAACACCACTTTATTTCGGAGGACTTGTTATTTCATGTGGTATGATCATATGCATGAGTACATGTTATCGATTTCCATGCTGTTGGAAATGAACACACTTGTGATGATAATCATCCTCATGTACCTTGCATGCATACCGGCAGGAACCCGGGAAAACCTCTGCCTTGGGTAGGCATGAGTTTGTCGCCGGTCTCCGTCGGGACGGTTATGTCTGGTATGGCATGGTAAGGTGATATGAGCGGTGACTCTGTTGGATGAAATATATTCTTATACTAATCATGCAGGGAATACTTACAACCTCCTGAGTCGACCGTAGATCGAGTCTTGTGCCAGTAACCCCCATACTTGTTTCGTACTACCACTCGTCTCTACAGCAAGTAGAGTACGGTTCAGTAAGTTGTCAACCTCTTTCTAGCACACACCGTACAGAGAGGCCATGGTGGAAGATACCGGTTGTAGCTGGTAGGCAGGCCACCTGGTCCGGGGGCAAGGGTGTTTCCGGTTGGGACCGAGAGGGGAGGCCACCCATTAGAGTGCGCGATATAAATTTGATCCCATGCTACGCGAGGTTTTAGCCTCCCCACTTAGAGTTTGCTTGACAGGTGTCGTGGGTGATTCCAGACACGTGTGAGTTAAGCTGGTGTGTGCAAGTTAGGTGTGTTTTCAACTAAAAGGCCGTAGACGGAATTGGTCCCGATGGACTAAAGAAATCCGTTACTCGTGGGTAAAGAGTACACCCTCTGCAGAGATTAAACCTATTCGAATAGCCGTGTCCATGGTTAAGGATTACAGTCTGGGATGGGTCAAGTGTCGGTCACAGTGTCGGTCTTCGGAGGTGATAACTGTTAAACCAGAACTGGAATACTACTGGTGACTTGTGATAATTATGATCATTATTATTGTTGACTAACCCGTAATATTATTGTTATTATCGAGTATCTCTAGGACGGTTCTACCTCCAGGATATTCACTATGAATGTTTATTTTAAAGCCCTTTATGTGGCGTCGCTCAGACGCCCGACTGTGGCATTTCTTTTAAAGCCCTTTATGTGGCGTCGCTCAGACGCCCGACTGTGGCATTTCTTTTAAAGCCCTTTATGTGGCGTCGCTCAGACGCCCGACTGTGGCATTTCTTTTAAAGCCCTTTATGTGGCGTCGCTCAGACGCCCGACTGTGGCATTTCTTTTAAAGCCCTTTATGTGGTGTCGCTCAGACTCCCGACTGTGGCATTTCTTTTAAAGCCCTTTATGTGGCGTCGCTCAGACGCCCGACTGTGGCATTTCTTTTAAAGCCCTTTATGCGGCGTCGCTCAGACGCCCGACTGTGGCATTTCTTTTAAAGCCCTTTATGTGGTGTCGCTCAGACGCCGACTGTGCCATTGCTTGATATTTATTTCATAAATTTTAATACTATTATGTTATTGTTTTTTTTATAAAAATAACCGCCTGCACGCATCATAATTTTATTTACTATTTTTGACTGACGTCATGAGCATAAAATAATTTCAGCGCATCGTTGTTATATATTATACCCGTGTTCATAATGTTTGCGAGTACATTCAAAGTACTCATTGGCTTGTCCCTGGCTATTGTCTTGGTCAGATTTTCTTGCACGGAGAGGAGCGACGCGATAACAGCCCCGGAACCTAAGCAATGGAGAAAGCCGCCTCGCGAAGATAGAAGTTAACCTGGTCAGTTGTTCCTGTGGGAACTGAAGTCCCATAGACACTGATGATCCACAAACCGCTTCCGCCATCAACCACTAGAAACCATTTGTTGTACTCACAGGCCAGAATGGTCTTGTACTACATATTTTGTATTTTTCTTGGAATTTCTGTATCAAGTTGGAGCCTCATCAGCTAACATTAATCCTGGGGCTGATGAGCACGACGGTCTTTTCTGGAAATTTATACCCGGAAAACCGGTCGTGACACCTTGTAAGGGCCAACTCATTTATGGGTCTTGTACGGGCCTTTAATGGGCCATAGACGGGCCTTTAATGGAAATCGTACATTTTATGAGCTGACCATAATGGGCCGTTAATAGGCCGTATTTGGTGATGCTATGAAAATGGCCCAACAGATTAACGGTCCACAAACGGGCCGACTGTAACGACGGGCTGAATTTGGCCCACAAGCAGAAAATGACAGTAACGGGCCGTCAGTAACCGAATGCTGAGCCCAAGAATAAATGGGCCTCAGAAGGCCGAAAGATAACTTGGGCTGGAAACGGCCCACGGAATAACTGGCCATTAATGGGACTAAAGTGATACACTGTTCATTACAGGCTAGATTCACCACGGGCCATTAATGGGTGTAAAGTGATACACTGTTCATTATGGGCCAGTTTCACCACGAGCCATTAATGGGCCAAGAGTTACAAAGGGCCTCATATGGGCCAAAAGACGTCATGGGCCATACATGGGCCAGAAGTGAAAACGGGCTGGAATCATATTGGATGGCCCAGATGATGTTACTGGGCCTAATTCGGATAGGGCGTAACGGGCCTTGGTTTAGCGGGTGTAAATGGGCTATATGCGAACAGGCCGTTAACAGGATTTCCATGGGCTGGCCCGCCAGATTTTGACCAAGTCAAACGGGCTGGCCTTTTCACAGGAATGGGACACTGTTTGGCCGTCCCACGTGTCGACGTATCATAGGCGCCTTCTGTCCAATGAGTCACCCTTGACGAAAGCACTTCTGTGACACGCGATTTATCGTCATGGAAGTGGACACTTCCATGATGATAATTTTGGTAATGTCATGGAACACTTCTACGATAGCACAGGTATGACTATCTTGATTCTGTCATAAAATCGTCATGGATGTACATGCATGAAAAAAATGTGATAGAGGCAAAGGTGTCCCGTCATTCGATGAGATGATGGATATCGCTTTGGTGGAAATCGACTTTGACGATCCGACTACGAACGTGCGAGGACGTCGTGCCTTAGCAATCGCTAAACCAACTCCAAGAGGTTATTGACCATGCCAGAGCACGATCAACCTGACCACAAGGGTCTGTTTCCTGTGAGCAAATGAAGAACAAGCAAGAAACTGAGATTGCAATCTGGATATTGCGAATATAAGATGAAAGCTTTATTTATCAAGGTGGGGTTCCGAGACGTCTTTGTCTGGTCGTTGAACACAAACGAGGTACGCGAAGTTGCAGCTATGGCGAACTTTAATCTAAACAAAACCCAAAGTCTAAACGGTGCCCTAAGGGCTGTATATATGGAGGAAGAGGGGGTGAATTTCGTGGCCCTTGGTGGAGGGGTCCGAAACTAACCCTATCTCTTGTATCCCCACACATACGGACTCTAAAAATAACCTATACTTATGTATTTCGAAATTACATGGGCCTGGCCCAATAATAAGGTGACGCAGCACCTTGAATGGCCTCTAGACGAAATTTATGAAGTGGCATCTTGTATATTTCGTCCAAGGCTTCATGCACTCATTATGGTGGCTTCAAAGTCCTGAAATCATCACTTGTAACTCCGTTCTTGTTCCCCTTGCACATGCCATCATCTCCATGCTTGTTCTTGCTCCAATGTTCATCCTTCTCCAAGCTAGGCCCTTCATTTGTAAGCAAAACAAATGTATCCAATTTAGGCAGCATCATATTCTCATGAACATTAAAATATTTACCAAGAAACGAAAGTACCTGATGATTTAATTGGCGTGCGCGAGCTCTAGTAATTGGTCCAGTATATGTAGCAGTATGGGCTGTGGGTGTAACAATGGTATTGATGTCCTCATCAAAATGCGACCTATTGTGACAAACACGTATCATCACGGAAGTGTATTTTTTTGTAGTGGTTGAAGCTGCCCCGAAGCATGTCTTTGTTTGATTTACTCAAGGAGTGCATCCGGTAGGAGGATTTGAATCCGGTGGTGGGACGGCCGTCTATTTAGGCAATGAGTCCTCAACCGGAAGAAATTCCATATATCAAGTTCAAGATGGTAGGCTTGGGGGACTGTTCCGATGGTGACAGTATTCCAGACCCCTACGAGCCGCCAAACCGGGATACAATCTTCATGGCCGGTACACAGCCAGGGCAGAATTCTGCAAGTGCGGCAGCAATGATCTTCGGGTCAGCAACGGCAACGGCAGCCGGGGCAGGAGGCCCTCTGCGCCCGCCGGCTCAAGTTTTATCTGATTTGTTGGAGGCTCTGGCAATGTTGTTGATGGCAGAGGTAACCCCGGAGAACCAGACACAGCATAACGCGAATGTTGCAAAGCTACGTGATGAGGTAGCCCAAGCCAAGGAGGATCTAAATGCTGAAAACACCCGGATGGCAACGGAATGAGCCGCGCCTTGCAAAGGGAGGTAGAATGGCTTCAGGTAGAGAACTTTTGATTGAGCTTGGACCGGGACGCATCAAACGCTGTCTTTAACAGAAGGCATGTGAGTCGGTTGCCCCCAGTTTACGATGCGATGAACCTTTTCAACACGCCTGGGGCAGGAACCAGTAGCCCACCTGGTGTGGATCGGGCCGTTGAGGCGCCGGCGGCTGGAGAACCGGTTCAGCCACATGCTGCAGACCCCCCACATTTGAATTTGACCCCTCCCCAGCATGTTCCGATGCCTACGGGTCATTTTTCTAATCCTTCGGATAACATGATAGCTGCGGCTACTCGACTGGCGGCTCTCCCAGTTCAGGATGAATCGCCAGCGGCTATGGAAATACGAAGAGCCGGACAACTTCAGACAGTTCTGGCCCAATAGGCGGCTTATTCATATAGTCGTGATCAGATTCATTCAGCACCGCGTCCAAGCCAGAGCTACAGCAGGCACATGGATGAGCCAGTTGTATCAAGCAGTGAGCGGCACCGCAATCAGCCTCATAGGCCTCACCTGCCGCGTGCCGGTAATGATGCTCAGGCTTTGGTGGACCAGGGCAGAGGGCGACGTGAGGCTGAGTTGGCGGCTCAACAACAATCTCTGGTTTATCTGTTGGCGTCTGTGGAGGCAGGAATGACCTCTAGAACCTTGGGTGTGCCGTGTTTAGTGCCGGCTCTCTGCAATGAGCGCTTGCCTAAGGATTTCAAGGGCCCCCGCAAGGTGCCTAATTACACGGCGGATCACCCCCGAGAAGCTTGGAGTGAAAGTTATGAGATGGCTATGGTGATGCTGGATGTTAGTGATGATGCATGTGCTAAGTATTTCACCATGATGTTGGATGGGCCGGCTCGTACTTGGTTGAAAGGGATGCCTGCTAACTCCATTGGATCATGGGCAGAGTTGA
The DNA here is from genome assembly GCA_963921465.1 of Triticum timopheevii. Classification (NCBI taxonomy): domain Eukaryota; kingdom Viridiplantae; phylum Streptophyta; class Magnoliopsida; order Poales; family Poaceae; genus Triticum; species Triticum timopheevii. The sequence continues at coordinate 144,073,829 of OY997272.1, forward strand.
AAAGGTGGTTTATTCAAAATTTCAAAGACACATGCAAGCAGCCTATGTCAATTCTGGATTTCAACTCTTATGTCCAGGGTGAAGGCGAGTCAACAACCAATTGGGTGTGTTGGATCTCAGCTGTTATACACTCATCGGATAGTATCAATGCCCTTTCAGCAGTCCTGATGTTGGAGAAGAATTGTCGTTTTCTTCCCCTTAAGCAGAAATTGGGGCGGCTTAAATGCAATTGCAATGATATGGGGGAGCTCATGGCGGATCTTGTCAAGTATGCCGACTCTGATAGCACTAAAGACCATGAGTCTGATGTGAGAAGACTGGGAAAGGGAAGAAGAGTGGCAATGCAGAGGGACATCATAACATGGCTGGTCAAGGTGGCAATGGTAAGCGCAAGGCCGATGATAGTTTAGACTTTGTGGCTAACACCAATACGCAGAGTACTAACCAGCATCTTAAGGGGAAAGCACCAGCACCCCGGTTTGGAGGGCCAAAGTTCAACCTTGAGGCCATGATGAATCAGCCTTGCCCAAAACACGGAACCTAGGACAAGCTGGCCAGTCATCTGTGGAAGGATTGCTTCATCATGAGGGAGTATAGAAACTCCATTTTTTTCCAGAATAATCATGAACCGCATGGTGGTTCAGGATCCGGCTCTCATGGACCTGGGTTTAGAGGTGGCGGTTCAAGCTCCGGTTTTCAGGGCCAAGTAAATCAAGGTGGTTTTAGTGAGCAATCTGGCCAAGGGAATCAACACCAGCAGTCTAGTTATCAGAGCAATCCAAAGCAGCTGAATAGTGGTCAATATCATGTGTTCACCACAAGTCTGTGCAAGCGAGACCAGAAAATCCATAAGCAGGCGGTGAACTCAGTTGAGCCGGCGGTGCCTCGTTATTTGAGGTGGTTTGAGCAGCTTATTGTATGGAGCTGCGAGGATCACCCGCCCTGGGTTGACAATCCAGGTCAGTTGGCATTGGTGGTTGCTCCTCAGGTAGGAGGGTATAAGCTTACAAAGGTGCTCATGGATGGGGGCAGTAGCATCAATATCCTTTACTATAAGACTTTCCGTCGTATGAATTTGACTGACAAGGATCTTAAGACATCTTCTACTGTTTTCCATGGGGTGGTGCGTGGTAAGTCGGCGTATCCAATGGGTAAGATAACTCTAGAGGTGGCCTTTGGAGATGACCATGATTCCAAAGCTGAGAAGTTGACCTTTGAGGTGGTTAAAATCAAGAGCCCATACCATGCTTTGTTCGGGCATCCGGCTTACGCCAAGTTTATGGCGGGGCCGTGTTATGTTTATTGTAGCTTAAAATGCCGGGTCATACGGGCACCATTACGGTGCATGGTAATAGGAAGATTGCCTTGGACTGTGAAGAGGGTGATGCTGCATATGCTGAGTCGGCCTGTGCCACTAAGGAGTTAAAGTTTTATAAATATAATGTTGACCCGCCAGATATGACACCTCTAAAGAAGCCAACTATAGAGAATGAGCCCGTGTTGAAGTTTAAATCGACAGATGACACTAAGATGGTTGATTTTGTTCCTGGCGACTCATCCAAGCAGTTCAGCATCAGTGCTAATATGGATCCGAAATAGGAAAGCGCGCTCATCGAGTTCGTCCGTGAGAATTGGGACATCTTTGTAACGCCCCGGATCTGATGCGCCAGGTGTATGCCAGTTATTCGCCGTCATTGCCATGTCATTTGCTTGCGTGTTGCATTTTATCATGTCATCATGTGCATCTCATTTTGCATTCGTGTTCATCTCATGCATCCGAGCATTTTCCCCGTTGTCCGTTTTGCGATCCGGCACTCCTATGTCCTCCGGCGTCCCCCTTTTGTCTCCTGTTGTGAGCGGGTGTTAAACATTCTCGGAATGGACCGTGGTTTGCCAAGCGGCCTTGGTACACCACCTGTAGACCGCCTGTCAAGTTTCGTGCCATTTGGAGGTCGTTTGATACTCCAACGTTTAATCGGGTAACCATAAAAGCCCTCTTTGTTTGCAGCCCAAAACCCCCTTCAAAGTGGCCCAAAACCCATCCAAACCCCCTCCATGCTCTCGGCTGTTCGATCATGATCGTGTGGGCGAAAACCGCACTCCATTTGGAGCCTCCTAGCTCCCTCTACCTATAAGTATGTGCTCCCCTCCCAAAAATTCGCGGATGAAAACACTCCTAACCCTAGCCCCGCTCCCTCTCCGCACCTGGACATGTCCGCCGCCTCCGGACAAAGCCGCCGCCGCCGTCCAGCCAACCAGCGTCCGCCACCTGTCCTCGCGCCGCCTCTCGCTGCCGTGGCCTGCGGAGCCCATCCTGGGCCCGCGCGGGCCCGCTCCCGCGCCCGCTCGCCCGCGCCTCGCCGGAGAGCGCCGCCCGGCCCAATCCGCCTCGCCCGCGCCGCCGCACCGGATCTCCGCCGCCGTGGCCGCCGCCTCCGCCGCCCCGGCGTTCGCCGCCCGGTCGGCCCCCGTCTCCCCGTCGAGCCTCGCCGGCGCCGTCCTCGTCCCTCCACCGCCGTCCCTCTGCGCCGGCCCCCATCTCCGTCCGAGGTCGTGCCCCTGCGCGCCCCGCCGGCGGAAGGTCGCCGCCGCCCCGAGTCCAGCGCCGCCCCGGCCTCCTCCGCGCCTCCCGCGCCCTCCGGCCACCAGCCCCGCCCCGGCCTCCTCCGCCCCTCTCCGATGTCTCCGGCCATCTCCCTCAACTCCGGCAAACTCCAGCCGCCTCGAAGTCCGTGCCCGCAGCCCCCAGATCCAGATCCAAAACGAAGGTTGACCCCAATTTTTGCCTAAGTCCCTGAGATTTTGACATTATCATGCCATGTTCATCGCATCATAACTTGTTGCATGCTGCTCCGTTTTGCGCGTGTAATATATTAAATTGTTCGCCTCATCGAGTACTCCATTTCATTCCATTGCATCATGTTCATTTGAGTCAATCTTGATGCCTGAATCATCGTTGCAAGAGTGCTAGTTGATGTTAATCTGCTGAAACTGTTATAACTTGATGATTTGTCATTTTTGCCATGTTTGATGTGTGCCTCCTATGAACTTGAGCCCTACATGTGTGTTGAACTACATCATGCCATCTTTACAGGGGTGAAATACATGTATTTTGGTGAGTCTTGAAGTGAGTGCATCGAGCTCGTGAAGTAGGGTACTTGTTGTTGCAATTTTCCTAGACAGATTCTGCTATATCATGATGCTGTGTTAACCTGCTGCTACAAGTCATTCTATGCATAATCTGGAGATGTTCACTAAGGATGTTTTGATATACATGTCATGCTCTATCCACTCATGCCCCTGGTTGCATTTATAGCCTGTTGTAGATTGTTGTAATCTTGCTCTCAAATTGCTAAATAATGTTGCTGTCAGTCTGTTAACATTAAGTTCAGTTTTGCCATGTGTGTTGCTAGTGATCCATGCACCCTATTGACTTGCTATTGCCATGCTTAGCTTCATAAACATGTCTTCTTACTGTTGGTTGCCTTGCCTTGCCATGTATTTCTCTTTGGTGAGTGGTTCAAGCTCACCAACATGCCTACTTATTGTTGTTCCTGCCATGTATGAATCTGTCATATCTTTTGCTATGTTTACATGGGTGCCATCATATCTTCTGATCCTTTTTGGCTCATGGTCAATAAAGGACTATTGTTCTATGCATTTAGTAGATTCATGCCATGCCTTTGTTTGCCATATTAAGTTCCTGTAACATGTTGTTTGATAGCTCTAAACATTGCAACCTGATGTTATTTCTGCTAAGCCTGAAACTGTTATTATTTGCAATTTTGCCATGTCCTTTTGAGCATGTTCTAGTGATTTCTGGAGATAGCTCAGTGTTCATGTTTTGTCATGATTTACCTGTAATTCATGCCCATGCCTTTTGTTATTACGTTGTGGTACTGTAGCATGTTGTTTTGGTGCTCGCTAGATGCCTAGTTGCTGTTTTGGACAGCTTGTCCTTTAAACTTGTATTGTGTGTATGTGTTGAACCGTTGCTCCGTTTTGAGTGTGCTCTATATGCAACTTGCTTAGAATTGCATGTAGTTTCATATTATCATGTTGCATCCTTGTTTTGAGGTGTTTGCTTGATGTTTGACTGCATTTTTCATCAATGCCATGCTTAACTTGTTTTGTTCATATCTTCTAGGCCGTAGCTCCAAATCTAATGAACTTTATATGTAACTTGACTAGAATTTCGTGTAGATCATCTTGGTGCATCTTAACTTGCTGTTTAACTACTTGAACTTAAGGTTTATTCAGTTCTGGACCAACTTTGAAAATTGCATATGAGGACTTACCGGAATTGTTATATGTTGTTTCCGGCCTCATTTAAACTTGCCTTGATGTGTTGTTCTTGTTTGCATCATCTCTTGCCATGAGTTGCCTCATCTAGCTTCATCATACATCATGCTTGGTTGTGCATCATGTCTTGAATATGTGTGGTGTGTTTACCATGTTGTGTGCTTCTTCTCGATAGTTCCCATTTCGTTGCGATCGTGAGGATTCGTTCGTCTACGCTTGGTTCGTCTTCGTGGCTTCATCTTCTTCATGGACTTGTTCTTCTTCCTTGCGGGATTTCAGGCAAGATGACCGCTACCCTAGATCTCACTACTATCATTGCTATGCTAGTTGCTTCGTTCTATCGCTATGCTGCGCTACCTATCACTTGTTCTTCAAGCCTCCCAATTGCCATGTCAGCCTCTAACCTTTGTCACCCTTCCTAGCAAACCGTTGCTTGGCTATGTTACCGCTTTGCTCAGCCCCTCTTATAGCATTGTTAGTTGCAGGTGAAGTTGAAGATTGCTCCATGATGGACAGGATTATGTTGGGATATCACAATATCTCTTATATTATTAATGCATCTATATATTTGGTAAAGGGTGGAAGGCTCGGCCTTATGCCTGGTGTTTTGTTCCACTCTTGCCGCCCTAGTTTCCGTCATACCAGTGTTATGTTCCCGGATTTTGCGTTCCTTACGTGGTCGGGTGATTTATGGGACCCCCTTGACAGTTTGCTTTGAATAAAACTCCTCCAGCAAGGCCCAACCTTGGTTTTACCATTTGCCTCACCTAGCCCTTTTTCCCTTGGGTTTCCGGATCCCGAGGGTCATCTTTATTTTAGCCCCCCCCCCCCCCCGGGCCAGTGCTTCTCTAAGTGTTGGTCCGAAACGAGCAACCTGCGGGGCCCCCTCGGGGAAACTCGAGGTCTGATTTTACTCATAGCTTGACTTATCTGGTGTTGCCCTGAGAACGAGATATGTGCAGCTCCTATCGGGATTGTCAGCGCATCGGGCGGCTTTGCTGGTCTTGTTTTACCATTGTCGAAATGTCTTGTAAACCGGGATTCCGAGACTGATCGGGTCTTCCTGGGAGAAGGTATATTCTTTGTTGATCGCGAGAGCTTATCATGGGCTAAGTTGGGACACCCCTGCAGGGTATAAACTTTCGAGAGCCGTGCCCGCGGTTATGTGGCAGATGGGAATTTGTTAATGTCCAGTTGTAGATAACTTGACACCAGATCCGAATTAAAATGCATCAACCGCGTGTGTAGCCGTGATGGTCTCTTTTCGGCGGAGTCCGGGAAGTGAACAAGGTTTTGGGTTATGTTTGACGTAAGTAGGATTTCAGGATCACCTCTTGATCATTGCTAGCTTCACGACCGTTCCTTTGCTTCTCTTCTCGCTCTCATTTGCGTATGTTTGTCACCATATCATGCTTAGCCGCTGCTGCAACCTCACTACTTTACCCCTTCCTTTCCCATTAAGCTTTGCTAGTCTTGATACCCATGGTAATGGGATTGCTGAGTCCTCGTGGCTCACAGATTACTACAACAACAGTTGCAGGTACAGGTTATGCGATGATCATGACGCGAGAGCGATGTTTTCTTGTTATGGTGTTCCTCTCCTGCAGGGTGGATGTCGTTTGAGTTTCTGTTTGTGTTTCATCCGTAGTTGGATGGTGCTCTTATGTATGACGATGTTGTATTCGTGTGGCATTGTATGCCTCTTGTATGTATCCCCATCTATTATGTAATGTTGATGTAATGATATCCACCTTGCAAAAGAGTTTCAATATGCGGGTCTATCCTTGGTGGGACCTTCGAGTTCCTTTTGGATAGGGTCGCATATTGGGTGTAACAAGTTGGTATCAGAGCCTCGACCGACCATAGGAGCCCCCTTGTTTGATCGTGTAGTTTGGCCGTTGCTGAGTCTAGAAGAAAACTGTTTTCGGAGTCTAGTTATATCGGAGAGTAGGAATTCTTTTTACTCCTCAGCCCCTTCGTCGCTCTGGTCAGGAATCTTGACGTAGGTGTTTTGAACTACTCCTCTTCCTCTTCAAATTTTCTTTAGGATCATGCAGTTGGTTTTTCGATCGTTATTCCTCAGCTCTTTGCATCCGGTGCATTTCTCGTCAAGATGATTCGACCCTCTTTGTTTTTGCAAGTTCAATCCTCAGTTGCTTTCTTTTCCCACCTATCCACCCCTTTTTCTTCTCAGAGCCGGAGTCCGTAATCGAGTATCCATCCTACTCGTGTGAAGCCTTTGTTTTCTTTCAACCGGTGTTTTCTCTTCAAGATATTCGTTGGTTCCCCCTTCCAAGTGTCTTTGTTTTCCCCGCCCTCCCACCCTCTTCTTCCCAGAGTCTGAGTCTGTTTCGACCATCAATTTCATTTGTGTGGAGCCTCTTCAATTTTTTGTCAATTATTTCAACCGGTGAATTCTCGTCTCGTTCGACATTCTTCATCTCTTTTTCTTTTCCGGTGGATTCAATTCAAGTTTTTCGGTGTTGATCACATTCTTTCCCTCGGCTCAAGTGTTTTCCCTGCTCGTTTGCCTCTCGCCATTCAATCATTCCAGAGTTTGGAAGACATCTCAGGAGATTCGTCTGTGTTCCAATTAATTCAAGGTTGTTGCATCATTCAAATATTTTAATTGTTCCGGTGCATCATCTATCTGATCAACAATCCTTTTCAACGGTGGTTTTCTCTTTAGTGGGCCCTAACCCACAGCTCTTTTACCAGGATCTTACCTGACTCTTCTAATTTCCCCGGAGTTATTCTCAATTCTTTTCAAGTGTGACGTAAGAATGGATTTCATTATTCAGATGACTTTCCAAGATCGATTTCAAATCATTTTCATTGTTGGATCAACCTCTTCGTTTTTCATTCTCCCGGAGTATCTCAGTAAATTTTGGTGGTGTTTCTCGTTGTCATTTGAAGATCGAAGAATATTTTGCTCTAAATCTTGTCTGTTCTTGCGAAGTTTTGTGGTTCTAGCTTCATGTTATCCTCTTGAATTATTCCATTTGTCAGATATTCTTTTCTTACCCATCCGGAGTATGTCAGAAGTTGTTTTTCCATTTCTTTTCACCGGAGGCCATCATTCCAGAAAAATTCTTTGTCCTCACATTTCAGCTACTGTTATCTAATTACCCGGTGCTTCGTTCAAGTATTTTTTCAATCAGTTCGCGATCCCTTCATTATCTTGTCTCTTTTATCCCTCAAGTATCTTTGTGCTTTTCTAATTCTTCCCGGGGATTCATTCTCTTTCATCAGTCATTTTCTAATTCTTACGGTGGTTCCTTCAGATCCCTTTTCCTTGATTATCATTTTAATTCATTCATTCATTTCAATCCTACCGGTGGTTCATGAAGACCTTCCCAAATTTCACGCTATTTTTACCCCTCAATCCTTTTCCAACAAGAATAAGTACTATGCAAGAATCAATTGCTTGTCATCAATTTAAGTTGATGAAGGATAAACATACAATAAATCTTATTCTTATTTCCTCAAAGTGATTAACCCCTTCCCTCGGAGTTTGTTCTTGATGAACAAATTCTAGCTCCAAGTGTTTTCATCTTTTCTTTTCCGGAGTCCAAATTTTCTCGGCCACTTCGTCGGAACCCCCATCTAAATCATCGCAAGGCTTGAATCTTTATTCTTTCATCCTTCATTCTATCTCATCATCCTTTTGTCCCCGGAGTTCTTCATGGTGGTTATTCATGATTTAATTCATTCTTTCAAGTGTTCAGCAAGATTCTTATTCAAGGAGTTCAAGTATCTTTTCTTCTCACGTCTCGAAGTGCAATTAATTCTCCATATTCTTTTGAAGTGGAGTTTTGCATTTCTTCATTCTTCTAAGCTATCCAATCATTTCCGTTTGTGGCCGGTTATCACCTTATAATTTTGAGATGTTATCCATAAGTCCACAACAAGCGTATTCTCTTCGTTGTTGATTCTTCTCAACAACTCCGTTCAATCCTTTCTTCTAAGGTTGCTTTCTATTTCATTCGTGGTAGAAGTTGTCATCTTCTTCCCCGTTCTTCGCTTCCCACTCTTTCAATTCTTCCGGAGGCATTGTGTTGTTCCTCTCGTCAACTATCGTTCCATTTTGTCAATCTCAGTTCCAACTCTTCCCATGTTCAGCTGGACTGCTACCTAAATCCTTTCAGCCTTATTCGTTTCTTATCTCGTTCTAACCGGAGTGATTTCAGAGTCTATCTTGTTTTCACGAGCATTTGATTCTCGTCATATTTGCGTTCATCTTTTCGAACCGAGTGCTCTTGACTTTGTTCATCTTTTCTCTTGAGTTCTTGCTTCACCTCATCCCTTTTCCCTCCATCTCGGTCCTAAGATCTCGGGACGAGATCTCTTGTTAGTGGAGGAGAGTTGTAACGCCCCGGATCTGATGCGCCAGGTGTATGCCAGTTATTCGCCGTTGTTGCCATGTCATTTGCTTGCGTGATGCATTTTATCATGTCATCATGTGCATCTCATTTTGCATACGTGTTCATCTCATGCATCCGAGCATTTTCTCCGTTGTCCGTTTTGCGATCCGACACTCCTATGTCCTCCGGGGTCCCCCTTTTGTCTCCTGTTGTGAGCGGGTGTTAAACTTTCTCAGAATGGACCATGGTTTGCCAAGCAGCCTTGGTACACCACCTGTAGACCGCTTGTCAAGTTTCGTGCCATTTGGAGGTCGTTTGATACTCCAACGGTTAACCGGGTAACCTAAAATCCCTCTTTGTTTGCAGCCCAAAACCCCCTTCAAAGTGGCCCAAAACCCATCCAAACCCCCTCCATGCTCTCGGTCGTTCGATCACGATCGTGTGGGCGAAAACCGCACTCAATTTGGAGCCTCCTAGCTCCCTCTACCTATAAGTATGTGCTCCCCTCCCAAAAATTCGCGGATGAAAACACTCCTAACCCTAGCCCCGCTCCCTCTCCGCGCCTGGACATGTCCGCCGCCTCCGGACAAAGCCGCCGCCGCCGTCCAGCCAACCGGCGTCCGCCACCTGTCCTCGCACTGCCTCTCGCTGCCGCGGCCCACGGATCCCATTCGGGGCCCGCGCGGGCCCGCTCCCGCGCCTCGCCGGACAGCGCCGCCCGGCGCGATCCGCCTCGCCCGCACCGCCGCGCCGGATCTCCGCCGCCGTGGCCGCTGCCTTCGCCGCCCCGGCGTTCGCCGCCCGGTCGGCCCCCATCTCCCCGTCGAGCCCGCCGGCGCCGTCCTCGTCCCTCCGCCGCCGTCCCTCTGCGCCGGCCCCCATCTCCATCCGAGGTCGCGCCCCTGCGCGCCCCGCCGGAGCAAGGTCGCCGCCTCCCCGAGTCCAGCGCCGCCCCAGCCTCCTCTGCGCCTCCCCGCGCCCTCCGGCCACCAGCGCCGCCCCGGCCTCCTCCGCCCCTCTCCGACATCTCCGGCCATCTCCCTCAACTCCGGCAAACTCCGGCCGCCTCGAAGTCCGTGCCCGCAGCCCCCAGATCCAGATCCAAAACGAAGGTTGACCCCGATTTTTGCCCAAGTCCCTGAGATTTTGACATTATCATGCCATGTTCATCACATCATAACTTGTTGCATACTGCTCCGTTTTGTGTGTAATATATCAAATTGTTCGCCTCATCGAGTACTCCATGTCATTCCATATCATCATGTTCATTTGAGTCCATCTTGACGCCTGAATCACCGTTGCAAGAGTGCTAGTTGATGTTAATCTGCTGAAACTGTTATAACTTGATGATTTTTCATTTTTGCCATGTTTGATGTGTGCCTCCTATGAACTTGAGCCCTGCATGTGTTTTGAACTACATCATGCCATCTTTACAGGGGTGCAATCCATGTATTTTTGTGAGTCTTGAAGTGAGTGCATCGAGCTCGTGAACTAGGGTACTTGCTGTTGTTGTTTTGCTAGACAGATTCTGCTATATCATGATGCTATGTTAACCTGCTGCTACAAGTCATTCTATGCATAATCTGGAGATGTTCAATAAGGATGTTTTGTTATACATGTCATGATCTATCCATTCATTCCCCTGGTTGCATTTATAGCCTGCTGTAGATTGTCGTAATCTTGCTCTCAAATTGCTAAATAATGTTGTTGTCAGTCTGTTAACATTAAGTGCAGTTTTGCCATGTGTGTTGCTAGTGATCCATGCACCCTATGGACTTGCTATTGCCATGCTTAGCTTCATAAACATGTCTTCTTACTATTGGTTGCTGTCGGTGTCAAAACCAGCGGATCTCGGGTAGGGGGTCCCGAACTGTGCGTCTAGGCGGATGGTAACAGGAGACAAGGGACACGATGTTTTACCCAGGTTCGGGCCCTCTTGAGGGAGGTAAAACCCTACGTCCTGCTTGATTAATATTGATGATGTGTATTACAAGAGTGGATCTACCACGAGATCAAGGAGGCTAAACCCTAGAAGCTAGCCTATGGTATGATTGTTGTAATGGAGGTTATGTCCTACGGACTAAAGCCCTCCGGTTTATATAGACACCGGAGAGGGCTAGGGTTACACAGAGTCGGTTACAATGGTAGGAGATCTACATATCCGTATTGCCAGGCTTGCCTTCCACGCCAAGGAAAGTCCCATCCGGACACGGGACGGAGTCTTCAATCTTGTATCTTCGTAGTCTTGGAGTCCGGCGAACGATGATAGTCCGGCTGTCCGGACACCCCCTAGTCCAGGACTCCCTCAGTTGCCTTGCCATGCCATGTATTGCTCTGTGGTGAGTGGTTCAAGCTCACCAACATGCCTACTTATTGTTGTTCCTGCCATGTATGAATCCGTCATATCTTTTGCTATGTTTACATGGGTGCCATCATATCTTCTGATCCTTTTTGGCTCATGGTCAACAAAGGACTACAAAGGACTATTGTTCTATGAATTCAGTAGATTCATGCCATGCCTTTGTTTGCCATATTAAGTTCCTGTAACATGTTGTTTGATAGCTCTAAACATTGCAACCTGATGTTATTTCTGCTTAGCCTGAAACTGTTATTATTTGCAATTTTGCCATGTCCTTTTGAGCATGTTCTAGTGATTTCTGGAGATAGCTCAGTGTTCATGTTTTGTCATGCTTTACCTGTAATTCATGCCCATGCCTTTTGTTATTACGTTGTGGTACTGTAGCATGTTGTGTTGGTGCTTGCTAGATGCCTAGTTGCTGTTTTGGACAGCTTGTCCTTTAAACTTGTATTGTGTGTATGTGTTGAACCGTTGCTCCGTTTTGAGTGTGCTCTATATGAAACGTGCTTAGAATTGCATGTTGTTTCATATTATCATGTTGCATCCTTGTTTTGAGGTGGTTGCTTGATGTTTGACTACATTTTGCATCAATTCCATGCTTAACTTGTTTTGTTCATATCTTCTAAGCCGTAGCTCCAAATCTAATGAACTTTATATGTAACTTGACTAGAATTACGTGTAGATCATCTTGGTGAATCTTAACTTGCTGTTTAACTACTTGAACTTAAGGTTTATTCAGTTCTGGACCAACTTTGAAAATTGCATATCAGGACTTGCCGGAATTGTTATATGTTGTTTCCGGCCTCATTTAAACTTGCCTTGATGTGTTGTTCTTGTTTGCATCATCTCTTGCCATGAGTTGCCTCATCTAGATTCGTCATACATCATGCTTGGTTGTGCATCATGTCTTGACTATGTGTGGTGTGTTTACCATGTTGTGTGCTTCTTCCCGATAGTTCCTGTTTCGTTGCGATTGTGAGGATTCGTTCGTCTACGCTTGGTTCGTCTTCGTGGCTTCATCTTCTTCATGGACTTGTTCTTCTTCCTTGCGGGATTTCAGGCAAGATGACCGCTACCCTGGATCTCACTACTGTCATAGCTATGCTAGTTGCTTCGTTCTATCGCTATGCTGCGCTACCTATCACTTGTTCTTCAAGCCTCCCAATTGCCATGTCAGCCTCTAACCTTTGTCACCCTTCCTAGCAAACCGTTGCTTGGCTATGTTACCGCTTTGCTCAGCCCCTCTTATAGCATTGTTAGTTGCAGGTGAAGTTGAAGATTGCTCCATGATGGACAGGATTATGTTGGGATATCACAATATCTCTTATATTATTAATGCATCTATATATTTGGTAAAGGGTGGAAGGCTCGGCCTTATGCCTGGTGTTTTGTTCCACTCTTGCCGCCCTAGTTTCCGTCATACCAGTGTTATGTTCCCGGATTTTGCGTTCCTTACGCGGTCGGGTGATTTATGGGACCCCCTTGACAGTTCGCTTTGAATAAAACTCCTCCAGCAAGGCCCAACCTTGGTTTTATCATTTGCCTCACCTAGCCCTTTTTTCCCTTGGGTTTCCGGAGACTGAGGGTCATCTTTATTTTAGCCCCCCCCCCGGGGCCAGTGCTTCTCTAAGTGTTGGTCCGAAACAAGCAACCTGCAGGGTCCCCTCGGGGAAACTCGAGGTCTGGTTTTACACGTAGCTTGACTTATCCGGTGTTGCCCTGAGAACGAGGTATGTGCAGCTCCTATCAGGATTGTCGGCGCATCGGCCGGCTTTGCTGGTCTTGTTTTACCATTGTCGAAATGTCTTGTAAACCGGGATTCCGAGACTGATCGGGTCTTCCTGGGAGAAGGTATATCCTTCATTGATCGTGAGAGCTTATCATGGGCTAAGTTGGGACACCCCGGTAGGGTATAAACTTTTGAGAGTCGTGCCCGCAGTTATGTGGCAGATGGGAATTTGTTAATGCCCGGTTGTAGATAACTTGACAGCAGATCTGAATTAAAACGCATCAACCGCGTGTGTAGCCGTGATGGTCTCTTTTCGGCGGAGTCCAGGAAGTGAACACGGTTTTGGGTTATGTTTGACGTAAGTAGGAGTTCAGGATCACCTCTTGATCATTGCTAGCTTCACGACCGTTCCTTTGCTTCTCTTCTCGCTCTCATTTGCATATGTTAGCCACCATATCATGCTTAGCCGTTGCTGCAACCTCACCACTTTACCCCTTCCTTTCCCATTAAGCTTTGCTAGTCTTGATACCCATGGTAATGGGATTGCTTAGTCCTCGTGGCTCACAGATTACTACAACAACAGTTGCAGGTGCAGGTTATGCGATGACCATGACGAGAGCGATGTTTGCTTGTTATGGAGTTCCTCTCCTGCTTCTTCTTCGATCAGGGGATAGGTTCCAGGTCGGCAGCCTGGGATAGCAGGGTGGATGTCGTTTGAGTTTCTGTTTGTGTTTCATCCGTAGTTGGATGGTGCTCTTATGTATGACGATGTTGTATTCGTGTGGCATTGTATGCCTCTTGTATGTATCCCCATCTATTATGTAATGTTGATGTAATGATATCCACCTTGCAAAAGCATTTCAATATCCGGGTCTATCCTTGGTGGGACCTTTGAGTTCCTTTTGGATAGGGTCGCATATTGGGAGTGGCAATCTTTGCATGGAAACCTTCTGACATGCCACGTGTACCGAGGGAACTTGCTAAGCACACTCTTAATGTGGATCCAAAGTCTAAACCGCTCAAGCAATTCCTTCGTCGTTTTAATGAAGAGAGGTGCAAGGCGATTGGTGAAGAAGTAGCCCAGCTCTTGGCGGCAGGGTTCATCATGGAAGTTTTTCATCCTAAGTGGTTGGCTAACCCGGTGCCGGTACTTAAGAAAAACGGCACTTGGCGTATGTGTGTGGATTATACAGACCTTAATAAGGTCTGTCCGGCTGACCCTTTTGCTCTCCCTCGTGTTGATCAGATTATTGATGCTACGGTGGGTTGCAAGTGTTTCAGCTTTTTGGATGCTTATTGTGGTTATCATCAGATCAAGATGGCAGTTAAGGACCAGGAGAAGACAGCTTTCATCACTCCCTTTGGAGCCTTCTGCTATGTGTCTATGCCCTTTGGGCTCAAGAGTGCCCGGGCGACTTACCAACGGTGTGTTCAGAATTGCCTTCATGACCAGATTGGACGCAATGTTCACGCCTATGTGGATGATATTGTTGTGAAATCCAGGAAGAAGGAAACTTTGATAGATGTTTTGAAAGAGACCTTTGACAAGCTCTGGGTGTATAAAATGATGCTTAACCAGGCCAAGTGTGTCTTTGGCATGCCAATAGGCAAGTTATTGGGTTTCCTGGTTTCTGAAAAGGGCATTGAAGCTAAGCCGGAGAAAATCAAGGCTATCACTTCTTTGGCTAAGCCAGCATGTATCAATGACGTCTTGCGATTGGCGGGTTGTATTGCAGCTTTAAGTCGGTTTTATAAGCCGCCTGGGAGAGAAGGCTATCCCTTTTATCAAATGATGAAGAAGACAGATGACTTTGTTTGGAGCGATGCTGCTAATGAGGTGTTTGAGGAGCTTAAGAGGCAGTTGGCTGAGCCACCGGTTCTTGCAGCTCCTATTGAGAAGGAGCCCTTGCTTTTATATGTGGTTGCAAACAACAAGCTATCAGTGTGGCAGTTGTGGTTGAAAGGAAGGAGTCAGGCCGGTTAAAAGGCCGGTTTATTATGTTAGTGAGGTGCTCATTGAGTCCAAGCAGAGATACCCACATTGGTAGAAATTGGTTTATGGCGTGTTCATGGCTAGCCGCAAGTTGAAGCAATATTTCCTTGGTAATCCCATCACTGTGGTTAGTTCTGCTCCCTTGGGAGATATTATTCAAAACTGACAAGCCACAGGCCAGGTGGCTAAGTGGGCCATTGAGCTTGGACCCCATGGCTTGAAATATATGCCTCGGACAGTTATAAAGTCTCAAGTACTTGTGGATTTCATCCATGACTGGACGAAATTGCAGATGCCTGAGGATAAGCTAGATAGCACATATTGTACTATTCACTTCAATGGATCCAGGCAATTGGAAGGCTCGGGGGCTGGAGTTATATTGACTTCCCCATGCGGTGATAAATTTTGTTATGTTTTAAGGTTGATGTTCCCTTGTACTAACAATGCAGCTGAGTATGAAGCCTTGCTCCATGGTCTTCAGATGGCTAAAGAGATGAATCTAAGCCTGGTGAGGTGTTTTGGCGACTCAGACTTGGTGGCTCAGCAAGTGTCAGGAACTTGGGATTCAAAGGATCCACTCATGGCGGCTTATCGCCGAGAAGTTGACACTATTGCTGGTCATTTCAAAGGTTATCAAGTGGAGCATGTTGATCACCGAAAAAATGAGGCTGCTAATGCTTTAAGCCGGCTGGGGGTCTCAGCGTAAGCCGGTGCCCCCTAATGTTTTCCTCGATGTTTTGCATAACCATCAGTCAAATTGCCTACAAAGGAAGATCTTGCAATTCCTGACCCGGAGGCATAACTGGTGGCGGCTCTCCATGTTATTCCTGATTAGGCTATTCCATATTTGTCTTATATGACCTGGGGCGAGTTACTTGAGGATGGAACCTTGGCCAGGCAAATAACCCGGAGGTCTAAGTCAATGACTATTGTCAATGGTGAGCTACACAGATGCAGTGTTACAGGAGTGTTTCAACGATGCATTTCTCCTGAGGAGGGTCGTGAAATTCTAAGGGAGATTCATGAAGGAGACTGTGGTCATCATGCCGGCTCTGAGTCTCCCTTTGCTAAAACTTTTCATCATGGGTTTTATTGGCTGACGGCTCATGCTGATGCGGAAGATCTGGTCAGTAAATGTGATGGCTGTCAGAAATTTTCAAGATGAGCTCACGTGCCGGCTCAAGAATTGAGGATGATTCCAATTACTTGGCCATTTGTAGTCTGGGGGATGGATATGGTTGGGCCTTTTAAAAGGTCCAAGGACAAAAAGACTCATCTTCTGGTAGTTGTTGACAAGCTTACAAAGTGGGTTAAAGTTGAGCCAGTCAGCAAATGTGATGCAGCAACAACAGTTCAGTCCCTAAGGGAGCAGAACTGACCACAGTGATGGGATGACCCAGAAAATATTGCTTAAGCTTTCGGCTGGCCATGAACACCCCATAAATGAGCTCAATAAGCACCTCACTGATATAGTAAACCGTTCATTGAACCGGATATTCCTTGCCAGCCTCCTTCTGTTCCACCAAAATGGCCACACTGACGGCCCGGGCGTTAGCGGCCACATATAATAACAACAGCTCCTTATCAATAGGAGCAGCAAGTATTGGCGGCTCAACGAGCTGTCTCTTCAAAGCCTCAAACGCGTCATTAGCAGCATCACTCCAGACAAATTCATCTGTTTTCTTCATCATCTGGTACAACGGTATGGCCTTCTTACCCAACCGGCTTATGAACCGGCTTAAGGCAGCAATATGACCTGCCAGACACTGAACATCATTAATACACGCCGGCTTTGCGAGGGAGGTAATGGCCTTGATCTTCTCTGGGTTAGCCTCAATGCCTCTGTTAGAAACCAGAAAAACCAAAAGCTTGCCTGCTGGCACACCAAAAACGCACTTGGTCAGGTTAAGCATCATCTTGTAGACCCGGAGATTGTCGAAGATCTCCTTCAAATCATCTATCAAAGTTTCCTTCTCTCTGGACTTCACCACAGTATCATCCACATAAGCATGAACATTGCGCCCAACCTGACTGCGGAGACAGTTTTGTATACACACCGCTGGAAAGTCGCCTTGGCACTCTTAAGCCCAAAGGGCATAGACACATAGCAGAAGGCTCCAAAGGGAGTGATGAAAGTAGTTTTCTCATGGTCCTTAACTGCCATCTTGATCTGATGATAACCAGAATAAGCATCCAGAAAACTCAAACGCTCACAACCACCATAGCATCAATGATTTGATCAATACGAGGGAGAGCAAAAGGATCAGCCAGACAGGCCTTATTTAAGTCAGTGTAGTCCACACACATATGCCAAGTGCCGTTCTTCTTAAGCACCAGCACCGGGTTAGCCAACCACTCAGGATGAAAGACTTTCACAATGATCCCAGCCGCCAAGAGCCGGGCCACTTCTTCACCGATGGCCTTACGCCTCTCCTCATTGAAGCGATGAAGGAATTGCTTGACCAGCTTAAACTTAGGATCAATGTTAAGAGTGTGCTCTACGAGTTACCTAGGTACACCTGGCATGTCTGAAGGTTTCCATGCAAAGATGTCCCGGTTCTCACGGCTCAACTTGATGAGCGCGCTTTCCTATTTTGGATCCAGGTTAGCACTGATATTGAACTGCTTGCATGAGTCACCAAGAACAAAGTCAACCAGCTTAGTGTCATCGACCAACTTAAACTTCAGCACGGGATCATGCTCTGTAGTAGGCTTTTTCAAAGACGTCATATCCGCCGGATCAACATTGTCTTTGTAAAACTTCAACTCCTCTATTGCAGAGACAGACTCAGTGTAAGCAGCATCACCCTCTTCACACTCCAAAGCTATTTTCTGACTCCCATGCACTGTAATGGTTCCTTTGTAACCAGGCATCTTGAGCTACAAACAAACATAACAAGGTCGTGCCATGAACTTAGCATAAGCCGACCGTCCAAACAGAGCGTGATACGGGCTTCAGATCTTGACCACTTCAAAGATTAACTTCTCGGCCCTGGAATCATACTCATCTCCTAAGGCTACCTCCAACTCAATCTTGCCTACAGGGTATGCCGACTTACCAGGCACCACTCCATGGGAAACAGTATTGGACGTCTTAAGATTTTTATCAGTTAATCCATGCGACGAAAAGTATCATAGTAAAGGATATTAATGTTGCTACCTCCATCAATGAGTACCTTAGTGAATTTGTATCTACCAACCTGAGGCGCCACCACAAAAGCTAAGTGACCCGGATTATCAACCCGGGGTGGGTGATCCTCTCGGCTCCACATAATGGGTTGCTCAGACCATCACAAGTATTGGGGAACTGCCGGCTCAACAGTGTTTACAGCCCCTCTTATGAAGCTTCTGCTCCCGCTTGCATAGACTCGTGGTGAAACGTGGTACTGCCCGCTATTCAACTGCTTCGGTTGACTTTGATATCAAAACTGTTGCTATTGCTGACTCCCTTGGCCGGATTGTTGATTGTAACCACCCTGATTACCTTGATTATAACCACCCTGATTACCTTGATTATAACCACCCTGATTACTTTGATGGTGTTGGTGGCCCTGGAAGCCGGAATTAGAACCGCCACCGCCGTAGCCCGGGCCATGAGAACCGCCACCATCGGAACCTAAGCCGCCGCCCGGCCCATGGTTGTTGTGAAACAAGTTAGAATTTTTGAAAGCCCTCATTATTGAACAATCTTTCCAAAGATGAGTAGCGGGCTTCTCCTGCGTGCCATGCTTTGGACAGGGCTCATTCAACACCTGCTCGAGATTAGGACCTGATCCACCGGTCCGAGGAGGCGGCCTCCCCTTACGATGCTGATTATTGCTCTGTGCATTGGTCTAAGCCACAAACTCCGAGTTACCATCAGTCTGCTTATCGTTGCCCTCCTGATTCGTCGGGTTATGCTGCGGACCCTTGGCGTTGCCATTCTTCTTTCCCTCTACCGGTTTGTCATCATCAGACTCGGGGTCCTTGGTACTATCAGAGTCGGCATATTTGATTAGAGCCGCCATCAGCTGCCCCATATCATTTTAATCATGCTTGAGACGCCCTAGCTTCTGTTTAAGAGGCAAAAAAATGGAATTTTTTCTCCAACATTAAGACTGCAGAGCCGGCATTCATGTTATCGAATGAGTGTATGATAGCTTTGACCCGATGCACCCAATGGGTCATTGACTCACCCTCCTCTTGGGCGCAAGCATCTAAGTCCACAACCGACATGGGCTGTTTGCATGTGTCTTTAAAGTTCTGAATAAACTGGGCTTTTAGCTCAGCCCATGACCCGATGGAATTAGCCGGTAGCCCTTTTAACCAAGTATGGATCGTTCCATCCAGCATCGTGGTGAAGTATTTAGCACACACAGCATCACTGACCTCCAATAGTTCCATGGCCATCTCATAACTTGCAATCCATGCCTAAGGCGGTAAGTCGGCTGTGTAATTAGGCACCTTACGAGGTCCTTTGAAATCCTTGGGCAGATGCTCATTACGTAGAGCCGGCACCAAACAGGGTACACCTGTAGTGCTAGAGGTCACACCTGCCTCTACCAAAGTTGTTGGATAAACCGGAAGGGGCTGGTGAGCCGCCCGCTGAGCCTCCTGCTCAGCCTCTTGACGCACTACGTCCTGATCGACCAAGTTATGAGCTCCATCATGCGCCGGGTCATGCCCACGTGGCTGGTTACGGTGCTGGGCATTGCTTGAAACGGCTGGTGAGTCCATGTGCCTGCTATAACTCTGGCTTGGGCGAGGGGTCGAGTGAATCCTATCTCGACTGTAAGAATATGCCTCCTGCTGCACCAATGCTGTCTGAAGAAGCTCTCTGGCCCTTCGTGTTTCAACCGTCGCTGGTGTGTCGCCATCCACGGGAGAGCCGCCAATCGTGCCGCCACAGCAATCATGTTCTCCAAAGGATTGGAATAATGACCCGGTGGTGTTGGTACATGTTGAGGCGGAGCGCTATTCAGACGAGGGGGCTCCGTCATGCGTGGTTGAACCGGCATTCCAACCCCAGGTGCTGCAGCCTGGTTTATCTCCGGCGGCTTGCTGGCCCCCGCTCCAGGCGTGCAAAAAAGTTTTCTCGCCTCGTAAACCGGAGGTAGACGAGACTTGTGCCTCCTCCTCATGATTTCATTTGAAGCATTTTGATCCATCGTAAGCCAAAAAGCCTCTGACTGAATCCGCTGGGCCTGAGCATCCAGAGCAGCCCGTTCTGTGGCCATCCTGACGTCCTCAGCCGCCAGGTTCTCGTTGGCTTGTGCTACCTCATCACGCAGCTTTGCAACTTCCGCGCTATGATGAGCCTGATTTGCCGGGTTAACTTCCGCTGTTAACAAGGTTGTGAGTCTATCCAGCAACTCTGTCAACACCTGAGCCGGTGGGTGCACAGGGCCTCCTGCCCCGGCTGCCGTCACTGCTGCTAACCCGGAAGTCATTGCTGACGTGGTTGAAGAATTTTTCCCAGGCTGCGTACTAGCCATGAAGATTGCAACTTGGTTCGGCGGCTCATAGGGTTCCAGAATACTGTCGCCATCGGAACAGCCCCTAAGCCCGTCGTCTTGCAATTGGTACAAGGAAGTAGTCTCGCCTGTGGATGACTCACCATCAGAATAGATGGTCGTCTCACCGCCAGACATTGACCCTTCATCAAATTCCGCTCCATGGATGAATCCCACAAAAGCACGCTTCACGGCGGGCTAAGCTCAGGCGAGTCTCGCACGCTGAGCCGTCTCGATGATGTCGGTGCAGATGTCCGGCTCAGGGACCGGCTCGCCGATCTTGCCAATGAAGATGTGAATTCCGCCGAACGGGACCCAGTACCCGTACTCAATTGAGCCGGCCTCGAGGCCCCAGCCTGCAACATCGATGTAGAGCTTGCCGCGTTGACTCTTGGTCATTCGTCCCACATTGTATCCCTTGATCCCTTCGAAGCTGCCCTTTAAGAACTCGAAACCACCATGCGCTGGCCCCACGGTAGGTGCCAACTGTCGTGGAATAGTCACGGGAAATGTCCTAGTGAAAGGACTTAGTAGTGGAGCCATCGTAACTAGGTTAGCTTAAAGGGGTTAAACGGGACAAAGGACACAGGAGTTTATACTGGTTCGATCCCTTGCGGTGAAGGTAAAGGCCTACTCCAGTTTCGAGGTGGTATTGCTTATGTCTTGATTACCAGGGAGCGAATCCGCTTGACCTAGCTTTCAATCTGTTGTTTCTTACCCTGAACCGCCGCCAAGTCGTCCCATTATATACACAGGTTGATGCCCAATGGCTCATGGAGTCCTGGCCAGCTCATAGACAACGTGTCCAGCTCGGTGACTACCTATACATGCCTTACAATACAAGTCTTACACATATGGCGGTTTATTCCTACGGGCCTTATGTCGCCCTTGGGCCTTGGGCCCTTGCCTGTGAACCGCCATCTTCAATATCCTCATGGGCTTCATATCATGAATCTGTTGGGGAACGTAGTAATTTCAAAATTTTCCTACGCACACGCAAGATCATGGTGATGCATAGCAACGAGAGGGGAGAGTGTTGTCTACGTACCCTCGTAGACCGAAGCGGAAGTGTTGACGCAACGTAGAGGAAGTAGTCGTACATCTTCCCGGTCCAACCGATCCAAGCACAGTTACTCCGGCACCTCCGAGTTCTTGACACACGTACAGCTCGATGACGCACCCCGGGCTCCGATCCAGCAGAGCTTTAGGGAGGAGTTCCGTCAGCACGACGGCGTGGTGACGATCTTGATGTTCAAATGTCGCAGGGCTTCGCCTAAGCACCGCTACAATATGACCGAGGTGTAATATCGTGGAGGGGGCACCGCACATGGCTAAGGAACGATCACGATGATCAACTTGTGTCTCTGGGGTGCCCCCCTGTCCCCGTATATAAAGGAGGGAGGGAGGAGGGGGTCGGCCTAAGGAGGAGGCGCGCCCTAGGGGGGGGCAAACCTACTCCAAGTAGGTTTGGCCCCTCTTTCCTATTAGGAGTAGGAGAGGGAAGGAAGAGGGGGAGGAGAGAAGGAAAGGGGGGGCCGGCCCCCCTCCCAATTCGGATTGGGCTTGGGGGGGGCGCCCCCTCCTTTGCTCCTTCCTCCTCCTTTCCACTAAGGCCCAATAAGGCCCATATACTTACCGGGGGGTTCTGGTAACCTCCCGGAACTCCGGTATATTCCCAATCTCACCCGGAACCTTTCCGGTGTCCAAATATATCCGTCCAATATATCAATATTTATGTCTCGACCATTTCGAGACTCCTCGTCATGTCCGTGATCACATCCGGGACTCCGAACAACCTTCGGTACATCAAAATACATAAACTCATAATATAACTGTCATCGAAACCTTAAGCGTGCGGACCCTACGGTTCGAGAACAATGTAGACATGACCGAGACATGTCTCCGGTCAATAACCAATAGCAGGACCTGGATGCCCATATTGGTTCCTACATATTCTATGAAGATCTTTATCGGTCAAACCGCATAACAACATACGTTGTTCCCTTTGTCATCGGTATGTTACTTGCCCGAGATTCGATCGTCGGTATCCAATATCTAGTTCAATCTCATTACCGGCAAGTCTCTTTACTCGTTACATAATGCATCATCCCGTAACCAACTCATTGGTCACATTGCTTGCAAGGCTTATAGTGATGTGCATTACCGAGAGGGCCCAGAGATACCTCTCCGACAATCGGAGTGACAAATCCTAATCTCGAAATACGCCAACTCAACAAGTACCTTTGGAGACACCTGTAGAGCACCTTTATAATCACCCAGTTACGTTGTGACGTTTGGTAGCACACAAAGTGTTCCTCCGGTAAACGGGAGTTGCATAATCTCATAGTCATAGGAACATGTATAAGTCATGAAGGAAGCAATAGCAACATACTAAACGATCGGATGCTAAGCTAACGGAATGGGTCATGTCAATCAGATCATTCAACTAATGATGTGATCTCATTAATCAAATAACAACTCCTTGTTCATGGTTAGGAAACATAACCATCTTTGATTAACAAGCTAGTCAAGTAGAGGCATACTAGTGACACTCTGTTTGTCTATACATTCACACATGTATTATGTTTCCGGTTAATACAATTCTAGCATGAATAATAAACATTTATCATGATATAAGGAAATAAATAATAACTTTATTATTGCCTCTAGGGCATAGTTCCTTCAGTCTCCCACTTGCACTAGAGTCAATAATCTAGATTACATAGTAGTGATTCTAACACCCATGGAGTCTTGGTGTTGATCATGTTTTGCTCGTGGAGGAGGCTTAGTCAACGGGTCTGCAACATTCAGTTCCGTATGTATCTTGCAAATCTCTATGTCTCCCACCTGGACTAGATCCCGGATGGAATTGAAGCGTCTCTTGATGTGCTTGGTTCTCTTGTGAAATCTGGATTCCTTCGCCAAGGCAATCGCTCCAGTATTGTCACAAAAGATTTTCATTGGACCCAATGCACCAGGTATGACACCTGGATCGGATATGAACTCCTTCATCCAGACTCCTTCATTGGCTGCTTCCGAAGCAGCTATGTATTCCGCTTCACATGTAGATCCCGCCACGACGCTTTGCTTTGAACTGCACCAACTGACAGCTCCACCGTTTAATGTAAACACGTATCCGGTTTGCGATTTAGAATCGTCCGGATCAGTGTCAAAGCTTGCATCAACATAACCATTTACTCCATATACGAGAAACATATCCTTAGTCCTTTTCAGGTACTTCAGGATGTTCTTGACCGCTGTCCAGTGATCCACTCCTGGATTACTTTGGTACCTCCCTGCTAGACTTATAGCAAGGCACACATCAGGTCTGGTACACAACATTGCATACATGATAGAGCCTATGGCTGAAGCATAGGGAACATTTTTCATTTTCTCTCTATCTTCTGCAGTGGTCGGGCTTTGAGTCTTACTCAACTTCACACCTTGCAATACAGGCAAGAACCCTTTCTTTGCTTGATCCATTTTGAACTTCTTCAAAATTTTGTCAAGGTATGTGCTTTGTGAAAGTCCAATTAAGCGTTTTGATCTATCTCTATAGATCTTAATGCCCAATATGTAAGCAGCTTCACCGAGGTCTTTCATTGAAAAACTTTTATTCAAGTATCCCTTTATGCTATCCAGAAATTCTATATCATTTCCAATCAATAATATGTCATCCACATATAATATTAGAAATGCTACAGAGCTCCCACTCACTTTTTTGTAAATACAGGCTTCTCCAAAAGTCTGTATAAACCCAAATGCTTTGATCACACTATCAAAACATTTATTCCAACTCCGAGAGGCTTGCACCAGTCCATAAATGGATCGCTGGAGCTTGCACACTTTGTTAGCTCCCTTTGGATCGATAAAACCTTCCGGTTGCATCATATACAACTCTTCTTCCAGAAATCCATTCAGGAATGCAGTTTTTACATCCATTTGCCAAATTTCATAATCATAAAATGCGGCAATTGCTAACATGATTCGGACAGACTTAAGCGTCTCTACGGGTGAGAAGGTCTCATCGTAGTCAACCCCTTGAACTTGTCGAAAATCTTTTACAACAAGTCGAGCTTTGTAGACAGTAACATTACCGTCAGCGTCAGTCTTCTTCTTGAAGATCCATTTATTCTCAATTGCTTGCCGACCATCGGGCAAGTCAACCAAAGTCCATACTTTGTTCTCATACATGGATCCCATCTCAGATTTCATGGCTTCAAGCCATTTTGCGGAATCTGGGCTCACCATCGCTTCTTCATAGTTCGTAGGTTCATCATGATCTAGTAGCATGACTTCCAGAATAGGATTACCGTACCACTCTGGTGCGGATCTTACTCTGTTCGACCTACGAGGTTCTGTATTAACTTGATCTGAAGTTATATGATCGTCATCATCAACTTCCTCACTAGTTGGTTTTGACGTCACAGAAACCGGTTCCTGTGATGTATTATTTTCCAACAAGGGAGTAGGTACAGTTACCTCATCAAGTTCTACTTTCCTCCCACTCACTTCTTTCGAGAGAAAATCCTTCTCTAGAAAGGATCCATTCTTAGCAACGAATGTCTTGCCTTCGGATCTGTGATAGAAGGTGTACCCAACTGTCTCCTTTGGGTATCCTATGAAGACACATTTCTCCGATTTGGGTTCGAGCTTATCAGGTTAAAGCTTTTTCACATAAGCATCGCATCCCCAAACTTTAAGAAACGACAACTTTGGTTTCTTGCCAAACCATAGTTCATCAGGTGTCATCTCAACGGATTTTGACGGTGCCCTATTTAACGTGAATGTGGCCGTCTCTAAAGCATAACCCCAAAATGATAGCGGTAAATCTGTAAGAGACATCATACATCGCACCATATCAAGTAAAGTACGATTACGATGTTCGGACACACCATTACGCTGTGGTGTTCCGGGTGGCGTGAGTTGCGAAACTATTCCACATTGTTTTAAGTGTAGACCAAACTCGTAACTCAAATATTCTCCTCCACGATCAGATCGTAGAAACTTTATTTTCTTGTTACGATGATTTTCAACTTCACTCTGAAATTCTTTGAACTTTTAAAATGTTTCAGACTTATGCTTCATTAAGTAGATATACCCATATCTGCTTAAATCATCTGTGAAGGTGAGAAAATAACGATATCCGCCACGAGCCTCAACATTCATCGGACCACATACATCTGTATGTATGATTTCCAATAAATCTGTTGCTCTCTCCATAGTACCGGAGCACGGCATTTTGGTCATCTTGCCCATGAGGCACGGTTCGCAAGTACCAAGTGATTCATAATCAAGTGGTTCCAAAAGACCATCAGTATGGAGTTTCTTCATGCGCTTTACACCGATATGACCTAAACGGCAGTGCCACAAATAAGTTGCACTATCATTATCAACTCTGCATCTTTTGGCTTCAACACTATGAATATGTGTATCACTACTATCGAGATTCATCAAAAATAGACCACTCTTCAAGGGTGCATGACCATAAAAGATATTACTCATATAAATAGAACAACCATTATTCTCTGATTTAAATGAATAACCGTCTCGCATCAAACAAGATCCAGATATAATGTTCATGCTCAACGCAGGCACCAAATAACAATTATTTAGGTCTAATACTAATCCCGAAGGTAGATGTAGAGGTAGCGTGCCGACCACGATCACATCGACTTTGGAACCATTTCCCACGCGCATCGTCACCTCATCCTTTTCCAGTGTTCGCTTAATTCGTAGTCCCTATTTCGAGTTGCAAATATTAGCAACAGAACCAGTATCAAATACCCAGGTGCTACTGCGAGCTCTAGTAAGGTACACATCAATAATATGTATATCACATATACCTTTGTTCACCTTGCCATCCTTCTTATCCTCCAAATACTTGGGGCAGTTCCGCTTCCAGTGACCAGTCTGCTTGCAGTAGAAGCACTCAGTTTCAGGCTTAGGTCCAGACTTGGGTTTCTTCTCTTGAGCAGCAACTTGTTTGCTGTTCTTCTTGAAGTTCCCCTTCTTCTTCCCTTTGCCCCTTTTCTTGAAACTAGTGGTCTTGTTGACCATCAACACTCGATGCTCCTTCTTGATTTCTACCTCCGCAGCCTTTAGCATTGCGAAGAGCTCGGGAATCGTCTTATCCATCCCTTGCATATTATAGTTCATCACGAAGCTCTTGTAGCTTGGTGGAAGTGATTGGAGAATTCTGTCAATGACGCTATCATCCGGAAGAGTAACTCCCAGTTGAATCAAGTGATTACAATACCCAGACATCTTGAGTATGTGCTCACTGACATAACTATTCTCCTCCATCTTGCAGCTATAGAACTTATTGGAGACTTCGTATCTCTCAATCCGGGCATTCTTCTGGAATATTAACTTCAACTCCTGGAATATCTCATATGCTCCATGACGTTCAAAATATCGTTGAAGACCCGGTTCTAAGCCGTAAAGCATGGCACATTGAACTATCGAGTAGTCATCAGCTTTGCTCTGCCAGACGTTCTTAACGTCGTCAGTTGCATTAGCAGCAGGCCTGGCACCCAGCGGTGCTTCCAGGACGTAATTTTTCTGTGCAGCAATGAGGATAATCCTCAAGTTACGGACCCAGTCCGCATAGTTGCTACCATCATCTTTCAACTTAGCTTTCTCAAGGAACGCATTAAAATTCAATGGAACAACAGCACGGGCCATCTATCTACAATCAACATAGACAAGCAAGATACTATCAGGTACTAAGTTCATGATAAATTTAAGTTCAATTAATCATATTACTTAAGAACTCCCACTTAGATAGACATCTCTCTAGTCATCTAAGTGATCACGTGACCCATATCAACTAAACCATAACCGATCATCACGTGAGATGGAGTAGTTTTCAATGGTGAACATCTTATGTTGATCATATCTACTATATGATTCACGCTCGACCTTTTGGTCTCCATGTTCCGAGGCCATATCTGCATATGCTAGGCTCGTCAAGTTTAACCTGAGTATTCTGCGTGTGCAAAACTGGTTTGCACCCGTTGTAGATGGACGTAGAGCTTATCACACCCGATCATCACGTGGTGTCTGGGAACGACGAACTTTGGCAATGGTGCATACTCAGGGAGAACACTTCTTGATAATTTTTAGTGAGAGATCATCTTAAAATGCTACCGTCAATCAAAGCAAGATAAGATGCATAAAGGATAAACATCACATGCAATCAATATAAGTGATATGATATGGCCATCATCATCTTGTGCTTGTGATCTCCATCTCCGAAGCACCTTCATGATCACCATCGTCACCGGCGCGACACCTTGATCTCCATCGTAGTATCGTTGTCGTTTACGCCATCTATTGCTTCTACGACTATCGCTACCGCTTAGTGATAAAGTAAAGCAATTACAGGGCGTTTGCATTTCATACAATAAAGCGACAACCATATGGCTCCTGCCAGTTGCCGATAACTTCGGATACAAAACATGATCATCTCATACAATAAAATATAGCATCACGTCTTGGCCATATCACATCACAACATGCCATGCAAAAACAAGTTAGACGTCCTCTACTTTGTTGTTGCAAGTTTTACGTGGCTGCTACGGGCTTAAGCAAGAACTAATCTCACCTACGCATCAAAACCACAACGATAGTTTGTCAAGTTGATGCTTTTTTAACCTTTGCAAGGACCGGGCGTAGCCACACTCGGTTCAACTAAAGTTGGAGAAACTGACACCCGCTAGTCACCTGTGTGCAAAGCACGGCGGTAATGTCGGTCCGGGCCGCTTCATCCAACAATACCACCGAACCAAAGTATGACATGCTGGTAAGCAGTATGACTTATATCGCCCACAACTCACTTGTGTTCTACTCGTGCATATAACATCAAACCATAAAAACCTAGGCTCGGATGCCACTGTTGGGGAACGTAGTAATTTCAAAATTTTCCTACGCACACGCAAGATCATGGTGATGCATAGCAACGAGAGGGGAGAGTGTTGTCTACGTACCCTCGTAGACCGAAGCGGAAGCGTTGACGCAACGTAGAGGAAGTAGTCGTACGTCTTCCCGGTCCAACCGATCCAAGCACCGTTACTCCGGCACCTCCGAGTTCCTAACACACGTACAGCTTGATGACGCACCCCGGGCTCCGATCCAGCAGAGCTTCAGGGAGGAGTTCCGTCAGCACGACGGCGTGGTGACGATCTTGATGTTCAACTGTCGCGGGGCTTCTCCTAAGCACCGCTACAATATGACCGAGGTGTAATATCGTGGAGGGGGGCACCGCACACGGCTAAGGAACGATCACGATGATCAACTTGTGTCTCTGGGGTGCCCGCCTACCCCCGTATATAAAGGAGGGAGGGAGGAGGGGGCCGGCCTAAGGAGGAGGCGCGCCCTAGGGGGGCAAACCTACTCCAATTAGGTTTGGCCCCTCTTTCCTATTAGGAGTAGGAGAGGGAAGGAAGAGGGGGGAGGAGAGAAGGAAAGGGGGGCCGGCCCACCTCCCAATTCGGATTGGGCTTGGGGGGGGGCGCCCCCTCCTTTGCTCCTTCCTCCTCCTTTCCACTAAGGCCCAATAAGGCCCATATACTTACCGGGGGGTTCTGGTAACCTCTCGAAACTCCGGTATATTCCCAATCTCACCCGGAACCTTTCCGGTGTCCAAATATATCCGTCCAATATATCAATCTTTATGTCTCGACCATTTCGAGACTCCTCGTCATGTCCGTGATCACACCCGGGACTCCTAATAACCTTCGGTACATCAAAATACATAAACTCATAATATAACTGTCATCGAAACCTTAAGCGTGCGGACCCTACGGTTCGAGAACAATGTAGACATGACCGAGACATGTCTCCGGTCAATAACCAATAGCGGGACCTGGATGCCCATATTGGTTCCTACATATTCTACGAAGATCTTTATTGGTCAAACCACATAACAACATACGTTGTTCCCTTTGTCATCGGTATGTTACTTGCCCGAGATTCGATCGTCGGTATCCAATATCTAGTTCAATCTCGTTACCGGCAAGTCTCTTTACTCGTTACATAATGCATCATCCCGTAACCAACTCATTGGTCACATTGCTTGCAAGGCTTATAGTGATGTGCATTACCGAGAGGGCCCAGAGATACCTCTCCGACAATCAGAGTGACAAATCCTAATCTCGAAATACGCCAACTCAACAAGTACCTTTGGAGACACCTGTAGAGCACCTTTATAATCACCCAGTTACGTTGTGACATTTGATAGCACACAAAGTGTTCCTCCGGTAAACAGGAGTTGCATAATCTCATAGTCATAGGAACATGTATAAGTCATGAGGGAAGCAATAGCAACATACTAAACGATCGGATGCTAAGCTAACGGAATGGGTCATGTCAATTAGATCATTCAACTAATGATGTGATCTCATTAATCAAATAACAACTCCTTGTTCATAGTTAGGAAACATAACCATCTTTGATTAACAAGCTAGTCAAGTAGAGGCATACTAGTGACACTCTGTTTGTCTATATATTCACACATGTATTATGTTTCCGGTTAATACAATTCTAGCATGAATAATAAACATTTATCATGATATAAGGTAATAAATAATAACTTTATTATTGCCTCTAGGGCATATTTCCTTCAGAATCGCCATAGGTATAACCTGGCCCATCCTGGGCGGGTCATACCTAATAGTTATATCCCCAACAGTTTTCTTTTATGAGTTTTTGCCATAGAAAAGTTGGAATACAGTAGATATAATGCAAAAACAAAATAAGAATAGGTTTGCTACAGTACTTATAGTAGTGGTTTGGTTTCTTATACTAACGGATCTCACAAAGGTTTTGTTTGACTTTTGTGTGATTGAAGTTTTCAAGTTTTGGGTTATCTTACGATGGATGAAGGAATAAGGATAAGCAAAAGGCCAAGCTTCGGGATGCCCGAGGCACCCCAAGATAATACTCAAAGAAGTTGCAAGCAACTAAGCTTGGGGATGCCCCCGAGTGGCATCCTCGCTCTCTTCTAACAACCATTGGTATTTTACTTGAAACTATATTTTATTTGTCACATAATATGAGTCTTCCTTGGAGCATCTTGTATGATATGAGTATTTTCTTGTTTTGCTTTGTGTTTTCAGTGTTGAATCCTTGCTGGACACACCTTTTTGATAGAGCCAAAAATTATGCTATGCTTGCTCCTATGCTTCACTTCAATTTTTAGAGCCATGGATTTGCTCTAGTACTTCACTTATATCTTTCTGAGCACGGTGCACTTTGCTAATTTTGAACTAATGCTCTCATGCTTCACTTAGATTTGTTTGGGAGTTAGTAAATTTTTAAGAAATTCTCTCCTGCTTCACTTCGACTATTTTGAGAGAAAAGAAAAAAAATATGCTCATGATCCTCACTTATATTTGTTTGAGCTTATCAAAAGCAACATATGAAAATAGTCCCAAAGTGATAGATATCCAAGTAGGATATAATAAAAACTTTCATGAAGATCATTGGAAAAAATAAAAACTTAGTAATGGTTTTGAGATATGTTGATATGATATGTGAGTCATGTTGATGAGTAATTGCGCTTTAGTAAGAATATTGATGTTAATTAAGGTTTGTGATTCCCTATGCAAGCACGAAAGTCAATAGTTATGCAATGAAATATATATCCTACTTATGGAGCATTATTCGGTGTTACTTATGCTTAATGCTTGGGTACGAGATTTTTCGCTTTTTGGTTGGTCGCTTCTCAATCTTTTTGCTAGCCTTCATTTTGCACTAAGTATGGTCATTACTTGTGCATCCAAAACCCTTTAAACCAGTTTTTCCATATGAGTCCACTATACCTACCTATATGCGGTATTTCCATGCCGTTGTAAGCAAATTTGCATGTGCCATCTCTAATGTTCAAAATAAATTTCTTTTTTTGTGTGCTCTACTACTTGCGAAGCGGTAAAGGGTAGCCAATATTTTCCATGCTAGATGTGTTATTCTCACGATGAGTGTTTATTCACTTGTCATTGCACGAGAGTATGATGGAGGTATTAGGGATGCCTAGTCCTGAAATGAAAAATGAATTTACTTTGTGTTGTCAAATAATAAATTCCTTGGAAAGTGTTGGTATGGAGGGCACCCATGGATACGGTTAGCCATGGAAAGTGAAAGTTATGGTGGGAAAAGGAATAAACTTTATTTTCTGTTTGGGAACCGTCTATGATGTATCTAGCATGGAAAGTGTTGGGATGCTCCAAGTCGTTTTCGTTGATGGGAAAATTATGCCTCTCAAAAATATTTTTATCTCTCAATTTAAGCTTTGAGCTCTGGCACCTCTGCAAATCACTACTTCCCTCCGCGAAGGGCCTTTCTTTTACTTATGCGATTTTTTATTTTGAACTTGAGTCTCCATCTTCTCTTATAAAGCACAAACTAAGGGGCACTATAATTGTATTTGAGCATTGGGTGTAGCTAATATTCGAGTGTGTTTCATGAATGGATCAATGATTGAGCATGATGGGCTAGGGATAACTTGCTTTAGTGTTGTATTTTGAAAGACATGGTTGCTTGTTGGTATGCTTGAGTATTAAAATCTTCATGTCAAAACTAGACTATTGCTTTGAATCATATAAAAGCCCATATGTCCATGATATAAAGAAAAGAAATGTGATGAACATGTTAGGCAGCATTCCACATCAAAAATTTTGTTTTTATTATTTACCTACTCGAGGACGAGCAGGAATTAAGCTTGGGGATGCTGGTACGTCTCCAACGTATCTATAATTTTTTATTGTTCCATGCTGTTATATTATCATTCTTGGATGTTTTACAATCATCTTATAGTCATTTTATATCATTTTTTGGTACTAACCTATTGACATGGTGCCTAGTGCTAGTTGTTGTTTTCTGCATGTTTTTTACATCGTAGGAAATCAATATCGAACGGAGTCCAACCGCAACGAAACTCCTGGAGGATTTTTTTGGTCCAGAAGACATCCAGTGGGCCAAGGAAGCACCTGGGGGTGGCTCGAGGGGAGCAGCACCCACCAGGGCGTGCCAGGAGGCCCAGGCACGCCCTCATGGGTTG
Organism: Triticum timopheevii; assembly: GCA_963921465.1. Taxonomy (NCBI): domain Eukaryota; kingdom Viridiplantae; phylum Streptophyta; class Magnoliopsida; order Poales; family Poaceae; genus Triticum; species Triticum timopheevii. The sequence continues at coordinate 144,106,129 of OY997272.1, forward strand.
TGCCCACCTCGGGTGCCCCCTAAACCACCTCTTTGCTCTATAAATACCCCAATATTCTAGAAACCCTAGGGGAGTCGTCAAAAATCAATTCCAGCCGCCGCAGAGTCCAGAACCACCAGATCCAATCTAGACACCGTCATGGAGGGTGTCGGTGTCAAAACCGGCGGATCTCGGGTAGGGGTCCCGATCTATGCGTCTAAGGCTAATGGTAACAGGAGGCAAGGGACACAATGTTTTACCCAGGTTCGGGCCCTCTCGATGGAGGTAAAACCCTACTTCCTGCTTGATTGATATTGATGATATGAGTAGTACAAGAGTTGATCTACCACGAGATCGCAGAGGCTAAACCCTAGAAGCTAGCCTATGATGATTATGATTGTGATCGTCCCTCTAAGGACTAAACCCTCCGGTTTATATAGACACCGGAGGGGGCTAAGGTTTACATGGAGTCGGTTACAAATAAGGAAATATAATATCCGGATCTCCAAGCTTGCATTCCATGCAAAGGAGAGTCCCATCCGGACACGGGACGGAGTCTTGATTCTTGTATCTTCACGCTCCAACAGTCCGGCCAAAGTATATAGTCCGGCTATCCGGATACCCCCTAATCCAGGACTCCCGCAGTAGCCCCTGAACCAGGCTTCAATGACGATGAGTCCTGCGTACAGTTTTGTCTTCGACATTGCAAGGCGGGTTCCATCTCCGAATACTCCAAAGTAACTATCGAACACTTGAACCATGTCCGGATCTGCAAGATGATTTTCACAGCATAGCACTTCATAAATCTGATCTGCTGGCAATTTTTGCACGGCGCACTCCTGCCCCGCGGCCCGGCCCAACACGAACCAGTTTTACTTGACCTTCCCCGATACACGTTGCGAGGCGGTTTTACTGGCACGCCTTGCCAGAGCAGAGATCGTGCTCCCCTTAGCGTGGGATCTTCCATTAATATAGGTGCACACGTCCCCAAGATGTCTATTGGTATGACTCTGTGTTTTTAGGTAAGTCCCAAGCGGTTACGCTGAGGACGCTTGATATTCACCCCCTTTATAAAGGGGTCGAGGCCTATCCCTCTTTTCCACCACCCTTGCGCCTTTTCGCACCTCGAGTTCCAACACCTGAAACCCAAGCCCAAGAACCTCGGATCCTCAGTCATGTCCGGATCCAACCCTCAAGGCCGCTGGGTGGCCTCCTCGGTCACAGAGGAGGACATTGTGAAGTTTAGGGAGGTCGGATATCTGACTGCCGACATCCAGCACAGGCTTCCTGCTCCAGGGCAGGTCATCCCTACTCCCGAGCCCAACGAGAGCGTCGTATTTGTTTCTCACTTCCTCCGCGGCTTGGGCCTCACCATTGATCCCTTTGTGAGAGGGCTCATGTTCTATTACGGGTTAGATTTTCACGATCTAGCTCCGGACGCTATCCTCCATATCTCGTCGTTCATAGTTGTGTGCGAAGCTTTTCTCCATATCACTCCACACTTCGACTTATGGCTCAAGACCTTCAATGTGAAGCCGAAGATGATTGAGGGGCGACACGCGGAGTGCGGAGGTGCTGTAATAAGCAGGAATGCCGACGCCCCATGGCCAGAGGGCTCCTTCCCAGAGGTGTCTGATCCATGGCAGCGGAGGTGGTTTTACATCACGGCTCCCAGAGGCACAAAGTGGGTGGCTGCCCCCGACTTCCGTCCGGGCCCTCCTTCTCAATTGGCCTCATGGACCAATGTAGGACGGGATTGGGGATCTGCTAGCGATGTACCAAAACTGCAGAGCCGTATTCAGGAGCTTCTTGAGAGGGACATTAGCCTTGTCAGCATAATTCAGGTAATGCTAATCCGACGGATGTTGCCGTGCAAATGCCGGCCTCTCCGGATGTGGGAGTTTAATCCGGAAGGTCCGTGGACTATTCTACACTTCTTCGGCCTGACGCTCGAAGGGATGTGTAAATTATTCTTCGGACCACAAGTAAAGTGTCCGGATACCACTGAGGATGCGGGCCTGGGCTACAATCGCCCAGATACCCAAGTAAGTAACTCAAAAACCGAACACTTCGTCTATTTTTATCATAGACATTATTCAGAAAGTTCTCCGTGGCCAGGAGTGTCTTAGCAAGGCGGAGAGAATCAGGTGTCCGGCGCCACTTCCCGAAGGCTCGCCAAGTCCTACCATAGCCAAGATGCTTGGTCGTGTGCTAAGCAAAATGCCCTCAGGGAAAGACGAAGGGAAGAACAGGGAAGCAGAGCTTCACACATTATGCATCCAAACCGGGGGAATTGCTACCTCCCCAAAGGGGGATAGCCGGGAAGGGGAATCTAAGGCCTCCTCCCCTCGCGGGAAGAAGAGGGCCGCCTCCAAAGACTTGGAGACGGAGGTGCCCAAACAGGGGAAGAAAGCTTTACCAAGGGGCCCTTCCCCAAAGGGCGTCCTCACCGCGTCATGCCCGCCAATGGGCCAGCCCTCGGCCGAGCTGTAAGTTAATCGTAAATACGAAGGTACTTCTTTTCTCCGAGAACAATAACCAGGATCCATTCTTTGCAGTCCGGCTAGCAGCTCTTCTCGACAGAGTTCTTCTTCGGGGGATCTCCTTCCGGAGATGATGGAGAGTGAGACCCCACCAACCTCTCCGCATCATGAGGCAGGCGACCCCGAGGTGTCGTCACGGAGGAGTCCAGATCTGCCGAAGCCAGAAGCTAATCCTTCGGCCGTCCTGAGCCTGGAGCGTTCGGCTCCCACGGGGGCGATGAGAAGGGTCCGGCACAGTTTGGTGTCCGGCCGGACATACTGACGGGCCTTCTGGAGCGACCTGCTCTCTCGGAGGGGCACCATTTATTAATGAGCACGATGCTCGAGAAGATTTCATCCGCCACCAGCGGGCTGAATGAAGCTTTTACGAGCCTGCTCGGAGGTTTTGAGGTATGTAAATGAAAATGCCTAATGTGTGACTGTGACGCGCACGCTAGGTGTGCTCCATATGGATAGTAGCCCCTGAGACTCTGGTAGCCAGCCCTAGGCGGCAAATGGAGGACCACATTTATAAGTAATGATCGCGCTGTGCTTATGCGCAGGTGTCTAAGGATCTGGCAGCTGACAAGTCCGTTGAAGTTTCCGAACTGAGGAGGCAGATTGGAGTTATTGATGCCGACATCACGCTTGTGAACGGGCGGTTTAACGAGTCACAAGGTATGTGCTCTACTTTCCTTATTATTTATAGGAAAAATTGAAAGGAGTATAATATTGATGTGATATGCTTGGACTGCAGATGGTGTTGCTATCGTGGAAGCCCTAAGGGCAGAACTTGCCCTGGCCAAGGAACAGGCTCGGGCTAGCAGTGCGGCTGCCCTAAAGGCGGCTGAAGAGTTGAGAGCCGAACAGGCTGCTCATCGCCGAAGCGAAGACAAAATAGCCGAGATGGCTGTGGAGCTGAAAAATGCCGCCAACCGGTATGAGCTCCTTGAGAAGGAGAATCAGGTGAACTTGGTTGACCTGAAGAAGGCACTTGATACGGCCAAGGACACGCGGTCTGAAAGCAGGGATGCGCGGGAGGAGCTTCGCCAGGCCGGAGAAATCGCGGCTGGAAACCCCTACTTATTGCGGATTGAAGTTTTAAGATCTGAAGTATGCTCCCGTGGATCGACGCTGGAGCCCTGCAGACGCGTACACGGATTTGGCGAAGAGTACGGCTGATGCGGCCAAGTTTTTCGAGGATCAAGATTATAAAGAAGTGGAGAAGTTATTCTGGTCACAATTCAGTGCTCCCGCGTGCCCATTGCCGTTGAGTGAGAAGATGGCTGCTGTGGCTGAGCTTCATAGGTTGTCCGGTCTTCCAATGCGGTCTGTAGTAGACCATCTATGGCCGAAGGGGCCTAAGCCGGACAGTTATTTTGGTTTAGTGCAACAACTCCTTGGTGCCGTATCACAGATCGATGCCATGAGGAGGTCGGCGTGTATAGAGGGTGCACGGATGGCGCTTGCTGCGTTAAAGCATACTGGACAGATATGGAGGCCACCATCATTGCGACCCAGAATCTGGCGGGAGGCCAGGATCCGGCCGAGCACTACTCCGAGCAGGTAACAGAAGGTGCTCGCTTAATAGAGGCGCAGTGCTCGAAGAATGTCATGTTCGAGTGACAAATCGTGTCATTGTAAAAACAATGTTATTTTGATTATGAGGCTATATTTATACTTTTTGCCCGAAAGTATTATTGTGCCTCTGTGCAGCCGTTTTTATGTATATGTGTAATCTGAAAGTTAGCAGTCATTGGCTTCAGCCCCCACGCATAAAATGCGGGGGTGTTTGCGAAAAATATGCGTAATCACACTTGATCCAATGCCTTGGTCCATTAAGGAGGTGATCGCACGTCGAACTAGGCAACTGGACTATATAGATGTAACACTTTCACTTAGCCATAGGAGTTTGACGGTGGGGCTACTATATAGCCCCTGGTACCTTCGCGTGCATCCGAATACGGGCGCGTGTGTACATGACCGGAAAATGGTCCTTCGTTAATGCGGCGGAATCCTAAAGATTCTGATAAGTCTTCGAGTGGTTGAACAGTCTCTCGCTGTATCATGACAGTCAGTTCTCGGCTTTCTCTACTAAGGTGCTCATCCGGATTAACCAGGGCACAATCGCAGTAGTTCTCCTTTGGCCGCTGTTGGGGATATTACCACTGGGCGTGAACCGGCCTACCTGGGCCGGGTTAACTTCATTAGTAGTATAAGCAGATGAAGGCCCAAGGCCTGTAGCCGGTTTAGAACCTGTAGCCGTAAATCGGCTTGATATGTAAACTTGTACTGTAAGTTAGGAATAGAGAGAGACCAACCGGGATACGAATATGAACCGGTATGGGACTCCATGGATCGACGGGCGTCACCCGTGTATATAAGGGGATGACCCGGCGGCGGTTCAAGACAGACAACAACAACTCGAGCCTAGGCGAAGCTTGTTTGCTCCCTAGCCATCGAAACCACATCAATTCCATCACAACTAGACGTAGGCTTTTACCTTCATCGAAGGGGCCGAACTGGTATAAACCCTTGTGTCTTTGTGTCCGCTTTAAACCCTTCAAGTTAACCCGTAGAGATGGCTCCACGACTAAGTCCTTTCACTAGGACATCTGCCGTGACAAATCCACGACAGTTGGCGCCCACCGTGGGGCCATCGCACGACAGTTTGATGATCTTGGAGGGCAAGCTCAAAGGACTCGAAGGCTATGCTGTGGGCCGGATGACCAAGAGTCGTCGCGGCAAGCTCTACATCGACGATTCAGGATGGGGTCCCAAAGCCAGCTCGATCGAGTACGGATACCGGGTCCCCTTTGGTGGCATACACGTTTTCATCGGCAAGATCGGTGAGCCTGGGCCAGAGACAGACATCTGCACCGACCTCGTCGAGACGGCTCAGCGTGCGAGATCTACCCAGGTTAAACCGGCCGTGAAGCGTGCCTTCGTCGGAGTCATCCACGGAGGAGAGCATGAGGACGAGTCAGAATACGGTAGTAAGACCGTCGTCTATTCCGGCGACGAGTCCTCAACCGGATAGACTGAATCATTGTACCAGTTGCAAGACAACCAGATTAGGGGCTGTTCCGATGGCGACAGTATTCCGGACCCCCCAGATCAGATCAACCGGGTTGGAATATTCATGGCCGGCACGCAGACAGCGAATCACTCTTCGACCGCAGCAGCAATGCTCTCCGGATCAGCAGCGGCAGCGGCAGCAGGGGCAGGAGGCCTTATGCGCCCACCGGTTCAAGTTCTGTCTGACCTGATTGATGCACTAGCGGTACTTATGGCAGAGGCCAATCCGGCGGATCAGGAGGCCCATGATGCGGAGGTTGCGAAGATGAGAGAGTAGATCGTGCAGGCCAAAGCCGACCTGGCAGCAGAGAAGGACAGGATGGCCGCAGACCGGGCCGCTTTGGACGCCCAGGCCTATAAGATCATGCTCGACCAGAACGCATCACAGGAGGTCTTGAAGCGGAAGCACAGATCACGCCTGCCGTTAGGGTTCGACCCTCGAAATCTCTTTCACACTCTGGGAGCTGGAACCAGTAATCCGCCGGGGCACCAGGAGGTAAACTGGGTCGAGGCACCAGGGCCAGGAGCGACGGTCCAACCCCGCCTGATGGAACCTCCTCGGCAGAACATTGTGATTCCTCCGCCGGTCCAGACACCTCCGGGTCATTATTCTAATCCTATGAACAATCTTGTCGCAGCTATCCCGGTCGAAGGAGACTCTCCACAAGCAATGGAGACGCGCCGGGTTAAGGAACTTCTCCGGACCGCTTTGATTCAATAGGAGGCATATTCATACAGCCGCGATCGGATTCATTCCACACCTCGTCCAAGCCGGAGCTATAGTAGGTGCCTGGATGAACTGGCCATATCAAGCAATGCACGGGGCCGTGAAGCGGCCCGTGGCAATAACCCGGCAGGTGGTGTTCGCGATGCTCAGGATGTAGTGGACCGGGCCAGAGCACGAAGGGAGGCCAAGTTAGCAGCACAGAACGAGGCGGATCAGCTTACACCGGTTCGTCCTACCACATCAGCCGGGCCAGGGGTCACATCTAGCTTGGGAGTGCCCTCTTTAGTCCCCGCTTTACGCAATGTACGCCTGCCTAAAGACTTCAAGGGTCCGCGCAAGGTGCCGAATTACACCACTGATTTATCTCCAGAAGCGTGGGTAGAGAGTTATGAGATGGCCATGGAGATGCTGGATGTGGATGAGACCGCGTGTGCAAAGTACTTCACCATGATGCTTGAAGGCACGACCCGTACTTGGTTGAAAAGCCTGCCTCCTAATTCTATCAGTTCATGGGCCCAGTTGCGGGCCCGGTTTATCCAGAATTTCAGATATACGTGTAAGCAACCTAAGTCCATAGTAGACTTGCCGGCTTGTGTTCAGGAGGACGGAGAATCAACAACCCATTGGGTACGCCGCATTTCGGAAGTCTTGCACTCGTCTGACAGGATCAATGCTGACTCGGCGATCTTAACCCTGGAGGGCAACTACCGGTTTAAGCCTTTAAAGTTGAAGTTGGGCGTATGAAGCGGTTCTGTAATGACATGGGAACTCTCATGGCCGCTTTAGTGAAGTATGTTGATTCTGATAGTACCAAGGATCCCGAGACTGACGATGACGAAGCAGGGAAGGGAAAGAAGAATAGCAACTCCAAGGGGCATCAATACAAACCGGTGGGCCATGGAAACGGAGGCAAGCGTAAAGCGGATGGCAGCATGGACTTTGTGGCTAACACTAATGCGCAGGACAAGGGTCAGCGGCGCAGAGGTAAAGCGGCGAATCGTAATGGGGCTCCAAATCCTAACCCGGATCGCTTAAACTATTTGTTGAACCAGCCTTGCCCAAAACACGGCACAAAGGAGGCACCGGCTAACCACCTTTGGAAGGATTGTTACATTATGCAGGAATTTAAAAACTCTAATGCCTTCCGGTATGACCGTGGGTCAGGTGGTGGCTCAGGATCCGGTTTCCATGGGCCGGGTCACGATGGAGCTTCCGGTTCAGGTTTCAATCAGGGCGGTAATAGTAACCAGAATAATCAGAGCGGTCAAGGGGGTTACAACCAACAGCAGCAGCAGCAGCAGTCGGGTTATCAGAGCCAGCCAAAACAGTTGAACAATGGGCAGTATCACGTTTTCACAATTAGCTTGGATAAGCGCGACCGGAAGCTTCACAAGCGTGCGGTGAACTCTGTTGAACCGGCTGTACCACGTTACTTACGCTGGTCGGAGCAGCCTATCGTGTGGAGCAGGGAGGATCACCCCCCCTGGGTTGACAATCCGGGCCAATTAGCATTAGTGGTAGACCCTCAGGTGGGAGGTTATAAATTCACCAAGGTGCTCATGGATGGAGGGAGCAGTATTAACATCCTGTACTATGAGACATTCCGTCGCATGGGGCTAATGGACAAAGATCTCAGACCGTCTAATACGGTGTTCCATGGTGTGGTGCCTGGCAAATCAGCATATCCTGTTGGTAAGATAGTCCTGGAGGTGGCTTTTGGGGACGAGCATGATTCCCGATCCGAAACACTAACCTTTGAGGTGGTGAAAATCCGGAGCCCATATCACGCCTTGTTTGGGCGGCCGGCTTATGCCAAATTCATGGCACGGCCTTGTCATATCTATTTGCAGCTCAAGATGCCGGGTTACAAAAGGGACAATAACAGTTCATGGGAGCCGCAAGATTGCTTTGGAATGTGAGGAAGGTGATGCGGCCTATGCAGAGTCGGTTTGTGCTACGGAGGAGTTGAAATATTATAGGGACAATGTTGATCCGGCGGACATGACCCCTTTGAAGAAGCCGACCACGGAGCATGATTCAGATCTGAAGTTCAAATCAGCGGCTGAGACCAAGCTTGTTGACTTCGTGCCCGGCGATTCATCCAAGCAGTTCACTGTCAGTGCCAACTTGGACCCTAAATAGGAAAGCGCGCTCATCGAGTTCATCCGTGAGAATCGGGACATTTTTGCATGGAAGCCTTCTGACATGCCAGGTCTACCGAGGGAACTCGCTGAGCACACTCTTAATGTTGATCCTAAGTATAAACCGGTAAAGCAATATCTCCGCCGGTTTAACGAAGAAAGGCGCAAAGCCATTGGAGAGGAAGTGGCCAGGCTCTTAGCAGCTGGTTTTATCATTGAAGTGTTCCATCCAGAGTGGCTTGCTAATCCGGTGCTGGTTCTTAAGAAAAACGGCACTTGGCGTATGTGTGTGGATTACACGGATCTTAACAAGGCTTGTCCAGCGGATCCTTTTGCCCTCCCCCGCATTGACCAGATTATTGATGCCACGGCGGGTTGTGAGTGTTTGAGTTTTTTGGATGCGTATTCTGGGTATCATCAGATGAAAATGGCGGTTAAGGACCAGGAGAAGACGGTGTTTATTACTCCCTTTGGAGCCTTCTGCTATGTATCTATGCCTTTTGGGCTCAAGAGCGCCCAAGCCACTTATCAACGGTGTGTACAGAACTGCTTGCATAAATAGATCGGCCGTAATGTGCATGCTTATGTGGATGATATTGTAGTCAAGTCAAGGCAGAAGGAGACGCTGGTTGATGATTTGATGGAAACCTTTGACAACTTGCGAGTTTACAAGATGATGCTTAACCCGGCCAAGTGTGTCTTTGGTGTTCCGGCAGGCAAGTTACTGGGTTTTCTTGTGTCCAACAGAGGAATTGAGGCTAATCCGGAGAAGATTACGGCTATCACCTCCCTGGCTAAACCGAAGTGTATCAACGATGTTCAGCATTTGGCGGGTCGGATTGCCGCGCTGAGCTGGTTTATCAGCCGCCTCGGAGAGAAGGCCATCCCTTTATACCAGATGCTGAGAAAGACAGATCAATTCATCTGGAGTCCGGCTGCTGATGAAGCGTTGGAGGATTTGAAGCGGCAATTAGCCAATCCGCCCGTTCTTGCAGCTCCGGTCGACAAGGAGCCGTTGTTACTATATGTAGCGGCCAATGCTCGCGCAGTTAGCGTGGCTATTGTGGTAGAACGCAAGGAGGCGGGCAAGGAATATCCGGTTCAGCGGCCGGTTTACTATATCAGCAAGGCGCTTATTGAATCCAAGCAAAGGTATCCGCATTGGCAGAAGCTAGTATATGGAGTTGTCATGGCAAGCCGGAAGTTGAAGCAGTATTTCCAAGGGCACCCCATCACAGTGGTCAGTTCAGCTCCCTTGGGCGATATCATACAGAACCGGGAGGTGACTGGCCGGATTGCCAAGTGGGCCATAGAACTTGGGCCGCACGGATTGAAGTACGTACCTCGGACTGCGGTGAAGTCTCAAGCACTTGTTGATTTCATCAATGATTGGACTGAGTTGCAAGCACCAGAGGAGAAGCCGGATCACACATATTGGACTATCCATTTTGATGGATCCAGGCAATTGGAAGGCTCGGGGGCTGGAGTCGTATTAACTTCCCCACGAGGTGATAAGTTTTGTTATGTTCTCCGCTTAATGTTCCCTTGTACTAATAATGCAGCTGAGTATGAAGCTTTGCTCCATGGTCTCCGGATGGCTAAAGAGATGAATCTAAGTCGGGTTAAGTGCTTCGGTGACTCGGACCTCGTGGCTCAACAGGTGTCTGGCACTTGGGATTCTAAGGACCCGCTTATGGCTGCATATCGTCGTGAGGTGGATATTATTGCGGGTCACTTCAAGGGTTATCAGGTGGAGCACGTGGATCATCGAAAAAATGAAGCGGCGGACACTTTAAGCCGGTTGGGCTCTCAGCGTAAACCGGTCCCGCCTAATGTCTTTCTCGATGTGTTGCAAAACCCGTCAGTCAAGCTCCCGGGTGAAGCGGATTTGGCTATTCCTGATCCGGAGGCTCAATTGGTGGCAGCCCTGCATATTATACCAGATTGGGCAGTTCCTTATCTTGCGTACATGAACCGGGGAGAGTTGCCAGAGGATGAGACTCTAGCCAGGCAGATAGTCCGGCGATCCAAGTCTATGACAATTGTCAATGGCGAATTGCATCATTGCAGTGTATCAGGGGCGTTTCAATGCTGTGTCTCTCTCCTGAGGAAGGCTATGAAATTTTACGTGAAATCCATGAAGGGGATTGTGGTCACCACGCCGGTTCAAAGTCTCTAGTGGCAAAGGCGTTTCGTCATGGTTTCTACTGGTTGACAGCTCATGCTGATGCGGAGGACTTGGTTAAACGGTGTGATGGCTGTCAGAAATTTTCAAGGCGTGCTCATGTGCCGGCTCAAGAATTGAGGATGATTCCAATTACTTGGCCATTTGCAACATGGGGGCTGGATATGGTCGGGCCTTTTAAAAGATCCAAGGATAAGAAAACCCACCTTTTGGTGGCAGTTGACAAGTTTACCAAGTGGGTTAAAGCGGATCCTGTCAGCAAGTGTGATGCAGCTACAGCAGTGCAGTTCATTAAAAAGGTGATTTTCCGGTTTGGCTTTCCACACAGTATTATTACTAACAATGTTACCAATTTATCCAAGGGTGCTATGAAGGAATTCTGTGAACGTGAGCACATCCGACTTGATGTATCATCAGTGGCTCACCCCTAGTCCAATGGGCAGGCAGAACGGGCTAATCAAGAGATCTTGCGAGGCATCAAACCCCGGCTTATGGTTCCATTGCAAAGAACACCGGGTTGTTGGGTTGAAGAGCTACCGTCTATGCTATGGAGTATCAATACTACGCCCAACCGATCTACAGGATACACGCTGTTTTTCATGGTCTACGGAGCAGAGGCGGTTCTCCCTAGTGATATCCGGCACGATTCGCCTCGTGTGGCGGCTTATGTTGAAGCGGACAATGAGACAGCACGGCAAGATGCTTTGGACCTATTAGATGAGGAGCGTGACATAGCGGCTGCCCGCTCGGTGATTTATCAACAAGATCTTCATCGCTATCACAGTCGCCGGGTCAGAACCAGAGCTTTTCAAGAAGGAGATTTGGTGCTTCCGCTCATCCAAGACCAGACGGATATGCACAAGTTATCCCCACCTTGGGAGGGACCTTTCGTGGTCAGCAAGAATCTGCACAATGGGTCGTACTATCTGATCGATATTCGAGAGCATAAAGACTCATGCACATCAGAGGAGGAGACCAACAGGCCGTGGAACATAGCTCATCTTCGGCCTTACTACACTTGAGCCATCGGTTCTATCTATGTACATATTATGACAGTGTATATATTATCATTGATATAATAAACCGGAGCCTCAGCTAAAGCGGGGTCTCTGTCCTTTCATATCATGCGTGGTTACATGGAGTTGTTCTGTTTTAAAGCGGCCTCCGGTTTACCCCTTGAAATTTGCTTTTCAAAAAAGCTTTGTGATATCACTTGGGGCCTTGGTCGTGTCCGAACCAATCCGACACCTATTGATAGACGAAAGCCACCAGATCACTTGGGGACATGGTCAAGTCTGAACCAGTCACGCCTCTTGATCGGCCTAAGGCCACAGAATCACTTGGGGGCTTGGTCGAACCCGAACCATTGCCACGCCTTTTGATCGGCATAAATGCCACGGTTTCATTTGGGGACCTGGCTGACTTGAACCATTGTCACTCCTATTGGGGGCTTGGTCCTGTCCGACCATGGTAACACCATCTGATCAGCTCAGTAAAGCATGTTTTTGCAAATGGTTTTTATCATTGCCTTTGCTTCTATGCTTCTTTTATTACTATTCTTCAATTTTTGTTGTGTTTCCTTTAAACCAACAACACTTTTTTACCGGTTCAGCTGACGGAATTCGGTTCATTTGTAATCCGGAGAAATGTGCCCGGTTTAACTTTCCTGTTAACATCATGAAGTAGCAGGGGGGCTCATAATGACCCAACATGGTTTACATGGGAGTTGTTTTCTCCCCATTGATGATAACGATTTATAAATACTCCGTTTCAAGCCTGGCTAAACCAACCTCATGCCTAGCGATGGCAGGTATTTTGTATCACATATTTGATTATATGTCTTAAATACATTGATGACATATATATATAAGTCATAAACAGGCTCGCGGTATAACCGCCACCGAAGTTCAAGATTTTCTGATTGCAGGAAATATAAATTGAGGGTTTCAAGCAAAAGCATCAGTACTTATGCACGAAGGCATATTCAAGGCAGAAGTATTGACTATCCTATTACAAGGCAACGCGGTGCCCAAATAAGATCATTGTTGTTCTGGCGGATCATAATAAAGCAGCTACTTAAACCGGCTACCGGTTCAAGCCTGTTCATCGCCCCGGTCTGATGGTCGTGGGTCATCCCGTGCCGCTTCAGCTTCCTCATCTCTATCCATTGGCTGGAAATCAACAGTGGTCCAGTCGATTCCCATTAAAGCTTGAAAGACAGCCTCTTCGTGGATCAGAGAAGACGGTTCAATATCAGGAGCGTAAGTATGCTTACGGATTGGAGGAATCAGATTCTCCGCTTCAAGAGTTGGTGCAGGCACTCGTTTGTTCTGATCATTGTACTGAGCTTGATAATGCGACAAGTCTGCCTCTTCAGCCAATTGACAAGCCAGAGGGCGTACCGCACGGTTTATCGTCCTCAAGTCATCTTCATTGAACTCTGAGCCATCTTCCTTCAAGCTGGGATAGCCTTGAGCTGCCTCAACAGGATCGAAATCCGGCACCCATGATTTTGTCCGGATCAAGGCATTAATGGCTCCGGTTCGAGCAGCAGATTTTTTCAGTTCTTCAATCCGAGCAGGAAGCATTGACAACCTATTAAGAGTGTCTTGGATTAAAGAGGGTGCCGGATTGTTATGAGATGCAGTGGTGATGATCCGCTGCGCTCCGGTATACAACTGTTCAATTAAAGTGTAGGCAGCCTTCAACTTCTTCCGAACATCTGACCCTAAGTGACCAATGCGTGTGCCTGCAACAATACAGGAAAGATTACAAACCGGATCTATTATAAGCAGGCCAGAATTGTCAAAGAAACCAAAAGGATCTTACCAAAGATAGCAGCGGTCATGGAATGTACTTGCCGCTTTACGGCGGTCAGCTCATCTACCACCGGTTTAAGGGTAGCTTCAGCGTTTTCAGCTCTTTTTATTAAAGCGGCCTTCTCAGTGGCCCAATCAGCCCGCTCCTTTTTGAAGCCCTCCTTCAGCTGTTCTGTGATGCTCAAAGCGCCGGTTAATTCTTCCCTTGCCTTGTCGGTTTCAGCTTGTTGGGTTTTCAAAGTTGCATGTAGATCAGTAATCCAGTCCTCTTTGATCCTCACTTCAGCCTGCATATAGACAGTGCTTGGCTTTAAACAAACGGTACAAGAATTTGAAGTACCAAGCACATAACAAGTTATACGCTTGATACTTGGGGGCTAATGCACCTTCAATTTTCATCTATTACTAAATCGCAAAGTCCCAAGCTCAATACAGGTATTCAACTTGGCACTTGGGGGCTAATGGCTATTTGCTCAGTTATGTTCTCATGTTAGAATCTTTATTGGAGTCCCGGTTTAACTATACTAAGTTGAACCGGCCCTTGGGGGCTACATTGATGGATTTCAAAGTATTGAGGACAATATTCAAGTCCCGACTTGAAGAAGGTTACAAACCGGCCCTTGGGGGCTAGGAGGATAAATACAGTGGCAGTAATTAAAGAAAGAACAAGCACAATGAAGTTACCTCAAATTTATCTCTCATCATCTTTACCAGGCCAGCTTCACAGTCACGACTAGTATATAGCCGGTTCAAGTAACCAGAATGAAGATCTTGGGCACTCAGAGCAGCATATGTTTCCAGTTCAACATCCCATTTGCCTTTGTTCATGGCAGAAAAATCTTCTTTCACAGTATGCTTGGCTAAAGCGACAGGATTCCCTGGTTTAAACCGACCTACGCCGGTAATTACAACGTCATCATCCTTGGACTCGCCGGTTTGCGTTGGCACGGTCGGTTTATCAGCAGGCTTTGAAGGACTGCGGGATCTTTCAATCCGGACGGAGCTGGCAGGCTGGTCAACAGGGACTGAGGTATTGATAGGCCTTTTCTCAGGAATAGCATCATCTGGCAAGGGAGGATCATTGGGAATATCCTCATGAATGAACGCTTCAAGATCTGGTGCTTTATCCTGTTCAGGGGCGACATCTTCCTCGGCCACTTTATCCAGGCGGGCTTTCTTGCTCGGTTTAGGTTTAGCCCTGAAAGAGAAACAAAGAGTCGAGGAACAGTATAAGTTATAACGTGGTATACCATAAGCATATGTTCAGTCTAGCTTACCCAGAACCGTTTTCAGTGGTGGCAGCTGAGTGGCCGACGATTCACCAGAGGAAGAATGAGAAGTAACCTAATAATCGGAGTCGGACGGATTAAGAGGTTGACGGATGAAACCCGCTTTAGGATATAAATTAATAAAAAGGTCAGAGACCTCGGAGCGGCGTTTTCGAACCAGACTGTTTGGTAAACCGGCAGAGGTAACTACCTGGACGCTGTGCCGGGTTGTGCGGCGAGCTTCATGTTGCTGAGTCTTCATAAGAAATGTGGGATCCAAGTAAGCAAGAGGATGAGAAAATTTAACTTTCTGGTTTGCCTGGCGAAATTTTGGCAAAGGCAAAGGATCTGAATCGGAAGAGAGAATAGTTACCTCAGCGACATCAGCATTACTGGCTTCAGCGTCGTCCTGACAAGTATCATCATCAATAAGGCGTGTAAAAAGTAAGCCTAGTGAATCGAGTTCTACCTCAAGGTCCGAGTTACCCACATCATCATCAACAGCCGGATCAGATGAAGCAGTGGTTTTCCTCTTTTTAGCAGGCTTCTTGATAACCTTGGTATTTGGCCGGGTTGACCGTTCTGCTTTCTCCGGTTTTTCTTGTGGAAGCTTCTTGCTCCAAAACGGATTATCACCTTGGTTAAGCAGCAGTTGATATCAGACAGAGATAGCAATAACAGGTTTAGTAAAAAGTACAATCAAAATCTTATAGCTGGCGGTTTGTTGGTAGCACAGAAAGGGAGCAGGCCGGTTTGAGCGCAGAGGTGCTCCGGTTCGTTCAACATTTTCTTCACAGCCTCTGTGACTTCATCATCGGAGAGCTGGATGCTGGTGTGTCGGAGTGGGTCATCAACGCTGCCAGTATACTTGCACATTAAACCGGAGCGCCAGCTGAGAGGCAGTACGCTCCATGATATCCAACAGCGTGCGAGATCTACTCCTGTTAAACCGTTGGCCATGAAGGCTCGGAGCTTGGATAATTGCGGAGCGTATTTACTCCTCTCCTTGGCACTTAACCTTTGTGGGAAGGGGTGTGTATTGCTGAGCCGCTCCGGACGAAAGCCAGGCAAAGGATTTTCATCATCAGGGGAAGCATATTTGCAGTAAAACCATGTTGCATTCCACTCCTTGGGGTGACTGTGTAGTCTGGCATGGGGATAAGTGATTTCTTTCCTTTTCTGAATTGCCATACCGCCCAATTCGGTATTGGGACCATCCGTGAATTCTATGCGGCGGTTTAAGTGGAAGCAGTCTCTGAACAATTCAACTGTGGGTTCCTCTTGAAGGTATACCTCACAGAGCACTTGGAAGTGACATAAGTTGGTAACAGAATTGGGGCCAGTATCTTGCGGGCGGAGTTGAAAATTGGCTAACACATCCCGGTAAAATTTAGAGCCGGGCGGTTTGAAGCCCCGGGCTAAATGATCTGCAAAGATCACAACCTCTCCCTCTTGAGGTGTGGGAGGACATTCATCACCAGGAACCCTCCAGTGGATAGTCTCTTTGCTGTCTAAAGCGCCAACCGAGACTAAATTATCCAACTGAGTTTCTGTGACACGAGAAGGAACCCAGTTGCACTCATATACTTGTTTGGCCATGGTGAGATCTACAAGAAATAGGTGATTCCGGTTCAAGAACATGTTGGATAAAAGAAGGCGCTGGTATGAACAATGCTAAACCGGAGGCAGTATATTTAAACCGGATTTCTATGAAGCGTCATTTTATGGCTAAAGAGTTCTGGCGGTTCAACAAGGGGACTAATGGTGTATACCGGTTTATTAACTTTTTCTATATTAAGTTAAACTGCCTGATCTAAACATTGAAAGCAATTGAGGTTGCGGATGGCTAAGTATGCAGAAACAGGTTTCACAAGGTCTTATTGCAGCAATGGATCTGAAGCAAGTTCAGAAAAACAGAAAATATTCAAAAGGTTAAAGCAGAACGGAAGTAAATCAATGGACAGGAATGTGGATGAGATCTATGGACTTGAGCGTAAAACTACAGGCGGATGCTAAAAGGCTACTGCTAATCAGAGTAGGGTTTCACAGATCTATCCAGGAGTCCGGGTACGAGCATGAACAAGTGATGAACACGGGAAGAACATGAAACCCTAGAACAGATCTATGTTAAGAGGAACAGAAGGCTTACCAGAATCGAAGAAGACGCGGAAGGCTACCGCAATGCTCTGGTGCGTTCAGGTTGATGCAGCGGCCCAAGACGGTGTAGAGATCAACGGCGGCGGAGGAGCTCTGAGGCTGGCGACGCGAGGAAGACGAAGAGAAAGGGACGAAGGGGAGAAAAGGAAATGACCCTTCGATCCTATTTATAAGGCAACAAACGTGGGTCAGGCGCGCGAATCCAGGAGCCAAAATTTCGGAAGTGGAGCTGATGACTTGGGTATCGCAGATCTATTAATAAAAGAAGGCGTCATAAATGTTAACTTCGTGATGACGTCATGCCGGTTTACAACAACCAGAGATGATGACGACATGGCGGTTTACCAATTACAAGAAGATGTTGAAGACAAAGATTTTTGTGAAGGATTGACATGAACCAGTTCAAATCAATCTGGGGCCTAATGTTGGGGATATTACCACTGGGCGTGAACCAGCCTACCTGGGCCGGGTTAACTTCATTAGTAGTATAAGTAGATGAAGGCCCAAGGCCTGTAGTCGGTTTAGAACCTGTAGCCGTAAACCGGCTTGATATGTAAACTTGTACTGTAAGTTAGGAATAGAGAGAGACCAACCGGGATACGAATATGAACCGGTATGGGACTCCATGGACCGACGGGCGTCACCCGTGTATATAAGGGGATGACCCGGCGGCGCTTCAAGACAGACAACAACAACTCGAGCCTAGGCGAAGCTTGTTTGCTCCCTAGCCATCGAAACCACATCAATTCCATCACAACTAGACGTAGGCTTTTACCTTCATCGAAGGGGCCGAACTAGTATAAACCCTTGTGTCTTTGTGTCCGCTTTAACCCCTTCAAGTTAACCCGTAGCGTTGGCTCGACGACTAAGTCCTTTCACTAGGACATCTGCCGTGACAAATCCACGACAGCCGCCTTAGCAGATAAGAACGGAATGTAAGGCGGCAAACCCAGGAGCCGGGCAAACCCAACATTTGACCAAAGACATGATTCAGAGCTGATGCATATAAGGCCAAACTCGTGACGTCGAACACTCCCGAAGGTATTCGGACTTTGTAACATAAAATGGGCTGAAGAATGCCCATTCATTATGAACCCTGTATTTCCAGGTATGTGCATTAGTCTGTCGTGGCGAAATGCCAATAACGGCAGTACCCTCTGTGGGTATATAGTACCCATGGGATGTGTAAACAACAAGAGACAATAAAAAAGGTTTACATGGGGGCTTAATATAAAGAGAAACCTTTGAGCGGGGCCCTGCTGCACGTCTGCGCCTTTGTCTCCATTGTGCCGTGTCCTGGAAGGGTATCGTACGGATGGTGTCTGTAAAAAGAAAAACTCATGTATAGTAGTGTTGCGTAAGCGTGCGATGGATAGTAAAAGTGTAAGACATTGGCCTGTTAATAAGGTCAAGCCAATAGTGGGGCTTTATTAAATATCCATAGCCCCTGGTATCCTCTATGGTATTACATAAATGGTGCCCTAGCTCAGGTTTATCCGTGCTGCCGGACTCGTCTAACCATGTCCGTGGTCTTAACGACCAGTCATGCTTTCTGGTATTAGAGGCCGCTTAGAGTCCGGCCGCTGGAGCCGTCACGTATTCCTCCGCGCGTGAGGAGCGCTCTATGTTTCCATTAACGGTGATGACGCCACGTGGGCTGGGCATCTTGAGTGTGAGTTAGGCGTAATGTGGTACTACGTTGAAGCGGGTGAAGGCCGTTCTCCCAAGCAATGCGTGGTAGCCGCTTTGGAGGGGGGCGATGGTGAAGAGTATTTCTTCGCTTCTGGAGTTGCCGGGGGAGCCGAATGTTACCTCCAGTACGATGGAGCCCCTGCCGTAGGCTTCAACGCATGGTATCACCCCTTCAAAGGTGGTGTTACTTTGGCTGATTCTGGATGGGTCTATCCCTATCCTGCGGACAGTGTCCTGGTATATTAGATTAAGACTACTGCCGCCGTCCATGAGGACATGAGTAAGATGGTATCCGTCGATTATTGGGTCGAGCACCAAGGCATCTGATCCTCCGCGCCGAATACTAGTCGGGCAGTCCGTGTGATCGAAAGTGATCGGACAAGCCGACCAGTGGTTAAGTTTGGGTACGACGGGCTCTATAGCGTATGCGTCTCTGAGCGTGCATTTGTGCCTTCTCGTGGATGTGTGAGTCGCGTGGATCATGTTTACTATTTTTACCTCTGGTGGGAATTTTTTCTGTCCCCTAGTGTTCGGCTGGCGAGGCTCATCCTCGTCTTCACTTGGTGTTTCCCTTCCCTTGTGTTCGGCATTTAATTTGCCGGCCTGCTTGAAGACCCAGCATTCTCTGTGAGTGTGGTTCGCAGGTTTGTCGGGGGTGCCATGAATTTGGCATAGTCTGTCCAGGACTTTGTTCAGGCCGGATGGTCCCTCTTTGCTGCCTTTAAATGGCTTCTTTTGTTGACTGGGTCGAGAGCCCCTGAATCCGGCGTTGACTGTTGTGTTGTTCGGACTCTCTTCCTTGTTTTGACGTTTGTTTTTATTGCGCCGTGGCTTTCCATTGCCATCCCTAATTCGGATGTACTTGGGTTGCTGGTGCCTTTACGGGCCAACCAGCTATCTTCACCTGCGCAAAAGTGGGTCATAAGGCTTGTTAAGGCTGCCATTGTCCTCGGCTTTTCTTGGCCAAGGTACTGGCGAGCCACTCGTCCCGGATGTTGTGTTCGAAGGCCGCTAAGGCTTCGGCATCCGGACAATCGACAATTTTATTCTTCTTAGTGAGGAATCTGTTCCAAAGCTTGCCGGTGGACTCTCTGGGCTGTTGAATTATGTGACTTAAATCGTCCGCATCCGGAGGCCGGACATAGGTCCCTTGAAAATTGGCCCTGAAAACATCCTCGAGTTCCTCCCAACTTCCAATTGAATTTTTGGGGAGGCTTTTAAACCAGTGTCGAGCTGGTCCCTTCAAGTTGAGGGTAAGGTATTTGATGGCGTGGAGGTTGTCCCCATGAGCCATGTGGATATGCAAGATAAAATCCTCGATCCAGACCCCTGGGTCTGTCGTTCCGTTGTATGCCTCTATGTTCACAGGTTTAAAATCCTGTGGAAATTCATGGTCCGGCACCTCTTCGGTGAAGCACAGGGGGTGAGCAGCCCCTCTATATCTGGACGTGTTGTGGCATGCCGTCGGCTGTTGTTGTGTCCGGTGCTGATTCCGAGCTAGTATCCGATCGGTATTGTCGTGGGAAACGAGCACCTATGGGGCAGGGCCCCTTTTCGGTCCAGCAGGG
This sequence comes from Triticum timopheevii, assembly GCA_963921465.1. Taxonomy (NCBI): domain Eukaryota; kingdom Viridiplantae; phylum Streptophyta; class Magnoliopsida; order Poales; family Poaceae; genus Triticum; species Triticum timopheevii. The sequence goes on from OY997272.1 coordinate 144,126,265, forward strand.
AGCGGAAGGAGCATGAAGAGCAGATCGAGGTGATGCACGCGAGGGATTTTACCCAGCTTCGGAGCTCTCCGGAGAGATAAAACTCCTACTGCTGCTTAGTGTCTATATTCTGTTCTTGCTCGAGAGCGTGGGTGTGTTGCAGTTTCGAATGAGTCGAACCCCCTCTACGTGCGCATGGGCCTCCTTTTTATAGGCTAAAGGGGTCATCGACATGTGGCAACGCAGAGAGGGGTAGAAAAGTAAAAAGAGGGGTTGGTACAACCGCTATCTACAGTGCCCCCTACCTAACTCTGACGGCAGGGGACAAGGGCATTTATCTACCGCTTAGTGATAAAGTAAAGCAATTACAGGGCGTTTGCATTTCATACAATAAAGCGACAACCATATGGCTCCTGCCAGTTGCCGATAACTTTGGTTACAAAACATGATCATCTCATACAATAAAATATAGCATCATGTCTTGGCCATATCACATCACAACATGCCCTGCAAAAACAAGTTAGACGTCCTCTACTTTGTTGTTGCAAGTTTACGTGGCTGCTATGGGCTTAAGCAAGAACCAATCTCACCTACGCATCAAAACCACAACGATAGTTTGTCAAGTTGATGCTGTTTTAACCTTCGCAAGGACTGGGCGTAGCCACACTCGGTTCAACTAAAGTTGGAGAAACTAACACCCGCTAGTCACCTGTGTGCAAAGCACGGCGGTAAAACCAGTCTCGCGTAAGCGTACGCGTAATGTCAGTCCGGGCCGCTTCATCCAACAATACCGCCAAACCAAAGTATGACATGTTGGTAAGCAGTATGACTTATATCGCCCACAACTCACTTGTGTTCTACTCGTGCATATTACATCAAACCATAAAACCTAGGCTCGGATGCCACTGTTGGGGAACGTAGTGATTTCAAAAAATTTCCTACACACACGCAAGATCATGGTGATGCATAGCAACGAGAGGGGAGAGTGTTGTCTATGTACCCTCGTAGACCGAAGCGGAAGCGTTGACGCAACGTAGAGGAAGTAGTCGTACGTCCTCCCAGTCCAACCGATCCAAGCACCGTTACTCCGGCACCTCCGAGTTCTTGACACACGTACAGCTCGATGACGCACCCCGATCTCCGATCCAGCAGAGGCGCGGGGAGGAGTTCCGTCAGCACGACGGCATGGTGACGATCTTGATGTTCTACTTTCGCAGGGCTTTGCCTAAGCACCGCTACAATATGACCGAGGTGTAATCTTGTGGAGGGGGGCACCGCACACGGCTAAGGAACGATCTCAATGATCAACTTGTGTGTCTAGGATGCCCCCCCGCCCACGTATATAAAGGAGGGAGGGAGGAGAGGCCGGCCCAAGGGGGTGGCGCCCTAGGGGGGGCAAACCTACTCCAAGTAGGTTTGGCCCCCCTTTCCTATTCGGAGTAGGAGAAGGAAGGAAGAGAGGGGAGGAGAGAAGGAAAGGGGGGGCCGGCCCCCCTCCCAATTCGGATTGGGCTTGGGGGGCGCGCCCCCTCCCTTGCTCCTTCTCCCTCCTTTCCAGTAAGGCCCAATAAGGCCCATATACTTACCGGGGGGTTCCGGTAACCTCCTAGAACTCCGGTATATTCCCAATCACACCCGGAACCTTTCCGGTGTCCAAATATATCCGTCCAATATATCAATCTTTATGTCTCGACCATTTCGAGACTCCTCGTCATGTCCGTGATCACATCCGGGACTCCGAACAAACTTCGGTACATCAAAATACATAAACTCATAATGAAACTGTCATCGAAACCTTAAGCGTGCGGACCCTACGGTTCGAGAACAATGTAGACATGACTGAGACACGTCTCCGGTCAATAACCAATAGCGGGACCTGGATGCCCATATTGGTTCCTACATATTCTACGAAGATCTTTATCGGTCAAACCGCACAACAACATACGTTGTTCCCTTTGTCATCGGCATGTTACTTGCCCGAGATTCGATCGTCGGTATCCAATACCTAGTTCAATCTCGTTACCGGCAAGACTCTTTACTCGTTCCATAATACATCATCTCGCAACTAACTCATTAGTTGAAATGCTTGCAAGGCTTAAGTGATGTGTATTACCGAGAGGGCCCAGAGATACCTCTCCGACATTCGGAGTGACAAATCCTAATCTCGAAATACGCCAACTCAACAAGTACCTTTGGAGACACCTGTAGAGCACCTTTATAATCACCCAGTTACGTTGTGACGTTTGGTAGCACACAAAGTGTTCCTCCGATAAACGGGAGTTGCATAATCTCATAGTCACAGGAACATGTATAAGTCATGAAGGAAGCAATAGCAACATACTAAAAATGATCGGGTGCTATGCTAACGGAATGGGTCATGTCAATCAGATCATTCAACTAATGATGTGACCTTGTTAATCAAATAACAACTCCTTGTTCATGGTTAGGAAACATAACCATCTTTGATTAACAAGCTAGTCAAGTAGAGGCATACTAGTGACACTCTGTTTGTCTATATATTCACACATGTATTATGTTTCCGGTTAATACAATTCTAGCATGAATAATAAACATTTATCATGATATGAGGAAATAAATAATAACTTTATTATTGCCTCTAGGGCATATTTTCTTCAGGTAAAACCCTACTTCCTGCTTGATTGATATTGATGATATGAGTAGTACAAGAGTTGATCTACCATGAGATCGTAGAGGCTAAACCCTAGAAGCTATCCTATGATGATTATGATTGTGATCGTCCCTCTAAGGACTAAACCCTCCGGTTTATATAGACACCGGACGGGGCTAGGGTTTACATGGAGTCAGACAGTCAGTTACAAAGAAGGAAATATAATATCCGGATCGCCAAGCTTGTCTTCCATGCAAAGGAGAGTCCCATCCGGACCCGGGACGGAGTCTTAAGTCTTGTATCTTCACGCTCCAACAGTCCGGCCAAAGTATATAGTCCGGCTGTCCGGATACCCCCTAATCCAGGACTCCCTCAGAGGGGTTCACCACTTCCATTGGTGCTCTCCAATGATGCGTGAGTAGTTCTTTGTAGACATATGGGTCTGTAGTTAGTAGCTAGATGGCTTCCTCTCTCTCTCTCTCTTGATTATCAATACAATGGTCTCTTGGAGATCCATATGATGTAAGTCTTTTGTGGTGTGTTTGTTGGGATCCGATGAACTTTGAGTTTATGATTAGATCTATGTTTTTATCCATGAAAGTTATTTGAGTCTTCTTTGATCTCTTATATGCATGATTGCTTATAGCCTCGTATTTCTTCTGTGATATTTGGTTTTTGTTTGGCCAACTTGATCTATTTATCTTGCAATGGGAAGAGGTGCTTTGTAGTGGGTTCGATCTTACGGTGCTTGATCCCAGTGACAGAAGGGGAACCGACACGTATGTATCATTGCGACTAAGGATAACAAGATGAGATCTATATCTCCACAATAGATAAACGGATCTCGTCTACATCATGTCATCGTTCTTATTGTATTACTCCGTTTTCTCATGAACTTAATACACTAGATGCATGCTGGATAGCGGTCGATGTGTGGAGTAATAGTAGTAGATGCAGGCAGGAGTCGCTCTACTAATCTTGGACGTGATGCCTATATAATGATCATTGCTTGGATATCGTCATGATTATTTGAAGTTCTATCAATTGCCCAATAGTAATAGTTTTCCCACCGTTTGCTATTTTTCTCGAGAGAAGCCACTAGTGAAACCTACGGCCCCGAGTCTCTTTTCATCATATTTGCCTTTGCGATCTATTTGACCTTGCATTTATTTTCAGATCTATTAAACCAAGAATACAAAGTACCTTGCTGCAATTTATTTGTTCCGCAATCTATTTATCCTATCTACCACTTTTACCTCACGTTATTTGCCTATCTTGAGGTGTCGTACCTGAAAGGGATTGACAACCCCTTTAACACGTCGGGTTGCGAGTATTTGTTATTTGTGTGCAGGTGATGTTTACGTGGTGCGATGAGGTTCTCCTACTGGTTCAATAACATTGATCTCATCACTAAGGGAAATACCTACCGTCGCTATACTGCATCATCCCTTCCTCTTTGGGGAAATACCGACGTAGTTCTAGCAGACATCACTCGCCAACCAACACCATGATCCGGTTGAGCTGGCACCTCTCCTCGGTGATGACCAGCAACTTTGCCAGCTTGGAGCTGGATTTGGCGCACTCCAGGGACTTGTTGTAGTCGACGACGACGGTGATGAGGCCCTTGGGACCCAGCAACTTCATCTTCAGGTAGGCATAGTTGGGAACCGCCATGAACTTGGCCAGCATGAGGCGGCCCAGCAACGCGTGGTGAGGGCTGGATAGGTCCACCACCTCGAGTCAGATGGGCTCTCGGCGGAAGTGGTCACTGGAGCCGAGCAGGATGTCGAGTTGCATCTGGCTGATCGAGGAGCAGGAGAGACCCGGCACGATGCCGTGGAACACCGTCCGACTGCGCTGTAGCTGCCTGGCCTCGATGCCGAGCCTAGTCATGGTGTCGTGGTAGAGGATGTTGATGTTTCTACCGCCATCGTTGAGAATCCGCGAGAAATGGCAGGTGCGCTTTTCAGCAAAAATGGTGGGGTCAAGGACAAGGGCGCGGCCACCCATCATGGGCATGACGGTCGGGTGGTCCTCCCAAGTCCAACTGACCGGGCGTTCGGACCAGTGCATGTATTGTGGAGTGCGAGGGACCACGACATTCACCTCTTGCCGGTGCCGGCGCACGCTATGCTTGTCACCGCCCTCGCTGGTAAAGACGACGTAGCATGGGTTCGGGTTGGGGAAGGCTTTATGGAAAATTGCGCCAGCGGGGGAGGAGGTGGCAGGGCCACACCCGGCGGAGGCGGCGGTAGGTTGCCCTTCATCAAGCACTGGGTGAAGCTGCATTGCCGGAGTGTGTGCATAGACGGCTTCGTGCTGGCATGGTTCTTACAAGGGGCATCGAGCATCTGCTCGAAGGTGAGGTTGGGCTGCCAAGCGGCTTTGCTGGTTCGCTGACGCCGGTTGCTGGCTTGCTCCGCCAGCTGCACCTCCTCAGTGGCCATGATGAGGTGGTTGTCATACCGGGGAACCGTTGCTCGTCCTTTCACTTCTTGTTGGTTTGCTAGTGCCGGCCATTATTGCCAACCCGCTGTGGGGTGGCGGGTGAAGGCGGCAAGGCCTTGCTGGCCATGTCCAGTCGGACTTGTACTTTCATGGCGGCGTCCATCGTGGCGTACTTGTCCGCTGTGGCCATGAGCACGGCTATAGCCACCGGCTCGGAGCCCATGAGCTTGTGCTTGAGCAGGGTGCCATCTAGACACTCGTCGATGAACAGGATGGCCTGAACCTCGTGTACCCCCTGGCACTTGTTGTGCAGCTTGGTCCAGCGCATGAGGTACTCGCGGACGGTCTCATCCGGCCCCTGGCGCACATGGCGAGATGGCGGGGCCGGCTCAGCCGCTTGTAGGTCTTGGTGAAGTTGCGCGTGAACTCTTAGTCGAAGACGAGCCAAGAGTTGATGCTGCCAGTCGGGAGGGTGTTGATAACCCACAAGTATAGGGGATAGCAAAAGTTTTTGAGGGTATATTATTCAACCCAAATTTATAGATTCGACACAACGGGAGCCAAAGAATATTTGCAAGTATTAGCAGCTGAGCTGTCAATTCAACCACACCTAGAGATTAATTATCTACAGCAAAGTGATCAGTAGCAAAGTAGTATGATATCTTTGATAATAGTAGCAGCAGCAATTGTAACGGTAACGATGATAGCAGTAATTTTGTAGCAAGTGCAACAGTAACGATAGCAGTAGTAACTTAGCAAGAAAAATATAAGAGAAGTTCGTAGGCATTGGATCAATGATTTGTTGGATAATATTCAGCATGTGACAGTTATAACCTAGGGTGATACGACACTAGCTCCAGTTCATAAATATAATGTAGGCGTGTACTCTGTAAATAGTCAGACGTGCTTATGGAAAGAACTTGCATGACATCTTTTGTCCTACCCTCCCGTGGCAGCGAAGTCCAGTTGTCACAGCCCTAGCTCAGCCCCTGTTGCCTTTGCTTGTTTCTCATGTCATCATGCTTACAATTCAAATGTATTTGAAATGGGGATGACAGAACCCCCAGCACCCCTTAAACCAACTACGGTTTACTAAAATCTTTTTCAATGAACCTAAAATGCCCTTCTAAAATGTTCATCATCTTTGCCTTGGTCTAAAACCTCTGACAAAAATGGTGCACACTTTTCTAGGACAACAGAGGATCACTGAATTAAATCATATAGTATTTGCATTTGGGCATTTAAATGCTATAAAATATTTTAAATGCCCAAATAACCATAAACTAAAATGTTTATAGTAGGATATATTCCCAACAGTGGCCATGAGCAGTTTCATGATTTTTGGGACTGATTTAGTATTTTTAATAAATCTACAAAGATTACAGGAAATAGAAAAACAGAAATAAAAAGAAAGGTCTTACCTGGGCCACTTACCTGGCCGGCCCAGCTGGCAGTCGAGCTTCGTGGCCCAGCCCACCAGGGGCACTCCCATCTTCTTCCCCGTGCCAGCGCATGAAGCAGCTCGGTGGCGAGCACCGGCACGCGCCTGGCCACCTCCTGCTTGCTAGCTCGTTGCTGGAGACAGCCCCGAGTGCCACGCACACCCCCTCGACCCTCTCTCGCTCTCCCAGTGCCTCTCCCCCTCCTCTGGCTCACTCCCTCGCATCACCCGAGAGCCGCCGTCGCCACCGCTCACCGTTGCCGCGCCCAGAGCCACCCCCTCACCCCTCTGACGTGCCTAGGAGCTCCACCTCTGTCGTCTACGCCTCCTCGACAAGCCAAGCAACCGGGGACGTGTCGTATCGCCGCCATCGACATCATCTTCAAGCTCCAGCGCCGGTGATCGTCGGCGCCAATCCATCATCTCTAGAGCCTCCCCCGAGCTGACGAGTACTCCAGGTGACGCGCTGTGAGCTACTAGTCATTTCCCCATCCTCCCCTGCTTGATTTCTTCCTCTAGCCTCATCGCGTGTGAAATCGAGGCCGCCGACCACCATGGCCGGCGAGCTCGCGCTCCCGAGCCTCTCATGCTCGCTCCAGGGGCACTAACATGCTCCTGGCGCCACCAGGAGGCTGCCTAGCCACTCCGTTTGCTCGCTCGAGCGCTGCAGCCGCATCCCCGTACCTACCCGAACTCCGGCCACCGCACAAGTCACCGCCGCCAACTCAGGCCATCCCAGCTACTGCCGCCGCCACGACTAGATGCGCGAGAGCGCCAGCAAGCCGTAGCAACAAACCGCGCTCAAAACAGAGCCCCGTAGCGTTTTTTCGAAATGCTCCGCCATCGGTTTGGTCGTCGCCGGCCGAACTCCGGCGAGGTCGACGTGGCCCGTCATTAGCCACTAATGACCCAGCTAACTACCCCTAGAGCCACTGCCGTGTGGGACCCAGTGCCTAAACTAATTAGTTTAAATTTCTCTCTTAGATTAGCACTAATCACAGTGGGCCCCGCCTGTCAACTTTGACTTGGCCACATCAGCTTTGACCAGGTCCCACATGTCAGCCTCTGTAGCTGACTATGTCTGACCGGTAGGCCCCACTGGTCAGGTTTGACTTGGACCGGGCCCGTTGACCATGCTGACGTCACCCTGATGCAATGCTGATGCAGTAATTGTTTTCTGGTTTTAAAATAATCCAGGAAATTCCAGAAAATACCCTAAACTTCTAAAAATCATAGAAATTAATCTGTAACTCCAAATGAAGTAAGTTATATATGAAAAATGATAAGAAAAATCCAATCTATCCATCTATGATTCTCGGGAAATGAAAAATGATCGATTGTGATTTGCCTTAGGCTGGTATAGAGAGTTTCAATGATCCAGATACCAAAAGTAATTCTTTTTTCCACTTAAGGAAATAATTCTACGAGTCACCTCACCTAAGGTGCCCGTTATGGAATCATGGAAATTACTTCCTCGCTACTTTGAAACCTATGCACCATCTTACCCAAGCATGGAATTGTTGCCTACCAAAAATTGAACATTGACATTTGTTCCTCTCAACCCCTCCCTATTTGTGTTTTGTGCCTCAGCTCGAGAGGTGTTCTTACGTCTCACTCCATGAGTTGACTGTGAGTTGCTCAACCTTCGAGCAGATCGATTCCTGTAGAGTTTCTTCCTGTTGTCATCGTGATGGATGAAGACCTCGAAAGCAAGGACGTCAAGATCAATATGAAGCAATGAATCAACAACTTCGAGAAGGGCAGATGGATCATGAGATCGTGTTAACTTTGGGTCCCCTCTTTCTACTTACCTCACGTCTTGAATCTCGGGACGAGATTCTTGTTTAGTGGGGGTGAGTTGTCACAGCCCTAGCTCAGCCCCTGTTGCCTTTGCTTGTTTCTCATGTCATCATGTTTACAATTCAAATGAATTTGAAATGGGGATGACAGAACCCCCAGCACCCCCTTAAACTAACTAGGGTTTACTAAAATCTTTTTCAATGAACCCTTCTAAAATGTTCATCTTCTTTGCCCTGGTCTAAAACCTCTGACAAAAATGGTAAACACTTTTCTAGGACAACAGAGAATCACTAAATTAAATCATATAGTATTTGCATTTGGGCATTTAAATGCTATTAAATATTTTAAATGCCCAAATAACCATAAATTGAAATGTTTTACTGTAGGATATATTCCCAACAGTGGTCATGAGCAGTTTCATGATTTTTGGGATTGATTTAGTATTTTTAGTAAAGCTACAAAGATTACAGAAAATAGAAAAACAGAAATAAAAAGAAAGGTCTTACCTGGGCCACTTACCTGGCCGACCCAGCTGGCAGCCCAGCTTCACGGCCCAGCCCACCAGGGGCACTCCTGTCTTCTTCCGCGTGCGAGCGCATGAAGCAGCTCGGTGGCGAGCACCGGCACGCGCCTGGCCACCTCCTGCTTGCTAGCTCGCTTCTGGAGACAGCCCCGAGTGCCACGCACACCCTCTCGGCCCCCTCGACCCTCTCTCGATCTCCCAGTGCCACTCCCCCTCCTCTGGCTCTCTCTCTCGCATCACCCGAGAGCCGCCGTCGCCGCCGCTCACCGTTGTCGTGCCTAGAGCCAGCCCCTCGCCCCTCTGACGTGCCCAGGAGCTCCGCCTCTGTCGTCTACTCCCCCTCGATGAGCCAAGCAACCGGGACACGCCGTATCGCCGCCATCGACATCATCTTCAAGCTCCAGCACCGGCGATCGCCGTTGCCCCTCCGTCATCTCTAGAGCCTCCCCCGAGCTGACGAGTACTCCAGGCGACGCGTTGTGAGCTACTAGTCATTTCCCCCATCCTCCCCTGCTCGATTACATCCTCTAGCCTCATCGCTCGTGAAACTGAGGCCGTCGTCCGCCATGGACGGTGAGCCCGCGCTCCCGAGCCTCTCCTGCTTGCTCCAGGGGAACTGACACACTCCTGGCGCCTCCAGGAGGCTGCCTAGCCACTCCGTTTGCTCGCTCGAGCACTGCAGCCGCATCCCCACACTTGCCCGAACTCCGGCCGCCGCACAAGTCACCGCCACCGCCAACTCAGGCCATCCTAGCTGCTGCCGCTGCCACCACTAGATGCGTGAGAGTGCCAGCAAGCCGTAGCAACAAACCACGCTCAAAACGGAGCCCCGTAGCATTTCTCCAAAACATTCCGCCGCCGGTTTGGTCGTCGCCGGCCGAAGTCCAACGAGGTCGACGTGGCCCATCATTAGCTACTGATGACCCAGCTAACCACCCTAGAGCCACTGCCATGTGGGTCCCAGTGCCAAACCTAATTAGTTTAAATTTCTCTGTTAGATTAGCACTAATCACAGTGGGCCCCGCCTATCAACTTTGACTTGGCCACGTCAGCTTTGACCGGCTCCCACATGTCAGCCTCTATAGCTGACTGTGTCACTGACCGGTAGGCCCTACTGGTCAGGTTTGACCTAGACCGGGCCCGTTGACCATGTCGACGTCACCCTAACCCAATGCTGACACAGTAATTGTTTTCTGGATTTAGAATAATCCAGGAAATTCCAGAAAATACCCTAAACTTCTAAAAATCATAGAAATTAATCTGTAACTCCAAATGAAATAAGTTATATATGAAAAATGATCAGAAAAATCCAATCTATCCATATGTACCAGTTTCATGCATGTTTAACCAAGCTAACCTTGTTGTTTAGTGCAAAACATGATAAGGCACTATTTAAGATCACAAATGAGTTTGGATTTTGAATCTTTGATCCAAATAGCTCAAACCCATCTGGTTATAGTTGCACTAGCCCAACACACTCATATTGCCATGTCATGATCATGCATCATATTGTGCATTGCATTGATTGTGGTTCCTTTTGTGTTGTCGATATTTGTCCCCTCTCGATAGGCGTGGCTTCAACAATGAGTTTGATGACACCGATGAAGAGCTATACTATCTTCAGAAGTGCCAGGCAAGCAAAAACCCCTTGTTCATTCCGATACAAACCCACTCTCTCGCTCTGCTCTTGTTTACTGCATTAGGACAACAACGATTCAACTGTTATATGTCATGGTAGTTGAACCCCTTATCCTCTGCATGACCTATCATTGCCACAGTAAATAGATGAAACCCACTAGCATGAGTAGGAGTTGTTTGAGCCCCGATGTGCCTACTCATTCATGCTTGTTTGTCATGCCTTCTACTGCTTAGAGTTGAGTTAGGTCTGATTCATCGGGGATGAATTGGAATGGTGATGAACATGTCCTACTATTTGTGAGCTAAGTGTGTGAACACGATTTGGTAAAGGTAGCGGTGAGAGGCCATGTAGGAGTACATGGTGGGTTGTCTCATTGAAGTCGTCCTCAGGAACTAAGTTTTGTGTTTGTGATCCATGAAACATCTACTACCACACGTTGGGCCCTGAAATATGACCCCGCTCGACTTCTTAACCACCCTTGTCCTCTGTCCAGGAGTTGCAAGTAGTTTCTGGTGTTTTTAGTATGCTGGAGGCCGTGCGCAACGCTGACCCGAGGGGTGGGCTGTGATGTGGTAGGCACGTGGCACGGTGTATCGGGCGCCCGTTTGGTGTCTCGGGAACCCTGCACACATCGTTCGGGGCCGTATGTGGAAACTTCGGCCGGACTCCCTGTGGATGGAACCTGAATAGGCAAAAAAACTGGACTAGATACTTGAGTGTTTAGGTAGGTCGTGGTCTACACCCACGTCGGCTTTCGCTTGAAGTCTGCCAAGCACATGTCGTGTGCAGACGCTAAGTTGTGGAAACATGTGTGAAGAATTACACCCCTACAGGGTTACAAATGATCTATTCGAATAGCCGCGTCCGCGGTAAAGGACCTCTGGGTTGCCTATATAGTTCATAGACAAGTGAAATTGGATACTCTAAAATACGCAAGATAAGTGTGAGTGCTATGGATGGCCTTCTCGTAGGGAAACGGGAGTAGATCCTTAGTGGTGTATTGATATGGTGAATATGTGGACTCGTGTGCGCCACCTCAAAAGAGTTACTTGCAGTCATAGTTCAAGATAGCCACCGAGTCAAAGCTGGCTTGCTGCAGTTAAACCCCACCATCCCCTTGTTGAAATGATGCATATGTAGTTAGTTCTGATGTATGTCTTGTTGGGTACATTTGTACTCACGTTTGTTTAATTTATGTTTTGTAAAGAGACTTCAGTCTCGCTAGTAGTTCTGCTTGGACTTCAACCTTTAGCTTTCTACCTCAGATCTTGTGCCCTCGGCAGGATCTAGTAGATTGTTAGGCTTCTCAGCCTTTTCATTTGTAGATGTCTGTACTCAGACATGTTAAGCTTCCGCATGTGCCTTGACTTGTATGCTCTGAATGTTGGGTCATGAGACCCATGTTTGTAATATCTCGCTCATCGTAGCCTATTGAATAAATACTTTGAGTCTTAGAGTTATGTTGTGATGCCATGTTGTATTTGCACATATCGAGCATATTGTGTGTATGTTATTGAAATGCTTGGTATGTGTGGGATCTGACTATCTAGTTGTTTATCCTTGGTAGCCTATCATACCGGGAAATTTCTCCTAGTGCTTCCACTGAGCCATGGCAGCTTTCTACCGCTCCGAAACACTTAGGCTGGCCGGCATGTGTCCTTCGTTCATGTGTCTGTCCCTTCGGGGAAATGTCATGCGGTGATCCTTTAAGTCCTTGTAGCTTTCTACGACCTAGGATTCATTCGTTGTTGATCGACACGTTCGTTGCTGGGTCATGTATGCCTGTCCCTGTAAGTTCGCGCCACTTTGGGTTCATGACTAGCCATGTCAGCCCGGGTTCTTTGTCATATGGATGCTAGCGACACTATCATATATGTGAGCCAAAAGGCGCAATCGGTCTCGGGCCTGGTAAGGCGACACCCGTGGGAATACCGTGCATGAGGCCGCAAAGTGATATGAGGTGTTACATGCTAGGTCGGTGTGGCATAGGATCGGGGTCCTGACACCTATTGGAAACTAAGGGATATTAAGGCCTCATTTTAATAGAGAACTGGAACAAAGCATTCACACACGGTGAATACATTAACTCCTCAAACTACGGTCATCACCGGGAGTGGTCCTGACTATTGTCACTCCGGGGTTGCCGGATCATAACACGTAGTAGGTGACCATAACTTGCAAGATCAGATCTAGAACATAGATATAATGGTGATAACATAAACGGTTCAGATCTGAACTCATGGCACCCGGGCCCAATGTGACAAGCATGAAGCATGACAAAGTCATAGCAACATCAATCTCAGAACATAGTGGATACTAGGGATCAAGCCCTAACAAAACTAACTAGATTGCATGATGAATCTCATCCAACTCCTCACCGACCAGCGAGCCTACGAAGGAATTACTCACTCCCGATGGAGCATCATGGAATTGGCAATGGAGAAGGGTTGGTGATGACAAAGATCAAAGATCCCCCTCTCCGAGCCCCAAACGGACTCCCGATCTGGCCTCCCAATGAAGAACAGGAGAAGGCGGCGGCTCCGTCTCGTGGAACGCGATAATTCTTTCTTCCTGATTTTTTCTGGAAAAATAGGATTTTATAGCGTCTGTTTTAGGGTCTGTGGGGCCACCAGGTGGGGACAACCCACCTGGGCGCGCTTGGAGGGGGGCGCGCCCTGGTGGGTTGTGCCCACCCAGGTGCCCCCCTCTGGTGGTTCTTGGCTCCAGAAATTCTCTTTTATTATATAAAAAATCCTCGCAAAGTTTCGTTCCATTCCGAGAACTTTTATTTCTGCACAAAAAACAACACCATGGTAGTTCTGCTGAAAACATCGTCAGTCCGGGTTAGTTTCATTCAAATCCTGCAAATTAGAGTCCAAAACAAGAGGAAAAGCGTTAGGAAAAGTAGATACAATGGAGACGTATCAACTTGCCCAAGCTTAAACCTTTGCTTGTCCTCAAGCAATTCAGTTGATAAGCTGAAAGTGAGAAAGAAAACTTTTCCGAACTCTTTTGCTCTTGTTTGCATAAATAAGCTTAAATAGCACCTAGGTTTTCAGCCAGTATTATAACTAACCATGTCAAGAATAACTCGTAAAATTATATTAACTTATATCAATAACATAATCAGCTAGCGAGCAATAATAAGATATCTCAAATAACAACACATTGTCAAAACAACCATGGTATAATATGACAATAGTGGTATCTTGCTAGACCTTTCTGAGACCGCAAAACATAAATGCAGAGCACCTTCAAAGTTCAAGCAACGACTAAACATTGTAATTCATGGTAGAAAAGATCCAGTCATGATGCATCCAATATTAGCTACACGCAATGCATCAGCATGACAGCAGTGCTCTCAGGTTCTGGTGCTTATTTTAGAAGGTGATGACACAACATAAAAGTAAATAGATAGTCCCTTCGCAGAGGGAAGCAGTGATTTGCAGAGGTACTAGAGCTCAAGTTTTAAAACAGAGGTAAATGAAATTTTGAGAAATGCACCCTTCTTGTTTACTTCGTGACCATTAGTTATCAATATCTTCCATGCTAAACACGCTAGTGGCGGTTCCCAAGAGATAAAGTAAAGGTTATGACTCCATAGGAATATTTGTTTGATTATTTGTAAGCGCTTTTTTGTTTGCAGTTTGGGACTTGGAATCCCTATTACCGCCCTTTTCTCATGCAGTGGCGAGTGAATAAACACTCGACCTGAGAATAACTCGCTTAGCATGGAAGATACCGACTACCTCATGTCGTTCCATGAACGATCCAGACACACAAAAAGGATATTTATTTGAAGTTTTTAGAGATGACACATGCAAATTTACTTAGGACGGCAAGGTAATACCGCATATAGGTAGTTATGGTGGACTCATCTGGAATAACTTGGATTAAAGGTTTTTGATGCACGAGCAGAATTCCCACTTGTACAGGTGAAGGCTAGCAAATAGGTTGAGAAGAGGCCAGCTAGAGAGCAACAATGGTCATGAACATGCATTATGCATAAGTAACATTGGACACTAGCATGAGTACGATATGAACACTGAGGGAGTCCTGGACTAGGGGGTGTCCGGACAGCCGGACTATCATCGTCCGCCGGACTCCAAGGCTACGAAGATACAAGATTGAAGACTCCGTCCCGTGTCCGGATGGGACTTTCCTTGGCGTGGAAGGCAAGCTTGGCAATACGGATATGTAGATCTCCTACCATTGTAACCGACTCTATGTAACCCTAGCCCTCTCCGGTATCTATATAAACCGGAGGGCTTTAGTCCGTAGGACACAACATACATTACAACAATCATACCGTAGGCTAGCTTCTAGGGTTTAGCCTCCTTGATCTCGTGGTAGATCCACTCTTGTAATACACATCATCAATATTAATCGAGCAGGACGTAGGGTTTTACCTCCATCAAGAGGGCCCGAACCTGGGTAAAACATTGTGTCCCTTGTCTCCTGTTACCATCCGCCTAGACGCACAGTATGGGACCCCCTACCCAAGATCTGCCGGTTTTGACACCGACATTGGTGCTTTCATTGAGAGTTCCTCTGTGTCGTCACCGATAGGCTTGATGGCTTCTTCAATCAACAACAACGCTGTCCAGGGTGAGACTTTTCTCCCCGGACAGATCTTCGTATCCGGCGGCTTCGCACTACGGGCCAATTCACTTGGCCATCTGGAGCAGATCGAAAGCTACGCCCCTGGCCGTCAGTTCAGATTTGGAAGCTTAAACTTCACGGCGGATATCCACGGAGACTTGATATTCGATGGATCCGAGCCGCAGCCGAGCGTGCCGCACTGTCACGACGAGCATGATCTAACTCCACCGTCGGACAGTACCTTGGAGGCCGCGCACGAATCCGCTCCGACCCTTAGTTCGGAACCGATCGCGCAGATCGAGGACTGGTGGCGGGACACCGCCCCAGGGGCTGCGGCGCCCACGGCGATGGAGCCGAACACTAACCTTGTCCCCTATAAGGCTCGTGACTCCGAGGTGCCGGACTCCCTGCCGGACTCCGAACCTCCTGCGCCCCTGCCAATCGAATCCGATTGGGCGCCGATCATCGAGTTCACCGCTGCGGACATCTTTCAGCACTCGCCCTTTGGCGACATCCTAAATTCTCTAAAGCATCTCTCGCTATCCGGAGAGCTCTGGCCGGGTTATGGCCAGGATGGTTGGGATGCGGACGACGAAGAAATTCAAAGCCCACCCACCACCCACTTTGTAGCCACTGTCGATGATCTAACCGACATGCTAGACTATGACTCTGATGACATTGACGGTGTGGACGACGATGCCGGAGACGATCAAGAACCAGCACTTACAGGGCACTGGAAGACCACCCCAATGCACGACGTATATATGGTGGATACCCCAAAAGGAAGCGATGAAGAGGAACAACGGGGCGCAGCAAAGGATAATCCCGCCGATAAACAACCAAAACGGCGACGCAAGCGCCGCCCTAAGACCCGCCTCGGCAAAGACAGCATTCCTAATGACCCAGCGTTAGAGCAGGGCAAACCAGTGGACGACGAACATGCAACCAAGCAACCGTCCACGAATCGGATAATCAATCCAATCCCGGCGAAACCAATAGTCCGGATGACCTCACGCCGGACATACCACCGGAGCATAAGAACCTTCACGGAAGACTCGTCGCCACCGCGAGAAGCTTGAAGAAAGAAAAACGGAAGCTCAAAACAGCGGAAGACATACTCAGAATGAGATGGAGCAAAGTACTCAAGACCGCAGACAAATATGGCAACGACCATCAATCAAAGAGCTACCCGAAGCACAAGCTGCTGCCAGAATTTGACGAGGAAGCCATAGAGCCCCCACAGTCAAAAAACAAAGAGGCCGCCTGGCCGGATAGACGGCCAGATGATAGGCCAAAATCTACAAGCGGCACCGCACACAAGTCGACTCATGATCCTGGGAAAACAGATGGCCCAGCCAGGTCCATTTACGGGCCAAAAAAGAGGGCCCCAGGAAGCAACACAGCACGCCAAGTGTTCGAAGACAGCCGCACACCCAGATACAGGGGTGCCGCACACCCACTATGTTTCACCAATGAGGTGCTGGATCATGAATTCCCAGCAGGGTTTAAACCCATAAACATAGAGGCTTACGACGAAACAACAGACCCTGGAGTCTGGATAGAGGATTACATATTACACATACATATGGCTAGAGGAGATGATCTCCACGCCATAAAATATCTACCCCTCAAGCTCAAAGGGCCAGCTCGGCACTGGCTCAAAAGCCTCCCAGAAAACACTGTTGGAAGTTGGGAAGAGCTCGAGCACGCGTTTAGAGCAAATTTTCAAGGGACTTATGTCCGCCCTCCGGATGCAGACGATCTAAGTCATATAACTCAACAGCCCGGAGAGTCAACGCGCAAATTCTGGAACAGGTTCCTTACTAAAAAGAACCAAATAGTCGACTGTCCGGACGCCGAAGCTTTAGCAGCTTTTAAACACAACGTCCGAGACGAATGGCTCGCCAGGCACCTCGGCCAAGAGAAGCCGAGGACAATGTCCGCGCTAACAAGCCTCATGACCCGCTTTTGCGCGGGAGAAGATAGCTGGCTAGCAAGATGCAGCACCAGTGACCCGAGTACATCCGAAATTAGAGATGGAAACGGAAAATCACGGCGCAGAAAGGATCAGCGCCGGAATAGAGAAAAAAGCCCAAAGAATACGGCAGTCAACGCCGGATTCAAAAGCTCGCGGCCAAACAACAAAACACTGCCCCTTAAGGATAACAGTGATGAGCTATCCAACTTAAACAAAATTCTGGATCGGATATGTCAAATCCACAGTACCCCCGGAAGGCTTGCAAACCACACCCACCAAGATTGTTGGGTTTTCAAACAGTCCGGCCGACTCAACGCCGAACACAAGGGGCTCGACGCATCAAGCGAGGATGATGATAAACCCCACCAGCAGAGCACCGGAAAACAAAAGACTTTCCCACAAGAAGTCAAAGCAATAAACTCCCTTCATGTGATAATACGGAAAAACAATGCGGCACTCGCTAAGATGGGTCTCGCACGGTTCACCCCAGCGGAACCTCGAGATTGGATGTCAAAACCAATCACTTTTGACCACCTGGATTATTCTAGAAGTATCCGCAATGCAGGATGGACTACTCTGATATTGGATCCTATAATCGACGGACTACAATTTACACAAGTCCTGATGGACGGAGGCAGCGATTTAAACCTGCTATATCCAAACACAATCCGCAAGTTGGGGATAGACCTTACTAAAATTCGACATAGCCGCACTTCCTTCAAAGGAGTGATGCCAGGCCCTTACGCCAAGTGCACAGGCTCCTTATTACTAGAAGTTGTGTTCGGGTCACCGAACAACTTCCGACGCGAAAAATTAATCTTTCATGTCGCCCCGTTCACAAGTAGCTATCAAGCACTATTGGGACGTGAAGCTTTTGTCCGCTTCAATGCCATACCACATTACGCGTCTCTTACACTTAAAATGCCCGGTCCACGTGGCATCATTTCATTGCGAGGGTCATTTGAAGACCCCGGACACGGCTAGACGAGTCCGGCATAAACAAAGCTAGGGGCTCCCTAGCTGCACACCCCTTCACAAGGGCTGTGTGCGTAAGCAATAACGAGTTAATATAGACTCCGCTTTACTCATTAATATTTTTCATATACCTTTTTTCGCACGATTTCCTTTCAAACTAAGTTCCTCTTCTTTTACAGATGAACAACGTGCACACCCGTCCAGGATAACGGCACAACGGAGACACAGGCACAGACGTGCAGTAGGGACCCGTCGCAAGGATTCTTTTCAGATTAAGACCCTGCGTAAACCTTTTTTACTGTCTCTTGTTGCTATAATCCCCTGGTTTCTCATTATAACCAGAATGGAGCCTGACGTTTTGGCATCGGCCGCGTCAGAGGACCTTGCCCGTACCTGGACACTAGGGGCTTAGGGCATTATTCTGCCCATTATTATAAAGACAGAACACCTTAGGGAGTGTTCGGCGTCTCGAGTTAGGCCTTATATGCATCAGCTCCGAATCATGTCTTTGGTCAAATGTTGGGTTTGCCCGGCTCCTGTGTTTTGCTGCCTTACGTTCCGTATCATCGGCTAACGCGGCACCAGGAGAACTACTGCGATTGTGCCCCAGTTCGGCTGGGCGAGCACCTCAGTAGAGAAAGCCGAAAACTGACTGTCATGATACAGCGAGAGACTGGCCAACCACTCGATCGACCACTGGAATGTCTAGAATTCCTCCGCTTTGACGAAGGACCGTTTCCCGGTCAGGCACACATGCGCCCCGAATTCGGAGAGCGTGGTGCCCCCAGGGGCTATATCGTAGCCCCACCCTCGAACTCCAATGGCTAAGTGAAAGTGATAAAGCATCATAGTCCGGTTGCCTCGTTTGCTACGCTACCACCTCCTCAACAGGACCGAGACGTCGGATTAAGTGTGAAAATGCGCTATTTTTGCGAACACCCCCGCACCTTGTGCGTGGGGGCTGAAGCCGAAGACTGCCATCTTTCAGGTTATACACACATATACATAAACGGCCGCATAGGAGATATTTCTATACTTGGAACGCACAAGTATAAAAAGCGATTACATCATAACCATTGGTTTACAAAATAAAACGTTCATTTGAACGTGACATTTTTCGAGCACTGTGACTCTATTACACGAGCACCACGCATAACTTCCCCGAAATAGTGCTCGGCGGGTAACCGGCTTTCGTCCGAACCCTGGGTTGCAACAGCGGTGGCATCCATCTCTGTCCAATGTGTCTTCACACGGGCAAGGGCCATCCGCGCACCCTCTATGCAGGCCGACCGCTTCATCGCCTTGATATGCGGCACCGCCCCAAGAAACTCCTGCAATAAGCCAAAATAGCTCGTCGGCTTGGGCCTCTCCGGCCAGACATGAGTCACTATATCCGTCATGGCAAGTCCGGACAACCTATTCATCTCAGCCCATTCGGCCAAACGATCGGTCAGCGGAAGTGAACGATCCGGACTATGGAATTGAGACCAAAATAGCTCTTCCGTCTTGTGATCCTTCTGACTTCGGAAGTGCACAACGGCATCCGCCGCACTCGCCGCTAAGTCCATATATGGATCCTCCGGACCCCACAGCTGGCCAAGCTGGGCATACTTTGGATCCGTAAATCTGCGGCGTAGCAGAAAAGGCTTGACAGCCACAATGTCTCCAGCCTGACGCAGCTCCTCCTTCATAGCCCGCATTGCAGAACGGGCATCCTTGGCTTCGGCGGTGGCCTTCCCCAGGTCTTCTCGCTCCGATAGGTGCTCCTTTTCAAGAGCTTCATTGCGGTCGGTAACGTCCTTCAATTTAACGGCCAGTCCGGCCATCTCTTCCTTGCTTCGGCAGTGCGCAGCCCTTTCGGCTTCTAACTCCTCGGCCGCCCTCGAGGCAGCCGTATCACTCCTTCGGGCTTGCTCCTTGGCTTGAGCAAGTTCTGCCCGAAGGCTCCCCACAGCAGCAGCACCATCTGCATCGAGCATAAATATTGTAAGAGGTGGGCTTCAGCTCCCTTAATAGGTGACTGCGGAGAATCAATTTACCTTGTGACTCGTCAAGTCGCTTGTTGACCAGCGCAATGTCTGCATCCGCAACATCGAGTTGCCGCATTAATTCAGCAACTCCATCAGTCCGGCTGGCCCCCGGACGATCCGCCACCTGCATAGGAACGGCGAAGATTAATACCTACAATTTTGATCCTCGGCACGCTGTCGCTTTCGACAACCTACCGAGTCTCAGGGGCTACTATCTATACAGGGCGCACTTCCATGTGCAAAACTTTCAAAAGGAGTGTCATTTTTACGTACCTCAAAACCCGCCAGCAAACTCCTGACGGCATTATATAATCTGTTTTCGGCGGATGAAATCCTTCCAATCACCGTACTCATCAATGCACGGTGATCTTCTGAGATGGACGCCCTCTCAAGCAGATCCTTCAGCTCCCCCGGCCGAACACTAGTCGGCGCCGAACTCTTCAGCTCCGCCAGACTCGAGGATACCCTCCGTGACGACACTTTAGGCTCGTCCGCCCTATCCGACGGTGCAGCAGACGGAGGCGTCTCGCTCTCCATCATCTCCGGACGAAGATCCCCCGAAGACGAGCTCATCTCAGAAGGTCGGAGATCCAAACTACAAGGTAAAAAATTCGGTTATCCTCAAAAGCACAAATAGGGATGTTTCTTATTAACGAACCCCCCCCCCCCTTTTCTTTACTCACGGCTCGCTGGAGGACTGATTCTTTAGAGAAGATTGTGCGACCGGGGCCTCCCCGGACGCAGGACCCTTTGGGGAAGATTTCTTCCCCCGCTTAGGTGCTTTGGCCTCCGGGTCTTCGGAGGCGGTCCTCTTCTCCCCCTGGAGGGAGGGATTCTCGATCCCCCCCTTCTTCAAGCGCCCCCTTGGGCGAGGCGGTAGCTCCTCTGTTTTCCCCTTCGCCTTCTTCTGAAGGCGCAACCTCCAACATTCTGACCAGCACGGGCTCCGGCGCGGTCTCTGGGAGGGGGGCCGGACACCGTATCAGCTTTGCTTGCGCTATCCACTCCTGCTGAAGGATAACGGGTTAGAAGGCGAATTGTAGAAAGGCAAACTAATGGTACGTCCGAACACTAAGCTACTTACTTGAGTATCCGGGCGATTGCAGCTTAGGCCGGCATCCTCGGTCAATTCCGGACACGCAACTTGTGGTCCGAAGAATAACTTGTACATCTCCACGGGTGTCGTACCCATGAAGTGTTGGAGAATTCGTGGTCCCTCCAGATTGAACTCCCATAGCCGGAGAGGACGGCGTTTGCAGGGCAGGAGACGCCTAATTAGCATAACCTGCATCACCACGACCAGATCGATCTCCCTCGCTTGGAGGTCTCGAATCCGGCCCTGCAATAGGGGCACGTCTGTTGACGGCCCCCAGTTGAGCCCTTGGTTGACCCATGACATCAACCGTCGAGGAGGTCCCGAGCGGAATGGAGGTGGCGGCTTCTGCCTACTGCCCCTCGGGGCGGTGATATAGAACCACTCCTGCTGCCACAAGCCGAGCTCCTCTTGGAAGGAGCCCTCGGGCCACGGGGCACCGGCCCTCCTGCTTACGGCCACCCCGCCGCACTCTGCTCGACGCCCCCCGATCATCTTCGGCTCCACATTAAAGGTCTTCAGCCACAGGCCGAAGTGGGGGGTGACGCGGAGGAAGGCTTCACAGACGACGATAAACGCAGAAATATGGAGGATGGATTCCGGAGCCAAGTCGTGGAATTCCAACCCATAGTAAAACATGAGCCCTCTCACAAAAGGATCCGTCGGGAAGCCTAAACCCCGACGGAGGTGGGATACAAAGACGACATACTCGCCGGGCTCGGGGGTGGGGATGGCCTGCCCTTCGGCGGGCAACCTGTGCGAAATCTCGTAGGTCAGGTACTTGGCTTCTCGCAGTTTTAGCACGTCCTCCTCCGTAACGGAGGAGGGCATCCACCGGCCCTGAAGGTCGGAGCCGGACATTGTTGAAGGTCCGAAGCGCTCGAATCTGGGGCTCTGGGTGTTAGAACTTGGAGCAAGACGAAGATTCGGTGGAAGATTGAAGAAAAGAAACGAGCCTTGGTCCTATTATAAAGAGGGAGAATACCAAGAGCCGTCTCCATGACCGTTCGGGACTCGCCTTCGATAGAGGAGGCGTGGCGACGGGCGCGGTTGGGTTACCCACGTCCGTATTGATGAGAATCCCGGGATAAGGGGAACATGATCTCTGCTTCGACAAGACGTGCCAAGGAAACCGCTTCGCTAAACGCGCTGAGGTGGTATAATAAAAAACGATTCAAGTAAAGTCTTGGTAGTGGTGTGACATCATGCCGCAAAATGCGTCAGTAGATTGAACTTGTGTGTATATTATTCTCTCTACGGTGGAATGTGCAATTTATTTTGCAGAGCCGGACACTATCCTGGTGTTCACAATCTTCTCTGGATTATTCAAAGGAGGAACCCGCCTTGCAATGCCGAACATCATGCCCGCCGGACTCATCGTCATTGAAGCCAGGTTCAGGGGCTACTGAGGGAGTCCTGGACTAGGGGGTGTCCGGACAGCCGGACTATCATCGTCCGCCAGACTCCAAGACTACGAAGATACAAGATTGAAGACTCCGTCCCGTGTCCGGATGGGACTTTCCTTGGCGTGGAAGGCAAGCTTGGCAATACGGATATGTAGATCTCCTACCATTGTAACCGACTCTATGTAACCCTAGCCCTCTCCGGTGTCTATATAAACTGGAGGGCTTTAGTCCGTAGGACACAACATACATTACAACAATCATACCATAGGCTAGCTTCTAGGGTTTAGCCTCCTTGATCTCGTGGTAGATCCACTCTTGTAATACACATCGTCAATATTAATCGAGCAGGACGTAGGGTTTTACCTCCATCAAGAGGGCCCAAACCTGGGTAAAACATCGTGTCCCTTGTCTCCTGTTACCATCCGCCTAGACGCACAGTTGGGACCCCCTACCCGAGATCCGCCGGTTTTGACACCGACAAACACCATGAACATAAATATCATAGAGGCTATGTTGGTTTTGATTCAACTACATGCATGAACATGTGTCAAGTCAAGCCACTCGAACATTCAGAGGAGGATACCATATCATCATACTACATCACAATCATTTTAACGCAATGTTGACATCCAAGATAAATCATTATCCACCCCTAGCTACTTATGCATGGCATGAGAAACTATAATCTCTAATTTTCATTGTAAACATGTTTAATCATAATGGGCTGAATCATGGATACTAGGTTAAACATATTTACAAAAATAGAACAAGTCGAGTTCATACCCGTTTCTCTCTACCACGACCATTTCATCAAATATTGTCATTATTGCCTTTCACTTGCACGACCGAATGATATGAAAATAATAATTGTCATGCATTTGTCACGGCAGATGTCCTAGTGAAAGGACTTAGTCGTGGAGCCATCGCTATGGGTTAACTTGAAGGGGTTAAAGCGGACACAAAGACACAAGGGTTTATACTAGTTCGGCCCCTTCGATGAAGGTAAAAGCCTACGTCTAGTTGTGATGGAATTGATGTGGTTTCGATGGCTAGGGAGCAAACAAGCTTCGCCTAGGCTCGAGTTGTTGTTGTCTATCTTGAACCGCCGCCGGGTCATCCCCTTATATACACGGGTGACGCCCGTCGGTCCATGGAGTCCCATACAGGTTCATATTCGTATCCCGGTTGGTCTCTCTCTATTCCTAATTTACAGTACAAGTTTACATATCAAGCCGGTTTACGGCTACAGGTTCTAAACCGACTACAGGCATTGGGCCTTCATCTGCTTATACTACTAATGAAGTTAACCCGGCCCAGGTAGGCCGGTTCACGCCCAGTGGTAATATCCCCAACATTAGGCCCCAGATTGATTTGAACTGGTTCATGTCAATCCTTCACAAAAATCTTTGTCTTCAACATCTTCTGGTAATTGGTAAACCGCCATGTCGTCATCATCTCTGGTTGTTGTAAACCGGCATGACGTCATCACGAAGTTAACATTTATGACGCCTTCTTTTATTAATAGATCTGCGATACCCAAGTCATCAGCTCCACTTCCGAAATTTTGGCTCCTGGATTCGCGCGCCTGACCCACGTTTGTTGCCTTATAAATAGGACCGAAGGGTCATTTCCTTTTCTCCCCTTCGTCCCTTTCTCTTCGTCTTCCTCACGTCGCCAGCCTCAGAGCTCCGCCGCCGCCGTTGATCTCTGCATCGTCTTGGGCTGCTGCATCAACCTGAACGCACCAGAGCACTGCGGTAGCCTTCCGCGTCTTCTTCGATTCTGGTAAGCCTTCTGTTCCTCTTAACATAGATCTGTTCTAGGGTTTCATGTTCTTGCCGTGTTCATCGCTTGTTCATGCTCGTACCCGGA
Organism: Triticum timopheevii; assembly: GCA_963921465.1. Taxonomy (NCBI): domain Eukaryota; kingdom Viridiplantae; phylum Streptophyta; class Magnoliopsida; order Poales; family Poaceae; genus Triticum; species Triticum timopheevii. The sequence continues at coordinate 144,150,680 of OY997272.1, forward strand.
CTCCTGGATAGATCTGTGAAACCCTGCTCTGATTAGCAGTAGCCTTTTAGCATCCGCCTGTAGTTTTACGCTCAAGTCCATAGATCTCATCCACATTCCTGCCCATTGATTTACTTCCGTTCTGCTTTAACCTTTTGAATATTTTCTGTTTTTCTGAACTTTCTTCAGATCCATTGCTGCAATAAGACCTTGTGAAACCTGTTTCTGCATACTTAGCCATCTGCAACCTCAATTGCTTTCAATGTTTAGATCAGGTGGTTTAACTTAATATAGAAAAAGTTAATAAACCGGTATACACCATTAGTCCCCTTGTTGAACCGCCAGAACTCTTAAGCCATAAGATGCCGCTTCATAGAAATCCGGTTTAAATATACTGCCTCCGGTTTAGCATTGTTCATACCAGCACCTTCTTTTATCCAACATGTTCTTGAACCAGAATCACCTATTTCTTGTAGATCTCACCATGGCCAAACAAGTATATGAGTGCAACTGGGTTCCTTCTCGTGTCACAGAAACTCAGTTGGATAATTTAGTCTCGATTGGCGCTTTAGACAGCAAAGAGATTATCCACTGGAGGGTTCCTGGTGATGAATGTCCTCCCACACCTCAAGAGGGAGAGGTTGTGATCTTTGTAGATCATTTAGCCCGGGGCTTCAAACCGCCCGGCTCTAAATTTTACCGGGATGTGTTAGCCAATTTTCAACTCCGCCCGCAAGAAACTGGCCCCAATTCTGTTAGCAACTTATGTCACTTCCAAGTGCTCTGTGAGGTATACCTTCAAGAGGAACCCATAGTTGAATTGTTCAGAGACTGCTTCCACTTAAACCGCCGCACAGAATTCACGGATGGTCCCAATACCGAATTGGGTGGTTTGGCAATTCAGAAAAGGATAGAAATCACTTATCCCCATGCCAGACTACACAGTCACCCCAAGGAGTGGAACAACATGGTTTTACTGCAAAGATACTTCTCCTGATGATGAAAATCCTTTGCCTGGCTTTCGTTCGGAGCGGCTCAGCAATACACACCCCTTCCCACAAAGGTTAAGTGCCAAGGAGAGGAGTAAATACGCTCCGCAATTATCCAAGCTCCGAGCCTTCATGGCCAACGGTTTAACAGGAGTAGATCTCGCACGCTGTTGGATATCATGGAGCGTACTGCCTCTCAGCCGGCGCTCCGGTTTAATGTGCAAGTATACTGGCAGCATTGATGACCCACTCCGACACACCAGCATCCAGCTCTCTGATGATGAAGTCACAGAGGCTGTGAAGAAAATGCTGAACGAACCGGAGCACCTCTGCGCTCAAACCGGCCTGCTCCCTTTCTATGCTACCAACAAACCGCCAGCTATAAGATTTTGATTGTACTTTTTACTAAACCTGTTATTGCTATCTCTGTCTGATATCAACTGCTGCTTAACTAGGGTGATAATCCGTTTTGGAGCAAGAAGCTTCCACAAGACAAACCAGAGAAAGCAGAATGGTCAACCCGGCCAAAGACCAAGGTCATCAAGAAGCCTGCTAAAAAGAGGAAAACCACTGCTTCATCTAATCCGGCTGTTGATGATGATGTGGGTAACTCGGATCTTGAGGTAGAACTCGATTCACTAGGCTTACTTTTTACACGCCTTATTGATGATGATACTTGTCAGGACGACGCTGAAGCCAGTAATGCTAATGTCGCTGAGGTAACTATTCTCTCTTCCGATTCAGATCCTTTGCCTTTGCCAAAATTTCGCCAGGCAAACCAGAAAGTTAAATTTTCTCATCCTCTTGCTTACTCGGATCCCACATTTCTTATGAAGACTCAGCAACATGAAGCTCGCCGCACAACCCGGCACAGCGGCCAGGTAGTTACCTCCGCCGGTTTACCAAACAGTCCGGTTCGAAAACGCCGCTCGGAGGTCTCCGACCTTTTTACTAATTTATATCCTAAACCGGGTTTCATCCGTCAACCTCTTAATCCGTCCGACTCCGATTATCAGGTTACTTCTCATTCTTCCTCTGGTGAATCGTCGGCCACTCAGCTGCCACCACTGAAAATGGTTCTCGGGTAAGCTAGGCTGAACATATGCTTCTGGTATACCACGTTATAACTTATACTGTTCCTTGACTCTTTGTTTCTCTTTCAGGGCTAAACCTAAACCGAGCAAGAAAGCCTGCCTGGATAAAGCGGCCGAGAAAGATGTCGCCCCTGAACAGGATAAAGCACCAGATCTTGAAGCGTTCATTCATGAGGATATTCCCAATGATCCTCCCTTGCAAGATGATGCTATTCCTGAGAAAAGGCCTATCAATACCTCAGTCCCTGTTGACCAGCCTGCCAGCTCCGTCCGGATTGAAAGATCCTGCAGTCCTTCAAAGCCTGCCGATAAACCGACCGCGCCAACGCAAACCGGCGAGTCCAAGGATGATGACGTTGTAATTACCGGCGTAGGTCGGTTTGATCCAGGGAATCCTGTCGCTTTAGCCAAGCATACTGTGAAAGAAGATTTTTCTGCCATGAACAAAGGCAAATGGGATGTTGAACTGGAAACATATGCTGCTCTGAGTGCCCAAGATCTTCATTCTGGTTACTTGAACCGGCTATATACTAGTCGTGACTGTGAAGCTAGCCTGGTAAAGATGATGAGAGATAAATTTGAGGTAACTTCCTTGTGCTTCTTCTTTCTTTAATTACTGCCACTGTATTTATCCTCCTAGCCCCCAAGGGCCGGTTTGTAACCTTCTTCAAGCCGGGACTTGAATATTGTCCTCAATACTTTGAAATCCATCAATGTAGCCCCCAAGGGCCGGTTCAACTTAGTATAGTTAAATCGGGACTCCAATAAAGATTCTAACATGAGAACATAACTGAGCAAATAGCCATTAGCCCCCAAGTGCCAAGTTGAATACCTGTATTGAGCTTGGGACTTTGCGATTTAGTAATAGATGAAAATTGAAGGTGCATTAGCCCCCAAGTATCAAGCGTATAACTTGTTATGTGGTTGGTACTTCAAATTCTTGTACCGTTTGTTTAAAGCCAAGCACTGTCTGTATGTAGGCTGAAGTGAGGATCAAAGAGGACCGGATTACTGATCTGCAGGCAACTTTGAAAACCCAACAAGCTGAAACCGACAAGGCAAGGGAAGAATTAACCGGCGCTTTGAGCATCACAGAACAGTTGAAGGAGGGCTTCAAAAAGGAGCGGGCTGATTGGGCCACTGAGAAGGCCGCTTTAATAAAAAGAGCTGAAAACGCTGAAGCTGCCCTTAAACCGGTGGTAGATGAGCTGACCGCCGTAAAGCGGCAAGTACATTCCATGACCGCTGCTATCTTTGGTAAGCTCCATTTGGTTTATTTGACAATTCTGGCCTGCTTATAATAGATCCGGTTTGTAATCTTTCCTGTATTGTTGCAGTCACACGCATTGGTCACTTAGGGTTAGATGTTCGGAAGAAGTTGAAGGCTGCCTACACTTTAATTGAACAGCTGTATACCGGAGCGCAGCGGATCATCACCACTGCATCTCATAACAATCTGGCACCCTCTTTAATCCAAGACACTCTTAATAGGTTGTCAATGCTTCCTGCTCGGATTGAAGAACTGAAAAATCTGCTGCTCGAACCGGAGCCATTAATGCCTTGATCCGGGCAAAAGCATGGGTGCCGGATTTCGATCCTGTTGAGGCAGCTCAAGGCTATCCCAGCTTGAAGGAAGATGGCTCAGAGTTCAATGAAGATGACTTGAGGACGATAAACCGTGCGGTACGCCCTCTGGCTTGTCAATTGGCTGAAGAGGCAGACTTGTCGCATTATCAAGCTCAGTACAATGATCAGAACAAACGAGTGCATGCACCAACTCTTGAAGCGGAGAATCTGATTCCTCCAATCCGTAAGCATACTTACGCTCCTGATATTGAACCGTCTTCTCTGATCCACGAAGAGGCTATATTTCAAGCTTTAATGGGAATCGACTGGACCACTGTTGATTTCCAGCCAATGGATAGAGATGAGGAAGCTGAAGCGGCGCGGGACGACCCACGGCCATCAGACCGGGGCGATGAACAGGCTTGAACCGGTAGCCAGTTTAAGTAGCTGCTTTATTATGATCTGCCAGAACAACACTTATCTTATTTGGGCACCGCATTGCCTTGTAATAGGATAGTCAATACTTCTGCCTTGAATATGCCTTCGTGCATAAGTACTGATGCTTTTGCTTGAAACCCTCAATTTATATTTCCTGCAATCAGAAAATCTTGAACTTCGGTGGCGGTTATACTGCCAGCCGGTTTATGACTTTTATATATATATATATCATCAATGTATTTAAGACATATAATCAAATATGTGATACAAAATACCTGCCATCGCTGGGCATGCGGTTGGTTTAGCCAGGCTTGAAACGGAGTATTTATAAACCGTTATCATCAAAGGGGAGAAAACAACTCCCATGTAAACCGTGATGGGTCATTATGAGCCCCCCTGCTACTTCATGATGTTAACAGGAAAGTTAAACCGGGCACATTTCTCCGGATTACAAATGAACCGAATTCCGTCAGCTGAACCGGTAAAAAAGTGTTGTTGGTTTAAAGGAAACACAACAAAAATTGAAGAATAGTAATAAAGATGCATAGAAGCAAAGGCAATGATAAAAACCGTTTGCAAAAACATGCTTTACTGAGCTGATCAGATGGTGTTACCATGGTCGGACAGGACCAAGCCCCCAATAGGAGTGACAATGGTTCAAGTCAGCCAGGTCCCCAAATGAAATCGTGGCATTTATGCCGATCAAAAGGCGTCGCAATGGTTCGGGTTCGACTAAGCCCCCAAGTGATTCTGTGGCCTTAGGCCGATCAAGAGGCGTGACTGGTTCAGACTTGACCATGTCCCCAAGTGATCTGGTGGCTTTCGCCTATCAAAAGGTGTCGCATTGGTTCGGACACGACCAAGGCCCCAAGTGATATCACAAAGCTTTTTTGAAAAGCAAATTTCAAGGGGTAAACCGGAGGCCGCTTTAAAACAGAACAACTCCATGTAACCAGGCATGATATGAAAGGACAGAGACCCCGCTTTAGCTGAGGCTCCGGTTTATTATATCAATGATAATATATACACTGTCATAATATGTACATAGATAGAACCGATGGCTCAAGCATAGTAAGGCCGAAGATGAGCTATGTTCCACGGCCTGTTGGTCTCCTCCTCTGATGTGCGTGAGTCTTTATGCTCTGGAATATCAATCAGATAGTACGACCCGTTGTGCAGATTCTTGTTGACCACGAAAGGTCCCTCCCAAGGTGGGGATAACTTGTGCATATCCGTCTGGTCTTGGATGAGCCGAAGCACCAAATCTCCTTCTTGAAAAGCTCTGGTTCTGACCCGGCGACTGTGATAGCGACGAAGATCTTGTTGATAAATCGCCGAGCGGGCAGCCGCTATGTCACGCTCCTCATCTAATAGGTCCAAAGCATATTGCCGTGCTGTCTCATTGTCCGCTTCAACATAAGCCGCCACACAAGGCGAATCGTGCCGGATATCACTAGGGAGAACCGCCTCTGCTCTGTAGACCATGAAAACGGCGTGTATCATGTAGATCGGTTGGGCGTAGTATTGATACTCCATAGCATAGACGGTATCTCTTCAACCCAACAACCCGGTGTTCTTTGCAATGGAACCATAAGCTGGGGTTTGATGCCTCGCAAGATCTCTTGATTAGCCCGTTCTGCCTGCCCATTGGACTGGGGGTGAGCCACTGATGATACATCAAGTCGGATGTGCTCATGTTCACAGAATTCCTTCATAGCACCCTTGGATAAATTGGTACCATTGTCAGTAAAAATACTGTGTGGAAAGCCAAACCGGAAAATCACCTTTTTAATGAACTGCACCGCTGTAGCTGCATCACACTTGCTGACAGTCTCCGCTTCAACCCACTTGGTAAACTTGTCAACTGCCACCAAAAGGTGGGTTTTCTTATCCTTGGATCTTTTAAAAGGTCTGACCATATCCAGCCCCCATGTTGCAAACGGCCAAGTAATTGGAATCATCCTCAATTCTTGAGCCGGCACATGAGCACGCCTTGAAAATTTCTGACAGCCATCACACCGTTTAACCAAGTCCTCCGCATCAGCATGAGCTGTCAACCAGTAGAAACCGTGACGAAACGCCTTTGCCACCAGAGACTTTTAACCGGCGTGGTGACCACAATCCCCTTCATGGATTTCGCGTAAAATTTCACAGCCTTCCTCAGGAGAGACGCAGCGTTGAAACGCCCCTGATACACTGCAATGATGCAATTCGCCATTGACAATTGTCATAGACTTGGATCGCCGGACTATCTGCCTGGCTAGAGTCTCATCCTTTGGCAACTCTCCCCGGTTCATGTACGCAAGATAAGGAACTGTCCAATCCAGTATAATATGCAGGGCTGCCACCAATTGAGCCTCCGGATCAGGAATAGCCAAATCCGCTTCACTCGGGAGCTTGACTGACAGGTTGTGCAACACAAAGAAAGACATTAGGCGGGACCGGTTTACGCTGAGAGCCCAACCGGCTTAAAGCGTCCGCCGCTTCATTTTTTTGATGATCCACGTGCTCCACCTGATAACCCTTGAAGTGACCCGCAACAATATCCACCTCACGACAATATGCAGCCATAAGCGGGTCCTTAGAATCCCAAGTGCCAGACACCTGTTGAGCCACGAGGTCCGAGTCACCGAAGCACTTAACCCGACTTAGATTCATCTCTTTAGCCATCCGGAGACCATGGAGCAAAGCTTCATACTCAGCTGCATTATTAGTACAAGGGAACATTAAGCGGAGAACATAACAAAACTTATCACCTCGTGGGGAAGTTAATACGACTCCAGCCCCCGAGCCTTCCAATTGCCTGGATCCATCAAAATGGATAGTCCAATATGTGTGATCCGGCTTCTCCTCTGGTGCTTGCAACTCAGTCCAATCATTGATGAAATCAACAAGTGCTTGAGACTTCACCGCCGTCCGAGGTACGTACTTCAATCCGTGCGACCCAAGTTCTATGGCCCACTTGGCAATCCGGCCAGTCGCCTTCCGGTTCTGTATGATATCGCCCAAGGGAGCTGAAGTGACCACTGTGATGGGGTGCCCTTGGAAATACTGCTTCAACTTCCGGCTTGCCATGACAACTCCATATACTAGCTTCTGCCAATGCGGATACCTTTGCTTGGATTCAATAAGCACCTCGCTGATATAGTAAACCGGCCGCTGAACCGGATATTCCTTGCCCGCCTCCTTGCGTTCTACCACAATAGCCACGCTAACTGCGCGAGCATTGGCCGCTACATATAGTAACAATGGCTCCTTGTCGACCGCAGCTGCAAGAACCGGCGGATTGGCTAATTGCCGCTTCAAATCCTCCAACACTTCATCAGCAGCCGGACTCCAGATGAATTAATCTGTCTTTCTCAGCATCTGGTATAAAGGGATGGCCTTCTCTCTGAGGCGGCTGATAAACCAGCTCAGCGCGGCAATCCGACCCGCCAAACGCTGAACATCGTTGATACACTTCGGTTTAGCCAGGGAGGTGATAGCCGTAATCCTCTCCGGATTAGCCTCAATTCCTCAGTTGGACACAAGAAAACCCAGTAACTTGCCTGCCGGAACACCAAAGACACACTTGGCCGGGTTAAGCATCATCTTGTAAACTCGCAAGTTGTCAAAGGTTTCCTTCAAATCATCAACCAGCGTCTCCTTCTGCCTTGACTTGACTACAATATCATCCACATAAGCGTGCACATTACGGCCGATCTATTTATGCAAGCAGTTCTGTACACACCGTTGATAAGTGGCTTGGGCGCTCTTGAGCCCAAAAGGCCTAGATACATAGCAGAAGGCTCCAAAGGGAGTAATAAACGCCGTCTTCTCCTGGTCCTTAACCGCCATTTTCATCTGATGATACCCAGAATACGCATCCAAAAAACTCAAACGCTCACAACCCGTCGTGGCATCAATAATCTGGTCAATGCGGGGGAGGACAAAAGGATCCGCTGGACAAGCCTTGTTAAGATCCTGTAATCCACACACATACGCCAAGTGCCGTTTTTCTTAAGAACCAGCACCGGATTAGCAAGCCACTCTGGATGGAACACTTCAATGATAAAACCAGCTGCTAAGAGCCTGGCCACTTCCTCTCCAATGGCTTTGCGCCTTTCTTCGTTAAACCGGCGGAGAAATTGCTTTACCAGTTTATACTTAGGATCAACATTAAGAGTGTGCTCAGCGAGTTCCCTCGGTACACCTGGCATGTCAGAAGGCTTCCATGCAAAAATATCCCGATTCTCACAGATGAACTCGATGAGCGCGCTTTCCTATTTAGGGTCCAAGTTGGCACTGACAGTGAACTGCTTGGATGAATCGCCGGGCACGAAGTCAACAAGCTTGGTCTCAGCCGCTGATTTGAACTTCAGATCTGAATCATGCTCCGTGGTCGGATTCTTCAAAGGGGTCATGTCCGCCGGATCAACACTGTCCCTATAATATTTCAACTCCTCCGTAGCACAAACCGACTCTGCATAGGCCGCATCACCTTCCTCACATTCCAAAGCAATCTTGCGGCTCCCATGAACCGTTATTGTCCCTTTGTAACCCGGCATCTTGAGCTGCAAATAGATATAACAAGGCCGTGCCATGAATTTGGCATAAGCCGGCCGCCCAAACAAGGCGTGATACGGGCTCCGGATTTTCACGACCTCAAAGGTTAGTGTTTCGGATCGGGAATCATGCTCGTCCCCAAAAGCCACCTCCAGGGCTATCTTACCAACAGGGTATGCTGATTTGCCAGGCACCACACCATGGAACACCGTATTAGACGGTCTGAGATCTTTGTCCATTAGCCCCATGCGACGGAATGTCTCATAGTACAGGATGTTAATACTGCTCCCTCCATCCATGAGCACCTTGGTGAATTTATAACCTCCCACCTGAGGGTCTACCACTAATGCTAATTGGCCCGGATTGTCAACCCGGGGGGGTGATCCTCCCTGCTCCACACGATAGGCTGCTCCGACTAGCGTAAGTAACGTGGTACAGCCGGTTCAACAGAGTTCACCGCACGCTTGTGAAGCTTCCGGTCACGCTTATCCAAGCTAGTTGTGAAAACGTGATACTGCCCATTGTTCAACTGTTTTGGCTGGCTCTGATAACCCGACTGCTGCTGTTGCTGCTATTGGTTGTAACCCCCTTGACCGCTCTGATTATTCTGGTTACTATTACCGCCCTGATTGAAACCTGAACTGGAAGCTCCATCGTGACCCGGCCCATGGAAACCAGATCCTGAGCCACCACCTGACCCACGGTCATACCGGAAGGCATTAGAGTTTTTAAATTCCTGCATAATGTAACAATCCTTCCAAAGGTGGTTAGCCCGCGCCTCCTTCGTCCCGTGTTTTGGGCAAGGCTGATTCAACAAATAGTTTAAGCGATCCGGGTTAGGATTTGGAGCCCCATTACGATTCGCTGCTTTACCTCTGCGCCGCTGACCCTTGTCCTGCGCATAGTGTTAGCCACAAAGTCCATGCTGCCATCCGCTTTACGCTTGCCTCCATTTCAATGGCCCGCCGGTTTGTATTGATGCCCCTTGGAGTTGCTATTCTTCTTTCCTTTCCCTGCTTCGTCATCGTCAGTCTCGAGATCCTTGGTACTATCAGAATCAGCATACTTCACTAAAGCGGCCATGAGAGTTCCCATGTCATTACAGAACCGCTTCATACGCCCCAACTTCAACTTCAAAGGCTTAAACCGGCAGTTGCCCTCCAGGGTTAACATCGCCGAGTCAGCATTGATCCTGTCAGACGAGTGCAAGACTTCCGAAACGCGGTGTACCCAATGGGTTGTTGATTCTCCGTCCTCCTGAACACAAGCCGCCAAGTCTACTATGGACTTAGGCTGCTTACACGTATCTTTGAAATTCTGGATAAACCGGGCCTGCAACTGGGCCCATGAACTGATAGAATTAGGCGGCAGGCTTTTCAACCAAGTACGGGCCGTGCCCTCAAGCATCATGGTGAAGTACTTTGCACACGCAGTCTCATCCACATCCAGCATCTCCATGGCCATCTCATAACTCTCTACCCACACTTCTGGAGATAAATCAGCGGTGTAATTTGGCACCTTGCGCGGACCCTTGAAGTCTTTGGGCAGGCATACATTGCGTAAAGCGGGGACTAAACAGGGCACTCCCAAGCTAGATGCGACCCCTGGCCCGGCTGATGTGGTAGGACGAACCGGTGTAAGCTGATCCGCCTCGTTCTGTGCTGCTAACTCGGCCTCCCTTCGTGCCCGGGCCCGGTCCACTACATCCTGAGCATCACGAACACCACCTGTCGGGTTATTGCCACGGTCCGCTTCACGGCCCCGCGCATTGCTTGATATGGCCGGTTCATCCAGGCACCTACTATAGCTCCGGCTTGGACGAGGTGTGGAATGAATCCGATCGCGGCTGTATGAATATGCCTCCTGTTGAATCAAAGCGGTCCGGAGAAGTTCCTTAACCCGGCGCGTCTCTATTGCTTGTGGAGAGTCTCCTTCGACCGGGATAGCTTCTAATCGCGTAGCAGCTGCGACAAGATTGTTCATAGGATTAGAATAATGACCCGGAGGTGTCTGGACCGGCGGAGGAATCACAATGTTCTGCCGAGGAGGTTCCATCAGGCGGGGTTGGACCGTCGCTCCTGGCCCTGGTGCCTCGACCCAGTTTACCTCCTGGTGCCCCGGTGGATTACTGGTTCCAGCTCCCAGAGTGTGAAAGAGATTTCGAGGGTTGAACCCTAACGGCAGGCGTGATCTGTGCTTCCGCTTCAAGACCTCCTGTGATGCGTTCTGGTCGAGCATGATCTTATAGGCCTGGGCGTCCAAAGCGGCCCGGTCTGCGGCCATCCTGTCCTTCTCTGCTGCCAGGTCGGCTTTGGCCTGCACGATCTACTCTCTCATCTTCGCAACCTCCGCATCATGGGCCTCCTGATCCGCCGGATTGGCCTCTGCCATAAGTACCACTAGTGCATCAATCAGGTCAGACAGAACTTGAACCGGTGGGCGCATAAGGCCTCCTGCCCCTGCTGCCGCTGCCGCTGCTGATCCGGAGAGCATTGCTGCTGCGGTCGAAGAGTGATTCGCTGCCTGCGTGCCGGCCATGAATATTCCAACCCGGTTGATCTGATCTGGGGGGTCCGGAATACTGTCGCCATCGGAACAGCCCCTAATCTGGTTGTCTTGCAACTGGTGCAATGATTCAGTCTCTCCGGTTGAGGACTCGTTGCCGGAATAGACGACGGTCTCACTACCATATTCTGACTCGTCCTCATGCTCTCCTCCGTGGATGACTCCGACGAAGGCACGCTTCACGGCCGGTTTAACCTGGGTAGATCTCACACGCTGAGCCGTCTCGACGAGGTCGGTGCAGATGTCCGGCTCAGGCCCAGGCTCACCGATCTTGCCGATGAAAACGTGTATGCCACCAAAGGGGACCCGGTATCCGTACTCGATCGAGCTGGCTTTGGGACCCCATCCTGAATCGTGGATGTAGAGCTTGCCGCGACGACTCTTGGTCATCCGGCCCACAGCATAGCCTTCGAGTCCTTTGAGCTTGCCCTCCAAGATCATCAAACCGTCGTGCGATGGCCCCACGGTGGGCGCCAACTGTCGTGGATTTGTCACGGCAGATGTCCTAGTGAAAGGACTTAGTCGTGGAGCCATCGCTACGGGTTAACTTGAAGGGCGGACACAAAGACACAAGGGTTTATACTAGTTCGGCCCCTTCGATGAAGGTAAAAGCCTACGTCTAGTTGTGATGGAATTGATGTGGTTTCGATGGCTAGGGAGCAAACAAGCTTCACCTAGGCTCGAGTTGTTGTTGTCTGTCTTGAACCGCCGCCGGTTCATCCCCTTATATACACGGGTGACGCCCGTCGGTCCATGGAGTCCCATACCGGTTCATATTCGTATCCTGGTTGGTCTCTCTCTATTCCTAACTTACAGTACAAGTTTACATATCAAGCCGGTTTATGGCTACAGGTTCTAAACCGACTACAGGCCTTGGGCCTTCATCTGCTTATACTACTAATGAAGTTAACCCGGCCCAGGTAGGCCGGTTCACGCCCAGTGGTAATATCCCCAACAATAATAGTGCAAGAGCGCCGTGGACTAAGCTGGAATCTGCAACATTTTATTCAATAGGAGAAGACAAGGTAAAATGGGCTCTTTGTTAGATTAACAATAATGCATAAGAGAGCCACTCAACATTTTCATCGTGGTCTTCTCCTCAGTATGACTCGATAAAAAGAAAAGAAATTCAAAGAAACACGCTGAAATATTTTTGGAGTTTTTGGTTTTCTTGAACAAGCAAATAAAAAGGAAAAGCAAAAATGAGAAAAACTATTTACACGGAAAGCTCCCAACAAGCAAAAGAAGAACAACAAAATCTTTTTGGGTTTTCTTTTTAGTGCTACAGCTAACTACCCTAGAAAGAAAAGTCAAAAAGAAGTAGGAAATATTTTTGGATTTTCTCAAGGTTTTTCAAACACACAAGAAGAAAGCGAGAAAATAAATTAAGTATGGATAGTACAATGAAAAAGTGTAGACACTAACAAATGAAATTTGTGAACATGAATGTAATGTCGGTGGAAATACATACTCCCCCAAGCTTAGGCTTTTGGCCTAACTTGGTAATCAGTAGTCGCCTGCATAATAATCGGGGTGGTAGCTCACGAAGGCTCTCAGCGTGGATGCCTCAGCCTGCCGTGCGGCCACAACTGCCACATTGTGAACTCGGGCCTCACTCTCAAGAACAAAATATCTTCCCCTACTATGATAGTCGAAGAGAGCAGGTGCAGGCAAATATGTGTATACAACAGAACTATGATTACACAATAATTTATAAGTGAAATTATGGGGATCACCTCTAAGGATCTTATGACGTTTCATAGCATCAAAGTCTAAAATTGCATGGGTAAAATAGGGTCATAGGGAAAAGGTGAAACACCCAGCTCTCTTGTTAAGCGTGTGGCATAAATCCCACCATAAAAATAATCACTAATTTGTGTTGTGTTGCAACCTCGTGCAACAATCGATCCAAGATTATAACTTTTGTCACCGGAGAGAGCGGTGCGTATGAGGCTCAGGTCTGGAGCACAAAGTGTACTACAATTTTGTTTGCCTACAATGCATTTCCCATTAAATAATGCAAAGTACTGAATTGCGGGAAAATGAATGCTCTTTATTCTACGTTCTGTCACTTCCCTAGTCTCACCATAGCAAAGAGTAGTCAAAAATGTTTGGAACTCAGATCTTGGTGGTTCGTGAAGCGAACCCCAGAATGGAATTTTGCAGTGGTGAGCAAGTCTCTCTAAAGATATGGTAAATGGATTTTCATATAGTTTAAATGGCACCCTAGACTCACGAGGATGGAACTTAAATCCTTTGACAAATTATTCAGTGAGAGTGAGGTGTTAGTTGCACTTATCTGTAATGTAGGGACCTAGACCGGCATTGTGAACATATTGCTCAAATTCCTCCTTAATGCCCACACTCACCATATGATCGTCGCATGGCCATAAGCATGTTTTGGTGGCGGCATCTCGTATGGAACTTTCACTTGATTCAACATAAGAATGATAAACGGAGCTGTCACTAGAAGATGCCTCGTAGGATCTCCTCCTCGAAGAACTCCTTCCAAAGAGGTTCATCATGTTCGCGTACAATTTTCTGAAAATTTTTGGGTGACAAAAAATTGTCAACAAAACTTCACAATATTAATAGCAACTACTCATAGGGATGCATAGAGGCCAAATCAAGCATTCAAACTACTTAAAACTATAAGAATTCAACATGCAAGCTCATCTACAGCAGCACCAAGAGTAGCTAATTTTTCAAAATATAAACCACTAAAGCAAAAACTAATTGGACAAATAGAGGAGTCACATACCAAGCAAAGAGCTTCAAGCAAAGAGATCAAAACCCACGGGTTTGAGAGCAAGAACACGAGAGAGAGAGAGAGAGAGAGAGAGAGAGAAATGGTGATTTTTTTATGGAGGTAGGTGGTGATGTGGGATGAAGAGGTAAGTGAGGGCGCCCACGTGGGAACCACAACCCACCAGGGTGTGCCTGGGGGTCCTGGCGCGCCCAGGTGGGTTGTGCCCACTTGGTGCACCTCGCTCTGATGTTATTTGCACCAAAAATTCTTAAATATTCAAAAAAAAGTATTAAATTTTTAGAGCATTCTGAGAACTTTTATTTTGGGCTCAATTTTTATTGCACGAGAAATTTAGAAAATAGGAAAAACATGGCATTTTATTTTATTTCACTAATAAAAACAGAAAACAAAAGTAGGGATAGAAGGTAATGCTTACTAAATTCGTCAACTTCATACCTCTCAAAAATGATCCATTAATAAGGTTGATCAAGTCTTATTAACAACCACTTTCGATTAGCATGAAACCAAATAACTTTCGTAATTCTCTAAGTTACCTCAACAGGGATATGAATGTCCCCAACAATAAGCATTTCATATTTCTTTTTGGCAGTAGGTAGAGGTTGTTGAAAACTTCCAATAGTGAATGTCAGATATTTTCGATAACATTAATACATTCACTTGGAATTGTTTCTTCGGAAAGTGCGTCGTATGGTCATTACCATTGATATAAAAAGTGATCTTGCTTTCACTGCAATCAATAACATCCCCTGCAATATTCAAAAAGGGTCTACCGAGGATAATCGACATGTTGTCGTCCTCAGGCATCTCAAGTAAAACAAAGTCAGTCAAAATAGTAACATTAGGAACAACAATGGGCGCATCCTCACAAATACCAATAGGTATGGCAGTTGATTTGTCAGCCATTTGCAAAGATATTTTAGTGGGTGTGAGTTTATTCAAATGAAGTCTTTTATATAAAGAGAAAGGCATAACACTAACACCAGCTCCCAAATCACATAAAGCAGTTTTCACATAGTTCCTTTTGATGGAGCAAGGTATAGTTGGTATTCCCGTATCTCCAAGTTTCTTAGGTACCCCATATTTAAAGGTATAATTAGCAAGCATGGTGGATATTTCAGCTTCCGGTATTTTTCTCTTATTGGTGATGATGTCTTTCATGTACTTTGCATAAGGAGGCATTTTTAAGATATCAGTCAAGCGAGTGCGCAAAAAGGTGCCCCCAGCATCTCAGCAAAGCGTTCAAATTCTTCATCATCTTTCTTTTTAGTTGACTTAGGTGGAAAAGGCATAGGTTTTTGAACACACAGTTCTCTTTCTTTACCATGTTTTCTAGCAACAGTCTCTTTTATCATATCTTTTATTCTTGGGTTATGGGTTATGAAGATCAACTACAGGTTCTACCTCAACATCATTGCCTGGTTCTTTATTATTTGTTTGAGTGTCTTAATGAACCTCATCATTATCTTTTTCATTATCAGAAGGCGGGTGTTCACTACCAGATTGTGTTTCAGCATCAGAGGTAGAAACTTCATTATCAGGAGGTTTTTCTACTTCAGGTTCACTAGAGGCATGCAAAGTCCTATCATTTTTCTTCTTCTTTTTCTTTTTAGAAGGACTACGTGCATCAGTGTTAACTCTCTAAGATTCTTTTTCAATTCTTTTTGGGTGTCCCTCGGGATAAAGTGGTTCCTGAGTCATTCTACCTCCTCTAGTCATTACTCTAACATCATGATCATTGCTATTATTATTCATTTCATCTAGCAACTCTCTTTGAGATTTAGCAACTTGTTATAATTGGGTTTGAACCATAGAAGCATGCTTCCCCACACCTCTAACATCATTTGAGATTCTAAATAACAAATCACTCAAGTGAGCAATCATATCAAAATTGTATTTCAATTGTTTCATAACATTTGCATTGAAGTGATCTTGTTTTCTAATGTAATTCTCAAACTCATAAAGGCATTGACTAGGATTCATATTGTGAGGATTATCATTATCATTGAATTTCATTAGAGAATTTACCTCTACCACCTTATGCGGTGGTGGTGTATCAATCCCATGTATTTCTTCAATAGGAGGTAAATTCTTGACATCCTCAGCTTTAATACCCTTTTCCTTCATAGATTTCTTTGCCTCTTACGTATCTTCAGGACTGAGATATAAAAAAACCTCTTCTTCAGAGTGGGTTTAAGCGGTGGTTCCGGAGGAGTCCAATCATCATATTTTTTCAATATATTATTCAATAATTCTTCAGCTTGTCCAATAGTTCATTCCCTGATAACGCAACCAGCACAACTATCTAGGAAATCACTAGAAGCATCGGTTAGTCCATTATAGAAGATATCAAATATTTCATTTTTCTTAAGAGGATGATTAGGACAATCATTAAGCAATTGGAGAAGCCTCCCCCAAGCTTGTGGGAGACTCTCTTCTTCAATTTGCGCAAAGTTAAATATTTCCTGCAAGGCAGCTTGTTTCTTATGAGTAGGGAAATATTTTTCAGAGAAGTAATAAGTTATATCCTAGGGACTACACACACAACCAGGAGCAAGAGTATTGTACCAAGATTTTGCATCACCCTTTAATGAGAACGGAAATAATTTGAGGATATAGTAATAGCGAATTTTCTCATCATGAGCAAAAAGGGTGGCTATGTCATTCAACTTAGTAAGATGTGCCACAACAGTTTCAATTTCATAACCATGAAAAGGATCAGATTCAACCAAAGTAATTAACTCTAGGTCGACAGAGAATTCATAATCCTTATCATCAATAAAGATAGGTGAAGTAGCAAACTTAGGATCACATTTCATTCTAGCATTCAAAGATTTTTCTTTATACTTGCATAATAATTTCTCTAGATCATCTCTATCCTTACAAGCAAGAATATCTCTAGTTGCCTCTTCACCCATAACATAACCTTCCGGTACCTTTGGCAATTCATATCTAGGAGGGCTAGTTCTAGTAGGTGTTTCAAGATTTTCAGTTTCAAGCGCATCATCAGTTTCAACAATATCATACTCTAGCAATTTGTTCATCAATAAATTCACCTAGTGGCACATTATCATCAAGCAAGGTACTAGCATCATCATAAGCATCATTCAAAGCAGAGGTAGCATCATCAATAACTTGTGACATATCAGGATTGATAGCATGTGGTGGTGTTGCAAGTTTACTTATAACAGAAGGTGAATCTAAAGTAGAGATGGCAGTTCCTTACCTCCCCTCGTCTTAGAGGGAAAAATCTTAGTCTTAGCAACCTTCAGATTCTTCATAGTGACAATTTCATAATAATACCAAGTGACTCAACAAATATAGCTATGCTCCCCGGCAACGGCGCCAGAAAAAGGTCTCGATAACCCACAAGTATAGGGGATCGCAACAATTTTCAAGGGTAGAGTATTCAACCCAAATTTATAGGTTCGACACAAGGGGAGCCAAAGAATATTTGCAAGTATCAGCAGCTGAGTTGTCAATTCAACCACACCTGGAGATTAATTATCTACAGCAAAGTGATCAGTAGCAAAGTAGTATGATAGTTTTGATAATAGTAGCAGCAGCAATAGTAACCGTAACGATGATAGCAGTAATTTTGTAGCAAGTGCAACAGTTACGATAGCAGTAGTAACTTAGCAAGAACAATGTAAGAGAAATTTGTAGGCATTGGATCGATGATTTGTTGGATGATATTCATCATGTGACAGTTATAACCTAGGGAGATACAGCACTAGCTCCAGTTCATAAATATAATGCAGGCATGTATTTCGTAAATAGTCATACGTGCTTATGGAAAGAACTTCCATGACATCTTTTGTCTTACCCTCCCATGGCAGCGGGGTCCTATTGGAAACTAAGGGATATTAAGGCCTCCTTTCAATAAGGAACCAGAACAAAGCATTAACACACGGTGAATACATGAACTCCTCAAACTACGGTCATCACCGGGAGTGGTCCCGACTATTATCACTCCGGGGTTGCCGGATCATAACACATAGTAGGTGACTATAACTTGCAAGATCGAATCTAGAACATAGATATGATGGTGATAACATAAACAGTTCAGATCTGAAATCATGGCACCCGGGCCCAAAGTGACAAGCATTAAGCATGGCAAAGTCATAGCAACATCAATCTCAGAACATAGTGGATACTAGGTATCAATCCCTAACAAAACTAACTAGATTACATGATGAATCTCATTCAACACTTCACCGACCAGCGAGCCTATGAAGGAATTACTCACTCCTGGTGGGGAGCATCATGGAATTGGTGATGGAGAAGGGTTGGTGATGACAAAGATCGAAGATCCCCCTCTCCGGAGCGCCAAACGGACTCCAGATCTGGCCTCCCGATGAAGAACAGGAGACGACGGCGGCTCCGTCTCGTGGAACGTGATAATTCTTTCTTCCTGATTTTTTCTGGAAAAATGTGATTTTATAGCGTCGGTTTCAGGGTCTGCGGGGCCACCAGGTGGGGACATCCCACCTGGGCGCGCCTGGAGGGTGGGCTTGCCCTGGTGGGTTGTGCCCACCCAGGTGCCCCCTTTTGGTGGTTCTTGGCTCCAGAGATTCTCTTTTATTATATAGAAAATCCTCACAAAGTTTCGTTCCATTCTGAGAACTTTTATTTCTGCACAAAAAACAACACCATGGTAGTTCTGCTGAACACAATGTCAGTCCGGGTTAGTTTCATTCAAATCATGCAATTTAGAGTCCAAAACAAGAGGAAAAGCGTTAGGAAAAGTAGATACAATTGAGACGTATCAGCTGTTCAGCCACGTCCGGGTGGAGCCCTGTAGCATGAGAGACGCATAGCACACGGCCAGACGCCAATTGCCGCCCGCTCTGCCGATGGCGGTGGTGTAGTCTGTGAGCCAGTCCTTTGGCTTGGCGGTGCCATTGTACTTGGGGGTGTCGCCGGGAGGCATGAAACCTTTTGGGAAGGGCTCACCATGGATGCGCGGGCATAAGCAAGCCGGACCGACCGGTCTCCCCTCCTCCACCTCGAGGGAGTGAGCTAGCTGCTTGATGCGGTGGCAGGCGTAGTTATCATCGTAAGCGGGCCGGGGCCTCAGGTGGCTAGCCGCGGGAGCGCCGGGAGTGGCATCGGCTGGACCAGCTCGCGCGTCGGGTCGACTGCGGAGGAGCGTCCGGCTGGTGTTGGTCGTCTATGGCCGGCTCGTCGTACTAGCTATTGCCAATCACTAGGGAGCGATTGCGCCGACCCCGGCTCCCCCGGCGCTTGCCAGAGTGGCTACCATCGGGGTGCGCGGAAGAGTCCTACATCGTGTGCTAGTGGTCTCCGTCCCGGTTCTGCTGGTCGTGTGAGGCAAACGCAGTGGGCTGAGTCGGGTCGAAACGCTCTGCTGCATGTTTGCTGCGGCGAGGAGCTCACTGATGCACTGCTGCCGCTGGAGGTGCTCTTCGCCCTCCAGGGACTCGAGGCCGGCCATGACCACCTCCGCCGCATGCATGTACTTGACGAGGGTGTTGTAGATGGGCTGGTACATGCCAAATGCACGGCCAATGGCACCGCCGCGGCGACGCACCTCGGCCGCCCGGCTGGGCTCGGGATCGGTTGGCGTGAGGTCATGGACGACGTTGTATTAACAACGAGCGGACTCCACCTGGCACTACTCTACACCGAGCGTCAAGGCTTCGTCTAGCAAGTGCTGGCACTCCTTGTTGAGCTGAGTCGCACCCACCATCGGGTCGGTGTCAGTCATGATGGGGGCGTGCAGGCTCTGCAGCTTCGCATACCGCGAGTCAGCCTGGTCAGCGCGAGCCGTAGCAGCCTGGGCCGAGGGGTGTGGCTGGAGCCAGTGACCAACGGGAATGGGCGAGTCGGTGATGTCACCATGCTAGGGAAGTTATCTGGGATAAGTGTGACGATGATGTGGAACGCACCAAAGGGGATGATGGAGCCAACAGCGGAGCCGTTAGTGCCCGCACCAGACGCGGGAACCACGCAGTGCACAATGCGCTCGTCGGAGCTGGTGAAGGGCCTCGTCCGCAACTTGACTCCAGCCGACGCCGCGAGCAGCCCCACGGTAGGCGCCAACTGTCATGGTGATCTCACGGTAGATGCCATGGGATGGGTAAAAGTGGGGGGGGCTACGTGAGGACGCTGCTACTTGTAAGCTACGTTGGGATTTCCTCAAAGACGAGAGGATGTTGTAGTACAATAGAGATAATTATTTCCCTCAGTTATGAGACCAAGGTCATCAATCCAGTAGAAAAACCAAGCAACACTATGTAAACAACACCTTCACACAAGCAACAAATACTTGCAATCGAACGCGTAAAGGGGTTGTCGATCCCTCAATGGTTACGAGCAATATTAAATTGTATAAGTTTTGTTAGATAGATTAAATAAAATACAAAATAAAATAAATGGAATAAAATTGCAGCAAGGTATTTTTAGGATTTTAATATGATAAAAGATAGACCCGGGGGGGCATAGTTTTCACTAGAAGCTTCTCTCGAGAAAATAGCATACGGTGGGTAGACAAATTACTATTTGGCAATTGATAGAAAATAAAATTATTATGACGATACCCAAGGCAATGATCATACATGGGCATCACGTCCAAGATTAGTAGACCGACTCCTGCCTGCATCTACTACTATTACTCCACACATCGACCGCTATCCAGCATGCATCTAGTGTATTAAGTTCATGAGAAAATGGAGTAATGCATTAAGCAAGATGACATGATGTAGACAAGATAAACTCACGTATGAATAAACCCCATCTTTTTACCCTTAATAGCAATGATACATACGTGTCATGTCCCCTTCTGTCACTGGGATTGAGCACCGCAAGATCGAAGCCATTACAAAGCACATCTTCCCATGGCAAGATAAATCAATCTAGTTGGCCAAACCAAACCAATAAATTGGAGAAGAAATACGAGGCTATATTAATCATGCATAAAAGAGTTCAGAGAAAACTCAAATAATATTCTTGTATAGACTGATCATAAACTCACAATTCAACGGATCCCAACAAACACACCACAAAAAGTCATTACATCAAATAGATTTCCAAGAACAATGAGGAGAACATTGTATTGAGAATCAAAAAGAGAGAAGAAGCCATCTAGCTACTAACTATGGACCCATAGATCTATGGTCAACTACTGATACGTCCATTTTGCATCATGCTTTTATATCGATATTTATTGCATTATGGGCTATTATAACACATTATATCACAATACTTATGCCTTTTCTCTCTTATTTTACAAGGTTTACATGAAGAGGGAGAATGCCGGCAGCTGGAATTCTGGACTGGAAAAGGAGCAAATATTAGAGACCTATTCTTCACAACTCCAAAAGTCCTGAAACTTCACGGAGAATCATTTTGGAATAAATAAAAAATATTGGGAGAAGAAAGCACCAGAGGGGGGCCACCTGCCATCCACAAGGTTGGAGGGCGCGCCCTACCCACCTGGGCACGCCATCCGTCCTTCTGGGCCCCCTGGCAGGCCCCCGACGCCCATCTTCTGCTATATGGTGTGTTTTGACCTAGAAAAAATCAGAAGGAAGCTTTCGGGATGAAGCGCCGCCATCTCGAGGCGGAACCTGGGCAGAACCAATTTAGGGCTCTGGCGGAACTGTTTTGCCGGGGAAACATCCCTTTGGGAGGGGGAAATCATCACCATCATCATCACCATCGATACTCTCATTGAGAGGGGGTCAATCTCCATCAACATCTTCACCAGCACTATCTCCTCTCAAACCCTAGTTCATCTCTGGTATTCGACCTTTGTCTCAAAACCTCATATTGGTACTTGTGGGTTGCTAGTAGTGTTGATTACTCCTTGTAGTTGATGCTAGTTCGTTTATCCGGTGGAAGATTATATTTTCAGATCTTTAATGATAATTAATAATCCTTTGATCTTGATTATAAATATGCTTGTTTGTTCCTGAGGACATGGGAGATATCTTGTTATCAGTAATCATGTGAATTTGGTATTCGTTTGATATTTTGATGAGATGTATGTTGTCTTTCCTCTAGTGGTGTTATGTGAACGTCGACTACATGACACTTCACCATGATTTGGGCCTAGGGGAAGGCATTGGGAAGTAATAAGTAGATGATGGGTTGCTAGAGTGACAGAAGCTTAAACCCTAGTTTATGCATTGCTTTATAAGGGGCTGATTTGGATCCATATGTGTCATGCTATGGTTAGATTTATCTTATTTCTTATTTCGTAGTTGTGGATGCTTGCGAGAGGGGTTAATCATAAGTGGGAGGCTTGTCTAGGAAGGATAACACCCAAGCACCGGTCCACCCACATATCAAATTATCAAAGTAACAAACGTGAATCATATGAGCATGATGAAAACTAACTTGACAGTAATTCCCATGTGTCCTCGAAAGCGCTTTGCTTTATATAAGAGTTTGTCCAGGCTTGTCCTTTGCTACAAAAAGGATTGGGCCACCTTGCTACACCTTAGTTACTTTTGTTACTTGTTACTCGTTACAAATTATCTTATCACACAGCTATCTGCTACCAATAATTTCAGTGCTTGAAGAGAATACCTTGTTGAAAACCGCTTGTCATTTCCTTCTGCTCCTCGTTGGGTTCGGCACTCTTACTTATCGAAAGGACTATGATAGATCCCCTATGCTAGTGGGTCATCAACTACTCACATATCATCAGAGGGGCAGCAAGGATGATGAAGGACCCCTTTGTGATCGTTTCCCCTCCGGCAGAGTACCGGACAAGCCCTCTAGATGGGACCTCTCAAGAATAAAGGCTTGCGGCGGCGGAAAAAGTATTTAATGGACTCACCCGAGGGTTTTCTAATTTTAGGGTATTTATAGAGGTGGAGTTAGGTCAAACGAAGGTCTGTGGGCCTCACTACCCACCAGGGCGCGCTAGGGGCCTCTAGCACGCCCTGGTGCCTAGTGGGCCCCTCCTCCATCTTCTCATGTACTCCAAAAGCTTCCAAGGTCTCTTATTCCTAGAAAAAAATATCCAAAAAGTTTTGCGGCATTTGGACTTTGTTTGGTATTGATATTCTGCAAAGTCAAAAATAAGCAAAAAACAGCAACTGGCACTGGGCACTAAGTTAATAGGTTAGTCCCAAAAATGATACAAAGTTGCTTGAAATTGTATATAAAACATCCAAGATTGATACTATAATAGCATGGAACAATAAAAAATTATAAATACGCGTTGGACACGTATCAGACGCCGGTGGGTTCCAGAGGTGAGGTTGGCACGCACAACTATGAGACATGAGGCGTACCCATGTTCGGGGCCCTCCGGGGGAGGTAACACCCCTAGTCCTATCAAATATAGTATCGGATGCACAAGGACTACAAAGGTTGATCCTGGAGCTGTTTGGGGGAGGAGAAAGAAGTAGCTCGCCTTCTACCCTACCTCTGGTGTATGTGGGTGTGTGTGTGCTCTACTGAGGGGTGATCAAGGTCATTGTGCATGGAGGCCTCCTGGGAGGTCTTATAGGCCGAACCCGAGGGTTACAAAGGTAAAACTACAGGGATGCTGGGCTCTGGTGCCATCGTCTGGGAGCTGGCAGCGGGGCCCGTCGGGTCGCCAGGTCTGTCGGGCGCGGGTCCCGCTGGCTACATGTTATTGTGTCTAGTCTTGTCTTGTGTCACGGAGTGGTTGACACCGCGTGGCTACAGTGCCGCGTCGCCCGGTCACCATCCGCCTCGGTCAGCGGTACGGGGGACGTTGTAGCCACGCTCGCCTCGGTCAGCTCGGATAGGTAGTGCACTGTTGCCACGCCTGCTCTATCGCGGAAACTTGTCTTGTTGTACGTCCGGATGGGACGGCGCTGACCTGCGGCTAGCCAGCATGCAGCCAACTGGTCGGCCGGGTAGCCACACCTAGCTTGCTCGCGCTGGGGAGCTGGCCAGCGAGCCCACCGGGTTGAGGGGCGCATGCCGCCCTGATGTTTTGAAAAAGTATCCGGGTTCCACTGCCTACCCGGGGTCATCCCCTCGACACGTCGTATCATGAAATGCGATGAAACTTCTTCTCCTATTTTTTTCTCAGGAAATCTGAATTTATAGTGTTGAGATTACGGTCAGTGGAGCCCCATGGGCCCCACAAGCCACCAAGGTGCGCCCGGGGGTGGCCGCGCCCTGGTGCCTTGTGGGCAGCAGGTGGGCCCCCTTTGGTGGGTCTTTGCTCTAGTAATTTTTATTTATTCCATAAAAAAATCTCCAAAAAGCTTCGTTCAATTCCAAGAACTTTTATTTGTGCACAGAAACAACACCATGGTTGTTCTGCTAAAAACAACATCAGTCCAGGTTAGTTTCATTCAAATCATGCAAATTAGAGTCCAAAACAAGAGCAAAAAATTTGGAAAAGTAGATACGATAGAGATGTATCAAGCACCGAGGTCGTGAAGTAGTTGCATCGTTAGATTCTGGTCGGTGACGGGGTTGCATCGTTAGAGATGTATCATGCTTTTATATCAATATTTATTGCATTATGGGCTGTTATTACACATTATATATCAATACTTATGGCTATTCTCTCTTATTTTACAAGGTTTACCATGAAGAGGGGGAATGCCGGCAGCTGGAATTCTGGCTGGAAAAGGAGCAAACGTTGAAAACCTATTCTGCACAACTCCAAAAGTCCTGAAACTCCACGAAACAACTTTTTGGATTTAATAAGAATTTATGAGCGAAGAAATAGGCCAGGGGGCCCACACCCTATCCAGGAGACAGGGGGCGCCCCCCTATAGGGTGCGGCCCCCTATCTCCTGGGCCCCTTGGTGGGCCTCCGGCGTCCATCTTCTGCTATATCATCACTTTTACCCTGGAAAAAATCGTGGGCAAGCTTACGGTACGAAACTCCGCCGCCACGAGGCGGAACCTTGGCGGAATCAATCTAGGACTCTGGCGGAGCTGTTCTGCCGAGGACACTTCCCTCCGGGAGGGGAAAATCATCACCAACGTCATCACCAACGATCCTCTCATCGAGAGGGGGTCAATCCCCATAAACATCTTCACCAGCACCATCTCCTCTCAAAACCCTAGTTCATCTCTTGTATCCAATTTTGTATCAAAATCACAAATTGGTACCTGTGGGTTGCTAGTAGTGTTGATTACTCCTTGTAGTTGATGCTAATTGGTTTACTTGGTGGAAGATCATATGTTATACTTTATGCATATTATTACTCCTCTGATTATGAAAATGAATATGCTTTGTGAGTAGTTACGTTTGTTCCTGAGGACATGGGTGAAGTCTTGCTATTAGTGGTCATGTGAATTTGGTACTCGTTCAATATTTTGATGAGATGTATGTTGTCTTTTCCTCTAGTGGTGTTATGTGAACGTCGACTACATGACACTTCACCATTATTTGGGCCTAGAGGAAGGCATGGGGAAGTAATAAGTAGATGATGGGTTGCTAGAGTGACAGAAGCTTAAACCCTAGTTTATGCGTTGCTTCGTTAGGGGTTGATATGGATCCATATGCTTAATGATGTGGTTAGGTTTACCTTAATACCTTCTTTTGTAGTTGTGGATGCTTGCAATAGGGGTTAATCATAAGTGGGATGCTTGTCCAAGTTAGGGCAGTACCCAAGTACCGGTCCACCCACATATCAAATTATCAAAGTACCGAACGCGAATCTTATGAACGTGATGAAAACTAGCTTGACTATAATTCCCAATGTGTCCTCGGGAGCTCCTTCTTCATTATTAGAATTTGTCCAGGCTTATCCTTTGCTACATAAAGGATTGGGCCACCTTGCTGCACTTTATTTACTTTATTTGCTTTCTGCTTGTTACTATTTATCTTATCACAAAACTATCTATCACCTACTATTTCAGTGCTTGCATAGAAAACCTTATCGAAAACCGCTTATCATTTCCTTCTGCTCCTCGTTGGGTTCGACACTCTTACTTATCGAAAGGACTATGATAGATCCCCTACACTTGTGGGTCATCAAGACTCTTTTCTGGCACTGTTTCCGGGGAGCGTAGCGCTTTTGGTGAGTGGAACTTGGTAAGGAAACATTTATATAGTGTGCTGAAATTTTCTGTTACTTGTCACTATGGAAACTAATCCTTTGAGGGGCTTGTTTGGGGTATCTTCACCCCAACCAGAAGAGCAAAGAGATGCTCCTCAACCTACTGAACTTTATGAAAATATTCACTTTGAGATTCCTTCGGGTATGATAGAGAAACTGTTAGCTAATCCTTTTGCAAGATACGGAACATTGCATCCCGGTTTACACCTTATCTTTGTGGATGAAGTTTGTGGATTATTTAAGCTTGCAGGTATTCCGATGATGTTGTCAAAAGGAAGGTCTTCCCTTTATCTTTGAAGGGAGATGCAATGACATGGTATAGGCTATGTGATGATACGAGATCTTGGAATTATAAGCGATTGAAGTTGGAATTTCACCAGAAGTTCTATCCTATGCGTCTTGTTCATCGTGATCGTAATTACATATATAATTTCTGGCCTCGCGAAGGAGAAAGCATCTCTCAAGCTTGGGGGAGGCTTAAGTCAATGTTGTATTCATGCCCCAATCATGAGCTCTCTTGGGAAATGATTATTCAGAATTTTTATGCTCGGCTTTCTCTCGATAATCGCAACCTGCTCGATACTTCTTGTGCTGGTTCCTATATGCTGAAGACTATTGATTTAAAATGGGACCTATTCGAAAGAATTAGACGCAACTCTGAAGATTGAGGTTCCGACGATGGTAAGGAGTCAGGTATGACACCTAAGTTCGATTGTGTTAAATCTTTTATGGATACCGATGCTTTCTGTGGATTTAGCTCTAAGTATGGACTTGACTCTGAGATAGTAGCTACTTTTTGTGAAACTTTTGCTACTCACATTGATCTCCCTAAAGAGAAGTGGTTTAAATATAATCCTCCTGTTGAAGTGAAAGTAGTTGCACCTATTACAGTCGAAGAAAAGACTATTACATATAGTGATCCTATTGTTCCTACTGCTTATGTTGAAAAACCTCCTTTTCCTGTTAGAATAAAAGATCACGCTAAAGCTTCGACTGTTGTTCGTAAGAGTAATACTAGGACCTATACACCTCCTGAGAAAATTAATGTTGAACCTGGCATTGCTATGATTAAAGATCTCTTGGATGAGGACTTAGATGGGCATGTTATCTCTTTCTTGGGTGAAACTGCTAATATTGCTAGACCCGATACTAAGACACGTAGACCTGTTATAGGCACGCATGTTATTTCTATTAAAATAGGAGATCATTGTTATCATGGCTTATGTGATATGGGTGCTAGTGCTAGTGCGATACCTTATGATCTTTATAAAGAAATTATGCACGATATTGCACCTGTTGAATTAGAAGACATTGATGTTACTATTAAGCTTGCTAATAGGGACACCATTAAACCTATTGGGATTGTTAGAGATGTTGAAGTCTTGTGTGGGAAGATTAAATACCCTGCTGATTTTCTTGTTCTTGCTTCCCCACAAGATGATTTATGTCCCATTATTTTTGGTAGACCCTTCTTGAATACTGCTAGTGCTAAGATTAATTGTGAAAGGAAGGTCGTCACTGTTGGCATAGATGGTATGTCTCATGAGTTTAATTTTGCTAAGTTTAGAAGACAACCTCGTGAAAGGGAACCACCTAGTAAAGATGAGATTATTAGTCTTGCTTCCATTGTTTTTCCTCCAACTGATCTGTTAGAACAATATTTGCTAGACCATGCAAACGATATGTTTATGCAGGAAAGGGAAGAAATAGATGAAGTGTTCCTTAAACAGGAACCTATGCTGAAACATAACCTTCCTGTTGAAATTCTTGGGGATCCCCCTCCACCCAAGGGTGATCCCGTGTTTGAACTCAAACCTTTACCTGATAATCTTAAGTATGCTTATCTTGATGAAAAATAAATATATCCTGTTATTATTAGTGCTAACCTTTCAGAGAAAGAAGAAGAAAGATTATTGAAAACTCTGAAGAAGCATAGAGCTGCTAATGGATACACTCTGGATGATCTTAAGGGCATTAGTCCCACATTATCTCAACACAAAATTTCAATGGAGAAAGATGCCAAACCAGTTAGAGATCCTCAAAGATGATTAAATCCCAAAATGAAGGAAGTGGTAAGAAAGGAGATTCTAAAGCTCCTTGAGGCAGGTATTATGTATCCCGTTGCTGATAGTGAATGTGTAAGCCCTGTCCATTGTGTCCCTAAAAAGGGAGGTATTACTGTTGTTCCTAATGATAAAGATGAATTGATCCCGCAAAGAATTATTACAGGTTATAGGATGGTAATTGATTTTCGTAAGTTAAATAAAGCTACTAAGAAATATCATTACCCTTTACCTTTTATTGATCAAATGCTAGAAAGGCTATCCAAACACACACATTTTTGCTTTCTAGATGGTTATTCTGGTTTCTCACAAATAGCTGTATCCGCGAAGGATCAATCTAAAACTACTTTTACTTGCCCTTTTGGCACTTTTGCTTATAGATGTATGCCTTTTGGTTTATGTAATGCACCTGCTACCTTTCAAAGATGCATGATGGCTATATTTTCTGATTTTTGTGAAAAGATTTGTGAGGTATTCATGGATGACTTCTCCGTCTATGGATCCTCTTTTGATGATTGTTTGAGCAACCTTGATTGAGTTTTGCAGAGATGCGAAGACACTAATCTTGTCCTGAATTGGGAAAAGTGTCACTTTATGGTTAATGAAGGCATTGTCTTGGGGCACAAGATCTCCGAGAGAGGTATTGAAGTTGATAAAGCTAAAGTTGATGCTATTGAAAAGATGCCATGTCCCAAGGACATAAAAGGTATAAGAAGTTTCCTTGGTCATGCCGGCTTTTATAGGAGGTTCATTAAGGACTTTTCTAAAATCTCTAGGCCTCTAACTAATTTATTGCAAAAAGATATTCCTTTTGTCTTTGATGATGATTGTGTAGAAGCATTTGAAACACTTAAGAAAGCTTTGATCACTGCACCTATTGTACAGCCACCTGATTGGAATTTACCTTTTGAAATTATGTGCGATGCTAGTGATTATGTTGTAGGTGCTGTTTTAGGGCAAAGAGTCGATAAGAAATTGAATGTTATCTAGTATGCTAGTAAGACTCTTGATACTGCCCAGAGAAATTATGCTACTACTGAAAAAGAGTTCTTAGCAGTTGTGTTTGCATGTGATAAGTTTAGACCTTATATTGTTGATTCCAAAGTTACTATTCACACCGATCATGCTGCCATTAAATATCTTATGGAAAAGAAAGATGCTAAGCCTAGACTCATTAGATGGGTTCTCTTGCTCCAAGAATTTGACTTGCATATTATTGATAGAAAGGGAGCTAAGAACCCCGTTGCAGACAACTTGTCTAGGTTAGAGAATGTTCTTGATGACCCACTGCCTATTAATGATAGCTTTCCTGATGAACAATTAGCGGTCGTCAATGCTTCTCGTACTGCTCCTTGGTATACTGACTATGCTAAATACATTGTTGCTAAATATATACTGCCTAGTTTCACATACCAGCAAAAGAAAAAGTTCTTTTATGATTTAAGAAATTACTTCTGGGATGATACACACCTTTACAAAGAAGGAGTAGATGGTATTATTAGAAGTTGTGTGCCTGAGCATGAACAGGAACAAATCCTACGCAAGTGTCACTTTGAATCCTATGGAGGACATCACGCTGGAGATAGAACTGCACATAAAGTACTACAATCTGGTTTTTATTGGCCTACTCTCTTCAAAGATGCTCGTAAGTTTGTCATATCTTGTGATGAATGTCAAAGAATAGGTAACATTAGTAGACGTCAAGAAATGCCTATGAATTATTCTCTTGTTATTGAACCGTTTGATGTTTGGGGCTTTGATTATATGGGACCTTTTCCTGCCTCCAATGGTTATACACATATTTTAGTTGTTGTTGATTACGTTACTAAGTGGGTAGAAGCTATTCCAAATAGTAGTGCTGATCATAACACTTCTATTAAAATGCTTAAAGAAGTTATTTTTCCGATATTTGGAGTCCCTAGATATCTTATGACTGATGGTGGTTCACACTTTATTCATGGTGCTTTCCGTAAGATGCTCGCTAAGTATGATGTCAATCATAGAATCGCATCTCCTTATCACCCGCAGTCTAGTGGTCAAGTAGAGTTGAGCAATAGAGAGCTCAAATTAATTTTGCAAAAGACTGTGAATAGGTCTAGAAAGAATTGGTCCAAGAAACTTGATGATGCATTATGGGCTTATAGGACTGCATACAAAAATCCTATGGGTATGTCTCCTTATAAGATGGTTTATGGAAAAGCATGTCATTTACCTCTTGAACTTGAACATAAGGCATATTGGGCTATTAAAGAGCTCAATTATGACTTCAAACTTGCCAGTGAGAAAAGGTTATTTGATATTAGCTCACTTGATGAATGGAGAACCCAAGCCCATGAGAATGCCAAGATTTTCAAAGAAAAAGTCAAAGATGGCATGATAAGAGGATACAAAAGCGTGAGTTTAACGTAAGAGATTATGTGTTATTATTCAACTCTCGTTTAAGATTTTTTGCAGGAAAACTTATCTCAAAATGGGAAGGTCCCTACGTTATCGAGGAGGTCTATCGTTCTGGTGCTATAAAAATCAACAACTTCGAAGGCACAAATCCGAGGGTGGTAAACGGTCAAAGAATTAAACATTATATTTCAGGTAATCCTATCAATGTTGAAACTAATATTATTGAAACCATAACCCCTGAGGAATACATAAGAGACACTTTCCAGAACGTTCCAGACTCCGAAAAGGCATAGATACGTGGTACAGTAAGTAAACCGACTCCAAAACAACTCTAATGGCAATTCTTATCAGTTTTGGATTATTTAAGAATTTTAGGAAGAAAGAAGTAGTCCGAAAGGGACACGAGGCTCCCACGAGAGAGGAGCCCCCCCCCCCTATAGGGCGCGCCCCTGTCTCGTGGGCACCTCGTGTGCCTCCCAGACTCCCTTTTCTTGTACGTTGCGTATTTTGGTCGGTAAAAATTCATTATATATACTCCCGAAGGTTTTGACCAACGTATCACTCAAATATCCTCTATTTTCGTTTCGAGTTGTTTCTGTTGCAGATTTAGAGCACCATGACTTCTCCCTCCTCCAACGACGAAGACAAGGATGCTTGGCTATTGAAGATAGAGTTGAAAAGAGAGGAACCAGAAGAGATCAACAAGGATTAAGGGATCAAGAAGGCCATGGAGGTTCAAGCTCCGGTGGTGAAAGAAGAAGACATCCCTCAACCTTTACCTAACCTGTTCACTCTGACAGAGATTGAAGCTTTCAAGATGATTGAGTTAGCCTGCATACAGAACAAGTATCTCACACAGGAGAATATTTTGCAGAAGGATCATATTGCTGGGCTCAAGGGCATTATCCACAAGTTGGAGGAGCTTTTACGCTCGATGTGTGATTATCCACCATCATCATCACCACCTCCATCACCTCCGAGGAAATAATCACATGGGTATGGGCACTCCCCTTGGCAACTGCCAAGCTTGGGGGAGGTGCCCCGGTATCGTATCACCATCACACTCCTATTTCTACCGCTTTATTTAGTTCGATCCTTTTAGTAGTATCTTGATCTAGTAGTTTGAAGTTTTTGATATCAAGTAGTTTTGAGTTTTGCATTGTGATCTGTTTATGTGATCGAGTCCGTGTGCTATCTATAATAAAGATTAGTGTTGAGTCAAGGGCTTTGCTATGTTGCCATGATCTTGAGAGAGTAGAAAGAACAAAAGAGTTCATATTGATCTTATGGATAGTGATAACTTCACACATAGAAAGTATGAGGCATAAAAATTGTTGAGAGTTGATGAACGTAGCCTTGGTCATCGTTGCAATTAATAGGAAGTGATAAGGAAAGAGGGGTTCACATATAAATATATTATCTTGGACATATTTTATGATTGTGAAGCACTCATTAAGTATGACATGCTAAAAGAGTTGATGTTGGACAAGGAAGACAACGTAATGGTTTATGTTTTCCGACATCTCAGTTAAAGTATATTGTCATTGACCTTCCAAACATGTTGAGCTTGCCTTTCCCCCTCTTGCTAGCCAAATTCCTTGCACCAAGTAGAGATACTACTTGTGCTTCCAAATATCCTCAAACCCAGTCTTGCCATGAGAGTCCACCATACCTACCTATGGATTGAGTAAGATCCTTCAAGTAAGTTATCATCGGTGCAAGCAATAAAAATTGCTCTCTAAATATGTATGACTTATTAGTGCAGAGAAAATAAACTTTGTACGAACTTGTTGTGGAAGTAATAAAAGCGACGGACTGCATAATAAAGGTCCACATACAAGGGGCAATATAAAGTGACGTTCTTTTGCACTAAGACTTTATGCATCAACCCTAAATGCGCATGACAACCTCTGCTTCCCTCTGCAAAGGGCCTATCTTTTACTTTATGTTTTTACTTTATGCTTGAGTCAAGGTGATGCTCACCTTTCCCTTTTTCATTTTATCCTTTGGCAAGCTCCTCGTGTTTGAAAGATCATGATACATATATCCAATTGGATGTAAGTTGGCATAGGCTATTATTGTTGACATCACCTAAAGGTGAATACGTTGCGAGGCAACACAATAAGCCCCTATCTTTCTCAGTGTCTGACTGAAACTCTATAACCACAAGTATTGCATGAGTGTTAACAATTATAGGAGACTACGAGATAGTTGAGTATGTGAGCTTGCTGAAAAGCTCTATTATTGACTCTTTCTGATGTTACGATAAATTGCAATTGCTTCAATGACTGAGATTATAGTTTGTTAGTTCCCAATGATGTTTTTGAACCATACTTGACATTGTGAATTGCTTATTACTTGAGCATAGGAAATCATATGACAAAATCTATATTTGTTGCTGTTATTAGAATGATCATGATGCCCTCATGTCCGTATTTTATTTTTATCGACACCTCTATCTCTAAACATGTGGACATATTTTTTGATTTCGGCTTCCGCTTGAGGACAAGCGAGGTCTAAGCTTGGGGGAGTTGATACGTCCATTTTGCATCATGCTTTTATATCAATATTTATTGCATTATGGGTTGTTATTACACATTATATCTCAATACTTATGGCTATTCTCTCTTATTTTACAAGGTTTACCTTGAAGAGGGGGAATGCCGACAGCTGGAATTCTGGCTAGAAAAGGAGCAAATGTTGGAAACCTATTTTGCACAACTCCAAAAGTCCTGAAACTCCATGAAACAACTTTTTGGATTTAATAAGAATTTATGAGCGAAAGAAATAGGCCAGGGGGCCCACACCCTATCCAGGAGACAGGGGGCGCCCCCCCCCCTATAGGGCGCGGCCCCCTATCTCCTGGGTCCCCTGGTGGGCCTCCGGCGTCCATCTTCTG
Source organism: Triticum timopheevii (assembly GCA_963921465.1). NCBI lineage: Eukaryota > Viridiplantae > Streptophyta > Magnoliopsida > Poales > Poaceae > Triticum > Triticum timopheevii. Next base: position 144,184,017 of record OY997272.1, read on the forward strand.
CTATATCATCACTTTTACCCTAGAAAAAATCGTGGGCAAGCTTACGGGACGAAACTCCGCCGCCATGAGGCGGAACCTTGGCGGAATCAATCTAGGGCTCTGGCGGAGCTGTTCTGCCGGGGACACTTCCCTCTGGGAGGGGGAAAATCATCACCAACGTCATCACCAACGATCCTCTCATCGAGAGGGGGTCAATCTCCATCAACATCTTCACCAGAACCATCTCCTCTCAAAACCCTAGTTCATCTCTTGTATCCAATCTTGTATCAAAACCACAAATTGGTACCTGTGGGTTGCTAGTAGTGTTGATTACTCCTTGTAGTTGATGCTAATTGGTTTACTTGGTGGAAGATCATATGTTTAGATCCTTTATGCATATTATTACTCCTCTGATTATGAACATGAATATGCTTTGTGAGTAGTTACGTTTGTTCCTGAGGACATGGGTGAAGTCTTGCTATTAGTAGTCATGTGAATTTGGTATTCGTTCGATAATTTGATGAGATGTATGTTGTCTTTTCCTCTAGTGGTGTTATGTGAACGTCGACTACATGACACTTCACCATTATTTGGGCCTAGAGGAAGGCATGGGGAAGTAATAAGTAGATGATGGGTTGCTAGAGTGACAGAAGCTTAAACCCTAGTTTATGCGTTGCTTCGTTAGGGGTTGATATGGATCCATATGCTTAAGGTTGTGGTTAGGTTTACCTTAATACCTTATTTTGTAGTTGCGGATGCTTGCAATAGGGGTTAATCATAAGTGGGATGCTTGTCCAATTTAGGGCAGTACCCAAGTACCGGTCCACCCACATATCAAATTATCGAAGTACCGAACGCGAATCTTATGAACGTGATGAAAACTAGCTTGACGATAATTCCCAATGTGTCCTCGGGAGCTCCTTCTTCATTATTAGAATTTGTCCAGGCTTATCCTTTGCTACATAAAGGATTGGGCCACCTTGCTGCAATTTATTTACTTTATTTACTTTTTGCTTGTTACTATTTATCTTATCACAAAACTATCTATCACCTACTATTTCAGTGCTTGCAGAGAAATCCTTATCAAAAACCGCTTATCATTTCCTTCTGCTCCTCGTTGGGTTCGACACTCTTACTTAACGAAAGGACTACGATAGATCCCCTACACTTGTGGGTCATCACCGTGTCAGTGAGGCCGTCCGCGAGGGCCTTGAGCTTGCGGGCGCACTCCAAGACCGTGATGTCCCCTTGCTTCAGGTTGCGGAATTGGTGAGTCAGATGAAGGTATTGAGCGCCCTGGTTGGCCTGAAAGTACGTAGGCGCGGATGCGTGACTAGGTAGTGAAAGTGTCATTGGCGCCACCCATGATAAGCTCTAGTAGAGAGTCGACCAAAGTGAAGAGAATCCAGAGGGTGACCCTATGATCGACAGCAAGCCAAGAGGCACCGGCAGTGGCCTGGGGCGGGCGCTGGACGTGGTCTGGGATGCGGTGCTACTGGAGGACAAAGGTGAAAAACGTATGCAACTTGATGTAGTTATATGTTCAGTAAGATTGATCTTGAACTTTATGTGGTTGGAGATATGATCTTGATGGAAATTAAGAAGGTAGGGATCGACAGATTGGTAAGGAGGTGGCGCAACGATGGTGGACAGGGAAGAAGATGTTGCAGGAAGCCTGGCAGTGAGGGAAGGAGAGGAACCAGGAGGGGAGGGCACGCATGCCATGCATAGAGGAGTACGGGTGAGATCCTAGAGAATAGGGCTAAGTTACAACAGCACAATATTACAACAGTACAATGTCCAAAGTGTATGTTAACACTGCCAATCATCGTCAATGGTGTCTACCAGAAAGGAGGAGCTAGTCAACCCTACCCTGACTGTGGATGCTTGCCAAGCCTGCGCGCTCCTAAGATCCGGTGGCGGCGCCCAAGCCGACCTCGACTGACATGTGGTTGCCGGAGGACTTCTACAAGGACCATGCCGCAGGCGCCCCAACGTCCCCTACTACCTCATAGTCACTCCCCAGGGTCAGCTGCTTTCTTCATGATTCACTCCCTTTTCTTCTTGATCCATCGCTGATGGGGCTTTTCCTTCCCTTTCTGATTATCTCAAGGCAAGGAGAAGAACCCAAACTTTTTTGAGGAAGTAGCTATGCTCTATGGGAAGGAACATCACTTGATTGTGGTAATTAAGAAGCAAAGTCGTGATCGTTTGATCATCTCCCTCTACACTAATCACATCGGTTGTGATTGATTTTTGTGTGTTTTGTGCTCTCGTAGGGCTGCTGCACTGGGAGCCAATTGCAAGAAACCATCACATTTGTGGCTAGGTTTGAAGGAAACTACCAAGCCGTTAATCCATTCCAGAAAACACCGTAAAATCTCTTAACTCGTTGCAAAAAGCATTGAACAGTCATTTAGCCTCGTTTGATCTTTTTTCCGATAGGTGGGCCCGAAAATGCCGATGTGGCATGACGGCCAAGCAGACGATGCCGTTATGACCAAAACGGTCAAGACACCGCGCCGGTCAGTCCTGTCGATGCTCGCCAGACAAATCCCCTGCGCCCCCCGCTCTCTCTCTGGCCCTGGTCACCGTCGGTAAGAAGCCAGCTCGCCGCCCTTCGCCATGGTTTCGTGGAGCGACACCAGCGAGGAATTGGGCTACGAGTACTCTTCAGGCGGCTCCCCTATCAAGGTTAGTGATGTTTCCATGTGGTTCTTTGAGCTAGGGTTTTGATTTGGGATTTTGTTTTTCCTGCTCGATTTGAACTCGTGAGATGAATTTTGCGCGTTTCTTTTGTTGATCTAGATCCCGGCTACAATCAAGGACCCGAACTACTCTGCTGTTGACGATGATGTGATGGTGATGTGTGAGCATGGCCACCCAGCGAAGAGGTTTGTTTGCTTTGAAGGTATTAGCACTGGGAGGAGGTTCATTGCTTGTGGACTTGATGTAAGTGCTAGCAAAAATCTGTAGTTTGCTTATTTTGTGAAGAAAATATAAATTGTTCATATTCACTGGTCATTGTTCATGTTCACTGTTCATCTAGTAGTTTAGTTAAATGTATTGTCATGTTGCATACTATAGAGTGTGATGTGCATTGTTCATAGATATAAATGAAGTAAATGAACTGAACTCAATTGTACTGTGATGTTAAAAATTAAGGTATAAATGAAGTAAATTCAGTGTACTATGTTGTTAAAAATTCAGATATAAATTCATAATTGAGCTGAATTGTGTATGTGCAGTATACTCTAGTTGTTTTGAATTGAACTGAATTGAAGTGAAGTAAAAAAGGAAGAAAATGAATTTTTACTTGTTGTTTTGCAGGAAGCAAGCAATTGTGGTGTTGTTCAGTGGGTAGAAGAGGAGTGGCCAAAGCAGCTGCAGAATGCTCTTCACAAACTATGGCTTATGTATGAGGATTGCCAGCGTGCTAATAGGATGGCATGTCTGGAACATTCATCACTTGTCCACAATCTCACATCACAGAAGAACAAGCTATAGGAGACTTATGAGAAGCTTGTTGAGGATGTGAACAACCTACTTGATACCCAGGACAATATTCCCAAGGAAAATGAAGTGCAACAAGGTGAACATGAGGAGATCACTCCTCATTTGGACAACAAAATGTCAGCTTTGAAGGAACAGCTGGGTGCAATGGGAGCTGAGAACAAAGAACTGAAGGAAAAGGTTGACTAGTTGAAGAGCATTCATGTTGCCCAAGGTAATGTGATTAGGAATCTGAAGTTTGCTCATTTGAAGGAGAAGGAAAAGTTGAGCACTAAGAGGAGGAATTTGGAGTTTCACATTGCTGATCTTGTCAAAGCTAGTGACAAGAACAAGAGAAAGCTGAAGGACATCAAGGATATTTGTGATGAAGAGTGATTTGTAATATGACCATGTGGGTCATTGTTTTAAGTTTCAAGCATTGAACTATGGCTTGTAATGTGTGAACCAGTGGTAGTTTGTAGTATTTGAAGTAGGGTGTAGCCTTGAACTATGTCTTGTAAGCTTTGAACTATGGTGTCATCTATGAGGTTAACTATGTTAGTGAGCTATTTGGTTTGTTATCACATTTAGCACCTAGATGATCAAATGAGGTTATCTTGGATACCGTCGATGTCGAGGCACCCTAGATGATCAAATGAGGTTATCTTGGATATCGTCGACGTCGAGGCACCCTAGGTCCTATAATTAGGTTTGATCTCGTTCATCACAATAGTAGCCACATTCATCACATTTATTAGCAACAATAAGAAAAATAGGAGCCACAGCTAACCAGAAAGTACTCATCACAACCAAAATAAAGATGTTTTGAACATCAACAGCTAACAAGAAGAAATGCCAAGTTTTCATCACAGCCCAACAAGTCCACTAGGTACATTACATGAAAGGTCTCATCACAACCAAAATACAGATGTTTTGAACATCATCAGCTCACCACAAGCAACATACAATTTTGTTCAGAGCCCAATACAAATTAACAAAACTTCACCTGCTCCCCTGAGAATAGTTGAACCACTCAGACATCTTAAAGGATGGCTTCCTCACTCTTCCACTACCTGTAGTTCTTGGGGGGATGAACTTGTTTCTTCCTCTTGGCCCAGCAGTAGTAGAGGAACTTGGACCAGCACCAGCAGTAGAAGTTGCAGTCCTTGTTGTTTTAGCTTTCTTTGTTGCCCTTCTAGCAGGAGGAGCTGCACCTGCAGCTATAGTATAAGGAGCTCTCCTTGGTGCATTGGGAGCTACAGTAGGAGCAGAAGGAGCTCTCCTTGCTGTCCTTGGAGCCCTTGGAGCAGCTGGAGCTGGAGCAGCAATTGGAGAAGCAGACGGAGCAACGGAAGAAGAAGGATCTCTTCTCCTTGGTGGCATGGGAGCATGAGCAGAAACGGTTCTGGGTGTATCATCTCTTCCGTTTTCCTGCAATTACAGCATAGAAATGTTAGAAACTGGTATGTGAGATTAATATAGAAAAACCTACAACATTAGTTACCTGGTGCTGGTTCATTCTCATTGCTAGGGCTGTTTTAAGAGCCTTCTTGCAACTAGTTTATTTATGCCCAGTCCTGTTAATGGCTACAAGTGATAGTTTCCATCCTAGATGTATCCTTTGGAGCTGGCTTTTCAAACTTGCTCTTTCTCCTCTTTGACTCTTTGTTTCCTGGCCTCTCTTTGAAAACTGGTGGTTCAATGTTAGGGGTTCTAGTCTTTGGACACAAATCACGCCCAGGCACAGGGAAAACTATTGGACTGTAAGCTGCCTTATATATTGGCTTCTTGAAGAAATCATGAACAAAATCTTCGGGCTGTAGTTTTTCCTTGTTGATTGCAGAAACACCATGATTGCAAGGAACTCCACACATGTCCCACTTCCTACAACCACATGTATGCAGCAACAAGTTAACTACATATGTGCTTTCTCCACTTGTCACCTGGAAGAGATCAGGTCCAACTTTGATAGACTGACAAAACCTAGAATGATGTTTTGATTCCTCTAACTTCTCAGCATATGTTGGGCATATCTGCCACTTAGCAGTCTCAGTCTTTGTCCTATTTGCATTGAACTTTAGTAACAACTTTGTTCTGATCCCATCTACCATAGTTCTAATGGGTTTGGCTCTGAATCAAGTATCATCTTGTTAAAACTTCACTTATATTGTTAATTACCAAGTCAGTTTTGCAATCCATGGCATGCCTAGCCCATGTATGTTTTGGTATCCTAGATAGCCATTTCCAAGGTGGCTCACACTCCTTTTTCATGCCTTCCATTGCTGTTACATAACCATGCTCAGTATAGGAATAACTTGCCTGATACATGTATTTCTTCAACTCTTCCCCTCTAAAACCAGCTATTTGAAAGTTCTAATAAATATGTCTAAGGAAAAATCTTTGTTTCCAATTGGGGAATACATTGTTTATGGCTGTAAGAAGGCCCTGTTTGAATGAACTACAGTTTGGGAATACTACAACAATGCCATGTATGAAATTAATAAACAATGCCAATTAATAAGCAATGCAATGATTGGAGTAGAGAGTACCTTTTGCCTGCCATATATAATTGTGTAGTAGCCAAACTTGCCTGACTCACCACCAATGGCATATTTTAATTGAGTAAGAAACCAAGACCAGCTTGCTATGTTTTCCTTGTCCACTATTGCAAAAGCAATGGGAAATGTGTTATTGTTCCATCTCTTCCAGTGGCAACCATCAACACCTATCACACAAGATCACAAGTAGATTACAAACAAATTAGTGGGTGTGCACATACAAATGTAGAGTCACTAGTTAATTAGTGGGTGTGCACATACCTATGAATGGTCTGCAACCATTAAGGAACTCTCTTTGCAAGCATTGAGGCAGATGAACAAGCCATGTAATCTTGGGTTCTTGCTGGGATGTAGTTTCAGATGTTTTGTTGTGACAATGCATCTACTTCCTGGATTGGTTTCTAGCACAACTTCTAGGTAATCCCTTATCATGTGATATTGTGCCTTCTGATCTCCTAGGACTACAGTTTTAGCTAGCTTTCTTGCCCTATAGGCCATATGTATAGATACCTCTATTCCATGCTTTTGCTTCAAGTTTGAAATTATAGTTTGGACAGGTGTGTTGGGGTTTGTCCTCAACTATTGCTTACATTCATGTGCCAACCACTTAGCAGTCACTTTTGTGCTCTCTCCTACTACTGGGGCAGCTATGGTGCAAGTTTAGTTTCTTTATACAGAATGTCCTCTCATGTGCTATCTGAGAAGCTGCAAAATGGTCAATTTTCAAATTTGCAGACTGCTATAATCCTGTCTGGACAGTTCCTGTGGAAGGCATGGTTCCTATTCTATGAGATGTGAAAATTAAGAAGTGCCCTCCTGAACTGGGTCACATCATAAATTGCTCTTCTAGGTTCTCCCTTTGCCCATCATACCAAAGTCTGGGCTTCTTCTTTTTAGCCCCGCTCTTCCTATCAGCTGCTTAACACATGTTTTTTGAGCCCCATCATCGTCCTCCTGATTTAGGTCGACAGGGTTGCTCTCCTCATCAGATGAAGGAAACCAATCTTCCTCAATAATCTCATCCAAACTAGCATCAGATCTTGTGGTTGGCCCCTTTCTTTTACTTCCTCTGCTACTTCCTCCTATGTTGCTCCCTTCCTCCTCCTCCTCTGGTGCCTCCTCCTCCTCCTCCTCCTCCTCCTCCTCCTCTGCTTCATATGTCTCATCCACATCAGTGTCCCCTTCAATATGATGAAGTGGATCATCTCTATGCTTCTTCATTGCCTCAAGCCTAGCAATTATATCCTCATCTGCCAGTAAATCTGTGTCACTGTCACTATCACTGAAATCTTCAGCCATTAGCTCTGGAAGTTTTCTTTTAGCTGCCTTGTATTTCTCTTTTTCTTTCCCCTTTTTCCTGAACTTCTCAATCTCTTCATTCCTGTTCTGCTCCATCAGTTGCTCAATTTGCTCTTCATCTTGGTCTTGCTCCATGAAATACTCATGCCTCTCTTCACCAATCTCCATTGCAAATTCTGGTACTGGTGGACACTTCTACTTCAAAAATGAACTCTCATGTGTGTTAATGACCTGCACTGGCACTGGCTGTGGCTTTGTTGGGCTAGGAAACAATACTCCTGTTGTATCTATCTCATACACCACTTGCACACCAATTTCAGACAATGGAACCTGTTCTTCACAAACTGGTCCAATGTTCAAATCACTAGGTCTTGGAGCATCACTTCTGATGACTGTTATGTTCACCACCTTCTGACCTTTGATAACTAGGTCATCCAACATTTCCTCCACCTTATCATCATCTGTCAGTTCTTCCATACCTGAAACCCCAACACCTAGATCTCTAACATAATACATAAAGTCTGTCATCCCATATCCTTCAAGCTCTATTAGTGCCATCAGATTGTAAAATGTTATATCATCCACATTTAGGCTTCTTTCAAGATTATCTCTGTCATGGAAATGGAATCTGACTTCCCACACTTCATCATTCAATCTACAGTTAAAGTAAACAATTCAGTTAAAAGTTATAGATTCAGTTATATATCCAGTTAGAGTAAACAATTTAGTTAAAGTTTCACTTAAAGATTCAATTAAAGTTTCAGTTCAAAATTCAATTATAGTTTCAGTTCAAAATACAGTTATAGTTTTAGTTAAAAATACAGTTAAAGTAAACTGTTAACTTCACAATTCAGTAAAAGATTGAGTTAGAGTAAACTATTCAGTTAAAGTTTCACTTAAAGTTTAACTTAAAAATTCAGTTATAAATTCAGTTACAGATTTAGTAACATTTTCATTTAAAAATTGAGTTGTAAATTCAGTAAAACATTCAGTTAACACTGAGTGAGTTGAAATTGAGTTTAACATTCAGTAATTTCAGTTAAAGTTTAGGTGCCTACTACATACACTTAGAACCCTAGAACTACATAAACACTTCACTTACATGTCTGACCACATAAAACAACCTACAACAATAATCCTATAACTCTAGAACTACAAACACTTAGAACCCTAACCCTAGAAGCCAAATCGGGGTAGGGAAGGAGAAAACTTACGAGACACCACCGGAGGAGGATGCGTAGTGATGGCTCTCCTCTGGATCTTCCTTGACGGCCTTGGCGAACGCCCTCGTCGCCGCGTATTCAACACGGTAAGCCACCGGCGTCGGCTGTGGAAGAGGCGGAGCCTGAGATGGGTTTGAACTGCCGCAAACCTCTGGTGGATCTACAGGAGCACCACTGCCACGGGATGCATCGCCAGCACCACCGCCACTGCCATCGTCACCGCCACGTGAGGTGGCCATCACCGGCGGCGAGCAAGGGCGAGAGAGGAGAGGGGCGCGGGGCGAGAGCGAGAGAGAGGACAGGGGCGCGGGGGGGGGGGGGGGGGGGGGGACTGTCTGACCAAGACCGACTAGCGCGGCGTCTTGACCGTTTTGGTCCTAACGGCGCCGTTTGCCTGTCCTTCATGCCACGTCAGCGTTTTCGGGGCCCACCTATCGGAAAAGAGATCAAACGAGGCTAAAGGCCCGATCAATGCTTTTTGCAACGAGTTAATGAATTTTCCAGTGTTTTCTGCAACGGATTAACGACTTGGTGGTTTCCTGTAAACCTAGCCACAAATGTGGTAGTTTCTTGCAATTGACTCGCTGCACCGGCGTGCGATCCAAGCTCGCGACTGCGGACCTCGTGAACGCGGTAGCTACGGCCGGGCCATCCCGTTCAATTCTCACTCCATCTAGCATGAGTTAACTTGTGATCTAGGTGTGCGTGCAGGGGTACGGGAACGCGAGGAGCCTGCAAGGTGGCTACTCTTGCCTTCCTCCAAAGCGCAGTAGCGGATCAGCAGCCTGCAGCTGAGTAGCAGTAAGATTGAGCATGGCCGATGAAGCGAGCGAGCGAGCAAAGAATACTACTCATGCATGGTAAGTGGAATAAGTTTGGGATCGCCCAGAACCTTTTTACATGTGTTCACCATGTTTTCTTTTCTGGACTCTTCACCAATGTTCTTGATGATGTAAAGATACGGGAGTCGTGTGAGCGTGAATGGGAATCTGTCACCATCTCAAGGGGCCGGGGTGCATGGGGGCATAAATGTATGCGGATTTGCGCTCGAGGATGTTTTTCGCTTTGTGTTCCGTCGATTGTTGTCTCCCTTGTTTTCGTTCAACTTTTAGCCTGAACTTATTTATTCCTTCAGGCTTGACTCTAAAAATTCAAAGTCCTATCTAGTGGGATCGTTTCTTCAGGACGTTTCATTTTAGACAAAATACACCTCTAATGATTTTCACCATCTTGTTAATCTCTGATTAGCAGGATTTGTAAAAACAACAATAGGAAACACACAGGAATGTTCTGACATTTCATCTTCGGTCCCACAAGATTAGTATGAGCCTTTGATTGTGAATAAGAAAAACATAGGATTTTTCACATGAGGTTGGAGTTGGACTAGATGAATTTTTTTCTACAAAAACTAGTGAAGATAAATTGATGAACAATTCTTATGGATTACAATCCTCCGGATCAAATAATCCACGTAGAAAAAAAATCCTCCGTAATTTCTTTAGAATTCCTTCAATCAAAGAAGTGGGCTTGCACCCCGCAAAAAAATGGGCTTGCAAATTCTATCCTGACAGATTTGGCTCATTGAGAAATCTGAGCCCAATCCGGCCCATTTGACCGACAGCAGCAGGCTCCGGCCCACATACCACATTCGAGCTCCAAAAAAAAGGTGCATTCCCATCGGTCGCGCCGCCTCCTCCGTCCACTCCGGCGGCCGCATACCCTTCCGCTTCCGTGTTCATCTCCCAGCTCCCCACTCCCGCACAGGACAGGAAGCAGCCATTCTCGTGTTCATCTCCCAGCTCCCCACTCCCGCGCAGCACGGAAGCTCGCAAACCCTAGCGAATCTCCCGTTCCGCGGTTACCCGGCGCGCGCCGGTGGCCGGAGCCCGGAATTGAACAGCAATTAATCTCTGGAAGCTTACGAACCGGCGGCTGGTGGCCGGTGTAGCGCATATGTTTAGACAATCTACGCATCGGAGGTAATCCGGCAAATATTTGTTTTTTGTATATTGTTGTATAGTTGATTGAAGATGGAGCAATTTGATCAGTCAACTTTGTTAGTAGTTGTTTTTTGGAGCACCAATTTGTTATATCAGCAGCCATCTACTAGTTGGTAGCTAGGTCGCCATCTTTGTATTCCGATTAAATTGTGCATTTGGTAAACAACTTAACAGGGCAGCTAGTTAAAAAGTAACAACATACAACTTTGAAAGATTCAAATAATATATTAGTGCGACGCAATTGAGGTGGATACAAAGATGTCACAACTAAGGCATAATTACCTCTATCTTCTGCATACTAGACCATATTACAGTTGAACTTGACTTAGCCAAAATATCTGAATAATACTAACTGGTCATATAGCACCCCTACCCCAAAGAAAAGACCAAATGCAATCGCAAAGATGACCTTTTTGCTGTATTCTCTTGCGGAGATGATGTACACGGGGGCTTCTTCAACCGAACTGCAATCCCTAATAAGCAGAGAGCCGCACAGCTTCGGGTTCCCTATCAAAAATAGAAGTCGGAAACGTGCTCAGCTGGCTTGTTGTTGGAATAGGTCCTCCTAGGTCGTTGTTAAAAATGTTGAAGTGCGAAAGGAAGTGAAGTCCAGTGCGGCAGGGATTGCACCAGTGAGATGGTTATTAGACAAATCTAGCCCTTGCAGGTTCGTCAGGTTGCAGATTGATTGTGGAATCTCTCCATAAAGGCTGTTGAAACTCAAGTTCAGGTAAAGCAGCGTTTTCAGTTGACCAACTCTTGGGGGATTGCACCGGTGAGTTTATTCTTACCAAGTCTCAGCACTTTGGGCCAAACACTGCTCATGCGGTATTGAAGTGATGGGCCCACATAAAAAATTGGTAGATCAAGGAGGTTTGAGTCCAAATAGATGGCAGCCTTGTCTGATTTTAGCATTGGCATCTCCATCAGGGTGATTGGGATTTTCCCAGTAAGGCTGTTGTTTGATATGTCCAGCAGGAAGAGGTGATTTAGGGAGTTGATCCAGCTTGGCATCGGTCCAGTGAGTCGATTACTGGCTAATAGTAGTATCTTCAGATTTGTGAGCTTTGATAACCAAGTAGGTATCCTTCCAGTCAACGAACACCAGTCCATCGCAAGAAGTTGAAGATTCTGAAAACCGTCAATGGTTTCATCTTGTGGCATGGCCTCATTCATGAAGTTTGCGCCATTAACCAGGGCGTTGATGTTCGTGCAGCTCTTAAGGGCATGCAAAGCTTTTGTGATATTTGTGAAGGAGTTTCTACTAAGTGATAGGAAGGACAGGTGCTTCAGATTGCCTATTTTTGATGAGATTTCACCACGGAAATGGTTGTCCGACAGCTGCAGTGCAGTCAAATTGCTGCATGAGTAAATGCTTTCTGGAACCATACCACTGAGATTATTCCTCATCAGATCTAAACTTTTTAGATTCTGTAGGGCGGCGAAGTTTACCTTCCCTAGATCTCCGATGAAGTTGTTGAACTTTAGATCAATGATTCTGAGATTTGTACAGTTGCCCAGAGTTGATGGCAGCTCCCCAGACATGTTATTGCTACCCAAATGGAGCTCTTCCAGCCTCTTGAGCAGACCTATCGACAGCGGAATCTTGCCACTGAAGTGATTCCCTCCAAGGTCAAGAGTAGCTAGATTACTGAGTTTGACTATATATGCTCCATCAAGTTTTCCTTGTAAAGCATTGTTGGGGAAGGAGAGGTACTCCAGCAAGGTAGCGTGGAAGGTTTCAACAGGGAGAATCCCACTTAGGTTGTTGTTGCCAGCCTTGAGCACTTTGAGCTTGGAACAATTACCCAGCGTGTTTGGTATGTCACCACTCAATTGGTTGTAACAGAGGTCAAGCAATGCCAAATATGGCGACCCAAGGCAGAGAGAAGGGTATGTTCCCAGTGAAGCTGTTATTGCTGGTGTTGAGTGCGATAAGACTGTCCATCACCTTCCATGTGGCTGATGGAAATTGTGAGCTGAACAGGTTGCTTGAGATGTTGAGTACCTGCAGAGGCCGGTCGGTGGTAACCAACGACGGAAGCTTGGGCAGCGGTCCGTTGAGCCGGCTGAAGCTGACATCGAGGACGATGATGCTTCCAGAGAACATGAGCTCCGCTGGAAGACCACCGGAGAATGAGTTGTGCGAGAGGTTAACACGCAGCAGGCTGGTGAGGTTGGCGAGGAACGGTGAGATGGGCCCCTCAAGTCCTTTGGACTCCAGGGAGACCCCAGTGACGGCCCCATCTCCATTGAAGGAGATGCCTTCCCATTCGCAGCAGTCTGTGCCGTTGTTACGCCAGGACGTGGTGAGGCCACCATCACGCAACAGCCCAGCAAGGAACTGGAGGAGCTCGTGCTTCTCCTGCTCGGTGCATGGGGTGGCGGGAGAGGCTAAGAAGAGCAGCATGAATAGCTGCAGTTCGACCGGAAGAACGGTGAATGAGGACATTGGTTAGTGTTTCTTCCCCGCCTTCTTGTTTTTGCTGTTGCTTGAAGAATGCATGCAGTGCTGGTACTAGCTATCATCTAGCAGTGGATTTATTTGCACATCAGAGCGACTGAACACCATTCATAAGATTTCATATTTCTTGTCATGGGTGCACCTCAGTGCCCGGGGCCACGATCGGTTGGTGCACAGAAAGATAGTGACACTAGCATAGGAAAGTAACATCCATACTTACCCATTATAGCTATAATAAAACCCTATAAACTAGTTTATAAACCTATCACTTAGTTATGGATGGATTAATAGCTACCTATTAGTCAAAAAAATTCAAGTAGCAAGAAATCATTCTATTATCTCACTGCCCCAAGTTTCAAGTTTAAGTGTAAATGCCTGAAGAGAGTAAGGTTAATTACTAGTTTAGTCAGTCATCTTGCGTGACCTATTCATTGCATTGCTGCTCAAGAGTGCATAGATTTGTCCAGGGCCCAGGGGGTGGTGGTCTCCTACAGACTTACTACCGCATGTTTATGGCATGAGCTAGTGAAGGCCCGGGGGGTATGAACCTAGTTTTTGGACCAGGGGGTATGAACCTAAATTTGTCCCAGATGGTACCAACCTAAATTTGAAAACGTGATTCATGTTTATATGGGAGATATCCTGCTCGATAATTATTATGTGAGGTCATTTTCCTCCAGCTGTATGAATTAATACCCATCATTTCAGTTTGAAAACTGCTTTATGGTTGTGTTTTTTCTCATGCTTCCTGTTAGTTCCCCAGAAATCTTATTTACTCATTTCCTTGGGAGAGGTCCTGGAACAAAAGCAGAATCAAAGGCACATATGCATCATCCATCAATGTATATATTTCAGATGCACAAAGAGTGCCCATGGATTATTCATTTGCTTCATGCACTGCCAACCTCTCTTGCTAGCTATTTCTTTTTCAGGCAGCTAATTTTGCCTTAGATGCAGTTTGCAGCAATATTGTTGTCATGTTTTTCCATTATTATTTCTGAATGTAGACAATTTTTTGTTGCGAAAGCTGCCCCTCTTCATTGTTTTGGTTGATTTGTGCCCATATTTGCGCTACCAGCCAAAATTTCGGCAAGGGATGGAGAGACACACCCTTCAAGTCCTCTAAATGCCATGGAGACTTAAGTGACAGCCCTGTCTTCGTTGCAGGCAATGCCTTCCCACTCGCAGCAGGCCGTGCTGTTGTCACGCCACGACATGGCGAGGCCACCATCTCGCGACAGCCCAGAAAGGAAACGGAGGAGGTTGCGCTTCTCCTGCTCAGTGCATGCGGTGGCGAGAGAGGCCAAGAAGAGCAGCAGGAACAGCTGCAGCATGACCGAAGGAACAGTGAATGAATGCATTGGTTGCTATTGCTTGAAGAATGCATGCAGTGGTGGTAGTTATCATCTAGTAGTGGATTTTTTTGCACATCAGACCTACTGAACACCACTCATAAGATTCCCTATTTCATGTCCTGGGCGCACCTTAGGGCCCTGGGCCACAGTTGGTCCATACGCAGAAGACAACGACACTAGCATAGGAAAGCAACATCTGTGCCTATCAATTAGCTGTAGTAAAAGGCTATAAACTAGTTTATAAATCTCTCATTTAGTTATGGATGGATTAAATAGTTACCGATTAGTCCAAAATTTTCAAGTAGCAAGAAGCCAATCTATCATCTCGCTGCCCCAAGGTTCATGTTTAAGTGTAATGTAGTTGAAGAACATATTGGAAGGTTAATTACTACTTTGCTCATCTTTCCCGGCCTATTCATGACACTGCTGCTCAATAATACTCCCTCTGTAAACTAATATAAGAGCATTTGATCACTACTTTAGTATTCTAAACGCTCTTATATTAGTTTACGGAGGGAGTACATAGATATAGGTGGTGGTCTTTGGTTACAGACTTACAGCACTAGTTTTGTTTACCTCAAGTGACAGGCTGGCATTTGGTAGGCAGGCCCAAAGGGGATACCAACCTACTAATGGTTGTGTTTTTCACATGGTTCATGTCTATGGTGGATACTCTGCTCATAATTATTATGTGGGGTCATTTCCCACTAGCTCTTTGACTCTTTGTAGCTGATGAATACATATCCATGATTTCAGTTTGAAAAATTGCTTAATGGTTCTGTTTTCTGACTTTTTGTAGCTAATGAATAAATATCCATGATTTCAGCTCGGAAAACTGCTTCATGGTTGTGTTTTTCTCATGCTTCCTGTCAGTTCCTCAGAAATCATATTAATGTCATTTCCTTTGGGAGAAGTCCTGGAACAAAGGCAGAATTAAAGGTACATACTCCCTCCATTCCTTTATGTAAGGTGTATTGTTTTGTGCGCGGTAACCAAGGCAACAAATTATAGATAATTTAGGACAAAACTACCCTTTGCAAATTTGATGGTTAGTGGTAAGTAAATCAGTAAGGCTAGGAAAGAAAGACATACATGCAATCAGGGAAGAGATACTTTCCTTATTTTTCTAGAAAGAGAGATACGTGCGATTGGGAGAGATATACTTGCCTTTTTCTGGAGGGCCAAAAATGGTATTATGAGGAATTAGAAGAAATGCAACTTACATTGTGAAATTTTCTCAAAAAACAAATACACCTTATAAAAAGGAACAGAGGGAGTATCACATATGCATCATCCATCAATGTAATATTTCAGACGCACAACGAATGGCCATGGACCATTCCCCTGTTCTTTTTGTGGCAAAGAAGCTTCGTGCTTCAACTTCCTATTTCTATTTTTTCTCTTGTTATTTTTGTTTTCTTTTTTGGACAGAAAAGTAGCATGTAGATGTCTTCCTATCCTACTTTCACTACTCAGAAGCTCGAGTTCACCTATTAAACAATTGCTCTTGATTAATTCCATTTCATTACGTTGAAATTACATTTCATTTTTTTTTGCTTTGGTTCATGCACTGTCAAACTCTCATGCTAGGTAATTCTTTTCTGGCGACCACTTTGGCCTCAAATGCAGTCTGCAGAAGAATATTGTTGCCATGTTTCTCCATTTTGATTTCTGAATATAGACGGTTTTGTTGCCAAAGCTTCTCCTCTTCATATTTATGTTTGATTATACATGCATGTGCCGACACAAATTCTTCTTGACAAATGGCACTTTGTCTGTTATATTTCACATTGCCGTGTCTTTCCCATGGATATGAACTCTTCTCCTTTTTTTTTACTATGGAACTGAAGTATTTTTTCCTGCTTGTGGATCGCCATTCTGTTTTTGTGTGCCCTTTAATGTGCAAACTGTGTAAACAGTTCCTCTTTTAAAACTAGCATAGGTCAAAAGGTCTGTTTGGTTTGTGCCTTTTGTCGCAACCCAATGTTCCAAACATACCTTAAAACTAGTTAGAAGAACACACCATTCATAAAGTTGTTTAATCTGCCCTTCTTGACCTAAACAGGGTGGTTTTTGATGGTGCGCTATACCTGGGGTGGCAAGCCGGATGATGGGCCGACCTCGAGGGCTAGCGGGTTGTGAGGGTTATGCAGGCCTCCGATCCACACGGGGAGCCCTCCTGAGGAAAGTCTGGTGTCTTGGCACATAAGCAAAGGATTCTATCGAGGAGCCCCCTAGGTTGGTTTAGGACTCCTGTAACCCTAGGCGTCCTCCTCCTTTATAAGGCGAAACCAGGGATAGCTCAGGCATTGACATCGTTATCATCGTCTCAGTATGTACAAACACCCTATACTTGTAACCCCTCATGCGAGGCATTTTCCACCATCAATTAAATTAAAGCGGGAGTAGGGTGTTACCTCAACAATGAGGGCCCGAACCTGGGTAAACTTCTTGTGTGCGATCCCCTTTGGTAGTCTGCTACTTCCAGCCACGCTCTCCACCCTATCGAGGTTACTGATGGTTTTCTGTACCGTCAGTTGGCACGCCAGGTAGGGGCCGCATCGTCGGAGACCGAATGCAGATCAGATCTCTGCTCATGCCTGGAATTTTCATGCCGAAACTGGCGACAAAAGAACAAAATCCACAGCCTCCTGATGAGGTCTCGATATCTGACCCCTGCGGCATGGCGGCCGCGGCCTACGCGCACTGTGACAACCTGCTTGGCTGTGAGACGCCTCGTGAGTGTGGCCTCGACTTCTCCACGCTAATCACGCCCACCAACCTCGAAGATCTTGATACCCCATTCCTCACGGAAAGCCCTCGGCCCCGATGGCTTCACCGCCGAATTCTTGCGCGCGTGCTAGCCCATCAAACGACAGGATTTCGTCGATGTCTTTTGGCAGCCTTACGAGCTCCGTGGTCGGGGCTTTAGTTGCCTCAATCAGGCGCTCCTCACCTTGCTCCCGAAGCACACGGACGCCCGTGGCCTCGGTGACTTTAGGCCCATAAGCCTAATTCACCTTGTCACCAAAATCTTCGCCAAGGTCCTGTCACTGCGTGTCGCTCAGAAGCTCAACGCCCTCGTCAGCATGAGCCAGAACGCATTTATCCCTGAATGCAGCCTACACGACAGTTTTGTTCTCGTGCGCCAGTTCATGCGCTTCCTGCACCAGCTAGGCATCTGGTAGGAACTAGGGTTTTACCGGGTCTAGGCCGGAGGTTGTAGGGGAAGGAGGGTGCTGGACGTGGATGAGCTCGCGGTCGCCGGCGGCTGGGCGCTGTCATGCGCGAGTGAGGAGGCGGGTGCGAGGGCAGGAGGCGGCTAGGGTTTAGGGTTCCGGCTCCCCAGGGAGCCGGGCAATAGAATTGTCTTATTGCTTAATTTCTAAAAGAGTCTTTACAATTGTTTATATAACCACGATGCTAATAAAAGTAAGATAACTTTTGGGCTAAGCCCCTAACTAAACCTGCCCAGTGCGCCTCCTCCGGGTATAAGTCACCCCGGTCATAACATCTCTCCCCGGCTGCGCAAACAACTCGTCCTCGAGCTGGAAGTCTGGGTAGTGTTGGCGGAACTCGTCGCGCTGCTCTTAAGTGGCCTCCTCCTTCGGAAGGCCCTCCCACTGGATTAGCAAGTACCACACCCCGCGACGTAGCTGGGCCTGTGATGCCCGTCGGAGGTCGGAGGAAGCGCGGGTGTGGCCGCCGATGGCTCCCCACGGAAGGGCTTCAGCAGCCCCACATGGAAGACGTCGTGGATGCGAGCCCCGGCCGGAAGCTGAAGGCGGTAGGCCACCTTCCCGATGCGCTCCAGCATTGAAAATGGCCTAGCATAGCGAGGGCCCAGCTTGCGCTTTGCGTGCAGGTCCAGGGGCTGCATAGAGCGGTGAAGAAGGCGCAGCCACACCCAGTCGTCCACCGCGAACTCCGCCTTGCGATGGTGGCCGTCGTAGTAGTGCTTAGCCAGCTGCTGGGCCTGAATGAGGCGTTGCCGCACCTCCGCAAGCATCTCGTCGCGGCTGCGAAGAAGATCAACCGCCGCCTCCGTCCGAGCCGTCTCCGGGTCAACCGGCAGGATGGCGGGGGGTCGTCGGCCGTAGACCACCTCGAACGGTGTGGCGCGCAAGGCAGAGTGATAAGAGGTGTTGTAGCAGTACTCCACCCACGCGAGCCAGTCCACCCAAGCGCGAGGACGATCACCTGTGACACAACGCAAATACATGGCAATCACCTTATTGACCACCTCAGATTGGCCGTCCGTCTGAGGATGGAAGGCCGTGCTCAGGCGGAGCTGCACGCCCGCCATCCGAAAGAGATCGCGCCAGACATGCCCCGTGAACACCAGGTCCCGGTCACTGACGATCGAGGAGGGAAACCCGTGGAGGCGGACGATGCCGTCGAAGAAGGCACGGGCCACGGATGCGGCAGTGTAGGGATGGCCGAGCGTGATGAAGTACTTGGAGAAGCGATCGACCACTGTGAGGATGACGGACTTGCCCCCCACCTTGGGAAGGCCCTCGATGAAGTCCATGGAGATACCAGCTCAGACCTGAGAGGGCATCTCCAAGGGCTGTAGCAGACCAGCCAGCCGCAGTGTCTCCGTCTTGTTGCACTGGCACGTCAGACAAGACCGCACCCAGTCCCGGACCAGGGCCCGATCACCGGGGATATAGAAGTCGGTGCGGAGACGGTGGAGGGTCTTTTGCACGACCTCGTGGCCGGCCGAGTGGGCCAGCAGCAGAACCTGGTGACGGAGGTCGCCGTGGTCCGGCACGAAGAGACTGCGCCCATGCAGGAGCAAGCCATCCGCTAGGCGCCACGGCTCCTCCAGGTCGCCAGCAGCAAGTCGCTGCCGAAGGAGCTGAACGTCCGGCGCGTCCGCGGTGGCCCGACGGATGTCGGCAAAGAGGGCGAAGGAGGGCCCCGAGCGGATGCAGAGTGCCACCCCCTCGGAGTCGTCGACGGCTGCGTAGTGGTCGGCGTCGCGGCGGGACAGAGCGTCGGCCATGGTGTTAAGGCGGCTCGGACGATACTCGACGGTGAAGTCGAAGCCAAAGAGCTTGCTGATCCATTGGTGCTGCGGCACGGTAGACAGCCTCTGGTCCAATAAGAACCTGAGGCTGTAGTAATCCGTGCGAATCCGGAATGACCGGCCCCAAAGATAGGGCCACCAATGGCGCACAACCTGCACCAAGCTAATGAGCTCCCGCTCATAAGCCGTGAGCTTAAGATGGCGCGCGGCGAAGGGCCTGCTGAAGAACGCGAGGGGTCCATCACCCTGATGAAGGACGGCGCCGAACCTCGCACCGGAGGCGTCGCAGTCCACGACGAACGAGCGGTCGAAGTCCGGCATTTGAAGAACGGGACCCGTCGTGAGGGCCCCCTTGAGAGCCTTGAACGCCGCGGTCGCCTCCGCATCCCAGGCAAAGGCGTCCCGACGCAGTAGGTGCGTGAGCGGGGACACGATGAGACCAAACTCCCGGATAAATTTCCGGTAGTACCCCGCGAGGCCCAGGAAGCCGCGAAGAGCCCGCGGGGAGTGCGGTGTCGGCCAGGCCGCGATGCCCGCCACCTTGTCGGCGTCCATAGCAACCCCCTCGGCCGAGATGACGTGGCCGAGGTAGGCTACTGAAGGCGTCTCGAACGAGCACTTAAGATGAAGATGGTGCGCTCGAAGCTGGTTGAAGACGATGGCGACGTGCTGAAGGTGCTCCGCCCACGAGGCGCTGTAGATAAGAATGTCATCAAAGAAAACGAGCACAAACCGACGCAAGTAGGGGCGGAGGACGTCGTTCATCAGAGCCTGGAAGGTCGCCGGGGCGTTGGAGAGGCCAAAAGGCATCACCAAGAACTCGAAGTGGTCGTGATGAGTCTGAAATGCCATCTTGGCGACATCATCTGGGTGCATTCGCACCTGGTGGTAGCCCGACCAGAGGTCGAGCTTGGTGAAGAAGCGCGCCCCATGTAGCTCGTCTAGGAGCTCGTCGACCACCGGAATAGGAAACTTGTCCTTGAGCGTCATGGCATTAAGGGCGCGGTAGTTGATGCAGAAGCGCCACGTGTCGTCCGACTTGCGGACGAGGAGGACCGGTGCCGAAAACGGCGATGTGGAGATCCGAATGATGCCCAAGGCGAGCATGAGCGCGCACTGCCGCTCGAGCTCGTCCTTCTGCAGCTGGGGATAGCGGTAGGGGCGCACTGCAACCGGCGCTGTGCCCGACAGGAGATGAATGCGGTGATCATACACCCGGGCTGGCGGGAGGCCCTGAGGCTCGTCGAAGAGGTTGCGTTGCTGCTGCAGGAGGTGATCCAACTGTGGGTGCTCGGGTTCAGTGCCGGTCGCGGCCAGCTGAAGCTGCGGCGTCGCTGGTGAGGCGCCACCAACCTCCCACTGGACGCGGCGACCCAGGCGCTAGAATGTCATCGTCAGGGCGTCGAAGTCCCAGAGGATGGGACCGAGGGACTGCAAGAAGTCGACGCCGAGGATGAAGTCGAAGCTGCCCAAGTCGATGCCGGCGCACGTGATGGTGAAGTGCTCGTCTCCGATGGTGATGGGCGCGTTCCGCGCCAGCACATGGCATTGGAGGCGATCGCCGTTAGCCACCGTGACCCGAAGTTGCTCCATGCCCGTTGGCTGAAGCGCTAAGCGGCGCATGGTAGCCTCGGGCAGGAAGTTATGCGTGTAGCCCGTATCCAGGAGGGCCACCAGGCGCTCGCCGTGAATCATCACCGGCAAGAGCATAGTCCGCTCGTCGTGGATGCCGGCAAGCGCATGGAGCGAGACCACGAGCGTCGTCGCCAGAGCGGGCGCGGGGGCGGCCTCCGCAGCAACTGGTGGCGGCAACTCGCCGAGCCCGTCGGCGGGTGTGTCCTCCTCGATTTAGTCAGTCGTCTCCAAGTAGAAGAGGTGGGGGCAGACGTGGCCCGGCACTTAGGGCTCGTCGCAGTTATAGCAAAGCTCCTGGCGACGTCGTTCGAGCTGCTCGGCCTAAGAGAGTCGGCCGGAGTGGCAGTCGCGGGAGCAGCCGTGGGCAGCCGGCCCGGCACAGGTGCTGTCCGGGGCGGCCTGGCGGGCTGTCGGCCACCTGTAGCCGGTGTCGCCTGCTACACGGCCTACGCGCGACGCTCGAAGGCGCAGGCGTAGTACATGGCCGTTTGGAGGTCCTGGGGTCCCCGAAGCTCCACGTCCACGCCATTAGGCCCATTACGCCCAACCCAGACCATTAGGCCCATTACGTACTCTAACACTACACCCCACCTGGACATGCAGCTTGTCCTCGAGCTGCAGCCTAACCAACTTATAACCATGACTTGACAAAACACAAACCTAACACCTAAAAACAAGCCTTTTAATTCTCGGCTTGTTTTATTACTCTCAACTTGAAATGGACGGGGACGCTTTATTTTGGACCTTTTAACAAAAAGTGGACACCATCCGCACGTCAGACGTGCACGTGTACAGCCACCTGGATCCCATGGACACCACCTGGACAAAAGGAGTGCATGTGTATGGCCACCTGGAAGTGGTCGCAAGAGTGACCAGCAGAGGCGCCCTCGCGGCGGCCGGTAGCGGAATGCAGTGGTGCTACGCGGTGCGCTCCTGTCGGTGACACCATGCCTTCTCCCTGCCGGACGGCTGTTGGTCTGCACCACACAGGGAAGAGTGGAGGACTTGCGATGGAGAATGACGAGGAGGGGTGCGACCCCCAACCACCGATGTCACAGACTTTGAGGTCGCTGCCCGCGGGGAAAACATCATGCCCGCCGCCCGTGAGGGAAACCGCATGCCAAGATCCCCGACGCAGCGGACGAGATCGAGGTCCTTTGCGCAGCGAAGGGCAACTTGGAGGAACGGCAGTTGCAGACCACGCATCTCCCGCACACGCCGACGCGCTAGGAGGCCGCGCGCAGCAGCCTGCAGCCTCACCGCCGCCGACACGTGGCTGGTAGCGATCCAAGACGGAAGCGGTGACGGCGACGGCGGGAACTTGATCTGCTAGATGGGGACGGCGGCGCTGATGGGAACGAGGTCGTCGCAGTCCCGTCGTTGGGCATCCCATACTGGTACGAGATGACCGGCGCCGTGGTCGCGGTCGAGGGCGGCGGGCGGTGGGGGTAGCTGCTGTTGGTGTGGCGGCGGAGGAGGTGGCTGCTGGGGATGCAGCTGGGGCGCATAGGGCCCGACGAGGAAAGCTCTGATACCAGATTGTTATGTGGGTGCTAGAAGAAGGGCGCGAGAGGGCCGGCCGGGGGCCATTCTGCCCAAGGTCGAGCAAGAGGGAAGGGATTTCCTTCTTAATTCTTGCTTGATTAGATTGATACATCTCCTCTTTTTATATAGAGAGGTTTACTTGACTACCAAGCAAGGCTTACTTGACCTCTAAGCAAGCGACCCTTATCTCTAATTAACCCTAAGACTAACGGGCTATACCGCCAGCCCAGGCCCATTAGGCTCAGTACGTACTCTAACAGGATGCTTATTGATGTAATTGGCTAATGATTCCCTAAGGCTAGCATTCTTGACCTTCTCCTCGGACAACAGGCATCGGAGCTCCACCACCTCTACCTCAAGTTGCCCTTTTTTCCTAAATCATGGCTGGCAAGGTCCAGGAAACAAAAACAAACAGCTCAACCCACGATTGCTTCGGCTTCCGGGGGTTGCACGACGATTGTCTATTCAAACTCAACCTGGTTATACAACCAACCCTAGTCCTGGGGGCTACTCCAGGCAGAACTTTGGACAAGGAAAACATGCAAAAGCACATGGCAAATCTTTAACCCAGGTCTTTAACAAACTATGCTTAAGGCTCGGGGACTATTAACCCCGCATCACATGCGAGCAGCAATCATTCGCATAAACACGCAAAACTCTGCAAAAGCAATGAGAAGTTTACGTGCATGCCGGGTTGAATAGCCCCTCCGAGCTTCAATAGAGATCGGGACACGGTCCGTGCGTGGATGTGGTACTCACACAACACAGACTTCGTGTCTCTGATACATCTGGTCCCACCCAGCTCCTTTTCAGGAATTGAGTAGAGCTTGTCAAGGACGAACCCACCATGGTGGCTTCACGCTTATGCGGAAAGGCATCAGTTTCATTCCGACCTCCCAACCTCATCAGTGAGGCTGGAGCGACAGACTCAACGGCATGGACTTCTACATTCTCCGGCCCCGTGGTATGCGGGCTAACATCACGCGTCACGGTAGTGCCTTGCAGGACCACACCCTCCTCCTTGCCTTCAAGGGTCAACATCGGCATGGCATGGAGACTTGCGCGGGCCTAGCGGCTCCAATGCCCCCATGGGTTTTCCCATGATTCCACTAGCGGCTTCATCTATTGGTTCCACACCAGAGGTCATCACGTGGTATAGCAGAAGGATCACGGGGGGAGTCGGAGCCTGACGAGGCAAGCGACTTTCCAACATTTTTCCTGTGAGCCTGGAGGATTTGCGATCATAGTACCACTATGACCAAAAACACTTATGATGATGAAGTTCCAAGTTAGTGGAGGTGGCCTACCCGCTCAAGTTGGATGGCTTGCACGCCCCGACCTTTGGCCGCTGACTAATCATAATCTTGGGAGGAGGCAAGGTCGGATCTCCAACCTTTGGCCCACAACTTGCAGCCTAGATCCTTCACTGATTGGAAAGGTCAGATCTCCCTAAAATCTCTTTCTGGCCTCTGCGCCCTCAGATCCTGATTGAACTTATGAAGAGAGTCTCCAAAGCCCACGACCTCTTCAGAAGTAGTGTGTCGCAGGGCGCGACATTGCTAGAGTTGCTCTCAGACCCCGTTACCGGCTGCATTAGACATAGTATCTCCGAAGGCGGTGGCTTACTAGGCTCAGGAGGAAGGGAGAACCTAAAAACCTACGCTAGAAGTCAGGGGTTTAATTAGTAAATCACAACTCATACAAGAAGCCCATGGCCCATGGGAACCGAGAAAAGACTGATACTCACATTGTCTGCTTGAAGCTTGAGATGGAAGGGCACTACAGCGACCTCGAGAGCAATCTCATCCAGGGGAACATGTGTCACAAAGCCATGCGCGATTTGAGCTCCAACTTTGAGATCTTCATGCAATTCAGGCGACAAGGGTCATTCGGGCTCTCATAGTCAAACATCGGATGCCCCCTGGCTGCCAGAGGTTGAATATTTCTCTCTAGCCAGGCCATCGAAATCCGCATTCCCTGAGGCCGGCATCCTGAAGCTGGTATATCTCCTAAACAAGCATACTAGTTTCCCTGGTAGGTTTTTTTCCGGGCCTCCAAGTCTTCAGCTCCTGTGGAGGCGAGTTCGTGAATGGAGGAAGACCAGCCACTTCTATCCCAGCTGGGATATCCGGGGCATAAAATCATTCTTTCTACCATGACATCGTTTCAGGCATTGGGATGTCAAAATATCCCAAATCGGGCGAGACCGGATAACGATGCCTTCACAGTCCGGGACCGCTTCACCATCTCTATGCAACTCCACCTCAAAGAAATAGCGCCAAAGCCTAAAGTGTGGTGAGATCCCCAGAAAACACTCTAACAATGTGTTGAAGCAAGCAAGGTGCAGAACCCCGTTTGCTATGATATGGTGAAGTGGCGGACATAAAAAACTAGGAGGCCGCGCACAAAGTTGTTTAGGGGCAAGGTGAGGCTGCGGTAGAGAAACGATGTGTGTATAACCCCGTCCTAGCTAGTCGGCATCAGGACATCCTTTGTCTTCTTCGCAGGTGACCACATGAGCACGTTCCGAGGACGGAGAAATCCTTGCTTAGCCAAATCTGATAGATGGACATGGGTGGTGGTAGAAATTGCCCGCCTCCTTGCGCCCTGGGACCACACCCTCCTCCTTGCCTTCAAGGGCGGTCGAACCCTTTCCCGGCTCAGCATCGGCATGGCATGGAAACATGCGCGGGCCTAGCTGCTCCAATGCCTGCATGGATTTTTTCACGACTCCAACGACTTCATCTCTTTGGTCATCACGTGGCATAGCAGAAGTATTATGTGGGGAGTCGGAGCCTGACGAGGCAAGCGACCCGCCAGCCTTTTCCATGTGAGCCTAGAGGACCTGCGATCCCCAAAAACACTTATGATAAAGTTCCAAGTTAGTGGAGGAGGCCTGCCTGCTAAAGTTGGATGGCTTGCACGCCTCGACCTTTGGCCGCTGAGGAGGAATCATAAGAGCATCTCTAGCAGACCCCTTAAAACTGCGAGCCTTATAACCGGGATAAGGGTCGAGAAAAGCGTGTTATAAGGGCCGAAATCGGCTGCGGCCGAACAGAGCCCGCAAACTCGAGCCATAAAAGAGAATATCCGGGGATATTCTCTTTTTGCAGCTCAGTTTTCTGGGCTCTATTCTGCCCGCTGCCGATTTCGGCCCTCAAACCATAAAACCACACAATGCAATTGACAGCAATTTTGACAAATAAAACACAAATTCGGAGAATTCAAACACAGTTTTGGTGACATTCGAACATAGTTTTCACGCCACAACCCAAAAGACATCGCATCCATCGTCATCATCTTCTTCACAAGATGAAATCTTCATTGCCATCACCACTTGCCGAACCACCACCGAACGTAGGCACCCCATGGCCTCTTGCGGCTAGCCTCCTCCTCTCCAAGATCTTGCAAACCGGCGCTACAATTTTGCTCCACAAGTGACGAACACACGCAATGGACAAAAGTGAACGAAGTGCAAGAAATCGAAGCATCATACCTTGTGACCATTCCGTCGAACACCTCAGGGGCGGCGGTAGCAACGACATCGACGGGAATCCGCGGGGTAGGTCTTGCCGGAGTAATCGGAGGAGGTGTTGGCGGGGTAGGTCTTCTGGCGAGCTTCTTGCGTTTCACACTGGAAGCCTTCCCCTTCTTCGCCAGCGGGTGCTCGACCGAATTCGCATCGGAGGTGGGGGACGCGCGTGCCTTCCTGGCGGGGCCTGCGGGACCGCCGCTCTCGACGACGACGTTGCCCTGCCGCTTGCGGGGTGGAGCGGTGGAGCCTTGAACGGCAACTGGCGCAGCATGGCTGATGACGAGATCTGCCGAGGGGGGGGGGGGGGGCGTGGATGGCATCCATGGTGGCGGTCGACGGCTGGAAGGCTTCCATGGCGGCGGGGGGAAGCCAGGGAAGGTGCTCTGGAGCGGGCACAGGGAGGTGGTTGGCGGCGCAGGGAAAGGGAAGCGGCAACAGCCGCGCAAAAATATCCCTCCCGCCAAATCTCTCAGGCGATAGGGGTGAAGCTCGGGGTCAGCCTCCTGCCCCGTGAATCGAAAGGTTGAGTGTGAAGTTTTTCCGCGCCCTGCAAATTTTTTTACAGTTCGCGGGTCGATAATGTGTCTGATCGGGGCGCTTCTTCCCACGAAACCGTAGACAGGCAGTTATTTTGCGGGCTGGCGCGTTTTAAGGGGTCTGCTAGAGATGCTCTAATCTTAGGAGGAGGCACGCGTACAACTTGCAGCCTAGATCCTTCATCGATCGGCAAGGTCAGATCTCCCTAAAATCTCTTTCTGGCCTCTGCGCCCTTGGATCCTGATTGGACTTATGAAGAGAGAGTCTCCAAAACCCGCGACCTCTTCAGAAGCAACATGTCGCGGGCCGCAACAACGCTAGAGCTACTGTCAGACCCCAACACCGGCTGCATTAGACATCTAGTATCTTCGAAGGTGACAACTTACCAGGCCTAGGGCATCTCTAGCCGTTCGGCCCCCCAAGGGCTTGAAATAGCGCCGCTTGGGGGCTAACCGGCGATATATTCGGCGTGTGCGAGGGGGGGGGGGGGGGGGAGGGCATGGGTTCCCAACCGACACCCCAAGTTCGCCCCAGCCGCCGATTTCGGCCCAAATTCGACACAGTTCGACACAAATTCAACAAAAAGTAATTTTATCACATAGTTCATCACAGAAATGAATACAAATCAAATAGTTCACCAAATCAAACCCATAATTCAAACACAAATTAAAAACACATCAAACTAGGCGTTGCCCTTGAGCCTTCATAGGTGCTCCACCATATCGTGCTGCAGTTCTTGATGCACCTGTGGGTCTCGGATCTCCTGACGCATATTGAGGAAGGCAGCACATGATGCCGGTACCTAGTGATCAACAGCTGCAAGAGGACCCTGCCTGAAATATGGTTTAGTGTCAAACACTGGCTCTTCCTTCTCGTTCTCAATGATCATGTTATGCAAGATGACACAGGAGTTCATCAGCTCCCACATTTGAGATTTCAACCAGGTCAGAGCGGGGTACCGGACAACAACAAATCGAGATTGGAGCACACGAAATGCCTGCTGGACAACCTTCCTGCAAGCCTCCTGACACTTGGCAAAGTAGGAGTTCTTGCCTCCTAGCACAAGGTTTGAGATAGTCTTCACAAATGTGGACCATCTCGGATAGATGCCATTTGCTAGGTAGTATCCCTTGTTGTAGTGGCGCCCATTGACCTCGAAATTCACCGGAGGAGCATGACCTTCAACAAGCTTGGCAAAGACATTCGAGCACTGCAGTATGTTGATGTCACTGTGAGTTCCTGGCATACCAAAGGAGTGCCAAATCCAGAGATCCTGTGTGGCCACTGCCTCAAGTACCAGACTGCAAGCTCCTTTGGTGCCTTTGTACATCCCCTGCCAACAAATGGACAGTTTTCCATGCCCAATGCATGCAGTCGATGCTTCCAAGCATCCTAGGAAATCCTCTTGCCGCATTATGTGCTAGGATCCAAGCAGTGTCTTCAGCATTGGGTGATCACAAGTACTGTGCTCCAAACAGTGCCCCAACTGCCCTGCAGGACTTGTACAAACACACAATGGTGGTGGACTCGGCCATGCGTCCATAGTCTTCCTGTATATCACCGGGAGCTCCGTATGCAAGCATCCTCATAGCTGTCGTGCACTTCTGGAGTGAGAACAATCCAACTGTGTTGCGCAATCCTTCTTGCAAATGAAATAGCCGTCGAACTCCCAGATGGCATTCACAATCCTGAGGAAGAGCTTCCGGCTCATCCTATAACGGCGCCGAAACACTTTCTCGCCATGCAGTGGAGCCTCAGCGAAGCAGTCGGCATAGAGCAAGCAGTAGCCCTCCATTCGATGCCTCTGCTTGCTCCTTCGGCGGCTCGACGCCGAGCCACCTCGCTGCGGCTTTGCATTGTTGGCGAACAGGCCGGCCAGAGCGGCAAGGATCATGAGGTGCTCTTCGTCATCGGTGTCGACCTCGGCTTCCTCCTCCATTAAAGTCGTGAACGCCTCCTCGTCGTCGGAGTCCATTGCCGAATAGGCAAAATCGTCGAACACCTTGCGGGCGTGGTGGGTGGGCAGCCGACGGTATCCCCGCATGTGTGGTCGGAGCCCTGGAAAGCTCGTGCAGGACCGGGATGGAGGCTGTCACGGCAAAACCCTCTCTTTCCGGCGGGTAAATGGCCTTTCTAGCGGCGGAGCAGCGGCTGTGGGCAGCCGGGCAGCTGGGCGGTGCCGGTGCCACCGGCGAGCCTTGGGCGACTTGCAGTGGCTGAGCCAGAAAACTTGGATCGGGGGGGGGGGGGGGGGGCAAGTGGTGTAAAAATAGCTTGGGGAGGGCCAAACAATAGGACAATAGGTTTTAAGCAGCAAATGATCACTAATTCTACACTGTTAATGGTGCCTGCGGTCTGAATGGTGCCTGATGGCGTCGACCCAAGTGCCGCACGCACTGGGCCGGCATGATGCGGGCGGCCGCAGCCAGCGGCAGATCCGCGGAGCGCCAAGAGTCCACATCCGGGCGTGCACGCCCTCCACCAGAAGACGACGAGGCACTCCTGGGCGATATGCCCTTCCCCTCCACAGCGCACACAAACCGTCTTCTTCCAGCACTCCTGGAGATGCTGGACTCCAAGGGCGGCGGTGGAGATGCCGGACTCCAAGGGCGGCGGCATGGCCTAGCCTGACACCCAGGGGCAGCCGCTGGCGGCGGTGGCGGTTGATGATCACTAGCGGCCCCGCCCTGCGTGATGGGTCCAAACGCCGTGCCGAGCACGTCGGGGACGACGAGCAGCGAACGGAGCGGGGGACTCTGCGGGGGCGAGGGGTGCGGCGGGGTGGAGGAACTCAAGGAAGCCGACGAGCCGGAGAGGGAAACCCGTGAGGCCATCCTAGGGAGGGGGAGGGTGGAGGACGCCGGGCCTGGAGTGGTGGCTGCTGGCGCCGGAGGGGCAGCCGGTGCTCAAGGAACACGAGTGCTTACGATGCTAATATATTCGGGCTTAATTTTTTGTTGTGATGGTAATATGTTTGATTGAATAGGTTGATATGTTAAGCAGGGTGCAAAATCACATGCTTTTACAATAGGTTGATATGTCCGGCATCTCCACCGCCGCCCTTGGAGTCTGATATCGAGGTAAACATGTGAAAAAATGATACTGAGTGTCAGAGTATGTATCAACAGAATTTTATTCTCATATATCAGTTATGGTAGCCAAACATGCACACATACTAGTTGATGTGAAGACAATGGCGTCTTCTGGGAATCTTTCATCCGTTGAATCTTCCAAAACTCTATGGTTATTTAATTCTATATGAAAAATCCAGTGAGACATGTCCCATATTGATCAGATATCGAGAAAGGAAAAAGGAGAGAGGTATTGTTAAAAAAAGAGAAACACTTATTTGCGGAAAGCAACAGCATCCAGAAACATGGTACGTCCAGGTACATACTGACCATACTACTTTGCATGTGCACTCTTCCAGAAACATGCATTCTGCGAATAACATGCGCACACAGCTTGGTTTGCCAACAATATTCTACTTCTAATGATTTGACTGATACATTATTAAGACAAGACTGAATGTAGATACCTAGATGTGAACAACATATCTGGATGCTAGACCATAGCATACTGGATCGTATTACAGTTGAAGTGGGCTTAGCCAAAATATCTGAATAATACTAACTGGTCATATAGCACTCCTACCCCAAAGAACACACCAAAGGCAATTGCAAACGTGGCCTTATTGCTGCATTGTTTTGCAGAGATGATGGAGATGGGAGGTGCTTGAACTGGATCACAATTTTTAATAAGCAGAGAGCCGCATAGCTTTGGGTTCCCATTAAAACTAGAAGCTTGAAATGTGCTCAGCTGGCCTTTTGTTGGAATAGGTCCTTCCAGGTTGTTGTTAGAAATGTTGAACTCCGAAAGGAAGTGAAGGATCTCCAATGCCGCAGGAATTTCACCAGTCAGATGGTTATTAGACAGATCTAACTTCTGAAGGTTAGTGAGGTTGCCGATCGACTCTGGGATCTCTCCATAAAAGTTGTTGGAACTCAAGTTCAGGTAAAGGAGTGCTTTCAGCTGACCAATCTCTTGTGGGATCATACCTGTGAATTTATTGTTGCCGAGATTCAGCTCTTTGGCCCAAGCACTGTTTATGCGGTATTGAAGTTTTGATGGTTCCGCAGCATAAATAAGTAGACCAATGTCAAGGAGGCTTGGGTCCGAATAGATGCCGGCCTTATCTGATTTAAACATTGTCATCTGCATCAAGGTGATTGGGATTTCCCCAGTAAGACTGTTGTTAGATACATCCAGACGAAAGAGGTTGTTTAGGGAGTTGATCCAGCTTGGAATTGGTCCGGTGAGTCGATTGTTGAATAAGTCTAGGATCTTCAGATTTGTGAGTTTTGATAACCAAATAGGTATCCTTCCAGTCAACGAACAATGGTGCACTGTGATATATTGAAGATTCTGAAAACCGTCAATGCTTTCATCTTGTGGCATGGCCTCATTCATAAAGTTTCTGCCAATAAGCAGAGTGCTGATGTTCCTGCAGCTCTTAAGAGCATGCAAAGCTTTTGTGATATTCGTAAAGGAGTTTCTACTAAGTGATACGAAGGACAGGTGCTTCAGATTGCCTATTCTCAGGGAGATCTCACCATGGAAATGGTTGGCTGACAGCCGCAGTGCAGTCAAATTGTTGCATGAGTAAATGCTTTCTGGAACTATGCCACTGAGATTATTCTTCATGAGATCTAAAGTTTTTAGATTCTGTAGGGTGGCGAAGTTTACCTTGCCTAGATCTCCACTGAAGTTGTTGATCTTCAGATCAATGGTTTTGAGATTTGTGCAGTTGCTTATAGTTGATGGCAGCTCCCCAGACATATTATTGCTACCCAAATGGAGCTCCTCGAGCCTCCTGAGCTGACCTATGGACTCTGGGATGGTTCCACTGAAACTGTTCCCTCCAAGGTCAAGAGTAAGCAGATTGCTGAGTTTGACTATGTGTGCTCCATCAAGTTCTCCTTGTAAACCACCATTGTTGGGGAAGGAGAGGTACTCCAGCGAGGTAGCATGGAAGATTTCAACCGGTAGAATCCCACTTATGTGGTTGTTGCCAGCCTTGAGCACTTTGATCTTGGAGCAATTACCCAGTGTGTTTGGAATGTTGCTGCTCAATTGGTTGTAGCAGAGGTCAAGCAAAGCCAAAGATGGCGAGCCAATGCAAAGAGAAGACGGTATGTGCCCAGTGAAGCTGTTATTGCTGGCGTTGAGCGCGATCATATTCTTCATCACCTTCCATGTGGCTGATGGAAATTCTGAGCTGAACTGGTTGCTCGAGATGTTGAGTACTTGCAGAGGCCGGTCAGTGGTAACCAAATATGGCAGCTCGGGCAGCGGTCCATTGAGGCGGCTGAAGCTGACATCGAGGACGATGATGCTTCCAGAGAACATGAGCTCCGGAGGAAGGCCACCTGAGGAGTTGTACGAGAGGTTGACATGCAGCAGACTGGTGAGGTCGGCCAGGGATGGCGAGATGCGCCCTTCAAGACCTTTAGATCCCAGGGAGACCTCAGCAACGGCCCCATCTCCATTGCAGCGGACACCTTCCCACTCGCAGCAGTCCGTGTCGTTGTCGCGCCACGATGCGGTGAGGCCGCCGTCTTGCGACAGCCCGGCAAGGAACTGGAGGAGGTTGCGCTTCTCCTGCTCGGTGCATGCGGTGGCAGGAGAGGCCAAGAAGAGCAGCAGGAACAGATGCGCCATGACCGGAGGAACGGTGAAGAACCGCATTGGTTGGTGTTCCCCCCCTTGTTTTGCTGTTGCTTGAAGGATGCATGCACTGCTGATACTATTTATCATCCAACAGGGGCTTTATTGTGTGCATCAGAGCCAATGAACAGTGTACACCACTCATAACATTTTCTCCGTGTCATGTCATGGGTGCCGCTTAAGGCCCTGGGCCACGGTTGGTTGGTGCACAAAAGGCTGCAGTACTACCGTGGGAAAGCTACATCCGTGCCTATCAATTAGCTATAACAAAACGTCTTCAACTAGTTTATAAAGCTCTCTTCTACTTGTGTATGGATTAAATAGTTACCGATTAGATAGATGTTAGGCATTGTATCCAAAATATTCAAGTAAAGAGAAATCAATCTGTCATCTACCAGCCCCAAGGTTCATGCTTATGTTTACATGGCTGAAAAATATATAGGAGAGCAAGGTTCATTGCTAGTTAGCTCATCTTAACTGACCTATTTATTGCGTTGCAGCCCAATAGTACATATGCTAGTGGCAGGCTGCCATCGATAGCCTGGCCCCTGGGGTACCCTAGTTTTGGGCCAGCTGTGGCTTACTGGGAATTTGCTCACCCTACAGTTGGTATACTCGAGTATGATAGGTACTGACCGTACCCAAAGATACCAGTCCACATGGGCTGGATTTCTTTTGATTTGATAAATAATGCAGAATGGTTCCAGTTAGGCAGTTACACCACATGATTTGTTTTCCATGCTTTAATGCAGAAGCAAGTTAGATCCTGTAAATGAGAGTCAAATGGTCGATCAGAGAGGTGTGTATCTTGCGTAGTTTCTTAGTTGAGCCTGATAAAATCAGAGTCAAATGGAAATTTCTTCTTACTTCATTGTTGTTTCTTGCATGATGGGAAGAGTTCAGTTAGGTTTCCTCTTCTCAGTTCATGCTTGAGCCGTTTTCCTCCATGCTCGCTTTTGGTAGTTAGTAGAGTACTGGGGGTATTTGTGTTTCAATAGAATCTCCTGAGAAGGTACATACCTAAAGGCCTTATCTAATTCATGCTTTGCAGAACATTTTGTGAAGTTGTGTTTCATGTCTATGAGAAGATATTCTGCTTGATATTTGTTCTACTGGAAGATATTCTGCTTGATAATTATACAGATTGGTGGTTGTCTCCACACGAGGTGGCTAGGTTGACGTATTTGAGCATGAAACTTTACAGGAAACTCCCTCTGTAAACTATGATATTTGTTTTCATTTGAAACTTTAAAATACGATTTTCGAAAAATTTAAAAACAAGGCTCTATGAAGCTCGGGAGCAAGAAATCCACTCGCAAAATCACATGCTTTTACAGTTCTCTTTTATATCAACGATGTCAATGTTAACATGTGAAAAAATGATATTGAGGGTCAGAGAGTGTCAACAGAATTTTATTTTCTCATATATCAGTTATGGTAGCCAAACGTGCTTTGCACGTACACAGATACTAGTCGATGTGAAGACAATGGCGTCTTCTGAATCTTGCATCCATTGAATCTTCCAAACTCTATGGCTATTTCATTCTATATTAAAAATTCTGGTGAGCCATGTTCCATAGTGATAAGATATTGAGAAATGAAAAAAAGAGAGCTATGGGTAAAAAAGGGAAAAACACTTATTTGCAGAAAGCAACAGGATCCAGAAACATAGGGCCTGTTTGGATCGCAGCCACGGGACGCCCTGCCAATTTTTTGGCGTTGACCGCTACCAGGGGCGCTCGTTTGGATTGACGCCCATATGTCGTAGCCATGCCAAAGTTTTGGTAGTTCTGTTCTGTTCCTACGCCCATGCGTTGGCGAGATCTTGGCTGTGAAATTGCTCGCCAACTTTTTGGCGTGGCCGATTTTGGCGGGGCTGACGGGGGCGCAATCCAAACAGCCCCATGATATGTCCAGGTACATACTGACCAAACTACTTTACATGTTCAACCTTTCAGAAACATGCATTCTGCGAACAACATGCTCATACAGCTTGGTTTGCCAACAATATTCAACTTCTTAAGATTCAACTAGTACATTATTAAGACCCATTGCACGTAAATACTGGATCAGATTACAGTGAAGTGGGCTTAGCCGCTTAGCCAAAATATTTGAATAATACTAACTGGTCATATAGCACTGCTACCCAAAAGAACACACAAAATGCAATCACAAAGATGACCTTATTGATGCATTCTTTTGCAGATGTAATGTAGACGGGGCCTGCTTCAACCAAACCGCAATGGTTTATAAGCAGAGAGCCGCATAGCTTTGGGTTCCCATTAAAACTAGAAGCTTGAAATGTGCTCAGCTGGCCTTTTGTTGGAATAGGTCCTTCTAGGTTGTTGTTTGATATGTTGAACTCCGAAAGGAAGTGAAGGTTCTCCAATGCTGCAGGGATTGCACCTGTCAGATGATTATTAGACAGATCTAGCCCCTCCAGGTTTGTGAGGCTGCAGATCGATTGTGGGATCTCTCCATAAAAGTTGTTGGAACTCAAGTTCAGGTAAAGGAGTGCTTTCAGCTGACCAATCTCTCGTGGGATCATGCCTGTGAAATTATTTTTACCGAGATTCAGCTCTTTGGCCGAAGCACTGCCTATGCGGTATTGAAGTCGTGATGGAGCCGCACCATAAATAAGCACACCTAGATCAAGGAGACTCGGTTCCGAATACATGCTGGCCTTAGCTGATTTTAACAGTGGCATCTGCATCAAGGTGATTGGGATTTCACCAGTAAGACTGTTGTTAGATACATTCAAACGAAAGAGGTGGTGCAGGGAGTTGATCCAGCTTGGCATTGGTCCTGTGAGTTGATTGCTGTATAAGCCCAGTATCTTCAGATTTGTGAGCTTTGATAACCAAACAGGTATCTTTCCAGTCAACGAACAGTCGTGCACGGAGAGATATTGAAGGTTCTGGAAGCCGTCAACGACTTCATCTTCTGGCATGGCCTCATTCATGAAGTTTCTGCCAATGAGCAGGGTGCTGATGTTCCTACAGTTCTTAAGGGCATGCAAAGTTTTTGTGATGTTCATGAAGGAGTTTCTAACAAGTGATAGGAAGGATAGGTGCTTCAGATTGCCTATTCCCAGGGAGATCTCACCATGGAAACGGTTGGCTGACAACCGCAGTGCAGTCAAATTGCTCCATGAGTAAATACTTTCTGGAAGTATGCCACTTAGATTATTCCTCATGAGATCTAAACTTTTTAGATTCTGTAGGGTGGCGAAGTTTACCTTGCGACTGCCCCGGTAAAGCGACACCATGTCGACAGACAGACATAAGGCCAACTCCACCGCGCGATCCCAAACGGACGTCCGGATTGGGCCGAATCTGTCCCTTTGGGGCGCCGATGGGTACGCCCGTGTCTGCCTGTGTCCATTGGGTCATGCGTGCGCTCACCGCGCAACCGCACCCCAAATCGTGTCCGGGGTGGACTGGATTAAAAATAATAAGTAAATAACTAAAAAAGCAAATAAACGCATTTTAAAAAATATATATACATATATATGGGTTGGCCACAAAACGGCCCAGTTTCAACGGCCACTTAAAAGGCCCAGATTCATAATTAACATAATAAGAAAATAAAAAAACTCTTCCCGCGCGCTCCTGCCGCGCCCGTCGGTGCCGTGGCCGTCGTCGTCTTCACTGGCCACCGGTGTCGTCGTCGTCGCTGACGAGGTCGACGTAGTCCGGCGGCGTCCAGAGGTGCGGCGGCGGTGCGTGGTGGACGGCGGCGGGCTGGACGGCCGGAGGTGCCTGCACCACCTCCTCACGCGGCGACGCCTCCCGCTCCGGAGTGG
Source organism: Triticum timopheevii (assembly GCA_963921465.1). Classification (NCBI taxonomy): domain Eukaryota; kingdom Viridiplantae; phylum Streptophyta; class Magnoliopsida; order Poales; family Poaceae; genus Triticum; species Triticum timopheevii. The sequence goes on from OY997272.1 coordinate 144,220,203, forward strand.
GGCACCAGTTCACGCCCAGGCCGGCGGCCATCTCCGGCGCAGTGCACGACCAGCCCCACCCCTGGCCTAGGAGCTTCTCGAACGCGGGCGGGTCCTCCTCCATTGGCTCCTCCGTGGGGGCCGCCGTGACGGCCGCCAGCTGCAGCTCCGGGAAGGCGACGTCCCCGGCGGCAGAGAGGGCCATGGCCTCCTCCAGGCCGTCCCACTGCTGCTCGTCGTGCGTGTTCATGGAGTCGTCCATGACACGCTACAGGAGACGGGCCTCCTCCTCCGCTGACATGCGAGGAGGGGAAGGGGGCGACGGAGACGGGGAAGGCGACGGCGTGGGCGTCAGGCCGCGCACCCGCGTACGCCCGCGCGGCTCTGCACGTGGCCTCCGCGGCCCTGACACGGTGCCGGCGAAGTAGGACGCGCGCCGCACGTCGTGCTCGTCCTGGAGCCAAGTGTCCCAGAGCGGCGAGTCGGGGGCGTACCTGTGGTCGTAGTACAGGTCGTCGGGGAGGAGGCGGCGGCGGCGGTTGATCTCATCGCGCCGTGCACGGCCGGTCGCCGGCACTGGCGGGATGGGGACCCGGTCCGCGGAGAGGTGCCACCCATTGGGGAGGTGGGCGTCGCTCCACGGGACTGGCGTCCTCGTCTCCCAGTACCTCCGGCACACGTCCGCGCAGGTGTACTGCCGGTCGTGCTCGCCGGAGGGCCGAGGGGCAATGGTGAAGGGGGCCGGTGCGGGGGCTCGACGGGAGGAGCGCGGCGGAGACGCGGGCGCTCGACGACCGGAGCGCGGCGGAGACGCGGGCTCCTCCTTCTTCACGGAGACGCGGCGGCGCCCCGAGGAGGAGCCGGCCTCGCGGTCGTGCTTGCCCTTGCCGTTTCAAAAGCCCATGGCGAGGCGGGCGGCCGGCGAGCTCGAGGAGGAGGCGGGCGGGCTAGGGTTTCAGCGCTGTCGGGGTTCGAGGAGGCCGCTGGGTGGCGTGGGGCAGTGTGGATGACGACCCGTCCACGCTTCCCACTTAAAGAAGGACGGCGACCGCTCGACGTGCGAATGACAGGTGGGGCCGCCCGCTCGTGCGCATTGACGTGGGCGGGTGGGAGGTAGGTGGCCGCCTGCCACGCGGCCTAGAAGCGAACGAGGCGCGCGTCCGTTTGGTGTCCGCCGCGACCCAAATCCGGCGCAAGTTTGCGCTTGAAATGGGTCAGCCCGGACACAAAACGGACAGGATGGCTCCGGGCCGTCGCGCGCTGGGCCGCCTCCTTTGTCCCTTTTATCCCAAACGGATCCGGGCGGACAGGATAGGGTCGCGCGGTGGAGTTGGCCTAATCCATGCATATTATGCATCCACGCATTTATTCGTTTGAAACGAAGCATCCATGCATTTAAGCTCACCTGACTTTGGTGTTACTATACTGCTCCTTTGACCGGTTAATGTCAGAAAATGGGAAGCGTCCTCCGTTTCAATTTGAAAAACAAGTCAGGAAGGAGTAACATTTGATGACTGGGTGAGACACGTGTCCTTCCTCCCATTAACCGGTCATGTCGACCAGGCCGTGTTCATAACAACATCCGATGCTGGATGCAAGTTGCATGCTTTGGTCCCAAAGCACAGGTCAGTGCGTGTAGCATCTCATTCCGGGCGTACCCCACAAAGACAAAAGCAAACGAATTCCTCGGCCAACTGTTACATCTAACTACCTGCTCTCCGATCTGCTCCGCTAAACAGTCCGTCCCAGGCGATACGTCTCTACTGCTTTACTCACCAACCGACGACGACGACGACGATGATGACGACGCCGTCACCTCTCGTCTTTCTCTCCTCTTGATCTACTTCCGTCTACGAGATTAGATGGCCACACCGGACAGGGACTCGGCGACAGCCACGCCGGAATATCTAAGATTCTTTGTAGGCCGGCGTGTAGCCATCGCGCGTACGGTACTTGCTCCCACTTACGCCGCGTAGCCCCCATAGCCGCAACGTGTCCACTCTCTAGAACGTGTGGGTGTGGTCGACCTCCGATCTGTGCCCGTTCCCATGGTCGACATCACATTCTCTCGCCTTTCGGCCTCTAGTCCTTGAGTGGCGTCTGGAATTCTGGATCCTGCCATGCCTAACCCTCACTAGCTAAAGCTACTACTAGCAACTAGCAAGTGAGAGCCCGAGCGTGCAAAGGCTGATGGCACCTTGGTAGTGATCTAGTCAACTTCTTGCGGCCGACAAGGCAGAATCGGATATCCACAGCGCTCAATTAACGAACCAGCTACGTACGTCGGAAATGGTTATCTGCACTACCGGCTGCTTACCTACGGCCAACAAAAAGCCAAGCCTTGTGGCCAGGAAACTAATAGGAGAAATCTTGAGGTCAAGAAAGTGGCCGGGATGGATTTCACCGCTCCGTAGCGCGCCACGTCTGTCTACCGACCGTCCGTCCGGCCGGCCTATGTCAGTCTATGTGTGGCCCCTCTGCAGATCCGGCACTGTGAAATCTGATGCGTGCTTATGGGACAAGATCCTAGCGCAGTACAACCAAACACTTGAGGCTGTCCACCAGTGCTCTATCTATATATATGGTCATCTATGTCTATGTGAGAGAAGTACGTAGCTTGCCATCAATTTGTACCTCCCGTCTCTCACACTGCAACAAGTAGAATCCAATGGCCGATCCAAGCTTCTTCGTCGGAATCGTCGGTCAGTTCTCTTTCTCTTGCGCCGATCCAAGCTTCTTCATGCTTACCTTCTCTTGCTTAAATGTCACTGCTCTCAACATCATTCTCTTTCTTTTCTGCAACAGGGAACATAATCTCCATACTCGTCTTCACATCTCCAATGTGAGTTCAGCCAGCAATTCCGACTATATATATAAGCGCTCGTGGTTTACCAATTCTTGCGCGATCTAGAAGCTGATTTTTTTTTTCGAAAAGGGGTTTACCCCAGCCTCTGCATCAGAAAGATGCATCCAGAAGCTGATGCTGATGCTGTCTGTGTTTTGCTTGCATGATTCAGTGCGACTTTCCGGAGGGTCGTGCGGAACAAGAGCACGGAGGAGTTCCGGTGGCTGCCGTACGTCACCACCCTCCTCTGCACCTCCCTCTGGGCCTTCTATGGCCTCCTCAAGCCCGGCGGCCTCCTCATCATCACCGTCAACGCCGCCGGTGCCGCTCTGCAGGCCACCTACGTCGCCCTCTACCTCGCCTATGCCCCCAGGGACACCAAGGTTCGTCTATCAGTCTGCGCCCTACACAATCCCATTTTCAGCTAGTAGCGCTGCTGCGGCGCTCTCGTCATGGACAGATGGAACCCGGACGGATCTGAACTTTGGATAACTAATTTGCAGGTGAAGATGGCCAAGGTGGTGGTGGGCGTGAACATCTGCTTCTTTGCCGCGGTCGTCCTGGTGGGGCTGGTGGCGCTGCACGGCGCCGTCCGGCTGTTCGCGGTGGGGGTTCTCTGCTCCGCTCTCACCATCGCAATGTATGCTGCACCCATGGCCGCAATGGTTAGTAACAAGCTCGATTATCTCTTCACTTCTACCACCACGAAAATCTTGCCTTTTTCTTTTCTTTTCGAAAACTGTCTCTCTCACGGTAGCGTTTCCTTTCAAGCACAAGTAACTTTTTTTTGCGGGGAGAAGCAGAAGTAACTTTAACTAGGACAAAGTCATTTCCCATCATATATTTCAATTCTCAAATGTCTGAGATTTTGGAAGTCTGGGTCACCTAAAACCACACTCTCCCAAATCTGAATCGCAATTTAAAACTGTGTACTTTTAGCAAAATGTCAGTGTTTTCTTCGATTTATAGCAGTAGGTGTAACTCTCCCAAATCTGTCATGAAGCAGTAGGTGTTGGTCTGATGTCGTTTTCTTCGATTTATAGCAGAAGAAGTAATAAAAGCTAAAGCTTCGCTTGAGCACGCATCAAATCGCCCTTGAATCGAACAAGACTTCTCACCGACTCCCTCCGTTCCTAAATATATCTCTTTGTAGAGATTCCACTAGATGGACTACATATAGAGCAAAATGAATGAATCTACACTTAAAATGCATCTATATACATCCGTATGTGGTTCATAGTGAAATCTCTAAAAAAAACTTATATATAGAAACATGTAATTTTATTAGTAATCCATGTTTAAACTGTTTGAAATGGATGGATATTTACGGAACATGGTTGGTTGGCGTGGTGCCCAACAGGATGTCCGTCATACACGTTCAAACGTATTTGCAGATATTTGGAGGCGTCAGCTTGATAACTTGCCCTTATGGTGCCAGTCTTGGATTCTAGTCTATGCCTTCATTCTAGATTTTTATTCCCCATCAAAATGCATATCTAGATTTTGATTCCTGGACTTGCATTAATTTGGAGTTAAGAGCATCTCCAACAAGCGTCAAACGCGTGGCGTGCTAAATTCTGGTTTACAGCGCGTCCTTCGTTAGATTTGACGCGGCGTGCAGCGCTGGCTCCAGCGGCCGCGCTAAAATACAGCGCGCACGTAGCTCAAGGAGGCGTGCTAAAATACACAGCGCGTGCTTTCGCACAAATATTTTTTTAGAAAACTTTGCATAGTTAAAAAAAGATACATAGTTCATAGCATAGATAAAAAAGGATACAAAAATATTTTACATAGTTCCAAAGCGTAGATGGATAGAACTACGATGCAACTAGATAAAAAAAACTACGGTGCAACTGAGAAAAACTACGGTGACTCCCAGCCGTCATCATCATCATCATCATCATCCTCGGTAGTGCCGTCCGAGGTATCGAGCCACATGTCATCCCAACGCGGATCGTTGGGGGAGAAGATCGACTGCCCGCCGTTCTCGACGATATCGCACCGCGATAAGGCCAGTGCCTTGCGCCGACGCCTGTCGGCACGCTCCGCGCGGCGCCTTGCCGTCCTTTCTGCCCATAAGGCGTTCTCAGCGGTGACGTCCTCCGGGTGGCGCGGGCGCCACTCCCCATGGCTCGCTCGTCCTCCTCGGCGACGAGGAGGCGGCGCTGCAGCCGAACGTGGTCCGCACGCTCCTTGTCCGTGATGAGACGAGGCGGAGGGGCGAGGCGTTGCGCCTGCTCGCGCGTGAAGACGTCCCAGAAATTCATCTGCGACGGGGGCCTCTCCAAGCGCCACGCCGCCGCGTCGTACGCGCGGGCCGCCTCGTGCACTGTCCGGAACGAGTCGAGGCCGAGCCGGACGTCGTCGGACCGGATCTCGACGGAGTACCAGCCGTTGGGGCGCTCGCGGACGCCGCGGTAGCCCGAAGAACCCCGGCGGCGCGGCGGCATGGTGGCGCGGTGGTGGCGGGGAAAGCGGCGAGAAAGACAGGAAGCGGCGAGGTGGCGAGGGGAAGGGCACGTGACAAGCGTCGGATTTTATAGGCGCGCGAAGCGGCGCGCCAAATCTACTGCGCCAGCTGTTGCGCGCGCACAAACGCTTCCCGCGAGCGCTATTTTACCGCCATCGCTGGAGCGCGTGAAATCGGGCCGCGCGCGCTAAAAAACAATTTTACTTGACGCGTCTCGTCATGTGCGGAGTGAGTCATGACACACAGTCTATCCGTATTTGTATGTAACGACGTGACATGATCACCCCGCAGGCCACAGCTGGTCGGTGGTGACCATTAATGCGTGTTTCAGATGCCTTAACTGGTTCGGTTTCTCATCGCACTCAAGCCTCTCGGGAGAAAAAAAAAACCTTTTTTGTTTGCCACGTACTCGATTACTCAAATGCACTCACTGGCAGTATGTTACAACTGAGCGACTGAAAACTTGGCCGCCATGAATTGATATGCATGCAGAGGACAGTGGTGAAGACCCGGAGCGTGGAGTACATGCCCTTCTCCCTGTCCTTCTTCCTCTTCCTCAACGGCGGCATCTGGAGCGTCTACTCCCTGCTCGTCAAGGACTACTTCATCGGGGTACGCATGCATCATGCACACATGACGTCCATACACATATACATAGAGGCGCAGATTTAACTAACTTCACACTTTTTGGAACTACTTTCAGATCCCCAACGCCATGGGTTTTGTGATGGGCACGGCGCAGCTGGCGCTCTATATGGCGTACCGGAACAAGAAGAAGCTGGTGGCGCTCAAGGAGGAGGACGAGGAGAAAGGGGTGGTGCACCTGATGGGACAGGTAGAGCTGGGCCAGACCAAGGTGCCGTCGTTGAAAAAGGGGCTGAGCCTGCCAATGCCCTCGTCGCTGCCGTCGCCGCTCCACGGATTTGGCAACCTCATCAAGGCCTTGTCCGCCACCCCCCTGGAGCTGCAGTCTGTCTTGAACCAGCACGAGCGCGTCGCTGCTAAGGAGGAGCACCACGACGACGACGACTAGCATGCCTACTCGTCCAAGTGACACACACCAACACTAGCGTGGAGCAGCATTCGATAAAGCCTGTACGAAGGTATGCGTAATGCGTGTACAGTGTTCGCATTGAAATGGAGAGTATGGTGTGACAGCATGTTACGATTGGGCGCGGTGCGCCGGCCGAACTTTGGGACGGTCGCATCCACACGCGCTTTGCATCAGCCACCCACCAGGCGACACGTAGACATGGGGCCACCAAACGCTATCCTTTCTGCTTTCTTCAACCTCGCGCGGATCTCGCCCCACAACGCATGCATCTCTCGCCTCCCCTGATGCAGCACGTGAGCAGCTCGCCGTCGGCCATGGATGAGCTTGGAAGATCGAAGTCCCCGTCGGCCATGGTTGCAGCCCCGCTCGTGTTCCCACCTCCCCCTTCTTCCTTCTTCCTCACTTCCTTTCTCCTCCTCCTCTTTCCCCCTTTTTTTGCTGCAACCGGCGGCAGGCAAAACGTCGTGGAGGGGACCGAGGTGCCCCGTGCTACGACCATGGCGACCGGGGGGAGCTGCAACCGCGGCATCGGGGAGAGTTGCGAACAATGTTTCCCCATGCTACAACCGTGGACGCAAAAAGCTACATCCAATAGATAAAAAAGCTTCAACCAAACAATGGAACAGAGGAAAAGTTATAACCGTTTTGACAAAAGCTTCAACCCGCAGATGAAAAAGCTTCAACCAGAGATTAAGAAATCTTCAGCCGGTGGATTTTTTCGCAACCAAAATGTTGGACACAGAAGAAGCTGCAACCCTTACAAAAAAAAGCTTCAACCCTGGGTGAAAAAAGCTTCAATCGGCATGGCGGAAGTTTTAATGTGCGAAAAAAGTTTCAACCGGCATAGAGAAAAGCTGCAACCGATGATAGAAAAAGCTTCAAACCAACTCATCAATGGTGGCAAGCGGCAAAGTTGAGAGCTGCACGGCGACACGACAAACGCAGCGACGGCAGCGGCTGATAGGTGCTGCAAAGACAGAGGGGCTTCGGCGTGCTTCAAGGCGACGGCGTTTTTTGCTACAAGGGGCAACGACTTCCTGCTGGGGAACGCGAGGGGTGCTGCGACGGCAACCGGCGGCGACGGGGACGAAGAGCTCATCCAGCAGCATGGGACTGCGAGGGGGGGGGGGAAGAGGTCCAGGTGAGGGGAGGAGGGGTGGCCGGCGGCAGGAGGCGGCCGGGGTGGGCGCGCGCGGAAGAAGAAGAAGAAGAGAGAAGTCAACACGGAGGGGAGAAGGCAGATCGGACGGCTTTGGTTGGCTGCATCGGGCGGCTAGGACGCGACCGGCCGAAACGGTTCGGCCGGCGCGCCGGCGCCTAGCATCGCCCTATGTATATGGCATGCTTATTTTGCGCATAAATTCAGAGGGAAAGGTTTTTTTAGTTTCAGCTTAGATCTTTTAAGGAGGACCTAGCCTTGGCCTCTGTATCGTTGCGAGTGATGCACACAAATATTTATTAGTAATTGTTTTTTTCTAAAGGAGGTTTAAACTCCGGCCTCTGCATCAATCGATGCATGCGGCCATCTTTATTTATTATTCCATCATGGTCTAACAAGAACATACATCAAGCCATCCGAAGCCACCACTCACACCTACAAAACTCGGTAATGTGGAGTGCTCTCACTCCCCATATCTAAACCGGTGTCGTCGCCGATCCATCCACATAACGTATCGGAACGAACATCCGGTGCAACAGACCTAAAGCGTACACCACATGCACATGTTTTAGATGCCGCCATAATTATCGGACCGCTGACCCATCTTCAGCAGAGAGATCCGCATCATCTTTGCCAATCCGTCCATCCGCCGACGCCACCACGGTGCCCAACGGCACCGCCACCTCGCGCTCGTCCATCCAGACGCGAAGATTCTGCAAGATCTGTCGTGCGTAGCGCCTGCCGATCAGGCATGACGCAGCGTAGCACCTGTTGCCCAGGCATGACTTGACATCTCCACCAAAGCTCCGTGCAAGACGAAGCCGCTCCACCTCCTGCCTCTGTCTTCCAGCACTGCTCCACAAACGATGCTCCCAAGAGAGAAACGACACCGCAGTACCGCCGTCGTCCAATCTGGAAGACCTGATCCTAAGGTTTCCCTCAGAGCAGCACGAGTGGGTTGACAGTCGTTGCACGACGATGCCATCATCAAGGTAACGGTGCATAACGCCGCCATCGCCTGCCATCGGCAAGGTTTTCACCCACAACTATGTCTTCCCGACTCGCAGCCGGAACTAGATGACGGATCCTGAGATCTGATCATCCAGCCTCAGGCTGACCACCTCCGACGGAGGAGATGGCCACCACCGCTGGATGCACCGGCCAGATCAGATCTGACCGGAGGTGGCGCCAAGTCGCCCACCAGGCCCTCCATGCCGCCGCCGATCTGAAGCCGGATGACCCGCCGTCGTAGCATAAGTCGCCGCCGCCTGAGCCAGGCAAGCTATCGCCCGCCGTCGCCCGTGACGGGGCTGCTCGACACGCCTAGTTATCGACTAGAGGAGGGTGCGGGTGAATAGGCGATTTTTATGAAAGTCTTCAAAACACGGTGACTTTGAAGACAAATAAGTAAACTGAGCCTATATAGTAAGTGATACGTCTCCGTCGTATCTATAATTTTTGATTGTTCCATGCCAATATTATTCAACTTTCATATAATTTTGGCAACTTTTTATACTATTTTTTGGGACTAACATATTGATCCAGTGCCCCAGTGCCAGCTCCTGTTTGTTGCATGTTTTATGTTTCGCAGAAACCCAATATCAAACAGAGTCCAAACGGGATAAAAACGGACGGAGAATTATTTCGGAAAATTTGTGATTTTTGGGAGGAAAAATCAACGCGAGACGGTGCTCGTGGGGGCCACGAGACAGGGGCGCGCCCTGGACCCTCCTGGTCCCCCATAAGGCGGTTGACGCTCTTCTTTTGCCGCAAGAAAGCTAATTTTATGAGAAAGATCTGCGCGAAAGATTCACCCCAATCGGAGTTACGGATCTCCGAATATAAAAGAAACAGTGAAGGGGCAGAATCTGAGAACGCAGAAACAGAGAGAGACAGAGATATAGATCCAATCTCGGAGGGGCTCTCGCCCCTCCCATGCCATGGGAGCCAAGGACCAGAGGGGTGGCCCTTCTCCCATCTAGGGATAAGGTCAAGGAAGAAGAAGAAGGGGGGCTCTCTCCCGCTTGCTTCCGGTGGCGCCGGAGCGCCGCCGGGGGCCATCATCATCACCGCGATCTTCACCAACACCTCCATCATCTTCACCAACATCTCCATCACCTTCCCCCATCTATATCCAACGGTCCACTCTCCCGTAACCCGCTGTACCCTCTACTTGAACATGGTGCTTTATACTTCATATCGTTATCCAATTATGTGTTGCCATCCTATGATGTCTGAGTAGATTTTCGTTGTCCTACCGGTGATTGATGAATTGCTATGATTGGTTTGAGTTGCATATTTTATTATTGGTGCTGTCCTATGGTGCTCTCCGTGTCACGCAAGCGTGAGGGATTCCTGCTGTAGGGTTTGCAATATGTTCATGATTTGCTTATGGTAGGTGGCGTGAGTGACAGAAGCACAGACCCGAGTAAGTAGGTTGTTTGCGTATGGGATAAAGGGGACTTGATACTTTAATGCTATGGTTGGGTTTTACCTTAATGATCTTTAGTAGTTGCGGATGCTTGCTAGAGTTCCAATCATAAGTGCATATGATCCAAGAAGAGAAAGTATGTTAGCTTATGCCTCTCCCTCAAATAGAATTGCAATAGTGATTATCGGTCTAGTAACATAGTCAATTGCTTAGGGACAATTTCACAACTCCTACCACCACTTTTCCACACTCGCTATATTTACTTTATTGCATCTTTATCTAAACAGCCCCTACTTTTTATTTACGCGTTCTTTATATTCTTGCAAACCTATCCTATCACACCTACAAAGTACTTCTAGTTTCTTACTTGTTCTAGGTAAAGCAAACGTCAAGCGTGCGTAGAGTCGTATCAGTGGCTGATAGGACTTGAGAGAGCATTTGTTCTACCTTTAGCTCCTCGTTGGGTTCCACACTCTTACTTATCGAAAGAGGCTACAACTATCCCGTATACTTGCGGGTTATCAAGACCTTTTTCTGGCGCCGTTGCCGGGGAGTCATAGCGTGGGGTGAATATTCTCGTGTGTGCTTGTTTGCTTTATCACTAAGTAATTTTTATTTGTTGTTCTTAGTTGTTTTCTATCTTTAGTTATGGGTAGGAAACGCAAAAAACCAAAAAAATTAGTTGTACCTACTACTCCAATGGTTGAAGAACCACTCAAAATCTATCACAGTCCTGAAGCTTTTTACTTGGATCATCTTCGATCCCTTTGTGCTCGTGCTGAAACCCCAACCAGCTTAGTTGAGGGCAAATCTTTAGATGATCATGCTTGTTATGTGCGACACCGTATATCTGAAAAAGGGAAACTATATGGGATCAAATTCAACGTTTGCAATGCTATGCTTGGAATTTATATGAAATTTATGAGTTTACTTGTGTTGGGGAACGTTGCAGAAAATAAAAATTTTGTACGCTTCACCAAGATCAATCTATGGAGTCATCTAGCAACAAGAGAGAGGAGTGCATCTACATACCCTTGTAGATCGTGTGCAGAAGCGTTCAAGAGAACGGGGTTGAGGGAGTCGTACTCGTCGTGATCCAAATCACCGGAGATCCTAGCGCCGAACGGATGGCACCTCCGCGTTCAACACACGTATGGTTGGGAAGATGTCTCCTCCTTCTTGATCCAGCAAGGGGGAAGGAGAGGTTGATGAAGATCCAGCAGCACGACGGCGTGGTGGTGGATGCAGCAGCGATCTCGGCAGGGCTTCGCCAAGCACTTGCGAGAGGGAGAGGTGTTGCAGGGGAGAGGGAGGCGCCAGAGACTTGGGATGCGGCTGCCCTCCCTCCCCCTCTTTATATAGGCCCCCTGGGGGGGGCGCCGGCCCTAGGAGATGAGATCTCCAAGGGGGGGCGGCGGCCAAGGGGGTGGCTTGCCCCCCAAGCCAAGGGGGGGCGCCCCCACCCCTAGGGTTTCCTGCCCTAGGCGCAGGGGGAGGCCCTAGGGGGGCGCACCAGCACACCAAGGGCTGGTTCCCTTCCCCACTTCAGCCCATGGGGCCCTCCGGGATAGGTGGCCCCACCCGGTGGACCCTCGGGACCCTTCCAGTGGTCCCGGTATAATACCGGTGACCCCCGAAACTTTCCCGATGGCCGAAACTTGACTTCCTATATATGAATCTTTACCTCCGAACCATTCCGGAACTCCTCGTGACGTCCGGGATCTCATCCAGGACTCCGAACAACTTTCGGTTTACTGCATACTAATATCTCTTCAACCCTAGCGTCACCGAACCTTAAGTGTGTAGACCCTACGGGTTCGGGAGACATGCAGACATGACCGAGACACCTCTCCGGTCAATAACCAACAGCGGGATCTGGATACCCATGTTGGCTCCCACATGCTCCTCGATGATCTCATCAGATGAACCACGATGTCGAGGATTCAATCAATCCCGTATACAATTCCCTTTGTCAGTCGATACGTTACTTGCCCGAGATTCGATCGTCGGTATCCCAATACCTCATTTAATCTCGTTACCGGCAAGTCACTTTACTCGTACCGTAATGCATGATCCCGTGACCAGACACTTGGTCACATTGAGCTCATTATGATGATGCATTACCGAGTGGGCCCAGAGATACCTCTCTGTCATACGGAGTGACAAATCCCAGTCTCGATTTGTGCCAACCCAACAGACACTTTCGGAGATACCCGTAGTGCACCTTTATAGTCACCCAGTTATGTTATGACGTTTGGCACACCCAAAGTACTCCTACGGTATCTGGGAGTTGCACAATCTCATGGTCTAAGGAAATGATACTTGACATTTGGAAAAGCTCTAGCGAAACGAACTACACGATCTTTGTGCTATGCTTAGGATTGGGTCTTGTCCGTCACATCATTCTCCTAATGATGTGATCTCGTTATTAATGACATCCGATGTCCATAGTCAGGAAACCATGACTATCTATTGATCAACGAGCTAGTCAACTATAGGCTCACTAGGGACGTGTTGTGGTCTATATATTCACACATGTATTACGATTTCCGGATAACACAATTATAGCATGAATAATAGACAATTATCATGAGCAAAGAAATATAATAATAACCATTTTATTATTGCCTCTAGGGCATATTTCCAATAGTCTCCCACTTGCACTAGAGTCAATAATCTAGTTACATTGTGATGAATCGAACACCCATAACATTTTGGTGTTGATCATGTTTTGCTCTAGGGAGAGGTTTAGTCAACGGATCTGCTATATTCAGGTCCGTATGTACTTTACAAATATCTATGTCTCCATCTTGAACATTTTCATGAATGGAGTTGAAGCGACGCTTGATGTGCCTGGTCTTCTTGTGAAACCTGGGCTCCTTGGCAAGTGCAATAGCTCCAGTGTTGTCACAGAAGAGTGTGATCGGCCCCGACGCATTGGGTATGACTCCTAGGTCAGTGATGAACTCCTTCACCCAGATAGCTTCATGCGCTGCCTCCGAGGCTGCCATGTACTCCGGTTCACATGTAGATCCCGCCATGACGCTCTGCTTGCAACTGCACCAGCTTACTGCCCCACCATTCAAAATATACACGTATCCGGTTTGTGACCTAGAGTCATCCAGATCTATGTCAAAGCTAGCGTCGATGTAACCCTTTATGACAAGCTCTTCGTCACCTCCATATACGAGAAACATATCCTTAGTCCTTTTCAGGTACTTAAGGATGTTCTTGATCGCTGTCCAGTGTTCCATGCCGGGATTACTTTGGTACCTTCCTACCAAACTTACAGCAAGGTTTACATCTGGTCTGGTACAGGTCATGGCATACATGATAGACCCTATGGCAGAGGCATAGGGGACAACACTCATCTTTTCTCTATCTTCTACCGTGGTCGGGCATTGAGCCGAGCTCAATTTCACACCTTGCAACACAGGCAAGAACCCCTTCTTGGACTGATCCATATTGAACTTCTTCAATATCTTATCAAGGTATGTGCTTTGTGAAAGACCTATGAGGCGTCTTGATCTATCTCTATAGATCTTGATGCCTAATATGTAAGCAGCTTCTCCAAGGTCCTTCATTGAAAAACACTTATTCAAGTAGGCCTTAATGCTGTCCAAAAGTTCTATATCATCTCCCATCAAAAGTATGTCATCCACATATAATATGAGAAATGCTACAGAGCTCCCACTCACTTTCTTGTAAACGCAGGCTTCTCCATAAGTCTGCATAAACCCAAACGCTTTGATCATTTCATTAAAGCGAATGTTCCAACTCCGAGATGCCTGCACCAGCCCATAGATGGAGCGCTGGAGCTTGCATACCTTGTTAGCATTCTTCTGATCGACAAAACCTTCCGGCTGCATCATATAAAGTTCTTCCTTAAGATGGCCATTAAGGAATGCCGTTTTGACGTCCATTTGCCATATCTCATAATCATAGTATGCGGCAATTGCTAACATTATTCGGACGGACTTCAGCTTCGCTACGGGTGAGAAAGTCTCATCGTAGTCAACCCCTTGAACTTGTTGATAACCCTTAGCGACAAGTCGAGCTTTATAGATGGTAACATTACCATCCGCGTCTGTCTTCTTCTTAAAGATCCATTTGTTCTCTATTGCTCGCCGATCATCGGGCAAGTCTGTCAAAGTCCATACTTTGTTTTCATACATGGATCCTATCTCGGATTGCATGGCTTCAAGCCATTTGTTGGAATATGGGCCCGCCATTGCTTCTTCATAGTTCGAAGGTTCATCGTTGTCTAACAACATGATTTCCAGGACAGGGTTGCCATACCACTCTGTTGTGGAACGTGTCCTCGTGGACCTACGAAGTTCAGTAGTAACTTGATCCGAAGTTCCTTGATCATCATCATTAATTTTCTCTCTAGTCGGTGCAGGCACCACAGGAACATCTTCCTGAGCTGCGCTACTTACCGGTTCAAGAGGTAATACTTCATCAAGTTCCACTTTCCTCCCACTTACTTCTCTCGAGAGAAACTCTTTCTCCAGAAAGGACCCATTCTTGGCAACAAAGATATTGCCCTCGGATCTTAAGTAGAAGATATACCCAATGGTTTCCTTAGGGTATCCTATGAAGACACATTTTTCCGACTTGGGTTCGAGCTTTTCAGGTTGAAGTTTCTTGACATAAGCATCGCATCCCCAAAGTTTTAGAAACGACAGCTTAGGTTTCTTCCCAAACCATAATTCATACGGTGTCGTCTCAACGGATTTAGACGTTGCCCTATTTAAAGTGAATGTAGCTGTCTCTAGAGCGTACCCAAAATGATAGCGGTAAATCGGTAAGTGACATCATAGATCGCACCATATCCAATAGAGTGCGATTACGACGTTTGGACACACCGTTACACTGAGGTGTTCCAGGCGGCGTGAGTTGTGAAACGATTCCACATTTCCTTAAGTGCGTACCAAATTCATGACTTAAATATTCTCCCCCACGATCTGATCGTAAGAACTTTATCTTTCGGTCACGTTGATTCTCTACCTCATTCTGAAATTCCTTGAACTTTTCAAAGGTCTCAGACTTGTGTTTCATCAAGTAGACATACCCATATCTACTCAAGTCATCAGTGAGAGTGAGAACATAATGACATCCTCCGCGAGCCTCAACACTCATTGGACCGCACACATTAGTATGTATGATTTCCAATAAGTTGGTTGCTCGCTCCGTTGTTCCGGAGAACGGAGTCTTGGTCATTTTGCCCATGAGGCATGGTTCGCATGTGTCAAACGATTCATAATCTAGAGACTCTAAAAGTCCATCAGCATGGAGCTTCTTCATGCGCTTGACACCAATGTGACCAAGGCGGCAGTGCCACAAGTATGTGGGACTATCGTTATCAACTTTACATCTTTTGGTATTCACGCTATGAATATGTGTAACATCACGTTCAAGATTCATTAAGAATAAAGCATTGACCAGCGGGGCATGACCATAAAACATATCTCTCATATAAATAGAACAACCATTATTCTCAGATTTAAATGAGTAGCCATCTCGCATTAAACGAGATCCAGATACAATGTTCATGCTCAAAGATGGCACTAAATAACAATTATTGAGGTTTAAAACTAATCCCGTAGGTAAATGTAGAGGTAGAGTGCCGACGTCGATCACATCGACCTTGGAACCATTCCGGACGCGCATCGTCACCTCGTCCTTCGCCAGTCTCCGCTTATTCCGCAGCTCCTGCTTTGAGTTACAAATATGAGCAACTGCACCGGTATCAAATACCCAGGAGCTACTACGAGTGCTGGTAAGGTACACATCAATAACATGTATATCATATATACCTTTGATGTTGCCTGCCTTCTTGTCCGCTAAGTACTTGGGGCAGTTCCGCTTCCAGTGACCACTTCTGTTGCAATAAAAGCACTCAGTTTAGGCTTGGGTCCATTCTTTGACTTCTTCCCGGCAACTGGCTTACTGGGCGCGGCAACTCCCTTGCCATCCTTCTTGAAGTTCTTCTTACCCTTGCCTTTCTTGAACTTAGTGGTTTTATTCACCATCAACACTTGATGTTCCTTTTTGATCTCTACCTCCGCTGATTTCAGCATTGAATATACCTCAGGAATAGTCTTTTCCATCCCCTGCATATTGAAGTTCATCACAAAGCTCTTGTAGCTCGGTGGAAGCGACTGAAGGATTCTGTCAATGACCGCGTCATCCGTGAGATTAACTCCCAGCTGAGTCAAGCGGTTGTGCAACCCAGACATCTTGAGTATGTGCTCACTGACAGAACTATTTTCCTCCATCTTACAGCTGAAGAACTTGTCGGAGACTTCATATCTCTTGACTCGGGCATGAGCTTGGAAAACCATTTTCAGCTCTTCGAACATCTCATATGCTCCGTGTTGCTCAAAACGCTTTTGGAGCCCCGGTTCTAAGCTGTAAAGCATGCCGCACTGAACGAGGGAGTAATCATCAGCACAAGACTGCCAAGCGTTCATAACGTCTTGGTTCTCTGGGATGGGTGCTTCACCTAGCGGTGCTTCTAGGACATAATCTTTCTTTGCAGCTATGAGGATGATCCTCAGGTTCCGGACCCAGTCCGTATAGTTGCTGCCATCATCTTTCAGCTTGGTTTTCTCTAGGAACGCATTGAAGTTGAGGTTGACATGAGCATGGGCCATTTGATGGAGGTAAAACCCTACTCCTTATTGATTAATATTGATGATATGGGTAGTACAAGAGTAGATCTACCACGAGATCAAAGAGGCTAAACCCTAGAAGCTAGCCTATGGTATGATTGTTGTTCGTCCTACGGGCTGAAACCCTCTGGTTTATATAGACACCGGAGAGGGTTAGGGTTACACAGAGTCGGTTACAATGGTAGGAGATCTACATATCCGTATCGCCAAGCTTGCCTTCCACGCCAAGGAAAGTCCCATCCGGACACGGGACGGAATCTTCAATCTTGTATCTTCATAGTCTAGGAGTCCGGCCAAAGATGATAGTTCGGCTATCCGGACACCCCCTAGTCCAAGACTCCCTCAGTAGCCCCTGAACCAGGCTTCAATGACGACGAGTCCGGCGCGCATATTGTCTTCGGCATTGCAAGGCAGGTTCCTCCTCCGAATTCTTCATAGAAGGTTTTGAACACAAGGATAGTGTCCGGCTCTACAAAACAAGTTCCACATACCACCATAGAGAGAATAATTTTTACACAGATCTGCTGACGTATTCAGCGGCGTGACATCACACCATGGCTAGGCCTTTATTCGAATCGTTTTTTGCTGTCCCACCTCAGCGCATTTAGCGAGGCGGTTTCCTTGGCATGTCTTATCAAAGCGGAGATCGTGCCCCCTTATTCCGGGATCCTCATCAATACGGGCGTGGGTAACCCAACCATGCCTGTTGGCACGCCCCCTCTATCGAAGGCGAGTCCCAAACGGCCACGGGGAGGGCTCTTGGTATTCAACCTCTTTATAACGAGACCAAGGCCTGCTCCTTTCTTTCAATCTCAATCGAGTCCGCCCCTCGCCTCAAGTTCCAACACCCAAAGCTCCAGATTCAGGCGCTTCGGACCTTCGATGATGTCCGGCTCCGACCTGCAAGGCCGGTGGATGCCTTCTTCTATCACAGAAGAAGACGTGCTAAAGCTGAGAGACGCCAGGTATCTAACCGGCAAAATTTCGCATAGGCTGCCTGCCCAAGGGTAGGTTATTCCTACTCCCGAGCCTGGTGAGAGCGTGGTGTTCGTGTCTCACTTCCTTCGGGGTTTAGGCTTCCCGACGGACCCCTTCGTGAGGGGGCTCATGTTTTATTATGGGCTGGAATTCCACGACTTGGATCCGGAGTCCATCCTCCACATCTCATCGTTCATTGTCGTATGCGAAGCCTTCCTCCGCATTACCCCTCACTTCGGATTGTGGCTCAAGACCCTTCAAAGTGGAGCCGAAGATGATCAAGGGGCAGCAGACAGAGTGCGGAGGGGCTGTTATAAGCAAAAATGCTGACGCTCCAAGGCCCGAGGGCTCCTTTCAAGAGGTGCTCGGTTTATGGCAACATGAGTGGTTTTACATCACCGCTCCCAGGGGCACCAAATCGGTGGCGCCACCTGCCTTCCGCCCGGGTCCTCCACAGCGGCTGGCGTCATGGGTCAACAAAGGGCTCGACTGGGGGCCATCCAAGGACGTTCCTCTGCTGTAGGGCCGTATTCGAGACCTCCAAGAGAGAGAGAGAGAGAGAGAGAGAGATCAATCTGGTCGTAGTGGCGCAGGTCATGCTAATTCGGCGCCTTCTGCCCTGCAAACGTCGCCCCCTCCGCCTGTGGGAATTTAATCCGGAGGGACCACAAGCTCTCCAACACTTCATACGCGCGACGCCCGTGGAGATGTATAAACTGTTCTTCGGATCACAAGAGATGTGTCCGGACTTGACCGAGGACGCAGGTCTGAGCTGCAATCGCCCGGATACTCAAGTAAGTAGTCCTGTTCCTGGACACGCTATCCGTACATTTATCATAAACTTGCCCTTTAAAGAGTTGTCCCTTGAACAGGAGTGGATAGCGAAAGCAAAACTAATAAGGTGTCCGGCCCCCCTCCCTGAGACCACGCCGGATCCTGTGTTAACCAAGATGCTGGAGGCTACGCCTTTGGAAGAGGGCAAAGGGGGGAATAGGGAAGCTACTGCCTCCGCGAAGGAGGCTTTCAAGAAAGGGGGGATCGAGAATCCCTCCCTCCAGGGGGAGAAGAGGACCGCTTCTGAAAATCCGGAGGCCAAGGCCTCAAAGCGGGGGAAGAAATCTTCACTAGAGGGTCCTGCACCAGGAGAAGCCCTGGCCACACTATTTCCCCAAGGAAATCAGCCCTCCAGCGAGCCGTAAGTAGAAAGAGGAGTTTTGTAATAAGGGACATCCCTGTTTTTATTTTTGGAGATAACCGAAGTTTTACCTTGTAGTTCGGATCTCAGCCCTTCTCAGCAGAGCTCATCTTCGGGGGATCTTCGTCCGGAGATGATGGAGAGGGAAACGCCTCCATCTGCCGTACCGTCATGCGGGGCGGACGACCCTGAGGTGTCGTCGCGGAGGGTTTCCGCGAGTCCGGCGGGGCCAGGAGGTCCGGCACCAACTGGTGTACGGTCGGAGGAGCTGAAGGATCTGCTCGGGCGAGCGTCTATCTCAGAAGATCACCGTGCGTTGATGGGTACGGTGATTGAAAGGATTTCATCCGCTGAGAGTGGATTGCATGAAGCCGTCATAAGTTTACTGACGGGGTTTGAGGTACGCGAAAATGATATACCTTTTGACAGTTTTGCATATAGAATGCGCCCTGTATAGATAGTAGCCCCTGAGACTCGGTACGTTTTCAAAAGTGACAGCACGCCGAGGATCATAATCTCAGTTGTAAGATGTCGCCTGTCTATATAGGTGGCGGGGCATCCAGTGGCCAGCCGGACTGAGCAATTTGCCAAACTAAAGCGGCAACTTGACGTGGCGGATGGAGACATCGCGCTTGTCAATAAGCGGCTTGACGAGTTACAAGGTATGCAACTTCTTCGCGGACACCTGGTAAGGGAGCTTGACGCCCATGCCTTACAACATGTATGCTTTATGCAGATGGTGCTGCTGCTATGGAGAACCTTCGGGCGGAGCTAGCCCAAGTCAAGGAGCAAGCCAGAAAAAGTGATGCGGCTGCCTTGAGGGCGGCCGAAGAGCTAAAAGCCGAACAGGCTGCTCATTGCCGAAGCAGGGAGGAAATGGCCGAGATGGCCGGGAAGTTGAAGAATGCTACTGACCGCTGCGAGTTTCTTGAAAAAGAACGTCGAGCAGAGCAAGAGGACCTGAAGAAGGCTACCGCCGAAGCCAAGGATGCCTGCTCCACGATGAGAGCTATAAAGGAGGAGCTACATCAAGCCGGGGATATCGCGGCTGGAAAGCCCTTTCTGCTGCGGAGGAAATTTACGGATCCTAAGTATGCTCAGTTGGGCCAGCTGTGGGGTGTGGAGGATGCTTATCTGGATTTGGCGGCGAGTGCCGCAGACGCGGTCGCACACTTCTGAGGCCAAAAGGATCACGGAATGGAAGAGCTTTTTTGGTCGCAGTTCCATAGTCCAGAGCGTCCGCTTCCATTGACCGATCGTTTGGCCGAATGGGCTGAGCTGAATAGGTTGTCCGGACTTGCCATGAAGGATGTCGTGACTCATTTGTGGCCGAGCAGGCCTGAGCCGAAGAGTTATTTTGGCTTGGTGCAGCAGTTCCTTGGTGCAGTGCCGCATATTGATGCAATGAAGCGGTCAGCATGCATAGAGGGTGCGCGGATGGCTCTTGCCCGTGTCAAGACATGCTGGGCGGAGATGAAGGCCACCGATGTTGCATCCCAGGATTCGGACAGAAGCCGAGTACCTGCCGAGCACTATTTTGAGGAAGTCCTGCAGGGCGCTCGTTTAATAGAGACGCAGTGCTCGAAGGATATTATGTTCTAATGACATGTATGATTTGTGAAACGATGTTTCAATATAATATAAGGGCTTTTTATACTTGTGCGTTCAAGTATTGAAATACCTCTTGTGCGGCCGTTAATGTATATGTGTATATAACCTGAAAGATGGTAGTCTTCGGCTTCAGCCCCCACGCACATAGTGCGGGGGTGTTTGCAAAAAAAAGCGCATTTTCACACTTAATCCAACGTCTTGGTCCTGTGAAGGAGGTGATAGCGTAGCAAACTAGGCAACCGGACTATAATGCTTTATCACTTTCACTTAGACATAGGAGTTCGATGGTGGGGCTACTATATAGCCCCTAGGGGCACCGCGCTCTCCGAATTCGGGGTGCGTATGTGCCTGACCAGGAAACGGTCCTTCGTTAATGCGGAGGAATTCTAAACATTCTGGTGGGTCATCGAGTGGTTGACCAGTCTCATGCTATATCATGATAGTCATTTTTCGGCTTTCTCTACTGAGGTGCTCACCAGGCCGAACCGGGGCACAATCGCAGTAGTTCTCCTGGTGTCGCGTTAGCTGATAGAGCGGAACGTAAGGCAGCAAAACACAGGAGCCGGGCAAACCCAACATTTGACCAAAGACATGATTCGGAGCTGATGCATATAAGGCCTAACTCTTGACGCCGAACACTCCCTAAGGTATTCGTGAAGGAAATATGCCCTAGAGGCAATAATAAAGTTATTATTTATTTCCTCATATCATGATACATGTTTATTATTCATGGTAGAATTGTATTAACCGGAAACATGATACATGTGTGAATACATAGACAAACATATAGTCACTAGTATGCCTCTACTTGACTAGCTCATTAATCAAAGATGGTTGTGTTTCCTAACCATAGACATGTGTTGTCATTTGATTAGTGGGATCACATCATTAGAAGAATGATGTGATTGACATGACCCATTCCGTTAGCCTAGCACTTGATTGTTTAGTATACTGCTATTGCTTTCGTCATGACTTATACATGTTCCTGTAACTATGAGAATTATGCAACTCCCGTTTACCGGAGGAACACTTTGGGTACTACCAAACGTCACAACGTAACTGGGTGATTATAAAGGAGTACTACAGGTGTCTCCGAAGGTACATGTTGAGTTGGCGTATTTCGAGATTAGGTTTTGTCACTCCGATCGTCGGAGAGGTATCTCTGGGCCCTCTCGGTAATGCACATCATTATAAGCCTTGCAAGCAATGTGACCAATGAGTTGGTTACGGGATGATGCATTACAGAACGAGTAAAGAGACTTGTCGGTAACGAGATTGAACTAGGTATTGGATACCGACGATCAAATCTCGGGCAAGTAACATACTGATGACAAAGGGAACAACATATGTTGTTATGCGGTTTGACCGATAAAGATCTTTGTAGAATATGTAGGAACCAATATGGGCATCCAGGTTCCGCTATTGGTTATTGACCGAGAATAGTTCTAGGTCATGTCTACATAGTTCTCGAACCCGTAGGGTCCGCATGCTTAACGTTACGATGACAGTTTTATTATGAGTTTATAAGTTTTGATGTACCGAAGTTTGTTCTGAGTCCCGGATGTGATCACGGACATGACGAGGAGTCTCGAAATGGTCGAGACATAAAGATCAATATATTGGAAGCCTATATTTGGACATCGGAATCGTTCCGGGTGAAATCGGCATTTTACCGGAGTACCGGGAGGTTACCGGAACCCCCAGGGGGTTATTGGGCCTACATGGGCCTCGAGGGAGAAGAGGGAAGGAGGCAGGAGGGGCCGCACGCCCCTCCACTTCCTAGTCCGAATAGGACAAGGGAAGGGGGGCGGCGCCCCCCTTCCTTCCCCTCTTCCTCCTCTTTCCCCCCTTCTCCTATTCCAACTAGGAAAGAATGGAGTCCTACTCCCGGTGGGAGTAGGACTCCCCCCTTGGCGCGCCCTCCTTGGCCGGCCGCCTCCTCCCCCCTGGCTCCTTTATATACGGGGGTGGGGGGGCACCCCAAAGACACACAAGTTGATCTACGGATCGTTCCTTAGCCGTGTGCGGTGCCCCCTCCACCATATTCCACCTCGGTCGTATCGTCGCGGAGTTTAGGCGAAGCCCTGCGCCGGTAGAACATCATCACCGTCACCACACCGTCGTGCTGACGGAACTCATCTCCGGAGCTTTGCTGGATCGGAGCCCGGAGATCGTCATCGAGCTGAACGTGTGCTGAACTCGGAGGTGCCGTATGTTCGGTGCTTGGATCGGTCGGATCGTGAAGACGTACGACTACATCAACTGCATTGTCATAACGCTTCCGCTTATGGTCTACGAGGGTACGTGGACGAACACTCTCCCCTCTCGTTGCTATGCCATCACCATGATCTTGCGTGTGCGTAGGAAATTTTTTGAAATTACTACGTTCCCCAACAGTGGCATCCGAGCCTAGGTTTTATGCGTTGATGTTATATGCACGAGTAGAACACAAGTGAGTTATGGGCGATACAAGTCATATTGCTTACCAGCATGTCATACTTTGGTTCGGCGGTATTGTGAGATGAAGCGGCTCGGACCGACATTACGCGTACGCTTACGCGAGACTGGTTTCACCGTTACGAGCACTCGTGCTTAAAGGTGGCTGGTGGGTGTCTGTCTCTCTCACTTTAGCTGAATCGAGTGTGGCTACGCCTGGTCCTTGCAAAGGTTAAAACAACACCAACTTGACGAACTATCGTTGTGGTTTTGATGCGTAGGTAAGAATGGTTCTTGCTAAGCCCGTAGCAGCCACGTAAAATTTGCAACAACAAAGTAGAGGACGTCTAACTTGTTTTTGCAGGGCATGTTGTGATGTGATATGGTCAAGACGTGATGCTATATTTTATTGTATGAGATGATCATGTTTTGTAACCGAAGTTATCGGCAACTGGCAGGAGCCATATGGTTGTCGCTTTATTGTATGAAATGCAAACGCCCTGTAATTGCTTTACTTTATCACTAAGCGGTAGCGATAGTCGTAGAAGCAATAGATGGCGTAATGACAACGATGCTACAATGGAGATCATGGTGTCGCGCCGGTGACGATGGTGATCACGACGGTGCTTCGGAGATGGAGATCACAAGCACAAGATGATGATGGACATATCATATCACTTATATTGATTGCATGTGATGTTTATCCTTTATGCATCTTATCTTGCTTTGATTGATGGTAGCATTTTAAGATGATCTCTCACTAAATAATCAAGAAGTGTTCTCCCTGAGTATGCACCGTTGCGATAGTTCTTCGTGCTGAGACACCACGTGATGATCGGGTGTGATAGGCTCTACGTTCAAATACAACGGGTGCAACACAGTTGCACACGCGGAATGCTCAGGTCATACTTGACGAGCCTAGCATATACAGATATGGCCTCGGAACACGGAGACCGAAAGGTCGAACGTGAATTATATAGTAGATATGATCAACATAGTGATGTTCACCATTGAAACTACTCCATCTCACGTGATGATCAGACATGGTTTAGTTGATATGGATCACGTGATCACTTAGATGACTAGAGAGATGTCTGTCTAAGTGGGAGTTCTTAAGTAATATGATTAATTGAACTTAAATTTATCATGAACTTAGTACCTGATAGTATTCTGCTTGTCTATGTTTGTTTGTAGATAGATGGCTCGTGTTGTTGTTCCGTTGAATTTTAAATGCGTTCCTTGAGAAAGCAAAGTTGAAAGATGATGGTAGCAATTACACGGACTGGGTCCATAACCTGAGGATTATCCTCATTGCTGCACAGAAAAGTTACGTCCTGGAAGCACCGCTGGGTGCCAGGCCTGCTGCTGATGCAACTGACGATGTTAAGAACGTCTGGCAGAGCAAAGCTGATGACTACTCGATAGTTCAGTGTGCCATGCTTTACGGCTTAGAACCGGGTCTTCAAAGACGTTTTGAACGTCATGGAGCATATGAGATGTTCCAGGAGTTGAAGTTAATATTTGAAGCAAATGCCCGGATTGAGAGATATGAAGTCTCCAATAAGTTCTACAGCTGCAAGATGGAGGAGAATAGTTCTGTCAGTGAACACATACTCAAAATGTCTGGGTATAATAATCACTTGATTCACCGGGAGTTAATCTTCCTGATGATAGTGTCATTGACAGAATTCTCCAATCACTGCCACCAAGCTACAAGAGCTTCGTGATGAACTATAACATGCAAGGGTCAAGACTATTCTCGAGCTCTTCGTAATGCTAAAAGCTGCGGAGGTAGAAATCAAGAAGGAGCATCAAGTGTTGATGGTATGATCAAAATAGTGATGTTCACCATTGAAACTACTCCATCTCATGTGATGATCGGACATGGTTTAGTTGATATGGATCACGTGATCACTTAGATGACTAGAGAGATGTCTGTCTAAGTGGGAGTTCTTAAGTAATATGATTAATTGAACTTAAATTTATCATGAACTTAGTACCTGATAGTATTTTGCTTGTCTATGTTTGTTTGTAGATAGATGGCTCGTGCTGTTGTTCCGTTGAATTTTAAATGCGTTCCTTGAGAAAGCAAAGTTGAAAGATGATGGTAGCAATTACGCGGACTGGGTCCGTAACCTGAGGATTATCCTCATTGCTGCACAGAAAAGTTAAGTCCTGGAAGCACCGCTGGGTGCCAGGCCTGCTGCTGATGCAAGTGACGACGTTAAGAACGTTTGGAAGAGCAAAGCTGATGACTACTTGATAGTTCAGTGTGCCATGCTTTACGGCTTAGAACCGGGTCTTCAACGACGTTTTGAACGTCATGGAGCATATGAGATGTTCCAGGAGTTGAAGTTAATATTTCAAGCAAATGCTCGGATTGAGAGATATGAAGTCTGCAATAAGTTCTACAGCTGCAAGATGGAGGAGAATAGTTCTGTCAGTGAACACATACTCAAAATGTCTGGGTATAATAATTACTTGATTCAACTGGGAGTTAATCTTCCTGATGATAGTGTCATTGACAGAATTCTCCAATCACTGCCACCAAGCTACAAGAGCTTCGTGATGAACTATAACATGCAAGGGATGAACAAGACTATTCCCGAGCTCTTCGTAATGCTAAAAGCTGCGGAGGTAGAAATCAAGAAGGAGCATCAAGTGTTGATGGTATGATCAACATAGTGATGTTCACCATTGAAACTACTCCATCTCACGTGATGATCGGACATGGTTTAGTTGATATGGATCACGTGATCACTTAGATGACTAGAGAGATGTCTGTCTAAGTGGGAGTTCTTAAGTAATATGATTAATTGAACTTAAATTTATCATGAACTTAGTACCTGATAGTATTTTGCTTGTCTATGTTTGTTTGTAGATAGATGGCTCGTGCTGTTGTTCCGTTGAATTTTAAATGCGTTCCTTGAGAAAGCAAAGTTGAAAGATGATGGTAGCAATTACACGGACTGGGTCCGTAACCTGAGGATTATCCTCATTGCTGCACAGAAAAGTTACGTCCTGGAACCACCGCTGGGTGCCAGGCCTACTGCTGATGCAACTAACGACGTTAAGAACGTCTGGCAGAGCAAAGCTGATGACTACTCGATAGTTCAGTGTGCCATGCTTTACGGCTTAGAGCCGGGTCTTCAACGACGTTTTGAACGTCATGGAGCATATGAGATGTTCCAGGAGTTGAAGTTAATATTTCAAGCAAATGCCCGGATTGAGAGATATGAAGTCTGCAATAAGTTCTACAGCTGCAAGATGGAGGAGAATAGTTCTGTCAGTGAACACATACTCAAAATGTCTGGGTATAATAATCACTTGATTCAACTGGGAGTTAATCTTCCTGATGATAGTGTCATTGACAGAATTCTCCAATCACTGCCACCAAGCTACAAGAGCTTCGTGATGAACTATAACATGCAAGGGATGAACAAGACTATTCCCGAGCTCTTCGCAATGCTAAAAGCTGCGAAGGTAGAAATCAAGAAGGAGCATCAAGTGTTGATGGTTAACAAGACCACCAGTTTCAATAAAAAGGGCAAAGGGAAGAAGAAGGGGAACTTCAAAAAGAACAGCAAGCAAGTTGCTGCTCAAGAGAAGAAACCCAAGTCTGGACCTAAGCCTGAAACTGAGTGCTTCTACTGCAAGCAGATTGGACACTAGAAGCGGAACTGCCCCAAGTATTTGGCGGATAAGAAGGATGGCAAAGTGAACAAAGGTATATGTGATATACATGTTATTGATGTGTACCTTATTAATGCTCGCAGTAGCACCTGGGTATTTGATACTGGTTCTGTTGCTAATATTTGCAACTCGAAATAGGGACTACGGATTAAGAGAAGATTGGCTAAGGACGAGGTGATGATGCGCGTGGGAAATGGTTCCAAAGTCGATGTGATCGCGGTCGGCATGCTACCTCTACATCTACCATCGGGATTAGTTTTAGACCTAAATAATTGTTATTTGGTGCCAGCGTTGAGCATGAACATTATATCTGGATCTTGTTTGATGCGAGACGGTTATTCATTTAAATCAGAGAATAATGGTTGTTCTATTTATATGAGTAATATCTTTTATGGTCATGCACCTTTGAAGGATGGTCTATTTTTATTGAATCTCGATAGTAGTGATACACATATTCATAGTGTTGAAACCAAAAGATGCAGAGTTGATAACGATAGTGCAACTTATTTGTGGCACTGCCGTTTGGGTCATATCGGTGTAAAGCGCATGAAGAAACTCCATACTGATGGGCTTTTGGAATCACTTGATTATGAATCACTTGGTACTTGCGAACCGTGCCTTATGGGCAAGATGACTAAAACGTCGTTCTCCGGAACTATGGAGCGGGCAACTGATTTGTTGGAAATCATACATACCGATGTTTGTGGTCCAATGAATGTTGAGGCTCGCGGCGGATATCGTTATTTTCTTACCTTCACAGATGATTTGAGCAGATATGGGTATATCTACTTAATGAAACACAAGTCTGAAACATTTGAAAAGTTCAAAGAATTTCAGAGTGAAGTGGAAAATCATCGTAACAAGAAAATAAAGTTTCTACGATCTGATCGTGGAGGAGAATATTTGAGTTACGAGTTTGGTCTACACTTGAAACAATGCGGAATAGTTTCACAACTCACGCCACCCGGAACACCACAATGAAATGGTGTGTCCGAACGTCGTAATCGTACTTTACTAGATATGGCGCGATCTATGATGTCTCTTACTGATTTACCGCTATCGTTTTGGGGTTATGCTTTAGAGACGGCCGTATTCACGTTAAATAGGGCACCATCAAAATCCGTTGAGACGACTCCTTATGAACTGTGGTTTGGCAAGAAACCAAAGTTGTCGTTTCTTAAAGTTTGGGGCTGCGATGCTTATGTGAAGAAACTTCAACCAGATAAGCTCGAACCCAAATCGGAGAAATGTGTCTTCATAGGATACCCAAAAGAGACTATTGGGTACACCTTCTATCACAGATCTGAGGGCAAGATTTTCGTTGCTAAAATCGGATCCTTTCTAGAGAAGGAGTTTCTCTCGAAAGAAGTGAGTGGGAGGAAAGTAGAACTTGATGAGATAACTGTATCTACTCCCTTATTGGAAAGTAGTTACAGGAACCGGTTCTTGTGATGAACTACTTGAAACAATAAATGGATCTTTAAGAAGAAGACTGACGCTGATGGTAATGTATCTGTCTATAAAGCTCGACTTGTTGCGAAAGGTTTTCGACAAGTTCAAGGAGTTGACTACGATGAGACTTTCTCACCCGTAGCGATGCTTAAGTCTGTCCCAATCATGTTAGCTATTGCTGCATTTCATGATTATGAAATTTGGCAAATGGATGTCAAAACTGCATTCTTGAATGGATTTCTGGAAGAAGAGTTGTATATGATGCAGCCAGAAGGTTTTGTTGATCCAAAAGGTGCTAACAAAGTGTGCAATCTCCAGCGTTCCATTTATGGACTGGTGCAAGCATCTCGGAGTTGGAATAAACGCTTTGATAGTGTGATCAAAGCATATGGTTTTATACAGACTTTTGGAGAAGCCTGTATTTACAAGAAAGTGAGTGGGAGCTCTGTAGCATTTCTGATATTATATGTAGATGACATATTATTAATTGGAAATGATATAGAATTTCTGGATAGCATAAAGGGATACTTGAATAAAAGTTTTTCAATGAAAGACCTCGGTGAAGCTGCTTACATATTGGGCATCAAGATCTATAGAGATAGATCAAGACGCTTAATAGGACTTTCACAAAGCACATACCTTGACAAAATTTTGAAAAAGTTCAATATGGATCAGGCAAAGAAAGGGTTCTTGCCTGTGCTACAAGGTGTGAAGTTGAGTCAAACTCAATGCCCGGCCACAGTAGAAGATAGAGAGAAAATGAAAGATGTTCCCTATGCTTCAGCCATAGGCTCTATCATGTATGCAATGATGTGTAGCAGACCTGATGTATGCTTAGCAATAAGCTTGGCAGGAAGGTACCAAAGTAATCCAGGAGTGGATCACTGGACAACGGTCAAGAACATCCTGAAATACCTGAAAAGGACTAAGGATATGTTTCTCGTATATGGAGGTGACAAAGAGCTAGTCATAAATGGTTACGTCGATGCAAGCTTTGACACTGATCCGGACGATTCTAAATCGCAAACCGGATACGTGTTTTTATTAAATAGTGGAGCTGTAAGTTGGTGCAGTTCTAAACAAAGCGTCGTGGCGGGATCTACATGTGAAGCGGAGTACATAGCTTCTTCTGAAGCAGCAAATGAAGGAGTCTGGATGAAGGAGTTCGTTTCCGATCTAGGTGTCATACCTAGTGCACCGGGACCAATGAAGATCTTCTATGACAATACTGGTGCAATTGCCTTGGCAAAGGAATCCAGATTTCACAAGAGGACCAAGCACATCAAGAGACGCTTCAATTCCATTCGGGACCAAGTCCAAGTGGGAGACATAGAGATTTGCAAGAAACATACGGATCTGAATGTTGCAGACCCGTTGACTAAGCCTCTCTCACGAGCAAAACATGATCAGCACCAAGACTCCATGGGTGTTAGAATCATTACTATGTAATCTAGATTATTGACTCTAGTGCAAGTGGGAGACTGAAGGAAATATGCCCTAGAGGCAACAATAAAGTTATTATTTATTTCCTCATATCATGATAAATGTTTATTATTCATGCTAGAATTGTATTAACCGGAAACATGATACATGTGTGAATACATAGACAAACATATAGTCACT
This sequence comes from Triticum timopheevii, assembly GCA_963921465.1. NCBI lineage: Eukaryota > Viridiplantae > Streptophyta > Magnoliopsida > Poales > Poaceae > Triticum > Triticum timopheevii. The sequence continues at coordinate 144,249,806 of OY997272.1, forward strand.
AGTATGCCTCTACTTGACTAGCTCATTAGTCAAAGATGGTTGTGTTTCCTAACCATAGACATGTGTTGTCATTTGATTAGTGGGATCACATCATTAGAAGAATGATGTGATTGACATGACCCATTCCGTTAGCCTAGCACTTGATCGTTTAGTATACTGCTATTGCTTTCTTCATGACTTATACATGTTCCTGTAACTATGAGAATTATGCAACTCCCGTTTACCGGAGGAACACTTTGGGTACTACCAAACGTCACAACGTAACTGGGTGATTATAAAGGAGTAATACAGGTGTCTTCGAAGGTACATGTTGAGCTGGCGTATTTCGAGATTAGGTTTTGTCACTCCGATCATCGGAGAGGTATCTCTGGGCCCTCTCGGTAATGCACATCATTATAAGCCTTGCAAGCAATGTGACCAATGAGTTTGTTACGGGATGATGCATTATAGAACAAGTAAAGAGACTTGCCGGTTACGAGATTGAACTAGGTATTAGATACCGACGATCAAATCTCGGGCAAGTAACATACCAATGACAAAGGGAACAACGTATGTTGTTATGCGGTTTGACCGATAAAGATCTTCGTAGAATATGTAGGAACCAATATGGGCATCCAGGTTCCGCTATTGGTTATTGACCGAGAATAGTTCTAGGTTATGTCTACATAATCTCGAACCCGTAGGGTCCGCATGCTTAACATTACGATGACCGTTTTATTATGAGTTTATAAGTTTTGATGTACCGAAGTTTGTTCGGAGTCCCGGATGTGATCACGGACATGACGAGGAGTCTCGAAATGGTCGAGACATAAAGATCGATATATTGGAAGCCTATATTTGGACATCGGAATCGTTCCGGGTGAAATCGGCATTTTACCGGAGTACCGGGAGGTTAACGGAACCCCCCAGGGGGTTATTGGGCCTACATGGGCCTCGAGGGAGAAGAGGGAAGGAGGCAGGAGGGGGCCGCACACCCCTCCCCTTCCTAGTCCGAATAGGACAAGGGAAGGGGGGCGACGCCCCCCCCTTCCTTCCCCTCTTCCTCTTCTTTCCCCCCTTCTCCTATTCCAACTAGGAAAGAATGGAGTCCTACTCCCGGTGGGAGTAGGACTCCCCCCTTGGCGCACCCTCCTTGGCCGGCCGCCTCCTCCCCCCTAGATCCTTTATATACGGGGGCGAGGGGGGGAGGCACCCCAAAGACACACAAGTTGATCTATGGATCGTTCCTTAGCCGTGTGCGGTGCCCCCTCCACCATATTCCACCTCGGTCGTATCGTCGCGGAGTTTAGGCGAAGCCCTGCGCCGGTAGAACATCATCACCGTCACCACGCCGTCGTGCTGACAGAACTCATCTCCGGAGCTTTGCTGGATCGGAGCCCGGAGATCGTCATCAAGCTGAACGTGTGCTGAACTCGGAGGTGCCGTACGTTCGGTGCTTGGATCGGTCGGATCGTGAAGACGTACGACTACATCAACCGCGTTGTCATAACGCTTCCGCTTACGGTCTACGAGGGTACGTGTGAGGGAGTCCTGGACTAGGGGGTGTCCGGACAGCCGGACTATCATCGTCCGCCGGACTCCAAGACTATGAAGATACAAGATTGAAGACTTCGTCCCGTGTCCGGATGGGACTTTCCTTGGCGTGGAAGGCAAGCTTGGCGATACGGATATGTAGATCTCCTACCATTGTAACCGACTCTCTGTAACCCTAGCCCTCTCCGGTGTCTATATAAACCTGAGGGTTTTAGTCCGTAGGACACAACAACCATTACAACAATCATACCATAGGCTAGCTTCTAGGGTTTAGCCTCCTTGATCTCGTGGTAGATCCACTCTTGTACTACCCATATCATCAATATCAATCAAGTAGGAGTAGGGTTTTACCTCCATCGAGAGGGCCCGAACCTGGGTAAAAACATCGTGTCCCTTGTCTCCTGTTACCATCTGCCTAGACGCACAGTTCGGGACCCCCTACCCAAGATCCGCCGGTTTTGACACCGACATTGGTGCTTTCATTGAGAGTTCCTCTGTGTCGTCACCGATAGGCTTGATGGCTTCTCCAATCAACAACAACGCCGTCCAGGGTGAGACCTTTCTCCCCGGACAGATCCTCGTATTCGGCGGCTTCGCACTGCGGGCCAATTCACTTGGCCATCTGGAGCACATCGAAAGCTACGCCCCTGGCCATCAGGTCAGGTTCGGAAGCCTAAACTTCACGGCCGACATCTGCGGGGACTTGATCCTCGACGGACTCGAGCCACTACCGAGCGCGCCGCGCTGTCACGATGGGCATGATTTAGCTCTGCCGCCGGACAGTGCCCTGATGGCCGCACACGAATCCGCTCTGACCCTAAGTTCGGAGCCGATCACGCAGATCGAGGACGGGTGGCTGGACACCGCCTCGGCGGCTGCGACTCCCACGGCGATGGAGCCGAACACTGACCTTGTCCCTTATAAAGCTCGTGACTCCGAGGTGCCGGACTCCCTGCCGGACTCCGAACCTCCTGCGCCCCTGCCAATCGAATCCGATTGGGCGCCGATCATGGAGTTCACCGCCGCGGACATCTTTTAGCACTCACCCTTTGGCGACATCCTAAATTCACTAAAGCATCTCTCGCTATCCAGGGAGCCCTGGCCGGACTACGGCCAGGATGGTTGGGATGCGGACGACGAAGAAATTCAAAGCCCACCCACCACCCACTTTGTAGCCACTGTCGATGATCTAACCGACATGCTAGATTACGACTCTGAAGACATCGACGGTATGGACGACGATGCCGAAAATGATCAAAAACCAGCGCTCACCGAGCACTATAAGGCCACCCCAACCCATGTTGTACATATGGTGGACACCCCAAAAGGAAGCGATAACGAGGAACAACGGGGCGCGGCAAAGGATAATCCCGCCGATAAACAACCAAAACAGCGACGCAGACGCCGCCCTAAGTCCCGCCTCGACAAAAACAGCATTCCTAATGACCCAACAATAGAGCAGGGCAAACCAGTGGACGACGAACATGCAACCAAGCAACCGTCCGAACAGGACAAATCGGATAATCAATCCATGCCCGGCGAAACCAATAGTCCGGACGACCTCCCGCCGAACACACCACTGGAGCACAAGAACCTTCACAAAAGACTCGTCGCCACTGCAAGAAGTCTGAAGAAGGAAAAACGGAAGCTCAAAACAGCGGAAGACATACTCAGAATGAGATGGAGCAAAGTACTCAAGACCGTAGACAAATATAGCAATGGCCATCAAACAAAGAGCTACCCCAAGCGCAAGCTGCTGCCAGAATTTGATGAGGAAGCCATAGAGCCCCTACAGTCAAAAAAGAAAGAGGCCACCTGGCCGGATAGACGGCCAGATGATAGGCCAAAAGCGACAAGCGACGCCGCACTCAAGCCGACTCATCACCCTGGGAAAACAGATGGCCCAGCCAGGTCCGTTTACGGGCCAAAAAAGAGGGCCCCAGGAAGCAACACAACACGCCAAGTGTTCGAAGACAGCGGCACACCCAAATACAGAGGCGCCGCACACCCACTATGTTTTACTGATGAGGTGCTGGATCATGAATTTCCAGTAGAATTCAAACCCATAAACATAGAGGCATACGACGGAACAACAGACCCCAGAGTCTGGATAGAAGATTACATACTACACATACACATGGCTAGAGGAGATGATCTCCATGCCATCAAATATCTACCCCTCAAGCTCAAAGGGCCGGCCCGACATTGGCTCTAAAGCCTCCCAGAAAACACTATTGGAAGTTGGGAAGAGCTTGAGGACGCGTTTAGAGCAAATTTTCAAGGGACTTATGTCCGCCCTCCGGATGCAGACGATCTAAGTCACATAACTCAACAGCCCGGAGAGTCATCGCGCAAATTCTAGAACAAGTTCCTCACCAAAAAGAACCAAATAGTCGACTGTCCGGACGCGGAAGCCTTAGCAGCTTTTAAACACAACGTCCGTGACGAATGGCTCGCCAGACACCTCGGCCAAGAAAAGCCGAGGACAATGGCCGCGCTAACAAGCCTCATGACCCGCTTTTGCGCGGGGGAGGACAGCTGGCTAGCAAGATGCAGCACCAGCGACCCGAGTACATCCAAGATCAGAGATGGAAACGGAAAATCACGGCGTAGAAAGGATCAGCGTCGGAATAAAGAAAAAATCCCAAAGAATACGGCGGTCAACGCCGGATTCAAAAGCTCGCGGCCAAACAGTAAAACACTGCCTCTTAGGGACAGCAGTGATGAGCTATCCAACTTAAACAAAATTTTGGATCGGATATGTCAAATCCACAGTACCTCCGGAAGGCCTGCAAACCACACCCACCGAGATTGTTGGGTTTTTAAACAGTCCGGCAGACTCAACGCCGAACACAAGGGGCTCGACGCGCCAAGCGAGGACGATGACGAACCTCACCAGCAGAGCACCGGAAAACAAAAGACTTTCCCACAAGGAGTCAAAGCAGTAAACTCACTTCATGTGATAGTACGGAAAACAATGCGGCACCCGCTAAGATAGGCGTCGCACGGTCCACCCCAGCGGAACCTCGAGATTGGATGTCAAAACCAATCACTTTTGACCACCTGGATTATTCCAGGAGCATCCAAAATGCAGGATGGACTGCTCTGATATTGGATCCTATAATCGACGAACTGCGATTTACACAAGTCCCGATTGACGGCGGCAGTGATTTAAACCTGCTATATCCGAACACAATCCGCAAGTTGGGGATAGACCTTACTAAAATTCGACATAGCCGCACTTCCTTTAAAGGAGTGACGCCATGCCCTTACGCCAAGTGCACATGCTCCTTATTACTAGAAGTTGTGTTCGGGTCACCGGACAACTTCCGACGCGAAACGCTAACCTTTCATGTCGCCCCATTCAAAAGTAGCTATCAAGCACTATTGGGACGTGAAGCTTTTGCCCGCTTTAACACAATACCACATTACGCGTCTCTTACACTTAAAATGCCCGGTCCATGTGGCATCATTTCATTAAGAGGGTCATTCAAAGACCCCGGACACGGCTAGACGAGTCCGGCATAAATAAGCTAGGGGCTCCCTAGCCGCACACCCCTTCACAAGGGGCTGTGCATATAAGCAACAATGAGCCAATATAGGCTCAGCTTTATTTATTTACTAATATTTCAATTTTTTATACACTTTTCGCACGATTTCTTTTCAAACTAAGTTCCTCTCTTTTTACAGATGAACAACGTGCACACCCGTCCAGGATAACGACACAACGGAGACACAGGCGCAGACGTGCAGTAGGGACCCGTTGCAAGGATTCTTTCTAGATTAAGACCCTGCGTAAACCTTTTTTACTGTCTCTTGTTACTACAATCCCCTGGTTTTTCATGATAACCAGAGAGGAGACTGACGTTTTGGCATCGGCCGCGTCAGAGGACCTTGCCCGTACCTGGACACTAGGGGCTTAGGGCATTGTTCGGCCCGTTATTATAAAGACCGAACACCTTAGGGAGTGTTCGGCATCTCGAGTTAGGCCTTATATGCATCAGCTCCGAATCATGTCTTTGGTCAAATGTTGGGTTTGCCCGGCTCCTGTGTTTTGCTGCCTTACGTTCCGTATCATCGGCTAACGCGGCACCAGGAGAACTACTGCGATTGTGCCCCAGTTCGGCTGGGCGAGCACCTCAGTAGAGAAAGCCGAAAACTGACTGTCATGATACAGCGAGAGACTGGTCAACCACTCGATCGACCAGGGGCTATATCGTAGCCCCACCCTCGAACTCCAATGGCTAAGTGAAAGTGATAAAGCATTATAGTCCAGTTGCCTCGTTTGCTACGCTACCACCTCCTTAACAGGACCGAGACGTCAGATTAAGTGTGAAAATGCGCTTTTTTTGCGAACACCCCCGCACCTTGTGCGTGGGGGCTGAAGCCGACGACTGCAATCTTTCAGGTTATACACACGTATACGTAAACAGCCACATAGGAGATATTTCAATACTTGAACGCACAAGTTTAAAAAGCGCCTACATCATAAACATTGTTTTACAAAATAAAACGTTCATTTGAACGTGACATTTTTTGAGCACTGCGACTCTATTACACGAGCAACACGCAGAACTTCCCCAAAATAGTGCTCGGCGGGTAACCGGCTCTCGTCCGAACCATGGGTCGCAACAGCAGTGGCATCCATCTCTGTCCAATGTGTCTTCACACGGGCGAGTGCCATCCGTGCACCCTCTATGCAAGCCGACCGCTTCATCGCCTTGATATGCGGCACCGCCCCAAGAAATTGCTGCAATAAGCCAAAATAGCTCTTCGGCTTGGGCCTATCCGGCCAGACATGAGTCACGATATCCGTCATGGCAAGCCCGGACAACCTATTCAGCTCAGCCCACTCGGCCAACCGGTCGGTCAGCGGAAGTGAACGCTCTGGACTATGGAATTGAGACCAAAACAGCTCTTCCGTCTTGTGATCCTTCTGGCTCCGGAAGTGCACAATGGCATCCGCCACACTCGCTGCTAAGTCCATATAAGGATCCTCCGGACCCCACAGTTGGCCAAGTTGAGCATACTTTGGATCCGTAAACCTTCGGCGCAGCAAAAAGGGCTTGCCAGCCACAATGTCTCCGGCTTGGCGCAGCTCCTCCTTTATAGCCTGCATTGCAGAACGGGCATCCTTGGCTTCGGCGGTGGCCTTCCCCAGGTCTTCTCGCTCCGATAGGCGCTCCTTTTCAAGAGCCTCATTGCGGTCGGTAGCATCCTTCAACTTAACGGCCATTTCGGCCATCTCTTCCCTGCTTTGGCAGTGTGCAGCCTTTTCGGCTTCTAACTCCCCAGCCGCCCTTGAGGCAGCCGCATTACTCCTTCTGGCTTGCTCCTTGGCTTGAGCAAGTTCTGCCCAAAGGCTCTCCATAGCAGCGGCACCATCTGCGTCAAGCACAAAATATTGTAAGAAGTGTGCTTTGGCTCCCTTAATAGGTGACTGCGAAGAAAAAGCTTACCTTGCGACTCGTCAAGTCACCTGTTGATTAGCGCGATGTCCGCATCCGCAACATCGAGTTGCGGCTTTAGTTCAGCAACTCCATCAGTCCGGCTGGCCCCCGGACAATCCGCCACCTGCATAGGAACGGCGAAGATTGAAACCTGCGATTTAGATCCTCGGCACGCTGTCGCTTTCGACAACCTACCGAGTCTCAGGCGCTACTATCTATACAGGGCGCACTTTATGTGTAAAACTGTCAAAAGGTGTCATTTTTACGTACCTCAAACCCCGCCAGCAAACTCCTGACGGCATTATGCAATCCGCTTTCAGCGGATGAAATCCTCCCAATCACCGTACTCATCAATGCACGGTGATCTTCTGAGATGGACGCCCTCTCAAGTAGATCCTTCAGCTCACCCGGCCGAACTCTAGTCAGCGCCGAACTCTTTGGCTCTGCCGGGCTCGGGGATACCCTCCGTGATGACACTTCAAGCTCGTCCGCCCTATCCGACGGCGCAGCAGACGGAGGCGTCTCGCTGTCCACCATCTCCGGACGAAGGTCCCCCGAAGACGAGCTCATCTGAGAAGGTCGGAGATCCGAACTACAAGGTAAAAACTTCGGTTATCCTCAGAAGTACAAATAGGGATGTCTCTTATCACCGAACTCCCTTCTTTCTACTTACGGCTCGCTGGAGGGCTGATTCTTTAGGAGAGACTGTGCGCCCGGGACCTCCCCGGACGCAGGACCCTCCGGTGAAGATCTCTTCCCCCGCTTAGGGGCTTTGCCTCCGGGTCTCTGGAGGCGGTCCTCTTCTCCCCCTGGAGGGAGGGATTCTCGATCCCCCCTTCTTCAAGCGCCTCCTTGAGTGAGGCGGTAGCTCCCCTATCTTCCCCTTCGCCTTCTTCTGAAGGCGCAACCTCCAACATCCTGACCAGCACGGGATCCGGCGCGGTCTCTGGGAGGGGGGCCGGACACCGTATCAGCTTTGCTTGCGCTATCCACTCCTGTCAAAGGGTAACGGGTTAAAAGGTGAATCATAGAAAGACAAACAGACGGTTTGTCCGGACTGGAGCTACTTACTTGTGTATCCGGCCGATTGCAGCTTAGGCCGGCATCTTCGGTCAATTCCGGACACGCCACTCGTGGTCCGAAGAATAATTTGTACATCTCCACGGGTGTCATACCCATGAAGTGTTGAAGAATTCGTGGTCCTTCCGGGTTAAACTCCCACAGCCGAAGAGGGCGGCGTTTGCAGGGCAGGAGACGCCTAATCAGCATGACCTGCATTACCACTACCAGATCGATCTCCCTCGCTTGGAGGTCTCGAATCCGGCCCTACAGTAGGGGCACGTCCTTTGGCGGCCCCTAGTTGAGCCCTTGGTTGACCCACAACATCAACCGTCGTGGAGGTCCCGAGCGGAATAAGGGCGGCGACTTCTGCCTGCTGCCCTTCGGAGCGGTGATATAGAACCACTCCCGCTGCCACAAGCCGAGCTCCTCTTGGAAGGAGCCCTCGGGCCACGGGGCATCGGCCCTCTTGCTTACGGCCGCCCCGCCGCACTCTGCTTGACGCCCCCCGATCATCTTCGGCTCCACATTGAAGGTCTTCAGCCACAAGCCGAAGTGGGGGGTGACGCGGAGGAAGGCTTCGCAGACAACAATAAATGCGGAAATATGGAGGATGGACTCCGGGGCCAAGTCGTGGAAATCCAACCCATAGTAGAACATGAGCCCTCTCACGAAAGGATCCGTCGGGAAGCCTAAACCCCGACGGAGGTGGGAAACAAAGACGACGTACTCGCCGGGCTCGGGGGTGGGTATGGCCTGCCCTTCGGTGGGCAACCTGTGTGAAACCTCATAGGACAGGTACTTGGCCTCTCGCAGCTTTAGCACGTCCTCCTCCGTGACGGAGGAGGGCATCCACCGGCCCTGAAGGTCGGAGCCGGACATTGTTGAGGGTCCGAAGCGCTCGAATCTGGGGCTCTGGGTGCTGGAACCTGGAGCAAGGAGAAGATTCGATGGGAGATTGAAGAAAAGAAACGAGCCTTGGTCCCATTATAAAGAGGGAGAATACCAAGAGCCGTCCTCGTGACCGTTCGGGACTCGCCTTCGATAGAGGGGCGTGGCGACGGGCGCGGTTGGGTTACCCACGTCCGTATTGATGAGAATCCCGGAATAAGGGGAACACGATCTCTGCTTTGACAAGACGTGCCAAGGAAACCGCTTCGCTAAACGCGCTGAGGTGGTATAATAAAAAACGATTCAAGTAAAGGCTTGGTAGTGGTGTGACGTCATGCCACGAAACACGTCAGTAGATTGAACTTGTGCACATATTATTCTCTCTACGGCGGAATGTGGAATTTATTTTGCAGAGCCGGACACTATCCTGGTGTTCACAATCTTCTATGGATTATTTGGAGGAGGAACCCGCCTTGCAATGCCGAACATTATGCGCGCTGGACTCATCGTCATTGAAGCCAGGTTCAGGGGCTACTGAGGGAGTCCTGGACTAGGGGGTGTCCGGACAGCCGGACTATCATCGTCCGCCGGACTCCAAGACTATGAAGATACAAGATTGAAGACTTCGTCCCGTGTCCGGATGAGACTTTCCTTGGCGTGGAAGGCAAGCTTGGCGATACGGATATGTAGATCTCCTACCATTGTAACCGACTCTGTGTAACCCTAGCCCTCTCCGGTGTCTATATAAACTGGAGGGTTTTAGTCCGTCGGACACAACAACCATTACAACAATCATACCATAGGCTAGCTTCTAGGGTTTAGCCTCCTTGATCTCGTGGTAGGGTTTTACCTCCATCGAGAGGGCCCAAACTTGGGTAAAAACATCGTGTTGCTTGTCTCCTGTTACCATCCGCCTAGACGCACAGTTCGGGACCCCCTACCCGAGATCCGCCGGTTTTGACACCGACAACGTGGACGAACACTCTCCCCTCTCGTTGCTATGCCATCACCATGATCTTGCGTGTGCGTAGGAATTTTTTTGAAATTACTACGTTCCCCAACAATTCGGTCTTTATGAAAATGGGCAGAACAATGCCCTAAGCCCCTAGTGTCCAGGTATGCGCAAAAGTTTCTGACACGGCCGATGCCAAAACGCCAGCCTCCTCCTCTGTTATAGCAAGAAACCGGGGGATGTGTATCAACAAGAGACAGTAAAAAAGGTTTACGTAGGGTCTTAATCTGAAAAGAATCCTAGCAACGGGTCCCTACTGCATGTCTGCACCTGTGTCTCCATTGTGTCGTATCCTGGACGGGTGTAGCACGGTGTTCATCTGTAAAAGAGAAGAACTTAGTTGGAAAAAAGGATCGTGCGAAAAATGTATTTTAAAATAAACAGAGTATGATTCAAAAAATGATTAAAATTGAGCTTTATTGTCTCTTGTTGTACATGCATGGAGCCCCTTGTAAGGGGGTACGCGGCTAGTAAGCCCCTTGTTTATTTATACCGGACTCGCCTAACCGTGTCCGGGGTCTAAATGACCTGTTTAGGTGCTTTGATCAGCAAAGCCGGATTAGTGTGTGGCTGTCAAAGCAGCCTCATGTTCTTCCATATTCGAGGAACACTCGAAGTTTCCCTTTAATGAGATGATGCCGCATGGACCGGGCATTTTAAGTGTAAGAGATGCGTAATGTGGTATTGCGTTAAAGCGGGCGAAAGCTTCACGTCCCAATAGTGCTTGATAGCTACTTTTAAATGGGGCGATGTCACGCCCAATATGCGACCCTATCCAAAAGGAACTCGAAGGTCCCACCAAGGATAGACCCGCATATTGAAATGCTTTTGCAAGGTGGATATCATTACATCAACATTACATAATAGTGGGGATACATACAAAAGGCAAACAATGCCACATGAATACAACAATACAACATACAAGAACAACATCCGACTACGGGTGAATCATAAACAGAAACTCAAACGACATCCACCCTGCTAGCCCAGGCTGCCGACCTGGAACCTATCCCCTGATCGAAGAAGCAGAAGAAGAAACTCAACGCAAGCAAGCATCGCTCTCGCGTCATGATCATCGCAACATGTACCTGCAACTGTTGTTGTAGTAATCTGTGAGCCACGAGGACTCAGCAATCCCATTACCATGGGTATCAAGACTAGCAAAGCTTAATGGGAAAGGAAGGGGTAAAGTGGTGAGGTTGCAGCAGCGGCTAAGCAAGTATGGTGGCTAACATACGCAAAGAAGAGCGAGAAGAGAGCAAGCGGAACGGTCGTGAAGCTAGCAATGATCAAGAGGTGATCCTGAACACCTACTTACGTCAAACCTAACCCAGAAACCGTGTTCACTTCCCGGACTCCGCCGAGAAGAGACCATCACGGCTACACACACGGTTGATGCGTTTTAATTCGGATCTGGTGTCAAGTTATCTACAACCGGACATTAACAAATTCCCATCTGCCACATAACCGCGGGCACGGCTCTCGAAAGTTTATACCCTGCAGGGGTGTCCCAACTTAGCCCATGACAAGCTCTCGCGATCAACGAAGGAATAGACCTTCTCCCAGGAAGACCCGATCAGTCTCGGAATCCCGGTTTACAAGACATTTCGACAATGGTAAAACAAGACTAGCAAAGCCGCCCGATGCGCCGACAATCCCGATAGGAGCTGCACATATCTTGTTCTCAGGGCAACACCGGATAGGTCAGCCTACGAGTAAAACCAGACCTCGAGTTGCCCCGAGGGGGCCCCGCAGTCTGCCTGGTTCAGGCCTGCACTTAGACAAGCACTGGCCTGGGGGGGCTAAAATAAAGATGACCCTTGAGAGAGCGACTCCCAAGGGAAGAGTAGGATGGTGGTGAGGCAAATGGTAAAACCAAGGTTGGGCCTTGATGGACAAGTTTTATTCAAAGCGAACTGTCAGGGGGGTCCCATAAATCACCCGACCACGTTAGGAACGCAAAATCCGGGAACATAACACCGGTATGACGGAAACTAGGGCGGCAAGAGTGGAACAAAACACCAGGCATAAGGCCGAGCCTTCCACCCTTTACCAAATATATATAGATGCATTAATAATATAAGAGATATTGTGATATCCCAACCAAAATCCTGTCCACCATGGAGAAATCTTCAACTTCACCTGCAACTAGCAACGCTATAAGAGGGGCTGAGGAAAAGCGGTAACATAGCCAAACAACGGTTTGCATAGGAAAGGTGTCAAAGGTTAGAGGTTCATGGCAATATGGGATGACTTGATAAACAGGTAATAGGTAGCGCAGCATAGCGATAGAATGAAGCAACTAGCATAGCAATGATAGTAGTGAGATCCAGGGTAGCGGTCATCTTGCCTGAAATCCCGCAAGGAAGAAGAACGAGTCCATGAAGAAGATGAAGCCACGAAGACGAACCACACGTAGATGAACGCATCCTCACGATCGCAACGAAACGGGAACTATCGAGAAGAAGCACACAACATGGTAAACACACCACACATTAGCAAGACATGATGCACAACAAGCATGACGCATGACAAGGCTACATGAAGCTACTCATGGCAAGAGATGATGCAAACAAGAACAACACATCAAGGCAAGTTTAAATGAGGTCGGGAACAACATATAACAATTCCGGTAAGTCCTCATATACATATTTCGAAATTGGTCCAGAACTAAATAAACCTTATGTTCAAGTTGTTAAACAGCAAGTTAAGATGCACCAATATGATCTACACGAGATTCTAGTCAAGTTACATATAAAGTTCATTAGATTCGGAGCTGCGGGCTAGAAGATATGAGCAAAACAAGTTAAACATGGCATTGATGCAAAATGCACCCAAACATCAAGCAAACACCTCAAAATAAGGATGCAACATGATAATATGAAGCTACATGCAAAATCAAGAAAGTTTCATATAGAGCACACTCAAAACGGAGCAACGGTTCAACACACACACACTATACAAGTCATAGCAACAATCTGTCCATAACAGCAAATAGGCATCTTGCAAGCATCAAAACAATATGCTACAGCACCCCAACATAAAAACAAAAGGCATGAGCAAGAAGTACAGGTAAAGCACAACAAAACATGAACACTGAGCTATCTCCAGAAATCACTAGAACATGCTCCAAAACACATGGTAAGATTGCCAATAATAACAGTTTCAGACTTTGCAGAAATAACATCAGGTTGCAATGTTTAGAGCTATCAAACAACATGTTACAGGAACTTATCATGGCAAACAAAGGCATGGCATGAACCTACTAATTACATAGAACAACAGTCCCTTACTGACTATGAGCCAAAAAGGCACGGAAAATATGATGGCACCCATGTAAACATGGCAAGTTATATTACAGATTCAAACATGGCAGAAACAACAATAAGTAGGCATGTTGGTGAGCTTGAACCACTCACTACATAGCAATACATGGCATGGCAAGGCAACCAACAGTAAGAAGACATGTTTATGAAGCTAAGCATGGCAAGTACAAGGTCATAGGGTGCATGGAACACTAGAAAAACACATGGGAACTAGTGAACTTAATGTTAACAGGCTGATAGCAACATTATCAAGCAACTTTGGAGCAAGATATGAACATGTTCCAGCAGGCTATAATTGCAACCAAGGGCATGAGTGGATAGAGCAAGACATGTAGATCAAAACATGTTTATAGAGCATCTCCAGATTATGCATGGAATGATTAGTAGCAACATGTTAACATAGCAACAAAATATAACAGAATCTGCCTAGCAAAACAGCAACAGCAAGTACCCTACTTAGCAAGCTTGATACACTCAGCACACAACTCCCCTGGAAAGATGGCATGGCATAGATCAACATAGATGTAGACATGAACCTCATAGGATGCACACATCAATCATGGCAAAAATGATAAATGAGCAAGTTATAACAGTTTCAGCAGATTAACATCGACATGCACACTTCCAACAGCATTTCGGGCATCAAGATGAGCTCAAATGAAAATGATGCAATGGAATGAAATGAAGTACTCGTTGAGAAGAACAGTTTGACATATCACACGCACGAAACGAAGCAGTATGCACAGAGTTATAGCAAGTCGAACATGGCATGATTATGACAAAATATGTCGGGACTTAGGCATTTTTCAGGAAAAAAACAAGACGAGCGCAGTATGACTAAATGTTGCATGGGGCGGGGAATAGTCGCAGGGCTCACCAGCGTGCCTTGGGTCGAAGAGAGGCGGAGCTGGGCCGACGGGGTGGCTGGGCCGAGCCCACGCGGCACTGGGGCGACGAGGCGCGGTCGTCTCCCTCGATCCCGATCGGGATCGGGGAGGCAGGGGCGGCGGCGGCTGATGGCGACGCTGGCGAGGTCGCGGGGACGCCGGGGAAGAGCCGGATCGGGCGGCGCCGGCCAGATCCAGGCGGGGCGGAAGCCGAGGCGAAGACGGCGGCGAGGAGGCCGGGGACTCGGGCGCGGGCCCGCTCGGGAGGAGCCCGACGGCGCGGGGTGGAGAAGGCAGGCGGCGCAGGTGATGGCGCGGTCCGGCCGGGGCGGCCGGGCGGCGACGTTCGGCGAAGGCGGCGAAGTCCGACAGACGGCGGCTTTGGGGGGACCCCGCGCGGGCCTGGCCAGCCGGCGGTGGCGCGCGGGCGCCGGGGCCACGTGGCGTGCCCTGACTGGAGCGGGCGGCGGCGGCGGTTTCGTCCGGCGGGCGCGGACATGTCCGTCGGGCGAGAGGGAGGTGGAGACTAGGGTTAGGGGGATTCATCCGCGAAAATGGAAGGGGAGGGACGTTTTTATAGGTAGAGGGAGCTAGGAGAGTCCAAATGAGGAGCGGTTTTCGGCCACGCGATCGTGATCGAACGACCGAGAGCATGGAGGGGAGTTAGATGGGTTTTGGGCCACTTTGGAAGGGGTGTTGGGCTGCAACTCAAAGAGGGCTTTACGCTTACCCGGTTAATCGTTGGAGTATCGAACGACCTCCAAATGGCACGAAACTTGACAAGCGGTCTACCGGTGCTATACCAAGGCCGCTTGGCAAACCTCGGGCCATTCCGAGAAAGTTTAGATGGAGGTTCCGACGAAATGGCCGAGGAAAATTGAACTCCGGAAAAGAAAGATGAAAACACTTGGAACTAGAATTTATTCCTCAAGAACAAACTCCGAAGGAAGGAATTACTCACTTGGATGAAATAAGAATAAGATTTATTGTATGCTTATCCTCAACCAATTTAATGGGTGACGAGAGGATTTGGCATGCAACTTATTCCTCTTGAAAAGGATTCAGAAGTGACATATCGTAAACTTGAGAAGGTCTTCATGAACCACCGGTAGGATTGAAAAGAACGAAAGAATTAATATGATAAACAAGGAAAAGAATCTTGAACGAACCACCGTAAGAATTCAAAATGACTGATGAAAGAGAATGAATCACCGGGAAGAATACTGAGATGAACGAAGGGGCACGGATATAGAATAATTGGAGAACGAATCTGAAAACTTGGAACGAAGCAATCTTCCGAAAAGATGGCCTCCGGATGATCGAGAGAGAAAGCAACTCCTGAAATGCTCCGGATGGATGAAAAGAATTTGCATGACTGGAAACAATTTGAGCGGATAGCATCAAACTAGCGACATGAATCTTCGGGAGAACGGACAAGATTTAGAGGAAAAATTCTTCATCGGTCTTCAAATGACGACGGGAAACTCCACCAAAATTACTGAGATACTCCGGGAGAATGAAAAACCGAAAAGGTTGAGTCAACAATGAAAATGAATTTGAAAGCAATCTTGGAGAAGGCAAGTGACTGATGAAATCCATTCTTACGTCACACTTGAGAAGAATTGAGAATAACTCCGGGGAAACCAAAGAGTCAGGTAAGATCCTGGGAAAAGACCTGTGGGTTAGGGCCCACTAAAAAAACACCGTTGGAAAGGGATTGATGAAGAGGTAGATGATGCACCGAAACAATTGAAATATTTGAATGAGGTGGCAACCTCGAATTAATTGGAACACAGACGAATCTCCTGAAATATCTTGAACTCCGGAATGATTAACTGGCGAGAGGCGAACGAGCAGGGAAAACACTTGAGCCGAGGAAATGTCACGACCGGTTTTCCAATAAAATTATTTATTGAGAAACCAATCTATTGAGTCCAGTATGAGAGAAATCCTCCTCACTGGTAGACAAAATCTTGATACAATAAGCCAGTAGCATAAAATATATTACAGGGTTGAACTACGGTTGCTCAACCAAATTATTACAAGCACGCCAATTATTATACATAATGGCGGACACGACACAGTGGTGTGGAGGCATACTACTGACTCGAGGATAGGATGGTGGTGGATAAACACAGCGGGGAGAGGGATACAGGACTCTAAAACTGGCATCTCATCGAGCGTCGAGGTGAGGCTCGATGAATTTATTTGGTAGCGGAAGCGGATATAATACAATGACCAAATCCAGGGTCGCACGAGACTGACTGGGACTCCTCTAGGCGTCGGACTCGCTATCATATTCTTCATCCATGAGATCGCCTTCGTCAGCATCTGGCCAAATCAACAAGCCAGTGAGTACTTTGAAAGTACTCGCAAGACAGTTCGGACGTAAGATATAACAAATGCATGCATGGATGCGTCATGATTAATTCATCAGTGCTCATTAAAATAAATTAGCATAACGAGGTAAGTAAAAGGGAAACGGTGGTTGTCCGCCTGAAATCCCAACAAAACATAACTGGAGACCGATCGAGTGTCTGAAGCAACGCCTCGAAAGGTGAACAAATAAATAAAGGAAATGATGCCACAGTCGGGCGTCTTAGCGACACCACATAAAGGGCTTTAAAAGAAATGCCACAGTCGGGCGTCTTAGTGACACCACATAAAGGGCTTTAAAAGAAATGCCACAGTCGGACGTCTGAGCGACATCACAGAAAGGGCTTTAAAAGAAATGCCACAGTCGGACGTCTGAGCGACATCACAAAAGGGCTTTAAAAGAAATGCCACAGTCGGACGTCTGAGCGACATCACAGAAAGGGCTTTAAAAGAAATGCCACAATAGGACGTCTGAGCGACATCACAGAAAGGGCTTTAAAAGAAATGCCACAGTCGGACGTCTGAGCGACATCACAGAAAGGGCTTTTAAAGAAATGCCACAGTCGGACGTCTGAGCGACATCATAGAAAGGGGCTTTAAAAGAAATGCCACAGTCGGACATCTGAGCGACATCTCAGAAAGGGCTTTTGTCCACAGGTAAATATCACTCATAATAAACATTCAATTCATGAAAATAAATGGGTTAGTCCATCCACAGGAATAATCATTTAACCGGACTTAGCACTCATGTGATTCACCGGAGTTTCTGTCATCAAAACTGACATCTGGTCAGGACAAGTTAATATCGGACTTGGACAGGGAATAGATGATTTGAAGGAATATATGACTCTGCAGAGTTTGTACAAAATTTTTCCCACAGCCAACGGATTTCCGTAGTCACGAAGGACTAGTTCCGTTTACGGTTTTTCGGTAGGAAACACAGCTAACCAGTACACACCCATTCCACCTCTTGATGCTAGGAATCACCCTAGACATCGTCCAAGAAAAACTTTTGAGACGGGGAGATCACAATCTCGAATAGCATGGGATCAAATTTATATACGCGCGCTCTAAGGGGTGCCCCCCTCTCGGTCCTAACCGGAAACACCCATGCCCCCTGACCGGATGACTGGCTTTAATCCAGGGCCATGGAACCATCATCACGGCCTCTCCTTTTTGGTGTGTACCAGGAAAGCGGTTTACAACTTACTAAGCCATATTCCTTGCGGAAAACATGTGGTAGTACAAGGAAGGAAATGGAAGGGACTGGACCGATACGGTTTGACACTGAAGTCACATAGTCTGGCATAAGACTGGCATGCTACAAGACTGCCATCTTACCCATTCTCATGCCAACACATGGCCATTCATATGCACATCCATCCACTTATGGATCATCGAACTCACTTACCTCAACAGTGCATGGAAATAACGCTCATCGGTATGCTCATCACATGCCATGAGACTAACTAAATGCAAAACATGCCAAGACACTCATCATATCAAAAGTTCAAACATGCTTGCCTGGTTCAGAGTAGTCGGAGCCTAGCTCGGTGAAGTTCGCGGCTCCGTCACCCCCTTCGGTATCTACGGTATAAAGAAAACGTATGCGCTATCGTAAATACCAAGAGGTGCACAAAAAAAATATACCAAATATTTTTCAAATAAATCTGATAAAAAACTAGACAAAATTTTAAGGAAGACAGAAAAAGAATCAATCAAAAATACTCTTCTGTTAAAAAGTTATAAGGGTTTTAGTCCAGGGACTCATCTGTAATGAAACATAAAGTTTCCAGGGGCTAGACTATAAAAACAGAAAACGCTTCGGCAGAAACTACGCCAGCCCAGAGGGAAAGCGCATTCGGCAGAAGGCGTTTTCAGATAACGCTTCGTTTAGAAAAGACAGAGAGGCTGACGGGTGGGCTCCACCTGTCAGGTTTGAAAATCAAAACAGAGCGCGACGACGCCCGAGAGGTGCGGTGGTCGCCGGCGGCGATCCACGGCGAGGCAGGGGGATCGGGGTGTACCTCTGTGTTCAGGGCACCATTCCGCGTCTGAGGGAGGTGAAAGTGGTCGCCGGCGAGTACTGTGTCGACGGCGGCCTCTGCTCCGGCGGACGGCGGTTCGGACGAGGATGGAGCTCGCCGGAGAGGGCTGCAAGGTTCAAATTGACGAGGGGGTTAGGATGCTAGGGGTGAGAGAGGGCTACGGACAAGGTTTGGGCGCCAGAGATGGCCTCACCGCAGTGGATCGAGCTGGAGGCCGAGGCGGATGGAGGTGGCCGGAGTCGAGGAAGAAGGGGTCCTCGAGGCCCCTCCAGTGGTTAGGCAGGGTGTGGTGAGGTGGTGTAGCCGGGCGTGAGTGCTAGCGGGCTCGGGGTGCTATATATAGCCGCCCCGAGGCGGTTGCCGAGAACGGGGTTCTCCGGCGAGGTGATTACGGCGGCGTGGAGGTTGAACGGGAGGTTGCAGAGGTGGGGCGTCATCACGGTCGTTCCCTGGTTCGGTTTGTGCGCTAACCTCGTTGGAATTAGGTGGCTTAGGTGGAGCTCGACGGAACGGGGCGGCACGGGCCCGTCGGCGGCAGAGAGCGCGCTCTGTGCGTGCTACTCCACGGCGACGGTGCCGCATGCGTGCGCTAGCACGGAGACGGCCACGTAGAGCCACCAGAGGGTTTGGGCAGCGCGGAACGGCGTTGCGCCGCCGTTCTCCTCCCTGTCGGCCGTTACGGGGAGCCGGCCGCTGCAAGACACGCCGGCGCAGGCGGGCCAGGGCGCCACCGACGCCAGGGTCGCGCCAAGAGCGCGTGCGAGGCTCTGGACAAGCGAGCGAGGCCGCGAGCAACGTGCCAAGTGCACTGTGGCCGCGTGACTGAAACTGACGAAACTGAAACTGAATTTTAACTGAATTTGACTGAATCAGTGCATGCAAGGTGTTCGACAGAATGATCCAGGCATCTAGGGATTTTTCCTTGAGCTGAAATTTGGTGGAGTGGCTACTCATTGCTCAAGAAGGCTGCCTGAATTTTGGTGGAATTTTTGGAGAAGTGTGGATATGAATTTCACCAAATTTGGCAAATCTGGTCCAAACTTGCAGAGACTGAATTTTGAAATATTTGAAAAGAGGAGGAGTGGATCAAGATGATTTTGGGTTGTGGGTTCAAAGGACTATCCAGGAGAGTTGGTTTGAGGTCATAACTCAAATGCAATATGGTACTTGCTTTGAAAATCTCTCAGGCTCCAAATAATTTTCAGAATTGATTTGAGGGGGAAAATAATTAGAATAAAATCCAAAACTTGTTTGGATTAGTTGGGACAGAGAACTTAGGTTGAATTCAAGGAGGAGGGGAGGTTTTGGAGAGGTTTTACCACATGGGCAAAAATACAATGCCATGGGTGGCTTCAAGGATATGAAAAACCAAATTTTTTTCATAGAGCTCTTATTAAAGAAAAAGATTAAATTAAACTCCCAAAATAATTTGAGAGGGAACCAACAGAGAAGAAGTTTCAAAAGATCAAACACCAAGGTTTAAAAAAATTCTTGCCAAAGAAAAGAAAGTTTTTATGAGGAAGGTTTTCTGGAAAATTTTAAATGGCCTCTTTTATAAAAACCACAAAGTTTTTGCTGAAAACCAAAGCAAAAATTTTGGGGTGTCACAACACCTACCCCCTTAGGAAAAATCTCGTCCCCGAGATTTCAACTGTTCCTCAAATAAATGTGGATGCTCTTTCCGAAGAAAATCCTCTCTTTCCCAAGTTGCTTCGCTTTCGGTGTGGTTGCTCCACTGAACTCTGAAAAACTTGATGGTCTTCTGTCGGGTTCTCCTTTCAGACTCCTCTAATATTTTTACTGGGTGTTCTCGGTAAGTGAGGTCTGGTTGTACGTCAATGTTCTCATGGGATACTTGTTTCTCTGGTTTGCTTACGCACTTCCTTAACTGAGAGATGTGGAACACGTTGTGAATGTCAGACAAGTCTTCGGGTAAGTCTAGCTGGCAGGCTACAGTGCCTCTTCGTGCCACTATGCAGAAGGGTCCAATGAATCTTGGTGCTAACTTTCCTTTAATCTTAAATCGTTGCAGTCCCTTCATAGGTGATACTCGTAGGTACACAAATTCACCGGGTTCAAAATTGACCCTACGATGTTTCTGATCGTAATAACTCTTCTGTCGGCTTTAAGCGGTCTTGAGTCGGTCCCTGATTAGCTTGACTTTTTCCTTGGCTTCTTTGAGCATATCTGGGCTGAAGATACGGCTGTCTCCGGTCTCTGACCAATTTAGCGGGGTACGACATCTTCGTCCGTATAGGGCTTCAAAAGGTGCCATTTGCAGGCTGGCCTGGTAACTGTTGTTGTATGCGAACTCGGCATATGGCAGGCTTTCTTCCCAACTGGTTCCATCGGTGAGGACACATGCTCTCAGCATGTCTTCCAAAATTTGGTTTACGCGTTCAGTCTGTCCATCAGTCTGGGGATGGTAGGCTGTGCTGAAGGCCAATTGGGTTCCCAGAGCCTGTTGTAAATGATCCCAAAATCTCGAGAGAAACTGAGTGCCTCTATCGGAGATTATAGTCTTCGGGACTCCATGCAGACAAACTATACGGGAGAGGTAAATCCTGGCAAGCTTCTGAGTGTTGTAGGTTGTCTTTACTGGAATGAAATGTGCCACCTTGGTTAATCTATCGGTGATGACCCATATGGCATCATACCCGTGTCGTGACCGAGGTAGTCCGACAATAAAATCCATCCCTATTTCATCCCATTTCCACTCAGGTATTTTGTTTGGTTGCAGTAGTCCGGCTAGTTTTTGATGCTCAACTTTTATGCGTTGGCACGAATCGCAACATGCAACGAATGTGGCTATGTCCCTTTTCATACCGTGCCACCAAAATCCTTCCTGAATATCCTTATACATTTTGGTTCCTCCAGGGTGGATTGAATAAGGAGTGGTGTGTGCTTCAGCTAGGATTTGCTGTTTGAGGTCCTCTATGTTTGGCACACAGAGTCTGTCCCTGTACCGTAATATTCCATCATCGCTTATAACAAATTCCGAGGCCTTGCCCATACTTACTTTTCTTTTGATTCCTTCAATACTGGGGTGACCAGGCTGAGCTTCTTTAATTCTCTCCACAAGATCGGGCTTTATTTCCAAGTTTGACATGGTGCCTTCCGCGACCATTAACAGGTTGAGTTTTGCAAATTCTTGTTGGAATTCAGGTCTCAAACTTTGTAGTCTGTTTTCGTCAGAGCTGGGGTTTCGACTAAGAGCATCGGCTACTACATTTGCTTTCCCTGGATGATAGTGGATTCCAACATCATAATCCTTTACCAATTCCAACCAGCGGCGTTGTCGTAAGTTTAGTTCTGGCTGTGTGAAAATATATTTAAGACTTTTATGGTCCGTGTATATTTCACACCGATTCCCAAGTAAGAAATGCCTCCATTCCTTAAGTGCATGAATGACTGCTGCCATTTCTAAGTCATGAGTGGGATAATTTTCCTCATGCTTGCGGAGTTGTCGTGAAGCGTATGCGACAACCTTGCCTTCCTGCATCAACACGCACCCGAGACCTTTTCGGGACGCGTCACAATACACCACAAAGTTTTTGTGTATGTCTGGCACAATTAATACCGGTGCTGTGGTTAATTTCCATTTTAACTCTTGGAAACTTTTTTCGCAAGCTTTTGTCCATTCAAACTTCTTGTCTTTCTTGAGTAACTGCGTCATTGGCTTGGCTAGAGTGCAGAATCCTTCAATAAATCTGCGGTAATATCCTGCCATTCCCAGAAAACTTCGTATGTCCGTTACGCTGGCTGGTGCCTTCCAGTCAAGTATGGCCTTGACTTTCTCCGGGTCCACTGCGATACCGTCTTGGGTCAGCACGTGGCCTAGAAAGCCTACTTGCCTTAGCCAAAATTCGCATTTGCTGAACTTGGCATACAATTGATGCTTTCTGAGTTCTCCTAGCACAATCCTGAGATGTTCCGCGTGCTCTTCTGGTGTTTTGGAGTATATCAGAATATCATCGATAAATACCACAACGAACTTGTCCATAAACTTCATAAATACTTTGTTCATGAGGTGAACAAAATATGCGGGGGCGTTAGTTAATCCAAAAGGCATAACTGTGAACTCATATAGCCCATATCTGGAGGTGAAGGCTGTTTTGGGGATATCTTCTGTTCGCACTTTTAATTGATGGTATCCTGACCTTAAGTCAATTTTTGAGAATACCTTGGCCTGAGCGAGCTGATCAAATAGATCATTTATCCTTGGCATCGGGTATTTGTTCTTGACTGTGACCATGTTAAGTGCTCGGTAGTCTATGCACAATCTCAGTGTTCCATCCTTCTTTTTGGCAAATAAAATTGGTGATCCCCAAGGTGAGGAGCTGGCTCGAATGTATCCTTTGTCCAGTAATTCCTTTATTTGTTTCTTCAACTCAATCAACTCGGATGGCGCCATTCTGTATGGTTTCTTGTATATGGGGGTGGTTCCTGGTGCTAGCTCAATGCTGAATTCTATTTCTCGGTCTGGTGGCATGCCTGGTAGTTCTTCGGGAAATACGTCTGGAAATTCACATACTACTGGAACCTTACTTAACTCAGAAATATCCACCTTATTCAATCTTGGCTGCCGGGGTATTTTTCTTTCCTTGGCTGGTACTTTTATTGTCTTCCTGTGGTGGTGTGTGAGAATCACGGTCCGGTTGAAACAGTCAATAAAACCTTTGTTGGTGGTTAACCAGTCCATCCCTAGGATGACATCCAGTCCTTTATTTTCCAACACAATAAGATTGGCGAAAAATTTCAATCCTTCGAACTCAATGGTCACATTCTGACAATAACTCTGAGTAACTTGCTGAATCCCAGGGGACTTGATGATCATGGATTTTTCCAAGGGGTACATCGAAAAATTATTTTGCAAAGCAAAACTTTTCGAAATGAATGAGTGAGAAGCTCCAGAATCAAACAAAACCGTTGCAGGTATTGTGTTGACAGGAAACGTACCGAGTATGATATCCGGAGCATTTTGTGCTTCTTCTTTGGTCACGTGGTTCAGATGACCCTTCCTGTGGTTGTTGTTGGGGTTGAAGTTGTTGCGCTTGGGCGCTAAATTATTGCCACCGTTGTTTGGCTTCGGGGTCGAGTTCCTTGGCTTGGGGCACTGTTTGGCGTAGTGCCCTTCTTCTCCACAAGCGTAACAAGTAACGCCTGGGCGATATGTGAACTCTTTGTCCCTTGCATGGAAATTCTTGGTTGGGCGAGAAATGTTTGTGGTAGGTTTGTGTGTCCCACCTTTCTAAAAATCTGTCCTGCTTCGATGGTTGCGTGCAAGAGTAGTCTGGTCTCTTTTTCGCTTGCGTAAATCCTCCAAGCTACGTCTCTCATTTTCCAGAGTAATGGCTTTGTCCACTAGTGTTTTAAAATCTGGAAATGTGTGCACGACCAGTTGGCATTTAAGCGCGGGCGCCAGACCGTCAAGGAATTTCTCCATCTTCTTGCTTTCAGTCATACGTTCTTCATTGGCGTAGCGCGACAACAGAGTAAATTGACCGCTGTAATCTGACACTGTCATGTTCCTTTGTTTGAGGTCATCGAATTCTCTCTTCTTAATTTTCATAATGCTCTTGGGAATGTGTGCACCACGGAAACCTTCCTTGAAATCATCCCAGGTTATATCATTTTCGTTGGGGTGCATGTGCAGAAAATTCTCCCACCATGATGCGGCTGCTCCTGTGAGATAGTGCGGAGCATATAATACCTTCTCGAGATCTGAACATTTTGCAATTATTAATTTTGTCTCCATATCTCGAAGCCAATCCTCGGCCTCAAGAGGTTTGTCAGTATGAGAAAAAGTTTGGGGACGTGTCTTCTGTAGCTCAGATAACTTGGAATGCTGCTGATCCTGTCCATGATGATTTCTCATGTTGTTGACTTGGTTCATCATTTCCCGATGTTGCTGCTGGCTCTGCTCATAAAGGCAGCACATTTGTGAAAGTGCCGACTCACTGCCCTGTTGGCTTGACTGTCCCTGAGTGAACTCGTTGCTGGGTTGTGTATCATAATTTTCCTCTGGTGGAGTTGGCA
Source organism: Triticum timopheevii (assembly GCA_963921465.1). Classification (NCBI taxonomy): domain Eukaryota; kingdom Viridiplantae; phylum Streptophyta; class Magnoliopsida; order Poales; family Poaceae; genus Triticum; species Triticum timopheevii. Next base: position 144,274,427 of record OY997272.1, read on the forward strand.
TGGAGCGAGTCCAAGGACGAGACATTTTTCACTCTGGGAAAATATTTTGTAAAACCCATAAGAAAGGCGGAAAGAGTCGCAAAACCATTCCATAAATGTATAGAGCTGGCAAATAAAATAAATAACCAAGCTTACTTAAGAAAAACAAATCGACTTGCGCACGGAGAAGGACTGCTCATTACATATCTTACATGCGACAGTAATTATACAATACATCACTCAGGATATGCATACATAATCCTGACATGTTATTTAGGCTAGTGCACTTCTCCAGATCCTACATGATGCGCAAACAGGCTACTTCTCACAACCTATGTACATATAAACACATCATACAAAGTAGCACATTACATGGCGGTTAAGCGTACTCAGGCGGAGATGTTGACGACCTCCTTTGCCCTGCCGATGGTGAGGCGTAGCGAGGCTGGGGACTCGACTTCCTCCTCGCTAATAGGCGCCATACGTGTAGTGTTGCGCAGAGTGGACGGAGCAGTTGCCCGGGGCGGAACAACACGAATAGGAGTGGGCGCGAAGGTTGGTGCAGTGCGCACTGGAGTGGGCGCAATAACTTGGTTGAATTCTTCGGTAGAAGGAAGGCGACGAGTAGGTGCATAAGATGCTGAGGATGAGACAAAAGTCAGCGGCGGTGCGGTGGGTAGGAGCTCCCTCCTGTTGGCAGCACAGCCATGAACTGAGTCCATGCGGGCAGCCACGAAGTCGTCCACCAGGTTGTCGAAGGCTGCCTCCAGGGCCCGGAGATACTCAATAAGCATCTCAAAAGCCTCGTCTCGTTCTCCTCTGGGGCAGGAGAATGCGTAGTGACAGGTGTAAGGCACATGGCATGGAAGATAACGGTAACGACGAGTCTTCATCACGGGTAGGACATCCCTGAGACGAGCTATCACCTCGCGGGCTGCCATCTGCATAGCATGCCTCTCCGTAGGCATGGCTCTTCCCAAGAACCGGAAGCGGCGTAACTCACCACGCCCTCCCTTGAACTGCACCGCGGCCTGGTGCATGGTCAGACTGTCGTTGACTCGGTGCTGGCAGAGTGTGAAGACAGGGCGCACAGATGGCCCCATCGCGACCTGAACGATGAAGGAAAGAAGCTTGACGAACCCATCGGGCACGTTGGCGAAGGTCTGAGACTCGCAGCTGTTGTCGGCCATCTACAAAAGTAGGCAAAAATTCTGCATGGTCAGATCATAAATTTATGCTGACTGTCAGATATGTCTACAATTGCAGAAAAATATAAAATGGCTCTATTATGCTAATAACCCAATTAGCGATCGCACCTAGTGGCTTCCTACAGTCAGCCTGGCTCTGGTACCAACCTTGTCACGACCGGTTTTCCAATAAAAATATTTATTGAGAAACCAATCTATTGAGTCCAGTATGAGAGAAATCCTCCTCACTGGTAGACAAAATCTTGATACAATAAGCCAGTAGCATAAAATATATTACAGGGTTGAACTACGGTTGCTCAACCAAATTATTACAAGCACGCCAATTATTATACATAATGGTGGACACGACACAGTGGTGTGGAGGCATACTACTGACTCGAGGATAGGATGGTGGTGGATAAACACAGCGGGGAGAGGGATACAGGACTCTAAAACTGGCATCTCATCGAGCGTCGAGGTGAGGCTCGATGAATTTATTTGGTAGCGGAAGCGGATATAATACAATGACCAAATCCAGGGTCACACGAGACTGACTGGGACTCCTCTAGGCGTCGGACTCGCTATCATATTCTTCATCCATGAGATCGCCTTCGTCAGCATCTGGCCAAATCAACAAGCCAGTGAGTACTTTGAAAGTACTCGCAAGACAGTTCGGACGTAAGATATAACAAATGCATGCATGGATGCGTCATGATTAATTCATCAATGCTCATTAAAATAAATTAGCATAACGAGGTAAGTAAAAGGGAAACGGCGGTTGTCCGCCTGAAATCCCAACAAAACATAACTGGAGACCGATCGGGTGTCTGAAGCGACGCCTCGAAAGGTGAACAAATAAATAAAGGCAATGATGCCACAGTCGGGCGTCTTAGCGACACCACACAAAGGGCTTTAAAAGAAATGCCACAGTCGGGCGTCTTAGCGACACCACATAAAGGGCTTTAAAAGAAATGCCACAGTCGGATGTCTGAGCGACATCACAGAAAGGGCTTTAAAAGAAATGCCACAGTCGGACGTCTGAGCGACATCACAAAAGGGCTTTAAAAGAAATGCCACAGTCGGACGTCTGAGCAACATCACAGAAAGGGCTTTAAAAGAAATGCCACAGTCGAACGTCTGAGCGACATCACAGAAAGGGCTTTAAAAGAAATGCCACATTCGGACGTCTGAGCGACATCACAGAAAGGGCTTTTAAAGAAATGCCACAGTCGGACATCTGAGCGACATCACAGAAAGGGGCTTTAAAAGAAATGCCACAGTCGGACGTCTGAGCGACATCTCAGAAAGGGCTTTTGTCCACAGGTAAATATCACTCATAATAAACATTCAATTCATGAAAATAAATGGGTTAGTCCATCCACAGGAATAATCATTTAACCGGACTTAGCACTCATGCGATTCACCGGAGTTTCTGTCATCAAAACTGACATCTGGTCAGGAAAAGTTAATATCGGACTTGGACATGGAATAGATGATTTGAAGGAATATATGACTCTGCAGAGTTTGTACAAAATTTTTCCCACAGCCAACGGATTTCCGTAGTCACGAAGGACTAGTTCCGTTTACGGTTTTTCGGTAGGAAACACAGCTAACCAGTACACACCCATTCCACCTCTTGATGCTAGGAATCACCCTAGACATCGTCCAAGAAAAACTTTTGAGACGGGGAGATCACAATCTCGAATAGCATGGGATCAAATTTATATACGCGCGCTCTAAGGGGTGCCCCCCTCTCGGTCCCAACCGGAAACACCCATGCCCCCTGACCGGATGACTGGATTTAATCCAGGGCCATGGAACCATCATCACGGCCTCTCCTTTTTGGTGTGTACCAGGAAAGCGGTTTACAACTTACTAAGCCATATTCCTTGCGGAAATCATGTGGTAGTACAAGGAAGGAAATGGAAGGGACTGGACCGATACGGTTTGACACTGAAGTCACATAGTCTGGCATAAGACTGGCATGCTACAACACTGCCATCTTACCCATTCTCATGCCAACACATGGCCATTCATATGCACATCCATCCACTTATGGATCATCGAACTCACTTACCTCAACAGTGCATGGAAATAACGCTCATCGGTATGCTCATCACATGCCATGAGACTAACTAAATGCAAAACATGCCAAGACACTCATCATATCAAAAGTTCAAACATGCTTGCCTGGTTCAGAGTAGTCGGAGCCTAGCTCGGTGAAGTTCGCGGCTCCGTCACCCCCTTCGGTATCTACGGTATAAAGAAAACGTATGCGCTATCGTAAATACCAAGAGGTGCACAAAAAAAATATACCAAATATTTTTCAAATAAATCTGATAAAAAACTAGACAAAATTTTAAGGAAGACAGAAAAAGAATCAATCAAAAATACTCTTCTGTTAAAAAGTTATAAGGGTTTTAGTCCAGGGACTCATCTGTAATGAAACATAAAGTTTCCAGGGGCTAGACTATAAAAACAGAAAACGCTTCGGCAGAAACTACGCCAGCCCAGAGGGAAAGCGCATTCGGCAGAAGGCGTTTTCAGATAACGCTTCGTTTAGAAAAGACAGAGAGGCTGACGGGTGGGCTCCACCTGTCAGGTTTGAAAATCAAAACAGAGCGCGACGACGCCCGAGAGGTGCGGTGGTCGCCGGCGGCGATCCACGGCGAGGCAGGGGGATCGGGGTGTACCTCTGTGTTCAGGGCACCATTCCGCGTCTGAGGGAGGTGAAAGTGGTCGCCGGCGAGTACTGTGTCGACGGCGGCCTCTGCTCCGGCGGACGGCGGTTCGGACGAGGATGGAGCTCGCCGGAGAGGGCTGCAAGGTTCAAATTGACGAGGGGGTTAGGATGCTAGGTGTGAGAGAGGGCTACGGACAAGGTTTGGGCGCCGGAGATGGCCTCACCGCAGTGGATCGAGCTGGAGGCCGAGGCGGACGGAGGTGGCCGGAGTCGAGGAAGAAGGGCTCCTCGAGGCCCCTCCAGTGGTTAGGCAGGGTGTGGTGAGGTGGTGTAGCCGGGCGTGAGTGCTAGCGGGCTCGGGGTGCTATATATAGCCGCCCCGAGGCAGTTGCCGAGAACAGGGTTCTCCAGCGAGGTGATTACGGCGGCGTGGAGGTTGAACGGGAGGTTGCAGAGGTGGGGCGTCATCACGGTCGTTCCCTGGTTCGGTTTGTGCGCTAACCACGTTGGAATTAGGTGGCTTAGGTGGAGCTCGACGGAACGGGGCGGCGCGGGCCCGTCGGCGGCAGAGAGCGAGCTCTGTGCGTGCTGCGCCACGGCGACGGTGCCGCATGTGTGCGCTGGCACGGAGACAGCCACGCGGAGCCACCAGAGGGTTTGGGCGGCGCGGAACGGCGTTGCGCCGCCGTTCTCCTCCCTGTCGGCCGTTATGGGGAGCCGGCCGCCGCAAGACATGCCGGCGCAGGCGGGCCAGGGCGCCACCGACGCCAGGGTCGCGCCAAGAGCGCGTGCGAGGCTCCGGACAAGCGAGCGAGGCCGTGAGCAACGTGCCAAGTGCACTGTGGCCGCGTGATTGAAACTGACGAAACTGAAACTGAATTTTAACTGAATTTGACTGAATCAGTGCATGCAAGGTGTTCGACAGAATGATCCAGGCATCTAGGGATTTTTCCTTGAGCTGAAATTTGGTGGAGTGGCTACTCATTGCTCAAGAAGGTTGCCTGAATTTTGGTGGAATTTTTGGAGAAGTGTGGATATGAATTTCACCAAATTTGGCAAATCTGGTCCAAACTTGCAGAGACTGAATTTTGAAATATTTGAAAAGAGGAGGAGTGGATCAAGATGGTTCTGGGTTGTGGGTTCAAAGGACTATCCAGGAGAGTTGGTTTGAGGTCATAACTCAAATGCAATATGGTACTTGCTTTGAAAATCTCTCAGGCTCCAAATAATTTTCAGAATTGATTTGAGGGGGAAAATAATTAGAATAAAATCCAAAACTTGTTTGGATTAGTTGGGACAGAGAACTTAGGTTGAATTCAAGGAGGAGGGGAGGTTTTGGAGAGGTTTTACCACATGGGCAAAAATACAATGCCATGGGTGGCTTCAAGGATATGAAAAACCAAATTTTTTTCATAGAGCTCTTATTAAAAGAAAAAGATTAAATTAAACTCCCAAAATAATTTGAGAGGGAACCAACAGAGAAGAAGTTTCAAAAGATCAAACACCAAGGTTTAAAAAAAATTCTTGCCAAAGAAAAGAAAGTTTTTATGAGGAAGGTTTTCTGGAAAATTTTAAATGGCCTCTTTTATAAAAACCCCAAAGTTTTTGCTGAAAACCAAAGCAAAAATTTTGGGGTGTCACAGGAAAAGAATATGATCAACCCGAAAAACTAGAATTGAATCCACTGGAGAGATAAAGAGATGAAGAATGTCCACCGAGACGAGAATTCACCGGTTGAAATGATTGAGGGAAGACTGAAGAGGCTCCGTATGAAACAAATAGATAGTCGAGAGAGACTCAGACTCCGGGAAGAAAAAAGGGTGGGAGGGCGGGAAAAACAAAGGCAACTTGGAAGGGGAAATCGATGAATATCTTGAAGAGAAAACACCGGTTGAAATCATTGAGGAAAGAAAGCAAAGACTTCGCACGAGTAGGATGGATACTCGATTACGGACTCCGGATTCGAGAAGAAGAAGGGAGGGCGGGTGGGAAAAACAAGGGCAACTTCGGACAGGGAAACAACGTTGATTGAAAAGAGCTGAGGATTGATCTCACGAAAGACCAAGTGGTTTGAGTCAACTTGACGAGAGATGCACCGGATAAAAGAGCTGGGGAACAACGATCGGAAAAACCAACTGCGTGAACCTAAAGAAAAATTTGAAGGGGAAGAGGAGTAGTTCAAAACACCTACGTCAAGAATCCTCACCAGAGCGACGAAGGGGCTGAGGAGTAAAAAGAATTCCGACTCTCCGATATAACTAGACTCAGAAAAAGTTTTTCTTCTAGACTCAACAACGGCCAAACTACACGATCAAACAAGGGGGCTCCTAGGGTCGGTCGAGGCTCTGATACCAACTTGTCACGCCCAATATGCGACCCTATCCAAAAGGAACTCGAAGGTCCCACCAAGGATAGACCCGCATATTGAAACGCTTTTGCAAGGTGGATATCATTACATCAACATTACATAATAGTGGGGATACATACAAAAGGCAAACAATGCCACATGAATACAACAATACAACATACAAGAACAACATCCGACTACGGGTGAATCATAAACAGAAAATCAAACGACATCCACCCTGCTAGCACAGGCTGCCGACCTGGAACCTATCCCCTGATCGAAGAAGCAGAAGAAGAAACTCAACGCAAGCAAGCATCGCTCTCGCGTCATGATCATCGCAACCTGTACCTGCAACTGTTGTTGTAGTAATCTGTGAGCCACGAGGACTCAGCAATCCCATTACCATGGGTATCAAGACTAGCAAAGCTTAATGGGAAAGGAAGGGGTAAAGTGGTGAGGTTGCAGCAGCGGCTAAGCAAGTATGGTGGCTAACATACGCAAAGAAGAGCGAGAAGAGAGCAAGCGGAACGGTCGTGAAGCTAGCAATGATCAAGAGGTGATCCTGAACACCTACTTACGTCAAACCTAACCCAGAAACCATGTTCACTTCCCGGACTCCGCCGAGAAGAGACCATCACGGCTACACACGTGGTTGATGCGTTTTAATTCGGATCTGGTGTCAAGTTATCTACAACCGGACATTAACAAATTCCCATCTGCCACATAACCGCGGGCACGGCTCTCGAAAGTTTATACCCTGCAGGGGTGTCCCAACTTAGCCCATGACAAGCTCTCGCGATCAATGAAGGAATAGACCTTCTCCCAGGAAGACTCGATCAGTCTCGGAATCCCGGTTTACAAGACATTTCGACAATGGTAAAACAAGACTAGCAAAGCCGCCCGATGCGCCGACAATCCCGATAGGAGCTGCACATATCTCATTCTCAGGGCAACACCGGATAGATCAGCCTACAAGTAAAACCAGACCTCGAGTTGCCCCGAGGGGGCCCCGCAGTCTGCCCGGTTCAGGCCCGCACTTAGACAAGCACTGGCCCGGGGGGGCTAAAATAAAGATGACCCTGAAGAGAGCGACTCCCAAGGGAAAAGTAGGATGGTGGTGAGGCAAATGGTAAAACCAAGGTTGGGCCTTGCTGGACAAGTTTTATTCAAAGCGAACTGTCAGGGGGGTCCCATAAATCACTCGACCGCGTTAGGAACGCAAAATCCGGGAACATAACACCGGTATGACGGAAACTAGGGTGGCAAGAGTGGAACAAAACACCAGGCATAAGGCCGAGCCTTCCACCCTTTACCAAATATATATAGATGCATTAATAATATAAGAGATATTGTGATATCCCAACCAAAATCCTGTCCACCATGGAGAAATCTTAAACTTCACCTACAACTAGCAACGCTATAAGAGGGGCTGAGCAAAAGCGGTAACATAGCCAAACAACGGTTTGCATAGGAAAGGTGTCAAAGGTTAGAGGTTCATGGCAATATGGGATGGCTTGATAAACAGGTAATAGGTAGCGCAGCATAGCGATAGAACGAAGAAACTAGCATAGCAATGATAGTAGTGAGATCCAGGGTAGCGGTCATCTTGCCTGAAATCCCGCAAGGAAGAAGAACGAGTCCATGAAGAAGATGAAGCCACGAAGACGAACCACACGTAGACGAACGCATCCTCACGATCGCAACGAAACGGGAACTATCGAGAAGAAGCACACAACATGGTAAACACACCACACATGAGCAAGACATGATGCACAACAAGCATGATGCATGACAAGGCTACATGAAGCTACTCATGGCAAGAGATGATGCAAACAAGAACAACACATCAAGGCAAGTTTAAATGAGGCCGGGAACAACATATAACAATTCCGGTAAGTCCTCATATACATATTTCGAAATTGGTCCAGAACTAAATAAACCTTATGTTCAAGTTGTTAAAAAGCAAGTTAAGATGCACCAATATGATCTACACGAGATTCTAGTCAAGTTACATATAAAGTTCATTAGATTCGGAGCTACGGGCTAGAAGATATGAGCAAAACAAGTTAAACATGGCATTGATGCAAAATGCACCCAAACATCAAGCAAACACCTCAAAACAAGGATGCAACATGATAATATGAAGCTACATGCAAAATCAAGCAAGTTTCATATAGAGCACACTCAAAACGGAGCAACGGTTCAACACACACACACTATACAAGTCATAGCAACAATCTCTCCATAACAGCAAATAGGCATCTTGCAAGCATCAAAACAATATGCTACAGCACCCCAACATAAAAACAAAAGGCATGGGCATGAAGTACAGGTAAAGCACAACAAAACATGAACACTGAGCTATCTCCAGAAATCACTAGAACATGCTCCAAAACACATGGTAAGATTGCCAATAATAACAGTTTCAGACTTTGCAGAAATAACATCAGGTTGCAATGTTTAGAGCTATCAAACAACATGTTACAGGAACTTATCATGGCAAACAAAGGCATGGCATGAACCTACTAATTACATAGAACAACAGTCCCTTACTGACCATGAGCCAAAAAGGCACGTAAAATATGATGGCACCCATGTAAACATGGCAAGTTATATTACAGATTCAAACATGGCAGAAACAACAATAAGTAGGCATGTTGGTGAGCTTGAACCACTCACTACAGAGCAATACATGGCATGGCAAGGCAACCAACAGTAAGAAGACATATTTATGAAGCTAAGAATAGCAAGTACAAGGTCATAGGGTGCATGGAACAGTAGCAAAACACATGGGAACTAGTGAACTTAATGTTAACAGGCTGATAGCAACATTATCAAGCAACTTTGGAGCAAGATATGAACATGTTCCAGCAGGCTATAATTGCAACCAAGGGCATGAGTGGATAGAGCAAGACATGTAGATTAAAACATGTTTATAGAGCATCTCCAGATTATGCATGGAATGATTAGTAGCAACATGTTAACATAGCAACAAAATATAACAGAATCTGCCTAGCAAAACAACAACAGCAAGTACCCTACTTAGCAAGCTTGATACACTCAGCACACAACTCACAAAAATACATGGCATACACCCCTGGAAAGATGGCATGGCATAGATCAACATACATGTAGATATCAACCTCATAGGATGCACACATCAATCATGGCAAAAATGATAAATGAGCAAGTTATAACAGTTTCAGCAGATTAACATCGACATGCACTCTTCCAACAACATTTCGGGCATCAAGATGAGCTCAAATGAAAATGATGCAATGGAAAGAAATGAAGTACTCGTCGAGACGAACAATTTGACATATCACACGCACGAAATGGAGCAGTATGCACAGAGTTACAGCAGGTCGAACATGGCATGATTATTACAAAATATGTCGGGACTTAGGCATTTTTCAGGAAAAAAACAGGACGAGCGCAGTATGACTAAATGTCGCACGGGGCGGGGAATAGCCACAGGGCTCACCAGCGTGCCTTGGGCCGAAGAGAGGCGGAGCTGGACCGACGGGGTGGCTGGGCCGAGCCCACGCGGCACTGGGGCGACGAGGCGCGGTCGTCTCCCTCGATCCCGATCGGGATCGGGGAGGCAGGGGCGGCGGCGGCTGATGGCGACGCTGGCGAGGTCGCGGGGACGCCGGGGAAGAGCCGGATCGGGCGGCGCCGGCCAGATCCAGGCGGGGCGGAAGCCGAGGCGAAGACGGCGGCGAGGAGGCCGGGGACTCGGGCGCGGGCGCGCTCGGGAGGAGCCCAGCAGCGCGGGGTGGAGAAGGCAGGCGGTGCCGGCGATGGCGCGGTCCGGCCGGGGCGGCCGGGCGGCGATGTTCGGCGAAGGCGGCGAAGTCCGACAGACGGCGGCGCGGAGATCCGCGGCGGCGCGCGGGCGAGCCGCGGGGCGACGGAGGCGGAGGCGGACAGGCTTTGGGGGGACCCCGCGCGGGCCTGGCGGGCCGGCGGCGGCGCGCGGGCGCCGGGGCCACGTGGCGCGCCCTGACTGGAGCGGGCGGCGGCGGCGGTTTCGTCCGGCGGGCGCGGACATGTCCGCCGGGCGAGAGGGAGGTGGAGACTACGGTTAGGGGGATTCATCCGCGAAAATAGAAGTGGAGGGACGTTTTTATAGGTAGAGGGAGCTAGGAGAGTCCAAATGAGGAGCGGTTTTCGGCCACGCGATCGTGATCGAACGACCGAGAGCATGGAGGGGAGTTAGATGGGTTTTGGGCCACTTTGGAAGGGGTGTTGGGCTGCAACTCAAAGAGGGCTTTATGGTTACCCGGTTAACCGTTGGAGTATCGAACGACCTCCAAATGGCACGAAACTTGACAAGCGGTCTACCGGTGCTATACCAAGGCCGCTTGGCAAACCTCGGGCCATTCCGAGAAAGTTTAACACCCGCACAAGAAAAGCGAGAAGAGGGGGACACCGGATGACATAGGAGTGCCGGATTGCAAAACGAACAACGGGGAAAATGCTCGGATGCATGAAATGAACACGTATGCAAAATGAGATGCACATGATGACCTAATATGAAATGCATATGATGACATGGCAAAGTGCAACACGCAAGCAAATGACATGGCAACAACGGCGAATAATTGGCGGACACCTGGCGCATCAAAACAGGGGCGTTACAGGCGATGTGGAAGACTCACTTTTCGCGATGGAAGTTGTCGGATGAGCCGAACACAACTTCTAGTGGTAGAGAACCCGTACAATGGGCATATGGGCCTGGCATCACTCCTTTAAAGGAAGTGTTGCTATGGCGAATTTTGGTTGGGTTTATCCCCATTCTGCGGACTGTGTCCTGATATAGCAGGTTTAGATCACTGCCGCCGTCCATTAGGACTTGTGTAAATTGTAGTCTGTCGATTATAGGATCTAATATCAAAACAGTCCATCCTACATTCCGGATACTTCCGGATTAATCCTGATGGTTGAAGGTGATTGGTTTTGACATCCAGTGTCGGGACTCCAGTCGGGTGGACCGTGCGGCGCGTATTTTAATGGGCGCCGCTCTATTTTTCCCTGTTGTCACTTGAAGTGAGTTTACTGTTTTGACCTCTTGTGGGAAATTCTTTTGTTTTCCGGTGCTCTGCTTGTGGGGTTCGTCATCGTCCTCACTTGGTGTGTCGAGCCCCTTGTGTTCGGCGTTAAGTCGGCCGGACTGTTTGAAGACCCAACAATCTCTGTGGGTCTGGTTTGCAGGCTTCCCGGGGTACTGTGGATTTGGCATATCTTGTCCAAGATTTTGTTTAGGTTGGACAGCTCGTCGCTGTTGTCCTTAAGAGGCAGTTTTTTGTTGTTTCACCGAGAGCTTTTGAATCCGGCGTTGACTGCCGTGCTCTTCGGACTGTTTCCCTTGGTCCGGCGCTGGTCCTTGCTGTGTCGTGGTTTCCCATTTCCATCCCTGACCTCGGATGTACTTGGGTCGCTGGTGCTGCATCTTGCCAGCCAGCTATCCTCTCCCGTGCAAAAGCAGGTCATGAGGCTTGTTAGTGCGGCCATTATTCTCGGCTTTTCTTGGCCAAGGTGTCTGGCGAGCCATTCATCTCGGACGTTGTGTTTGAAAGCTGCTAAGGCTTCGGCGTCCGGACAGTCGACTATTTGGTTCTTTTTGGTGAGGAACCTGTTCCAGAATTTGCGGGCTGACTCTCCGGGCTGTTGAGTTATGTGACTTAAATCGTCTGCATCCGGAGGGCGGACATAAGTCCCCTGAAAATTTGCCCGAAATGCATCCTCAAGCTCTTCCCAACTTCCAATGGTATTTTCCGGGAGGATTTTGAGCCAATGCCGGGCTGGCCCTTTGAGCTTGAGGGGTAAATATTATATGGTGTGGAGGTCATCTCCTCTGGCCATGTGTATGTGGAGGACGTAATCCTCAATCCAGACTCCAGGGTCTGTCGTTCCGTCGTATGCCTCTATGTTTACAGGCTTGAATCCCGCTGGAAATTCATGATCCAGCACCTCATCGGTGAAACATAGGGGGTGCACGGCGCCCCTATATTTGGGTGTGCCGTGATGTTCGGATACTTGACGTGCTGCATTGCTCGCTAGAGCTTGTTTTCTTGGCCCATAGATAGACCTAACTGGGCCATCCTTTTGGGGAGAATCCTTATGCGGATCGCGTGCCGGCTTGTGTGCGGCGCCACTTGCCATTCTATGTTTGTTGTGTGGTCGTCTATCCGACCGGGCGGCCTCTTTGTTCTTTGATTGTGGGGGCTCTACGGCCTCCTCGTCAAATTCGGGCAGTAGTTTGCGCTTCGGGTAGCTCTTTGTTTGGCGACTATCGCCGTATTTGTCTGCGGTGTTGAGTACTTTGCGCCATCTCATTCTGAGTGCGTCTTCCGCTGTTTTGAGCTTCCTCTTCTGCTTCTACAGACTACGTGCAGTGCCGACGAGCCTTTTGTGGAGGTTCTTCTGCTCCAACGATGTGTTCGGCGTGAGATCGTCCAGACTGTTATCTTCGCCGGGGACGGATTGTTTATCCAAGTTATCCTGTTCGGATGGTTGCTCGAGGGCATGTTCGTCGTCCACCGGTTCGCCCTGCTCTATGGCTAGGTCTGTATGGGTGCTGTCTTTGTCGAGGCAGGACTTTGAACGACGCTTACGTGCCATTTTGACTGCTTTTCGAGGGAATTATCCTTCGCAGCATCCCGTTGTTCCTTGTTATCACTTCCTTTGGGTGTATCCACCATATATACGTTGTGAGTTGAGGTGGCCTTCTAGTGCCCTGTAGGCGTTGGTTCTTGGTCGTCTCTGGCATCGTCGTCCATACCGTCGATGTCTTCGGAGTCAAAGTCGAGCATGTCGGTTAAATCATCGACAGTGGCTACAAAGTGGGTGGTGGGTGGGCATTGAATTTCTTCGTCGTCCGTATCCCAACCTTCCCGACCATAGTCCGGCCAGGGCTCTCCTGATAAAGAGAGAGACTTTAGCGAGTTCAGGATGTCGCCGAAGTGCGAGTGCTGAAAGATGTCCGCGGTAGTGAACTCCATAACAGGCACCCAACCGGATTCGATTGGCAGGGGCGCGGAAGGTTCGGGGTCCGGAGAGGAGTCCGGCACCTTGGAGTCACGAGCTTCGCAAAGGACAGGGATGGTGTTCGGCTCGATCGCCGTAGAGATCATAGCCCCCGAGGCGGTGTCCAGCCACTCATCCTCGATCGGCGAGGTCGGCTCCGAGCTAAGGTCGGAGCGGGCTCTGGTGCGGCCTCCAGGGTACTGTTCGACGGCAGAGCTAGATCGTGCCTGTCGAGACAGTGCGGTGCGCTTGGCTGTGGCTCGAATCCGTCGAAGATCAAGTCTCCATGGACGTTGGCCGTGTAATTCAAACTCCCGAATCTGACCTGATGGCCAGGGGCGTAGCTTTCGATCTGCTCCAGATGGCCTAGCGAATTGGCCCGCAGTGCAAAGCCGCCGAATACGAAGATCTGTCCGGGGAGAAAAGTCTCACCCTGGACCACGTTGTTGTTGACGATCGAAGGAGCCATCGGGCCTAAAGGTGACGACACAGAGGAACTCTCAATGAAAGCACCAATGTCGGTGTCAAAATCGGCGGATCTCGGGTAGGGGGTCCCGAACTGTGCGTCTAGGCGGATGGTAACAAGAGACAAGGGACACGATGTTTTTACCCAGGTTCGGGCCCTCTCGATGGAGGTAAAACCCTACTCCTTCTTGATTAATATTGATGATATGGGTAGTACAAGAATAGATCTACCACGAGATCAAAGAGGCTAAACCCTAGAAGCTAGCCTATGGTATGATTGTTGTTCGTCCTACGGGCTAAAACCCTCCGTTTTTATAGACACCGGAGAGGGTTAGGGTTACACAGAGTCGGTTACAATGGTAGGAGATCTACATATCCGTATCGCCAAGCTTGCCTTCCATGCCAAGGAAAGTCCCATCTGGACACGGGATGGAATCTTCAATCTTGTATCTTCATAGTCTAGGAGTCCGGCCAAAGATGATAGTTCGGCTATCCGGACACCCCCTAGTCCAGGACTCCCTCAGGAACCTAAAAGCTTTTCAAAAAGGAAAGTGAAAGTGAGAAAGACAAGCATTGTTGAAGTGGGAGCTAGCCTTGAACTTTGTTCATGCTCACGGAAACTTTGTGAATCTTGATTACAAAAACTTTACAACAAAAATAATTATCCCCTTGTATAATTCCATTGTATAATAAAAATAATGTGCCAAGGTTTGCCTTTAGGATGTTTACAATGCTTGTTGGTTTGTACGGTGCAGGACATTTTTAACTGGAACTTCAATTGGTTCTGATTCTTTTGAACTTTCTTGCTATACAACTTGTTTATTTTTCCTAATTTTGGTAGAATTTTTGGGGTACCAGAAGTATGGTGGATGTTCAGATTGCTACAGACTATTCTGTTTTTAACAGATTCTGTTTTTGATGCATAGTTTATTTGTTTTGATGAAACTATCAATTTATATCAGTGAATTAAGCCATGGAAAAGCTATATTACAGTAGACACAATGCAAAAACAAGATATGAATTGGTTTGCAACAGTACTTAGAGTGGTGATTTGCTTTATTATACTAACGGATCTTATCGAGTTTTCTGTTGAAGTTTTGTGCGGATGAAGTGTCTAATCGAGGATGTCTCGATATGAGGAAAAGGAAGAGAGGAAAGAGCTCAAGCTTGGGGATGCCCGAGGGACCCCAAGTAAATATTCAAGGAGACTCAAGCATCTAAGCTTGGGGATGCCCCGGAAGGCATCCCCTCTTTCTTCAACAAGTATCGGTATGTTTTCAGATTTGTTTCGTTCGTGCATTATGTGCAAGTCTTGGAGCTTCTTTTGCATTTAGTTTTCACTTTTCATCTATGCACCATGCTGGTATGAGATAGTCCTTGGTTGATTTATAGAATGCTCATTGCACTTCACTTATATCTTTTGAGTGTGGCTTTATAGAATGCTTCATGTGCTTCACTTATATCATTTGAAGTTTGGATTGCCTGTTTCTCTTCATATAGACAACCGCCATTTGTAGAATGCCCTTTTGCTTCACTTATATTTGTTAGGGCGTGGGCATATCTTTTGTAGAAAGAATTAAACTCTCTTGCTTCACTTATATCTATTTAGAGAGATGACAAGAATTGGTCATTCACATGGTTAGTCATAAAATCCTACATAAACTTGTAGATCGCTGAATATGATATGTTTGATTCCTTGCAATAGTTTTGCGATATAGAGATGATGATATTAGATTCATGCTAGTGGGTGGTTGTGGATTGTAGAGACACTTGTGTTGAGGTTTGCATGTCCCGTAGCATGCACGTATGGTAACCATTGTGTGACAAATTTGAAGCATGGGGTGTTTCTTTGTTTGTTTTCCTTATGAGTGGTGGTCGGGGACGAGCGATGGTCTTTTCCTACCAATCTACCCCCCTAGGGGCATGCGTAGTAGTACTTTGCTTCGAGGGCTAATAAACTTTTGCAATAAGTATATGAGTTCTTTATGACTAATGTGAGTCCATGGATTATACGCACTTTTACCCTTCCATCATTGCTAGCCTCTTCGGTACCGTGCATTGCCCTTTCTCACCTCGAGAGTTGGTGCAAACTTCGCCGGTGCATCCAAACCCCGTGATATGATACGCTCTATCACACATAAGCCTCCTTATATCTTCCTCAAAACAGCCACCATACGTACCTATCATGGCATTTCCATAGCCATTCCGAGATATATTGCCGTGCAACTTTCATCATCATCATATACATGACTTGAGCATTCATTGTCATATTGCTTTGCATGATCGTAAGATAGCTAGGATGATGTTTTCATGGCTTGTCCATTTTTTGATGTCATTACTACGCTAGATCATTGCACATCCCGGTACACCGCCGGAAGCATTCATATAGAGTCATATCTTTGTTCCAGTATCGAGTTGTAATATCGAGTTGTAAGTAAATAAAAGTGTGATGATCATCATTATAGAACATTTCCCCATAAAAAAAGAAAAAAAAGAAAAAAAAGGCCAAAGAAGCCTAAATAAAAAAGGGGGCCAAAGAAGCCCACCCAAAAATAAAAAAAAGAAAGAAAAATAAAATAAAAGTGGCAATGTTACTATCCTTTTACCACACTTGTGCTTCAGAGCAGCACCATGTTCTTCATAGAGAGAGTCTCCTATGCTTTAACTTTCATTTACTAGTGGGAATTTTCATTATAGAACTTGGCCGATGATGGGCTTCCTCAAATGCCCAAGGTCTTCATGAGCAAGCAAGTTGGATGCACACCCACTTAGTTTTCAGTTTGAGCTGTCATACACTTATAGCTCTAGTGCATCCGTTGCATGGCAATCCCTACTCACTCACATTGATATCAATTGATGGGCATCTCCATAGTCCATCGATTAGCCGCGTCGATGTGAGACTTTCTCCCTTTCTGTCTTCTCCTCATAACCTCCACCATCATATTCTATTCCACCTATAGTGCTATATCCATGGCTCACGCTCATGTATTGCATGAAAGTTGAAAAGTTTGAGATTATTAAAGTATGAAACAATTGCTTGGCTTGTCATCGGGGTTGTGCATGACTAAATTCTTTGTGTGATGACGATAGAGCAACAGCCAGACTATATGATTTTGTAGGGATAACTTTCTTTGTGAAAGTGCGTTATATCGACTAGGGGGGGTGAATAGGCCATTTTTATGAATTCTTCACTGAGGAATTTGCTGGTGAGGAAATTCCTTAGCGAAGAACTACTAGCAGCGGAATAAGTACTCAGAAGTAAGCATAACAGAAGACATACACAGTCATCATGATGAAATGAAGACAAACACAGAGTACAGAAAGCGTAAACACAGGATAGCACAAGATGAAGACAAACAGACTGAAGAAACTGAACTGAGGAAATTGAGTAAGTCTTCAGTCAGAGTCTTCAAACACATATATGAACAACTACTCAACGCAGTAATGAGGAAATGAAAGAGTTGAGGAAATAGAACTAGTAGGGTTGGTGAAGACAATGATTTGGTAGACCAGTTCCAACTGTTGTCTCAGTTGTACGTCTGGTTGGAGCGGCTAAGTATTTAAACTCGAGGACACATAGTCCCGGACACCCAGTCACTGAGCACGCAGCTCAGGACACCAAGTCCTCACCGTATTCTCCTTGAACTAAGGTCACACAGACCTTGTCCAAACACTCGTGGTAAGTCTTCAGGCGACTTCCAAACCTTCACAGACTTTGGTCACTCGGTGATCCACAATTCCCCTTGGATGCTCTAGACCATGACGCCTAACCGTCTAGAAGAAGCACAATCTTCAGAGGTAACAAGCGTCGGATCCACGCAGGATCAATCTCTTCAGTGATGCTCAATCACTTTGGGTTTGTGGGTGTTTGGGTTTGGATTTTCCTCACTCGATGATTTTCACTCAAAGTCCTCGGAGGATGGGTTGCTCTCAAATGACAAGTGTCAGTTTCTCTTGGAGCAGCCAACCAGCTAGTGGTTGTAGGGGGCGGCTATTTATAGCCTTGGGAGCAGCCCGACATGATAAGACATAAATGCCCTTCAATGATATGACCGTTATGTGGCTAAGATATTTTGGGACAGCTGGCGCGTAGCACAGCAACGGTCCGAAATTTGACTCTCAAATTCCTCAGGGCTATCATGTTCCTCACTGTGTAGGCAATCCGCCCTAGCGAATTCCTAACTCCCCAGTCAGAACAAATTCCTCAGCGACCAGAAGAACTTCGTCTCTGTCACTGAACAAATTGACTGAACTGTATGAGATTTCCAATGGCTTCACTCGAGTGGAATGGTAGGTGTAGGATTTTGAGTTGAGCATCACATGGAAAT
Organism: Triticum timopheevii; assembly: GCA_963921465.1. Lineage (NCBI taxonomy): Eukaryota > Viridiplantae > Streptophyta > Magnoliopsida > Poales > Poaceae > Triticum > Triticum timopheevii. The sequence continues at coordinate 144,292,448 of OY997272.1, forward strand.
TTTTCCTTAGTATTTCCTCGACCCCCTTTAACAGTACGGTGTTTCCTATGACTCAAGAAAGAGAAAAACAAAACTACAAAAATGAAAGTCTTCAAGCTTCATATTCCTCGCATGAATATCAAGTCTTCACGGACACACCAATTTCTTCACTTTCAAAGTCTTCATGAAAGTCTTCAGGAATACCAAAATCTTCAATTGAAGATATTCATTTTTAGGGGTCGACTTTCTCTGTAAATATCAAACTCCTCATAGACTTATAGACCTGTGTACACTCATAAACACATTAGTCCCTTAACCTATAAGTCTTCAATACACCAAAATCACTAAGGGGCACTAGATGCACTTACAATCTCCCCCTTTTTGGTGATTGATGACAATATAGGTTAAGTTTTCAACAGGGATAAACATATGAAGTGTAAGTACTGATATTGAGGAATTTGATTGCAAGATATAGAAGAACTCCCCCTGAAGATGTGCATAGTGAGGAACTTGCTTTTGAAAATGCACACTTGAAGAGTTGAATCATGGAGATATCCCCCTATATCTTGTAATTCATACATGCATTTGACATATAATATGAAGAATTTGAAATGCATGATGAAATATGGTGCCTGAAGAGATTCAGCATGCGAGCAATAATATTAACAAGGAATAAGCATGCAAAATCAGAGCACAGTGCATCAAAAGTATCAGAGCACCATCGGGTTTAAGATTACAACTCAATCCAATAAATGTTTCAGAAGAGCGAGAGTTGTAACTTAACAAAAAAACGCCCATATAATAGACCCGCTTGAAGACTAACTCAGATTTCTCCCCCTTTGTCATCGAATGACCAAAAGGATCAAAACTGAGGACTAACGCCCCTGAAGATTATCAAGTTGATGGAGGACCGCCAGCATTATTCGGGTTGGTTCTCGTAGTAGGGCATGCCGCAGTGTCGTCCAAGTCTTCATTTTCATCAGTGGCGCGCGATGAGGAATAGGAGCTGGCTTCCAAGGAAGGAACCTCGACCTTCTTGAATTTCTTCGCTGGAGGTGCAGACCAGTCAAATTGTCGGGAGTTGGGTGCGACATATGCCAAAGGATGGCTTATCATGGTGGGGGCGAGTAGAACATCGTCGGTGCCTGGAAACGAGATAAGGCGTAGGCATGCACGCCGGCAAATCTTACCCAGCTTCGGGGCTCTCCGAGGAGATAACACCCCTACTGCTGCTCTGCGGGGTCTCCGCATGATCACTAAAGCAAAGTGACTACAATGGCGCTCCTGGAGCTGTATCGGGAGGCAGGAGAGGGCAAGGCTAGCTCTCTCCTCCCTATGCTATCTGGTCTATCTCTATCAAGGTCCGAACCCTTTGCATGGGTGCCATGGGGGGTTTATATAGGCCTACCCCCCGGGGGTACAATGGTAATCTGGCTGGGTGCGGGTCCCAGCCGTCTGTCTCTCAGACCGCCGTCCTTTCCGCCGGCTTCTGGGGCCCGCGACTGGTGGGTCCCGCGGACAGGCTTGATACTGTAGCGGCACTCCTGATGACGCAGGCTTGGTCATTGGGTCATGGCAACAGTGCCGCCGTCTATCGGGCGATCACTATCGCCATTCCCCATCCTATCTGGTTAATGGCTCGTGGGCCCTGGGGAGGAGTCGGCCGACTCCAGGGAGGCCGACTCCCACAGGTCTGCCTCTGGGGCGCTCAGGCCGCCTTCGGTCCACCCACTGACAGGCGGCCCCGCGGTCTTCGGGCCGTACAGGCTGGCGTCATGGGCACAGTGCGTTGCGCACTGTGGCTGAGGTCAGGGCAGGCATGGCAACAGTGTCGCGCCTCACCGGAGATCTTCCAGCGATACGGCTCACTGTAGCCATGCCGGCCCCTCGTAGGCAGGGGGAACGGCCACGCCGTGATCGTACCCGCATCGTGCTTCGAGATGAGGGAGGAGTCACGGGCCGACTCTCCATAGTCGGCCTCTCTGGAGGTCGCCAGCTTGGAGTCGGCTTATCTCGGAGTCGCCGTCTGGGACTCGACTTGTCTTGGAGTCGGCTCCTGGGACTCGGCCTGAGGGGCGCGGCCTGCCCCGATGTCTTGAAAGGTCCTGGGACTCGGGTTAGCCTACCCGTGGCCCATTAGTCCGACAGTAGTCCCCGAAGCTGGTGAAGCCCCGCGGACGCTGCATTGTGGGGCTTCAATAGTTTCAACATTCCCCGTGCAGACTCTGGAACTCGGCTGCCGTCTTCTCTTGGGCCGACTGTCGAGAGTCTGATTTTTTCTAGCGAGGAGCCGCAGCTTGAAAGTCGCGGCGGGAAACCAGGCGGCGTACCTGATACGCTTCCCTGCTGCCATCGAGGCAGTCCTATCGCGTGGCACCACGTGGAGAGGACAGTCTGCCTGCCCACACGCGTGACGGGATGGGCCGTTAGGCGGGCCCGCCACTACCGTGCCTCTGCATATGAACGGATCCGTTGCGGCCGTGGACAGTTGGTTTCCCCACGTTGTTACTGCGCGCAGTAACTTCGTGGGGAAAATCATGGGGTAAATCGAGGGGCGGCGTGGGGCATCGTGCGCAGTTAATCCCACGCCCGCCCCCTTGGCTTCTCAGCCCATAGGGCTATAAGTAGGCGGGGGGGAGCGGGGCGGCACCGCACGCGCACCCTTCTCCCCCATTCCCCCGCCTCATCTTGCTTTCTCTCCCTCCTGCCTCTGCCATTGAGCGAGAGAACTCGACACCACGGCGATGAGCTCTTCCTCCGCCGCGGCCCCCGCCGTGCGCTCCGGCGTATGGGACGGCTCGGAGGTAGAGGAGGAACACATCGAGTTCCTCCGCCAGACACGCCGTCTCCCTAGTGTGGACCTCGTGCGCGCCCGCCCCGCGCTGGAGGGGGAGACCCGACCAGCGCCGGAGGAGGGCGAGCGGGTCATCTTCTGCTCGCACCTCATGCGCGGCCTGGGGCTGCTGGCGAGCGGCTTCTTCCGCTCGTTCTTGGAGTGCCACCGCCTTCAACCGCACCACCTCACTCCGAATACAGTGGTGTTGCTCTCCGCCTTCGCCACTCTGTGCGAAGGTTTCCTCGGCGTTCTCCCCACCCTCGAGCTGTGGGGAGAATTCTTCTCTTCTAAGCTCGGCACACAAGTCGCCGGCATACCGGCTCAGTGCGGCACCTACATCGCGGTGCGGCGCTCGACAGCCGACAACCCTTTTCCTCCCATCGCGCTGATCAAATCGGTGAAGATGTGGCAGCGCTCATATTTCTACGTGAAGAACCTCTCCTCCGACGGCGACTGGGTCAACCTGCCGACTTACAACGCCGCCCCCCTAACTGGGAGGCTCCCCAGCTGGTCTCACCGAGTCAAGTCGCTGACTCCCGCCGGAGCCGCCGCCGTAGCGCGACTCCGAGTCTTGACGCAGTCGGAGGGTCTCGTCGGGGCCGACCTGCTGGCCGCCTTCGTGGCGCGCCGAGTTCTCCCGCTCCAAGGTCGGCCTCACCTGATCTGTCAGATGAGCGGCCTCCGAGACCCAAGTCGGATGAGCACCAAGGAGATGCCCCGCAAGGAGGTGGCGAACTTGGTGAACCATATCGCGCACTGCGAGTTCGAGGAGGATTGGCAGTTTGGCAAGGAGCCGTACTCGCGCGACAACCCCCCACCAGTGGTAAGTCGCGTCCTCCTATTGTTTTGTCTTCTTTGCGGCTGACTCCGGCTTCTGACTCTTGTCGGTTTCTTCTGAGCCAGAACCCCCTCATGCAGCCCGCAGCCGGCGCCACGAGACAGCCCCGCGAGTATGTCCCTAATCGTGCGGACAGTGACGTCGACGACCCCGACTTGGGGGCGGCGGCGATGGAAGCCGACGCCGAAGGCGGGGGAAAAGGAACATAAGGCGGCTTCAGGCCCTCGGCCACCTTCGCCGACTGGCCTGATGACGACGCCGACAGGGAAGTCGCCCCGCGCCACCAGCCAAGGGCCGGCCTGGCTGGCCAAGGCGGCGCGAAGAGGCGTCACGCCGGGCCGAGTGCGCCCGGCGGTAAATTGAAGAAGCTCAAGGGGGCGGCCGCCGCGACGAAACGGGAGGAGGCGGCCGCGAAGGCCAACCGCTTCCGAAGGGAAGTGAGAAGGCCGCCTGTCGGTGTCAAAACCGGCGGATCTCGGGTAGGGGGTCCCGAACTGTGCGTCTAGGCGGATGGTAACAGGAGACGAGGGACACGATGTTTTTACCCAGGTTCGGGCCCTCTCGATGGAGGTAAAACCCTATGTCCTGCTTGATTAATATTGATGATATGGGTAGTACGAGAGTAGATCTACCACGAGATCAAGGAGGCTAAACCCTAGAAGCTAGCCTATGGTATGATTGTTGTAATGTATGTTGTCCTACGGACTAAAGCCCTCCGGTTTATATAGACACCGGAGAGGGCTAGGGTTACACAGAGTCGGTTACAATGGTAGGAGATCTACATATCTGTATTGCCAAGCTTGCCTTCCACGCCAAGGAAAGTACCATCCGGACACGAGCCGGAGTCTTCAATCTTGTATCTTCGTAGTCTTGGAGTCCGGCGGACATTGATAGTCCGGCTGTCCGGACACCCCCTAGTCCAGGACTCCCTCAATAGCCCCTGAACCAGTCTTCAATGACGATAAGTCCGGCGTGCATAATGTTCGGCATTGCAAGGCGGGTTCCTCCCTTGAATAATCCAGAGAAGATCATGAACACCAGGATAGTGTCCGGCTCTGCAAAATAAATTCCACATTCCACCGTAGAGAGAATAAAATGTACACTTAGTTCAATCTGCTGACGTATTATGCGGCGTGACATCACACCACCACAAGGCCTTCATTTGAATTACTATACCACCTTAGCATGTTTAGTGAAGCAGTTTCCTTGGCACGTCTTGTCGAAGCAGAGATCGTGTTCCCCTTATTCCGGGATTCTCATCAATACGTGCGTGGGTAACCCAACCACTCCCGTCGCCACGCCTCCTCTATCGAAGGGGAATCCCAAACGGTCACGGAGACGGCCCTTTGTATTTTTTTCCCTTTATAAGAGGACCAAGGCTCGCCATTGTTCTTTAATCTCGCATCGAATCTCTTCCCCGCTCCCGGTTCCAACACCCAGAGCCTCAGATTCGAGCGCTTCGGATCCTTAATCATGTCCGGCTCCGGCCTCCAGGGCCGGTGGATGCCGGAGGAGGACATATTGAAGTTGCGTGAGGCCAAGTACCTGGCCTACGAGGTTTCGCACAGGTTGCCTGCCCAAGGGCAGGCTGTGCCAGCCCCCGAGCCCGGTGAATACGTCGTTTTCGTATCCCACCTCCGTCGGGGTTTAGGCTTCCCGACGGATCCCTTCGTGAGAGGGCTCCTGTTCTACTACGGGCTGGACTTTCACGACTTGGCTCCGGAGTCCATCCTCCATATCTCTGCATTCATTATCGTCTGCGAAGCCTTCCTCCGCGTCATTCCCCACTTCGGCCTATGGCTGAAGACCTTCAAGGTGGAGCCGAAGATGATCGGGGGGCGCCAAGCGGAGTGCGGCGGGGCGACCATAAGCAAAAAGGTCGAAGCCTCGTGGCTCGAGGGTTCCTTCCAAGAGGAACTTGGATTGTGGCAGCAAGAGTGGTTCTATATCACCGCTCCAAAGGGCAGCAGGCAAAAGCCGCCACCCTTATTCCGCCCGGGACCTCCACGCCAACTGATGTCGTGGGTCAACCAAGGGCTCAATTGGGGTCTGTCCGAAGATGTGCCTTCACTGCAGGGCCGGATTCAAGATCTCCAAGCGAGGGAGATTGACCTGATCAAGGTGATGCAGGTTATGTTAATCAGGCATCTTCTGCCCTGCAAACGCCGTCCTCTCCGTCTATGGGAGTTCAACCCGGAGGGACCTCGGATTCTCCAACACTTCATGGGTGCGACACCCGTGGAGATGTACAAGTTGTTCTTCAGACCGCGGGTGGCGTGTCCGGATTTAGCCGAGGATGCAGGTCTAAGCCGCGATCGCCCGGATACTCAGGTAAGTAGCTCAGAGTCCGGACATTCTTTTTATGTGCCTTTCTAGAGTTCGCCTCCTGACCCTTTGTTCTTTACAGGAATGGGTGACGCGATCAAGGCTGATAAGGTGTCCGGCCCCCCTCCCAGAGACCGCACAGGAGCCCGTGCTGGTTAGAATGTTGGAGGTTGCGCCCACAGAAGGGAGCGACGGGGAAAATAGAGGAGCTAATATTTCGCCCAAAGGGGCGACTGAAGAGGGAGAAAGCAAGAACCCCTCCTTTCAGGGGGAAAAGAGGACCGCCTCCGAAGATCCGGAGGCCAAAGCCCCTAAGCGTGGGAAGAGATCTTCCCCGGGGGGTCCGGCGCCCGGAAAGAATCCGGACGCACAATCATCAACAAAGGATCAGCCCTCCAGCGAGCCGTGAGTATGAAAGAGGGAGTTAATTAGTAAGGAAATACCTTCATTTGTGCTTCTGTAGATAACCAAAATATTTATATTGCAGTTCGGATCTGTAGCCTTCTCAGATGAGTTCATCTTCGGGGGACCTTCTTCTGGAGATGATGGAGAGCGATACGCCTCCATCCGCAGTGCCGCCAGATGAGGCAGGCGAACCCGAAGTGTCATCACGGAGGGTATCCCCGAGTCCGGAGGGGCCAGAGAGTTCGGCACCTACTAGTGTCCGGCCGGGAGAACTGAAGAATTTGCTTGAGAGGGCGTCTATTTCAGAAGATCACTGTGCGTTAATGCGTATGGTGATTGGAAGGATTTCGTCCGCCGAGAGCGAATTGCGTAATGCCGCCATGAGTTTGCTGGCGGGATTTGAGGTATGCAAGAATGACGCACCCCTTTGTTTTTAACAGTTTTGCATATAAAAAATGCGCCCTGTATAGATAGTAGCCCCTGAGACTCGGTAGGTTGTCGGAAACGACAGCGTACCGAGGATCGAAATCTAAAGAAATGAATTCCGTCGTTCCTATGCAGGTGGCGGATAGTCCGGGGGCTAGCCAGACTAGTGAGTTTGCCGAGTTAAATCAGCAATTGGACTTGGCAGATGCGAACATCGCACTTGTCAACAGGCGACTTGACGAGTCTCAAGGTAAAAGAGTTCTCCGCAGACGCTTTATTAAGGGGGTCGAAGCCCTCCTTTGATAAATTATATGCTGTTTATACAGACGGTGCTGCTGCTGTGGAGGGCCTTCGGGCCGAACTTGCTTGAACTAAGGAGCAAGCCCGAAGGAGTGAAGCGGCTGCCTCGAGGGCGGCCGAGGAGTTGAAAGCCAAAAAGGCTGCGCACTGCCTAAGCAGGGCCGAGGTGGCCGAATTGGCCATAAAAGTAAAGGATGCTGCCGACCGAAATGAGGCTCTTGAAAAGGAGCGCTTATCGGAGCGGGAAGACCTGAAGAAGGCCACCGCCGAAGCCAAGGATGCCCGCTCTGCAATGCGGGCTATGAAGGAGGAGCTGCGCCAGGCCGGAGAGATCGTGGCTGGCAAGCCTTTTCTGCTGCGTCGCCGATTTATGGATGGAAAGTATGCTCAATTTGAGCGGCTGTGGAGTCCGGAGGATCCTTATATGGACTTAGCTGCGAGTGTGGCCGATGTCGTTAAGCACTTCCGGAGCCAGAAGGATCACGAGACGGAAGAGCTATATTGGTCTCAATTCCACAGTCCGGATCACCCACTTCCATTGACAGACCGGTTGGCCGAATGGGCCGAGCTAAATAGATTGTCCGGACTTGCCATGACTGACATCGTGGCTCATGTCTGGCCAGAGAGGTCCAAGGCGACGAGCTACTTTGGCTTATTACAGCAATTCCTTGGAGCGGTGCCGCATATAAAGGAGATGAAGCGGTCGGCCTGTATAGAGGGCGCGCGGATGGCTCTTGCCCGTGTAAAGGCGCATCGTTCAGAGATGGACGCCACCGCTGTTGCTGCCCAGGGTTCGGATGAAAACCGGCTCCCTGCCGAGCACTATTTCGGGGAAGTTGTGCATGGCGCTCATGTAATAGAGTCGCAGTGCTCGAAGAATGTAACATTCAAATGAACGCGTTAGCTTATAAATTGATGATTATGCTATAACTGCTTTTTATACTTGTGCGTCCAAGTAGTAAAACTTCTCCTTTTCGGCCGTTTATGTATACTTGTGTATAACCTGAAAGATGGCAGTCTTCGGCTTCAGCCCCCACGCACAAGGTGCTGGGGTGTTCGCAAAAATAGCGCGTTTTCACACTTAATCCGACGTCTTGGTCCTATTATAAGGAGGTGGTAGCGTAGCGAACGAGGCAATCCGGACTATAATGCTTTATCACTTTCACTTAACCAGTGGAGCTCGAGGGTGGGGCTACGATATAGCCCCTGGTGGCATCGCCCTTCTCCGAAGTCGGAGCGCGTGTGCCTGACCGGGAAACGGCCCTTCGTCAAAGCGGGGAATTCTAAACATTCCGATAGTCGATCGAGGGCTGACCAGCCTCTCGCTATATCATGACAGTCAGTTTTTGGCTTTCTCTACTGAGGTGCTCGCCCATCCGAACTGGGGCACAATCGCAGTAGTTCTCCTGGTGCCGCGTTAGTCGATGATACGGAACGTAAGGCAGCAAAACACAGGAGCCGGGCAAACCCAACATTTGACCAAAGACATGATTCGTAGCTGATGCATATAATGCCTAACTCGAGATGCCGAACACTCCCTAAGGTGTTCGGTCTTTATAATAATGGGCAGAACGATGCCCTAAGCCCCTAGTGTCCAGGTATGGGCATGGTCTTCTGACGTGGCCGATGCCAAAACGTCAGGCTCCGCTTGGGCTATAGGAAGAAACCAAGGGAGAATAACAACAAGAGACAGTAAAAAAGGTCTACGCAGGGTCTTAATCTGAAAAGAATCCTCACAACGGGTCCCTACTGCACGTCTGCGCCTGTGTCTCCGTTGCGCCGTTATCCTGGACGGGTATGCACGTTGTTCATCTGTAAAAAGAGAGGAACGTTCAGTTTTAAAAACAACTTGTGCGAAAAATATTAGAAATATAAATAATTAAAGCGGGGTTTGTATAAACCCGCGGTGATTTGTGCGCCCAGCCCCCTGTGAAGGGGTATGCGGCTAGGGAGCCCCTAGCCTACTGACGCCGGATTCGTCTATCCAAGTCCGGGGTCTTTAAGTGACCCTCGCACTAAAATTACGCCACGCGGTCCAGGCATCTTGAGTGTAAGGGATGCGTAATGCAGTATGGCGTTGAAGCGGACAAAAGCCTTTCGTCCCAAGAGTGCTTGATATTCACTTTCAAATGGGACGATATGAAAAATTAATTTTTCGCGTCGAGAATTGTTCAGTGATCCGAACACGACTTCTAGTAATATGGAGCCTGTGCACTTGGCGTAATGGCCTGGCGTCACTCCTTTAAAGGAAGTGCGGCTATGTCGAATTTTGGTAGGGTCTATCCCCATCCTACGGATTGTGGTTGAATATAGCAGGTTTAAGTCACTGCCTCCGTCCATTAGGACGTTAGTAAATTGCAATCCGTCTATTATGGGATTCAATATCAGGGGAGTCCATCCCCCATTTCGAACGCTTCTGGAATAGTCCAGGTGGTCCAAGGTGATTGGTTTTGATATCCAATCTCTACGGTCTGCTGGGTTGGAACGTGCGAAGCTCTTTTTAGAAAGTGTCGCACTATTTTTCCGTATTATCACATGAAGTGAGTTTACTGTTTTGACCCCTTGTGGGAAAGTCTTTTGTTTTTTGGTGCTCTGCTGGTGGGGTTTATCTTCTTCGCTTGATGCGTCGAGCCCCTTGTGTTCGGCATTTAGTTGGCCGGACTGTTTAAAAACCCAACAATCCCTGTGAGTGTGATTTGCAGGCCTTCCGGGGGTACTGTGGATTTTACATATCCGACCCAAAATTTTGTTTAAGTTGGACAATTCGTCACTGTCATCCTTAAGAGGCTGTGTTTTATTATTGGGCCGCGAGCTCTTGAATCCGGCGTTGACTGCCGCGCTCTTTGGGCTTTTCTCTTTATTCCGGCGCTGCTCTTTTCTGCGCCGTGACTTTCCGTTTCCATCTCTTATCTCTGATGTACTTGGGTCGCTGGTGCTGCATCGTGCTAACCAGCTATCCTCGCCTGCACAGAAGCGGGTCATGAGGCTTGTCAGTGCGGACATTGTCCTTGGTTTCTCTTGACCGAGGTGCCTGGTGAGCCATTCGTCTCGGACATTGTGCTTGAAAGCTGCTAAGGCTTCGGCGTCCGGACAGTCGACTATTTGGTTCTTTTTTATAAGGAACCTGTTCCAGAATTTCCGCGCTGACTCTCCGGGCTGTTGAGTTATATGAATTAGGTCATCTGCATCCGGAGGGCGGACATAAGTCCCTTGAAAATTTGCTCTAGACGCGTCCTCGAGCTCTTCCCAACTTCCAACAGTATTTTCTGGGAGGCTTTTAAGCCAATGACGGGCTGGCCCTTTGAGCTTGAGGGGTAGGTATTTGATGGCGTGGAGATCATCTCCTCTAGCCATATGTATATGTAGTATATAATCTTCTATCCAGACTCCAGGGTCTGTTGTTCCATCGTAGGCTTCTATGTTTATGGGTTTAAATCCTGCTGGGGATTCATGGTCCAGCACCTCGTCAGTGAAACATAGTGGGTGTGCGGCGCCCCTGTACTTGTGTGTGCCGCTATCATCGGACACTTGACGTGTTGCCTTGCATTGGTTGGTTTATGTGGGGGCGCCGCTGTCAGAGTTCGGCCTATCATCTGGCCGTCTATCCAGCCAGGAAGCCTCTTTATTTTTGGACGGTGGGGGCTCTATGGCCTCCTCGTCGAATTCTGGTAGCAGCTTGCGCTTCGGGTAGCTCTTTGATTGGTGGCCATTGCCGTACTTATCTGCGGTTTTGAGCACTTTGCTCCATCTCTTTCTGAGTGTGTCTTCCGCTATTTTGAGCCTCCGTTTTTCCTTCTTCAGCCTTTTTGCTGTGGCGATAAGCCTGCGCTTGAAGCGCTCTTGTTCGACGGGATCCTCGGGTACGACGAATTCTTCATCGTTGAGGCTTGCTTCGTCTTCGGAGGGAGGCATATAATTATGATCCTCAACCTCTTCATCTGCCGCCCCCTCATGAGGGCTTGCTTCTGCATCTTCCTGCACTGAGTCTTGCTGGAGGGGATTGTCTTCGGCACTCTCTGGAGTATTATTATCTCCTGTGCCGGAATTTCCATTCTTGCTGTGGCGAGATTTAGAGCGGCGCCGCTGACGCTGGCGCTTGGGCTGTTTCTTTAAGGGATCTGCCTCCGCTGTTTCTCCGCCGTCCCCATCTTTTGGGGTATCCACCATGTATACGTCATATGACGAGGTGGCCTTCCAGTGCCCTGTGGGCGCTGGTTCGTCTCCGGCATTGTCGTCCATAGCGTCGATGTCTTCGGAGTCGTAGTCTAGCATGCCGGTTAGATCATCGACAGTGGCTACAAAGTGGGTGGTGGGTGGGCTCTAAATTTCTTTGTCGTCCGCATCCCGACTATCCTGGCCATAATCCGGCCAGGACTCTCCTGACAACGAGAGATACTTTAGTGAATTCAAGATGTCGCCAAAAGGCGAGCATTGGAAGATGTCTGCGGCGGTGAATTCCATAACCGGCGCCCAATCCGGATTGATTGGTAGGGGCGCGGGAGGTTCGGAGTCCGGCGAGGAGTCCGGCGCCTCGGAATCACGAGTTTCGCAGGGGACAAGGTTAGCGTTCGGCTCCATCGCCGTGGATGTTGAAGCCCCCAGGGTGGCGTCTATCCACCAGCCCTCGATCTGGGCGATCGGCTCTGGGCTAATGGCTGAAGCGGATCCGTGTGCGGCCACCAAGGCACTGTTCGGCGGTAGAGCTAGATCATGCCCATCGTCACAGTGCGGCGCGCTTGGCTGTGGCTCGAGTCCGTCGAGGATCAAGTCTCCGTGGACATCGGCCGTGAAGTTTAGGCTTCCAAATTTGACCTGACGGCCAGGGGCGTAGCTTTCGATCTGCTCCAGATGGCCAAGTGAATTGGCCCGCAGGGCGAAGCCGCCGAATACGAAGATCTGTCCGGGGAGAAAAGTCTCACCCTGGACAGCGTTGCAGGTTGAAGATGCCATCAAGCCTATCGGTGACGACACAGAGGAACTCTCAATGAAAGCACCAATGTCGGTGTCAAAACCGGCGGATCTCAGGTAGGGGGTCCCGAACTGTGCGTCTAGCCGGATGGTAACAGGAGACGAGGGACACGATGTTTTTACCCAGGTTCGGGCCCTCTCGATGGAGGTAAAACCCTACGTCCTGCTTGATTAATATTGATGATATGGGTAGTACAAGAGTAGATCTACCACGAGATCAAGGAGGCTAAACCCTAGAAGCTAGCCTATGGTATGATTGTTGTAATGTATGTTGTCCTACGGACTAAAGCCCTCCGGTTTATATAGACACCGGAGAGGGCTAGGGTTACACAGAGTCGGTTACAATGGTAGGAGATCTACATATCCTTATTGCCAAGCTTGCCTTCCACGCCAAGGAAAGTACCATCCGGACACGAGCCGGAGTCTTCAATCTTGTATCTTCGTAGTCTTGGAGTCCGGCGGACATTGATAGTCCGGCTGTCCGGACACCGCCTAGTCCAGGACTCCCTCACCGCCGCTAGTCTCTGCGTAAGTCTTTATTCTCTTTATTTTCCTTCGTTGAATCTTGTCCGAGCCTTCTTTTATTCTCCCTCCGCTCTTCTTCAGGGCCCCTATTTCCCTTGAGAGAGTCGCCGTCCCCTCTGTCATGGGGTCGGCAGAGACATCTGCCAATACTCGGCGGGCCGATCCCGCCGCCGACCTCCAGGGGGCGACGGAGCAAAACGCGCGGGAAAAGCGCGACAAGGAGGAGGCCGACCGTCTGGAGAAGGAGCAGGCTGAGAAGGCGGCCGCCAACGCCCAGAAGAAGCTGGAGGATGCTGAAGCCGCCCTTGCGGCGAAACGGCGTGCCGAGGAGGCCGCGCGTTGCCGATCGGCGATGCTCGTCCCCCCATTGTCGTCTGCGCCGCCGCCTCCGGAGTTCATGGGGCAGACCGGAGAGGCCGGCATCGACAACCCCCTCGTGGAGAAGGAGAGCGGCGAGGCTTCTATGTCGGACACCCTCGTGCCACCACCGCCACCTCCGCCGCCATCTGGGAGACCGCACGGCAAACAGCCGGTGGGTCAGTCGGAGCCGCCGATCGCGGATGAGGCCGAGGCGCGGCTGCTTCTTCAAGTCGTCTCGCTGGTGCACCGCCATCTTGAGAGGGCGACCTCGGCGCCGCGACCTCGGGAGACCGGCGCTGCCAGCTCGGTAGCCCTAGACGCCGAGGCCACAAGCGCCGTGCCCACCGGGTGGTTGCGTGGAGGCGGCACCGGGCCGCTGAACCAAGCGCTCCTGGACGTTCAGGCGAAGCTGCGCGCTGAAGGCGACGCCCTTCAAGCTTGCACCAGGGCGCACCTGGCCGCGCGGACATCTGTCCGAGTACGTTTCCCTTTTCTTTTTGATTCCTGTTTTTCTCTATGGGGGCGCGCCAGCGCACCCACTGGGTGTAGTCCCCGAGTTCCGGGCCGGCTGCTGAGCAGGCAGTTCGGAACTCCCTTTGGCGAGTTCCGAATACTAACTTTGTTTCCATTGACTTATTGCAGGAGTATCATAACCTCCGCGACACTGCCTTCAACCGCAATGTTGAGGAGTTGAACAAGCGGACCGCCGACTTGACGGAAAGCCGGAGTAAGCTCTTTTTCCTTTTCTTCGCGGGGGCGCGCTGGCGCACCCGCGGGCTATATTCCCCGAGATTCGGGTCGACTACTGAGCAGTCGGGCCGGATCTTCCCGGCGATCTACTTTGCTGACGAATTATTTGTCTCCTCTTTCGTACTTCAGGCGCCAACGCCGCTCTTCAGGAGCAGCTAGGCGAGGCCAATACCGCCCGGCGTGCCAAGGAGGAGGAGTGTGGCAGGCTTGCCACGGAGCGCGACCTGCTGGCAGCGCAGCTGGCCGAGCAGAAGGAGCTGCTCAAGAAGGTGCAGGACGAGGCAGAGAAGAGGGAGACCGCTCTCCTGGCCGAGTTTGAGAGCGAGCGCTCCTCCTGGACTGACAAGGAGGCGATGCTGACCTCCGGCTTCCATGAGATCGAGGATATCGTTGATGGTAAGTTTCTTTCGTTTCTTCGGGGCTTCTGACTATGCGTCAGGCCGACTTCTGATTTTCGACTTGCTTCTTTTTTGTCCTGGCAGACTTCTTCCCTGGTCACTCTCAGGCAGTCCCTCTGGCCATCGAGGCTGCTCGAGAGGCACGATGGGCAACCAGTGAGGAGATCGCCGCTAACGCCCCCCGAACCATCGATGAGCAGCTTCTGAGCATTGAAGCCCGTCTTCGTCCGGCTCATCGGCTGTTGCGCCGGCTTCAGCGTGCCGGTGCCCAGGTGGTTGCTGCCCTGTGGCCAGACATGCTGGCTCTGCGCACCGCCAGTCGGACCGCCGACTGGCTGGAAATCGCCGCCGGCCGTCTTGAGGCTTGGAAGGGCTCCTCGGCCCGGGCTGGAGCGTGTCGGGCCTTGGAATTCGTCAAGGCGTGGTATCCAGGGCTGGACCTAGACCTTCTGGCCGCGTTCCGGTCAGAAGCCCAGGCCGAGCTGGAGGCCGTGGAGGGCGCCCTTATCGAGCGCGCGGCAGCCATCGCCGAGTACACGGACACCATTGTCTTCGTGCCCGAGCGGGCTGAAGGCGGCGAGGAAGTGCCGCCAGAGTGGTTCGGGATGAACTCGGAGTATGGCGAAGACTCGGTGGAGGTGATCGACTCCAGCACCGAGGAGGAGGACGAGGCGGAGGACGGAGGCGAGGCGGAGGCGCCAGAAGACGGAGCAGGCGGCCAGCCTCAGCTCGATCGCGCCTCTAGCAACGAGCCGCGTGGAGAGAAGGCGACTGCCGCCGGAGGCGACCAAACTGAGACTGCCCAGCCGACTGCTCCGGCGCCTGACACCACCATCTCCTCCGATCCTCCGATCCTAGATGCCGCTTCCTAGGCTGCCTTCTTGTCCTTACTTTATCTGTATCTCACAGTCTTTGAAGAACTTGTTAATTTGCACAATTCCACCCGCGGGGTGTATTTTGAACTCGGCCAGAGGCCTTTGCTTATGTAAATATCTATTTGCCTTCTATCTTTCCTTGCTTATTGCTCTTTTTGGCTTTTTCCTTTGCCGCCTTCCCATTGTTGCCGCTTTGCCAGACGGACAGCCGCTCCGCGGACTACCGTAAGTCAAATGCTTGGCTACCTTAGGGAAGGCAAGTACTTCGCCTTTTAGAGTTTCTTTAGCAAGTCGGCTAGAAAGCGACAGGCCGACTACCCAAGAGTCGGCCATCCTTGATAGAGGCTAAGACGGCGAGCCGACTACTCATGAGTCAGCTCTGCAGAGAGAGGCTGGGAGCCGGCTTGAGCTATGCATACGCTTTAGGTCCTTAGCCGTTTTTTCGTGTGTGCGCTCGCTCTTGCTTGTTCTCCGCCTACCAATAGTCGCTCTGCGAGCTGCGGCTTTCGACAGGAGACGGCTTGAGCGCAACACACTACTTGTCCGACTGCAGGAAGCATTTCATAGTGCAAGATGGCAAGTCCCCAGGCCGACTAGTCGGACTCGGTGCCAAGCGATATGACAAAAAAGAGTAGCATACTCGGAAGCGTGATTCTTATCATACAGATAACAAAAGGGGCAGTCCCCGAGCTTGACTCGGGGGCCCAAAGTCTCAGTACTTTAATACAAAGGGGGTAGTGTGATACATACTGCATCAACTGTAAAATCTTCGAAGAAGATTTGCGTTCCACGGGCGCTCTGTTTCTTTGCCGGAGTCGTCCCTCTTGCGTGCTCGAGGCTTCTGAGCGTCGATTAGGCAGTAGGAGCCGTTGCCCAGGACTTTGCTGATGATAAAGGGGCCTTCCTAAGGCGCCGACAACTTGTGCTGGCTGGCTGTTCTCTGAATCAGCCGGAGCACAAGGTCGCCCTCTTGAAACGATCTCGGCTTGACCCTTCGGTTGTAGTATCGGCGCAGACTCTGCTGGTAGATGCCGGACCGGCTGAGTGCCAACAGTCGGCCCTCTTCCAGTAGGTCAACACCGTCTTGGCGTGCTTCTTCAGCTTCCTCTTCGGTGTACATGGTGACTCATGGAGAGTCGAACTCTATATCCGTCGGGATGACGGCTTCGGCACCGTAGACGAGGAAGAAAGGCGTGAAGCCAGTTGACTTGTTTGGAGTCATGCGCAGACTCCAGAGGACGGCTGGTAGCTCCTCAACCCAACAGCCGGCCGAACGCTCGAGTGGTTCGACCAGTCGAGGCTTGATGCCGGACAGAATGAGGCCGTTTGCTCGCTCCACCTGGCTGTTTGACTGCGGATGGGCAACGGACGCTAGGTCCAGTCTGATGCCCTGCGTCGCGCAGAAATGGGCCAAGGCGCCTTTGGCAAAGTTTGTGCCATTGTCGGTGATGATGCTGTGCGGTATGCCATACCGCACCGTGATGTCGGCGATGAAAGTCACTGCAGTCGGACCATTTAATTTCTTGATGGGCTTTGCTTCTATCCACTTGGTGAACTTGTCCACCGCGACAAGCATATGAGTTAGGCCGCCTCGGGCCGTCTTGAATGGTCCCACCATGTCCAGGCCCCAAACTGCGAAGGGCCAGGCGATGGGGATTGTCTTTAGCGCGGAAGCTGGCTGAAGTGGCTTGGAGCGGAACTTCTGGCACCCCTTGCATTTTTGGACTAACTCTTTAGCCTCTTCCAGGGCAGTCGGCCAAAAGAAACCGTGCTGAAAAGCTTTGGCGACGAGTGCTCTTGAAGCCGCATGGTGGCCGCACTCGCCCTGATGAATGTCCCTGAGGATTGCTTGGCCTTGTTCTGGCTCTACGCAGCGCTGGTAGACACCAGTGACACTGCGCCTGACCAGCTCTTTGTTGACTATGGTGTATGCTGCCGCTCGGCGTTGCACTTGCCGAGCCAAGATCTCATCAGTCGGCAGCTCTCTGTTCACTAGAAACTTGAGGATGGGCTTTGCCCATGAGGGTGCTGCTATTTCTTCAACTGCTACCAGTGCGACTTGGACAAGGGTGGCTGGGCTGGGAGGCGGTGGGCTGGAGTCTGCGGACCGCTTGCTGGATTGACGGAGTCCCCGGGTCGACTGGTGCAGTCCCCGGGCTGGGTTCTGAAGTCGCCGGGCCGGCTTCAACTATGATTTTCTTGGGGCCGTCTGCTGGGGCTCTGGGGTCGGATCCAACTTCTTTGGGAGGAGCCGGCACAAAGATGGAGTCTGATTCTGGTGAAGGCTTGATAGATGGCTTAAGGAAGCGCTGAAGAGCGACGCCGGAAGGTATTGCTTGGCGGGTGGAGCCGACTCGTGCCAAGGCGTCTGCTTGATCATTGTCATTTCTCGGCACGTGAAGGAACTCGCACCCCTCGAAGTATCTGCTGAGTTGCTGCACCAGGAAGCGGTAGCTCGCCATGTTTGCGTCTTTGGCGTCCCAGTCGCCGGATGACTGCTGGACCACCAAGTCGGAGTCGCCATAGCACAGGATCCGGCGAATGCCGAGTTCCTTGGCAAGCCGGAGCCCATGAATGAGCGCCTCGTATTCGGCTACGTTGTTGGAGGCGGCGAAGTGGATCTGCAGCACATACTTGAGCTTGTCGCCCTTGGGGGAGGTGAGGACGACGCCGGCTCCTAAGCCGGTGTGCATCTTGGAGCCGTTGAAATGCATCCGCCAATGGGTGGAGTCGGGCGCTAGCGGCAGGTACTGGGTCTCGGCCCAGTCGACTAGGAAGTCGGCCGGCGCTTGTGACTTGATGGCGGTGCGGGGCTGGTAGTAGATGGTGTAAGGAGCCAGATCTATGGCCCATTTGGCTACTCGGCCGGAGGCGTCTTGGCTTACAATGATCTCGGCCAACGGAGCCGTGCAAACCACGGTGATTGGATGCTCTTGAAAGTAAGGCTTCAACTTTTTGGCGGCAAAATGCACACCGTAGCACATCTTCTGGTAATGGGGGTAGTTCTGCTTGGAGGTCGACAGTACCTCGCTCAGGTAATATACCGGTCTCTGGATAGGGAGCGCCTTGCCTTCCTCTTTGCGTTCAACTACGATGACTGTGCTGACTACTCGGCTGGTTGCCGCGATGTACAGGAGCATGGGCTCTTTGGGATTCGGAGCCGCTGTCGCGACCGGTTTTCCAATATAAATACTTATTGAGAAACCAATCTATTGAGTCCAGTATGAGAGAAATCCTCCTCACTGGTAGACAAAATCTTGATACAATAAGCCAGTAGCATAAAATATATTATAGGGTCGAACTACGGTTGCTCAACCAAATTATTACAAGCACGCCAATAATTATACATAATGGCGGACAAGACACAGTGGTGTGGAGGCATACTACTGACTCGAGGATAGGGTGGTGGTGGATAAACACAGCGGGGAGAGGGATACAGGACTCTAAAACTGTCATCTCATCGAGCGTCGAGGTGAGGCTCGATGAATTTATTTGGTAGCGGAAGCGGATATAATACAGTGACCAAATCCAGGGTCGCACGGGACTGACTAGGACTCCTCTAGGTGTCGGACTCGCTATAGAATTCTTCATCCATGAGCTCGCCTTCGTCAGCATCTGGCCAAATCAACAAGCCAGTGAGTACTTTGAAAGTACTCGCAAGACAGTTCGGACGTAAGATATAACAAATGCATGCATGGATGCGTCATGATTAATTCACCAATGTACATTAAAATAAAATTAGCATAACGGGGTAAGTAAAAGGGAAACGGCGGTAGTCCGCCTGAAATCCCAACAAAACGCAAATGAAGACCGATCGGGTGTCTGAAGCGATGCCTCGAAAGGTGAACAAATAAAAATAAGGAAATGATGCCACAGTCGGGCGTCTTAGCGACACCACATAAAGGGCTTTAAAAGAAATACCACAGTCGGACGTCGGGGCGACATCACAGAAAGGGCATTAAAAGAAATACCACAATCGGGCGTCTTAGCGACGCCACATAAAGGGCTTTAAAAGAAATGCCACAGTCGGGCGTCTGAGCGACGCCACATAAAGGGCTTTAAAAGAAATGCCACAGTCGGGCGTCTGAGCGACGCCACAAAAAGGGCTTTAAAAGAAATGCCACAATCGGGCGTCTGAGCGACGCCACATAAAGGGCTTTAAAAGAAATGCCACAGTCTGGCGTCTGAGCGACGCCACATAAAGGGCTTTAAAAGAAATGCCATAGTCGGGCGTCTGAGCGACGCCACATAAAGGGCTTTAAAAGAAATGCCACAGTCGGACGTCTGAGCGACATCACAGAAAGGGCTTTTATCCACAAGTAAATATTACTCATAATAAACATTCAATTCATGAAAATAAATGGGTTAGTCCATCCACAGGAATAATTATTTAACCGAACTTAGCACTCATGCGATTCACCGGAGCCTCTGTCATCAAAACTGACATTTGATCAGGATAAGATAATATCGAACTTGGACATGGAATAGATGATTTGAAGGAATATATGACTCTGCAGAGTTTGTACAAAAATTTTCCCACAGCCAACGGATTTCCGTAGTCACGAAGGACTAGTTCCGTTTATGGTTTTTCGGTAGAAAACACAGCTAACCAGTACACACCCATCCTACCTCTCGATGCTAGGAATCACCTCAGACATCGTCCAAGAAAAACTTTTGAGACAGGGAGATCACAATCTCGAATAGCATGGGATCAAATTTATATACGCGTGCTCTAAGGGGTACCCCCCTCTCGGTCCCAACTGGAAACACCCATGCCCCCTGACCGGATGACTGGCTTTAATCCAGGGCCATGGAACCATCATCACGGCCTCTCCTTTTTGGTGTGTACCAGGAAAGCGGTTTACAACTTACTAAGCCATATTCCTTGCGGAAAACATGTGGTAGTACAAGGAAGGAAATGGAAGGAACTGGACCGATACGGTTTGACACTGCAGTCACATAGTCTGGCATAAGACTGGCATGCTACAACACTGCCATCTTACCCATTCTCATGCCAACACATGGCCATTCATATTCACATCCATCCACTCATGGATCATCGAACTCACTTACCTCAACAGTGCATGGAAATAACGTTCATCGGTATGCTCATCAACATGCCATGAGACTAACTAAATGCAAAACATGCCAAGACACTCATCATATCAAAAGTTCAAACCTGCTTGCCTGGTTCAGAGTAGTCGGAGCCTAGCTCGGTGAAGTTCGCGGCTCCGTCACCTCCTTCGGTATCTACGGTATAAAGAAAATATGTGCGCTATCGTAAATACCAAGAGGTGCACAAAAAGTATACCAAGTATTTTTCAAATAAATCTGATAAAAAACTAGACAAAATTTTAAAGAAGGCAGAAAAAGAATCAATCAAAAATACTATTCTGGTTAAAAGTTATAAAGGTTTTTGTCCAGGGACTCATCTGTAATGAAACAGAAAGTTTTCAGGGGCTAGCTTATAAAAACAGAAAACGCTTCGGTAGCAACTACGCCAGCCCAGAGGGAAAGCGTATTCGGTAGAAGACGTTTTCAGAAAACGCTTCGCTTAGACAGGATAGAGAGGCTGACAGGCGGGTCCCGCCCGTCAGGTTTGAATGTTCAAACGGGGCGGCAGAGTTCGCCGGTGCCCGAGAGCCGCGGTGGTCGCCGGCGGCGATCCACGGTGAGGCAGAGAGATCGGAGGGTACCTCCGTGTTCAGGGTACCCTTCCGCGTCGGTTGGTGGTGGTGGTGGCGGTCGGCGAGCACCACGTCGACGGCGAGCTTTGCTCCGGCGGACGGCGGTTCGGGTGGTTGCGGACTTCGTCGGAGAGAGCTGCAGTGATCAAATTGAGGAGGGGGTTAGGCTTCTGGTAGCTAGAGGGAGTAACTGACGGGGTTTGGGCGCCGGAGACGGCCTCACCGGAGCAAATCGAGGTGGAGGCCGAGGCGGATCGGGGCGGCCGGAGCTGGGGGAGGAGACCTCCTCGAGGTCCTCCTAGTGGCCTGGCGGGGCGTTGGTGAGGTGTAGTGATGATGCGTGCACGAGGGTGAGCTCGGGGGCCCTTTTTATAGGCGGTCCGAGGCGGTGGCCGTGAACGGGGATTTCCGGCGATGGTTACGGTGGCGCAGTGCTCGGTCGGGGGTGATTAGGGAGTCGAGCGCCGTCGTGGGAGTTTACTGGGTCCGTTTAGACGCTAACCGGACTTGGATTAGAAGCTTAGGGCAGGCTTTGGTCGGAACGGGACGGCGCGGGTCCGTTGGCGGCAGAGAGCGCGTCCAGTGCTGTCGGGCCACGGCGACGGTGCAGCGGGGGTGCGCTGGCGTGCATGAGGCCACGCGGAGAGCCAGGGAGCGATGGGCGGCGCGGAACGGCGTTGAGCCGCCGTTCTTGTTCCCTGTCGGCTGCAACGGGGTTTCGGCCGCCGCAAGACACGCCGGCGCGGGTGGCCAGGGCGCCACCAAGGCCGGGAAGACGCCAAGCGCGCGTGCGAGGGTGCTGGCCAGGGAGAGGAAGCCGCGTGCAACGCGCCAAGCGCACTGTGGCCGCGTGACTGAAACTGACGGACGAAAACGACACTGAAAACTGAATTTTCTGAATTTGCAAATGAACAGTGCAGCTCAGGTGTTCGACAGAATGTTTTTGGCCTCTGGGGATTTTTCCTTGAGCTGATTTTTGGTGGAGTGGCTACTCATTGCTCAAGAAGGCTGCCTGAATTTTGGTGGAATTTTTGGAGAAGTGTAGATATGAATTTCACCAAATTTGGCAAATCTGGTCCAAACTTGTAGAGACTGAATTTTGAAAAATTTGAAAATAGGAGGAGTGGATCAAGATGGTTCTGGGTTGTGGATGCTAAGGACAATCCAGGAGAATTGGTTTGAGGTCAAAACTCAAATGAAAAAGGGTACTTGCTTTGAAAATCTCTCAGGCTCCAAATAATTTTCAGAATTGATTTGAGGGGAAAAATAATTAGAATAAAATCCAAAACTTGCTTGGATTAGATGGAACAGAGAGCTTAGGTTGATTACAAGGAGGAGGGGAGGTTTTGGAGGGGTTTTACCACATGGGCAAAAATACAAAGTCATGGGTGGCTTCAAAGATATGAACATCCCAAATGTTCATAGAGTTTCTTTTTAAAAGAAAAAGATTAAACTCCCAAAACAATTTGAGAGGGAACCAACAGAGAAGAAGTTTAAAAAGATCAAACACCATAGTCTGAATAAAACAAAAAATAAAATCCTTGCCAAAGAAAAGAAAGTTTTTTTAAGAGGAAGGTTTTCTGGAAAAAATTTAAATGGCCTCTTTTTAAAAACCACAAAGTTTTTGCTGAAAACCAAAGTAAAAAATTTTGGAGTGTCACAGCACCTACCCCCTTAGGAAAAATCTCATCCCCGAGATTTCAACTGTTCCTCAAATAAGTGTGGATGCTCTGTCCGAAGAAAATCCTCTCTTTCCCAGGTTGCTTCGCTTTCGGTGTGGTTGCTCCACTGAACTCTGAAAAACTTGATGGTCTTCTGTCGGGTTCTCCTTTCAGACTCCTCTAATATTTTTACTGGGCGTTCTCGGTAGGTGAGATCTGGTTGTACATCAATGTTCTCATGGGATACTTGTTTCTCTGGTTTGCTTACGCACTTCCTTAATTGAGAGACGTGGAACACGTCGTGAATGTCGGACAAATCTTCGGGTAAGTCTAGCTGGTAGGCTACATTGCCTCTTCGTGCCACTATGCAGAATGGTCCAATGAATCTTGGTGCTAACTTTCCTTTAATCCTAAACCGTTGCAGTCCCTTCATAGGTGATACTCGTAGGTACACAAATTCACCGGGTTCAAAATTGACCCTACGATGTTTCTGATCGTAATAACTCTTCTGTCGGCTCTGAGCGGTCTTGAGTCGGTCCCTGATTAGCTTGATTTTTTCCTCGGCTTCTTTGAGCATGTCTGGGCCGAAGATACGGCTGTCTCCGGTCTCTGACCAATTTAGCGGGGTACGACATCTCCGTCCGTATAGGGCTTCAAAAGGTGCCATTTGCAGGCTGGCCTGGTAACTGTTGTTGTATGCAAACTCGGCATATGGCAGGCTTTCTTCCCAACTGGTTCCATAGGTGAGGACACATGCTCTCAGCATGTCTTCTAAAATTTGGTTTACGCGTTCAGTCTGTCCATCAGTCTGGGGATGGTAGGCTGTGCTGAAGGCCAAATGAGTTCCCAGAGCCTGTTGTAAATGATCCCAGAATCTCGAGACAAACTGAGTGCCTCTGTCGGATATTATTGTCTTCGGGACTCCATGCTGACAAACTATACGGGAGAGATAAATCCTGGCAAGCTTCTGAGTGTTGTAGGTTGTCTTCACTGGAATGAAATGTGCCACCTTGGTTAATCTATCGGTGATGACCCATATGGCATCATACCAGTGTCTTGACCGAGGTAGTCCGACAATAAAATCCATCCCTATTTCATCCCATTTCCACTCAGGTATTTTGTTTGGTTGCAGTAGTCCGGCTGGTTTTTGATGCTCAACTTTTATGCGTTGACAAGAATCGCAACATGCAACGAATGTGGCTATGTCCCTCTTCATACCGTGCCACCAGAATCTTTCCTGAATATCCTTATACATTTTGGTTCCTCCAGGGTGGATTGAATATGGAGTGGTGTGTGCTTCAGCTAGGATTTGCTGTTTGAGGTCCTCTATGTTTGGCACACAGAGTCTGTCCCTGTACCGTAATATTCCATCATTGCCTATGACAAATTCTGAGGCCTTGCCCATACTCACCTTTCTTTTAATTCCTTCAATGCTGGGGTGACCAGGCTGAGCTTCTTTAATTCTCTCCACAAGGTCGGGCTTTATTTCCAAGTTTGATATGGTGCCTTCCGCGATCATTAACAAGTTGAGTTTTGCAAATTCTTGTTGGAATTCAGGTCTCAAACTTTGTAGTCTGTTTTCGTCGGAGCTGGGGTTTCGACTAAGAGCATCGGCCACTACATTTGCTTTCCCTGGATGATAGTGGATACCAACGTCATAATCCTTTACCAATTCCAACCAGCGTCGTTGCCGTAAGTTTAGTTCTGGCTGTGTGAAAATATATTTGAGACTTTTATGGTCCGTGTATATTTCACATCGATTCCCAAGTAAGAAATGCCTCCATTCCTTAAGTGCATGAATGACTGCTGCCATTTCTAAGTCATGAGTGGGATAATTTTCCTCATGCTTGCGGAGTTGTCGTGAAGCGTATGCGACAACCTTGCCTTCCTACATCAACACGCACCCGAGACCTTTTCGGGATGCGTCACAATACACCACAAAGTTTTTGTGTATGTCTGGCACAATTAATACCGGTGCTGTGGTTAATTTCCGTTTTAACTCTTGGAAAAAAATTTCGCAGGCTTCTGTCCATTCAAACTTCTTGTCTTTCTTGAGCAACTGCGTCATCGGCTTGGCTAGAGTGGAGAATCCTTCAATAAATCTGCGGTAATATCCTGCCATTCCCAAGAAACTTCGTATATCCGTTACGCTGGCTGGTGCCTTCCAGTCAAGTATGGCCCTAACTTTCTCCGGGTCCACTGCGATACCGTCTTGGGTCAGTACGTGACCTAGAAAGCCTACTTGCCTTAGCCAAAATTCGCACTTGCTGAACTTTGCATACAATTGATGCTTCCTGAGTTCTCCTAGCACAATCCTGAGATGTTCCGCGTGCTCTTCTGGTGTTTTGGAGTATATCAGAATATCATCAATAAATACCACAACGAACTTGTCCATAAACTTCATAAATACTTTGTTCATGAGGTGAACAAAATATGCGGGGGCGTTAGTTAATCCAAAAGGCATAACTGTGAACTCATATAGTCCATATCCGGAGGTGAAGGCTGTTTTGGGGATATCTTCTGTTCGCACTTTTAATTGATGGTATCCTGACCTTAAGTCAATCTTTGAGAATACCTTGGCCTGAGCGAGCTAATCAAATAAATCATTTATCCTCGGCATCGGGTATTTGTTCCTGACTGTGACCATGTTAAGTGCTCGGTAGTCTATGCACAATCTCAGTGTTCCATCCTTCTTTTTGGCAAATAAAATTGGTGATCCCCAAGGTGAGGAGCTGGCTCGAATGTATCCCTTGTCCAGTAATTCCTTTATTTGTTTCTTCAACTCGATCAACTCGGATGGTGCCATTCTGTATGGTTTCTTGTATATGGGGTTGGTTCCTGGTGCTAGCTCAATGCTGAATTCTATTTCTCGGTCTGGTGGCATGCCTGGTAGTTCTTCGGGAAATACGTCTGGAAATTCACATACTACTGGAACCTTGCTTAACTCAGAAACGTCCACCTTATTCAATCTCGGCTACCGGGGTATTTTTCTTTCCTTGGCTGATACTTTTATTGTCTTCCCGTGGTGGTGCGTGAGAATTACGGTCCGGTTGAAACAGTCAATAAAACCTTTGTTGGTGGTTAACCAGTCCATCCCTAGGATGACATCCAGTCCTCTATTTTCCAACACAATAAGGTTGGCGTAAAATTTCAATCCTTCGAACTCAATGGCCACATTCTGACAATAACTCTGAGTAACTTGCTGAATCCCAGGGGACTTGATGATCATGGATTTTTCCAAGGGAAACATCGAAAAATTATTTTGCAAAGCAAAAAATTTCGAAATGAATGAGTGAGAAGCTCCAGAATCAAACAAAACCGTTGCAGGTATTGTGTTGACAGGAAACGTACCGAGTACGATATCCGGAGCATTTTGTGCTTCTTCTTTGGTCACGTGGTTTAGATGACCCTTCCTGTGGTTGTTGTTGGGGTTGAAATTGTTGCGCTTGGGCGCTAAATTATTGCCACCGTTGTTTGGCTTCGAGGTCGAGTTCCTTGGCTTGGGGCACTGTTTGGCGTAATGCCCTTCTTCTCCACAAGCGTAGCAAGTAACGCCTGGGCAATATGTGAACTCTTTGTCCCTTGCATGGAAATTCTTGGTTGGGCGAGAAATGTTTGTGGTAGGTTTGTGTGTCCCACCTTTCTGAAAATCTGTCCTGCTTCGGTGGTTGCGTGCAAGAGCAGTCTGGTCTCTTTTTCGCTTGCGTAAATCCTCCAAGCTACGTCTCTCATTTTCCAGAGTAATAGCTTTGTCCACTAGTGTTTTAAAATCTGGAAAAGTGTGCACGACCAGTTGGCATTTAAGTGCGGACGCCAGACCGTCAAGGAATTTCTCCATCTTCTTGCTTTCAGTCATACGTTCTTCATTAGCGTAGCGAGACAATAGAGTAAATTGACCGTTGTATTCTGACACTGTCATGTTCCTTTGTTTGAGGTCATCGAATTCTCTCTTCTTAATTTTTATAATGCTCTTGGGAATGTGTGCACCACGGAAACCTTCCTTGAAATCATCCCAGGTTATATCATTTTCGTTGGGGTGCATGTGCAGAAAATTCTCCCACCATGATGCGGCTGCTCCTGTGAGATAGTGCGGAGCATATAATACTTTCTCGAGATCTGAACATTTTGCAATTATTAATTTTCTCTCCATATCTCGAAGCCAATCCTCGGCCTCAAGAGGTTTGTCAGTATGAGAAAATGTTTGGGGACGTGTCTTCTGTAGCTCAGATAACTTGGAATGCTGCTGATACTGTCCATGATGATTTCCCATGTTGATGACTTGGTTCATCATTTCCCGATGTTGTTGCTGATTCTGCTCATAAAGGCGGCACATTTGTGAAAGTGCCGACTCGCTGCCCTGTTGGCTTGACTGTCCCTGAGTGAACTCGTTGCTGGGTTGTGTATCATAATTTTCCTCTGGTGGAGTTGGCATGGAGCGAGTCCAAGGACGAGGCATTTTTCACTCTGGGAATATTTTATAAAACCCATAAGAAAAGCGGAAAGAGTCGCAAAAACAATTTCATAAATGCATAAAGCTGGCAAATAAAATTAAATAACCAAGCTTACTTAAGAAAAACAAATCGACTTGCGCACGGAGAAGGACTGCTCATTACATATCTTACACGCGGGTGGTAATTATACAATACATCACTCAGGTTATGCGTACATAATCCTGACATGTTATTTAGGCTAGTGCACTTCTCCAGATCCTACATGATGCGCAAACAGGCTACTTCTCACAACCTATGTACATATAAACATATCATACAAAGTGGTACATTACATGGCGGCTAAGCGTACTCAGGCGGAGATGTTGACGACCTCCTTTGCCCTGCCGAGGGTGAGGCGTAGCGAGGCTGGGGACTCGACTTCCTCCTCGCTAATAGGCTCCATACGTGAAGAGTTGCGCAGAGTGGAAGGAGCGGGTGCCAGGGGCGGAACAACACGAATAGGAGTGGGCGCGAAGGTTGGTGCAGTGCGCACTGGAGTGGGCGCTATAACTTGGTTGAATTCTTCGGTAGAAGGCAGGCGACGAGTAGGTGCATAAGATGCTGAGGATGAGACAAAAGTCAGTGGCGGTGCGGTGGGTAGGAGCTCCCTCCTGTTGGCAGCACAGCCATGAACTGAGTCCATGCGGGCAGCCACGAAGTTGTCCACCAGGTTGTCGAAGGCTGCCTCCAGGGCCCGGAGATACTCAATAAGCATCTCAAAAGCCTCGTCTCGTTCTCCTCTGGGGCAGGAGAATGCGTAGTGACAGGTGTAAGGCACATGGCATGGAAGATAACGGTAACGACGAGTCTTCATCACGGGGAGGACATCCCTGACACGAGCTATCGCCTCGCGGGCTGCCATCTGCATAGCATGCCTCTCCGTAGGCATGTCTCTTCCCAAGAATCGGAAGCGGCGTAACTCACCACGCCCTCCCTTGAACTGCACCGCGGCCTGGTGCATGGTCAGACTGTCGTTGACTCGGTGCTGGCAGAGTGTGAAGACTGGGCGCACAGATGGCCCCATCGCGACCTGAACGATGAAGGAAAGAAGCTTGACGAACCCATCGGGCACGTTGGCGAAGGTCTGAGACTCGCAGCTGTTGTCGGCCATCTACAAAAGTAGGCAAAAATTCTGCATGGTCAGATCATAAATTTATGCTGACTATCAGAAATGTCTACAATTGCAGAAAAATATAAAATGGCTCTATTATGCTAATAACCAATTAGCGATCGCACCTAGTGGCTTCCTACAGTCAGCCTGGCTCTGGTACCAAGCTTGTCGCGACCGGTTTTCCAATAAAAATACTTATTGAGAAACCAATCTATTGAGTCCAGTATGAGAGAAATCCTCCTCACTGGTAGACAAAATCTTGATACAATAAGCCAGTAGCATAAAATATATTACAGGGTCGAACTACGGTTGCTCAACCAAATTATTACAAGCACGCCAATAATTATACATAATGGCGGACAAGACACAGTGGTGTGGAGGCATACTACTGACTCGAGGATAGGGTGGTGGTGGATAAACACAGCGGGGAGAGGGATACAGGACTCTAAAACTGTCATCTCATCGAGCGTCAAGGTGAGGCTCGATGAATTTATTTGGTAGCGGAAGCAGATATAATACAGTGACCAAATCCAGGGTCGCACGGGACTGACTGGGACTCCTCTAGGCGTCGGACTCGCTATCAAATTCTTCATCCATGAGCTCGCCTTCGTCAGCATCTGGCCAAATCAACAAGCCAGTGAGTACTTTGAAAGTACTCGCAAGACAGTTCGGACGTAAGATATAACAAATGCATGCATGGATGCGTCATGATTATTTCACCAATGTACATTAAAATAAAATTAGCATAACGGGGTAAGTAAAAGGGAAACGGCGGTAGTCTGCCTGAAATCCCAACAAAACGCAAATGAAGACCGATCGGGTGTCTAAAGCGACGCCTCGAAAGGTGAACAAATAAAAATAAGGAAATGATGCCACAGTCGGGCGTCTTAGCGACACCACATAAAGGGCTTTAAAAGAAACACCACAGTCAGACGTCGGGGCGACATCACAGAAAGGGCGTTAAAAGAAATACCACAGTCGGGCGTCTTAGCGACACCACATAAAGGGCTTTAAAAGAAATGCCACAGTCGGGTGTCTGAGCGATGCCACATAAAGGGCTTTAAAAGAAATACCACAGTCGGGCGTCTGAGCGACGCCACAAAAAGGGCTTTAAAAGAAATGTCACAGTCGGGCGTCTGAGCGACGCCACATAAAGGGCTTTAAAAGAAATGCCACAGTCTGGCGTCTGAGCGACGCCACATAAAGGGCTTTAAAAGAAATGCCACAGTCGGGCGTCTAAGCGACGCCACATAAAGGGCTTTAAAAGAAATGCCATAGTCAGGCGTCTGAGCGACGCCACATAAAGGGCTTTAAAAGAAATGCCACAGTCGGACGTCTGAGCGACATCACAGAAAGGGCTTTTATCCACAAGTAAATATTACTCATAATAAACATTCAATTCATGAAAATAAATGGGTTAGTCCATCCACAGGAATAATTATTTAACCGTACTTAGCACTCATGCGATTCACCGGAGCCTCTGTCATCAAAACTGACATTTGGTCAGGATAAGATAATATCGAACTTGGACATGGAATAGATGATTTGAAGGAATATATGACTCTGCAGAGTTTGTAAAAAAAAATTCCCACAGCCAACGGATTTCCGTAGTCACGAAGGACTAGTTCCGTTTACGTTTTTTGGTAGAAAACACAGCTAACCAGTACACACCCATCCTACCTCTCGATGCTAGGAATCACCCCAGACATCGTCCAAGAAAAACTTTTGAGACGGGGAGATCACAATCTCGAATAGCATGGGATCAAATTTATATACGCGCACTCTAAGGGGTGCCCCCCTCTCGGTCCCAACCGGAAACACCCATGCCCCCTGACCGGATGACTGGCTTTAATCCAGGGCCATGGAACCATCATCACGGCCTCTCCTTTTTGGTGTGTACCAGGAAAGCGGTTTACAACTTACTAAGCCATATTCCTTGCGGAAAACATGTGGTAGTACAAGGAAGAAAATGGAAGGAACTGGACCGATACGGTTTGACACTGCAGTCACATAATCTGGCATAAGTCTGGCATGCTACAACACTGCCATCTTACCCATTCTCATGCCAACACATGGCCATTCATATTCACATCCATCCACTCATGGATCATCGTATGCTCATCAACATGCCATGAGACTAACTAAATGCAAAACATGCCAAGACACTCATCATATCAAAAGTTCAAACATGCTTGCCTGGTTCAGAGTAGTCGGAGCCTAGCTCGGTGAAGTTCGCGGCTCCGTCACCTCCTTCGGTATCTACGGTATAAAGAAAATATGTGCACTATCGTAAATACCAAGAGGTGCACAAAAAGTGTACCAAGTATTTTTCAAATAAATCTGATAAAAAACTAGACAAAATTTTAAAGAAGACAGAAAAAGAATCAATCAAAAATACTATTCCGGTTAAAATTTATAAAGGTTTTTGTCCAGGGACTCATCTGTAATGAAACAGATAGTTTTTAGGGGCTAGCTTATAAAAACAGAAAACGCTTCGGTAGCAACTACGCCAGCCCAGAGGGAAAGCGTATTCGGCAAAAGACGTTTTCAGAAAACGCTTCGCTTAGACAGGATAGAGAGGCTGACAGGCGGGTCCCGCCCATCAGGTTTGAATGTTCAAACGGGGCGGCAGAGTTCGCCGGTGCCCGAGAGCCGCGGTGGTCGCCAGCGGCGATCCACGGCGAGGCAGAGAGATCGGAGGGTACCTCCGTGTTCAGGGTACCCTTCCGCGTCGGTTGGTGGTGGTGGTGGCGGTCGGCGAGCACCACGTCGACGGCGAGCTTTGCTTCGGCGGATGGCGGTTCGGGTGGTTGCGGACTTTGTCGGAGAGAGCTGCAGTGATCAAATTGAGGAGGGGGTTAGGCTTCTGGTAGCTAGAGGGAGTAACTGACGGGGTTTGGGCGCCGGAGACAGCCTCACCGGAGCGAATCGAGGTGGAGGCCGAGGCGGATCGGGGCGGCCGGAGCTGGGGGAGACCTCCTCGAGGTCCTCCTAGTGGCCTGGCGGGGCGTTGGTGAGGTGTAGTGATGATGCGTGCACAAGGGTGAGCTCGGGGGCCCTTTTTATAGGCGGTCCGAGGCGGTGGCCGTGAACGGGGATTTCCGGCGATGGTTACGGTGGTGCAGTGCTCGGTCGGGGGTGATTAGGGAGTCGAGCGCCGTCGTGGGAGTTTACTGGGTCCGTTTAGATGCTAATCAGACTTGGATTAGAAGCTTAGGGCAGGCTTTGGTCGGAACGGGATGGCGCGGGTCCGTTGGCGGCAGAGAGCGCGTCCAGTGCTGTCGGGCCACGGCGACGGTGCAGCGGGGGTGCGCTGGCGTGCATGAGGCCACGCGGAGAGCCAGGGAGCGATGGGCGGCGCGGAACGGCGTTGAGCCGCCGTTCTTGTTCCCTGTCGGCTGCAACGGGGTTTCGGCCGCCGCAAGACACACCGGCGCGGGCGGCCAGGGCGCCACCGACGCCGGGAAGACGCCAAGCGCGCGTGCGGGGGTGCTGGCCAGGGAGAGGAAGCCGCGTGCAATGCGCCAAGCGCACTGTGGCCGCGTGACTGAAACTGACGGACGAAAACGACACTGAAAACTGAATTTTCTGAATTTGCAAATGAACAATGCAGCTCAGGTGTTCGATAGAATGTTTTTGGCCTCTGGGGATTTTTCCTTGAGCTGATTTTTGGTGGAGTGGCTACTCATTGCTCAAGAAGGCTGCCTGAATTTTGGTGGAATTTTTGGAGAAGTGTAGATATGAATTTCACCAAATTTGGCAAATCTGGTCCAAACTTGCAGAGACTGAATTTTGAAAAATTTGAAAAGAGGAGGAGTGGATCAAGATGGTTCTGGGTTGTGGATGCTAAGGACAATCCAGGAGAATTGGTTTGAGGTCAAAACTCAAATGAAAAAGGGTACTTGCTTTGAAAATCTCTCAGGCTCCAAATAATTTTTAGAATTGATTTGAGGGGAAAAATAATTAGAATAAAATCCAAAACTTGCTTGGATTAGATGGAACAGAGAGCTTAGGTTGATTACAAGGAGGAGGGGAGGTTTTGGAGGGGTTTTACCACATGGGCAAAAATACAAAGTCATGGGTGGCTTCAAAGATATGAAAATCCCAAATTTTCATAGAGTTTCTTTTTAAAAGAAAAAGATTAAACTCCCAAAACAATTTGAGAGGGAACCAACAGAGAAGAAGTTTCAAAAGATCAAACACCATAGTCTGAATAAAACAAAAAATAAAATCCTTGCCAAAGAAAAGAAAGTTTTTTTTTTAAGAGGAAGGTTTTCTGGAAAAAATTTAAATGGCCTCTTTTTAAAAACCACAAAGTTTTTGCTGAAAACCGAAGTAAAAATTTTGGAGTGTCATAGCCGCCAGCACAGGGGGAGTAGTCAACATCTTCTTTAGCTGGAGAAATGCTTCATCCGCCTTGTGGTTCCACTCGAAAAATGTGGTCTTCTTCATCAATTGATACAAAGGCAGAGCTTTCTCGCCCAGCCGACTGATGAATCGGCTGATGGATGCCAAGCAGCCGGTGAACTTCTGCACATCTAACAGTCGGCTGGGTACCTCCATCCTCTCGATGGCCTTGATCTTCACGGGGTTGCACTCGATGCCGCATTCGGAGACCAGGAAGCCGAGGAGCTGGCCGGCTGGTACTCCAAAAACGCACTTCTCTGGGTTGAGCTTGATCTGGAATCGGCGCAAGTTCTCAAAGGTCTCCTAGAGGTCTTCTAGCAGCGTCCTGCGCCTCTCCGTCTTCACCACCACATCATCCACGTAGACGTGGGCGTTCCTGCTGAGTTGCTTGAGGAGGCATTTCTGCATGCAACGCTGAAAGGTGGCGCCGGCATTCCTCAAGCCGAACGTCATCGTCAGGTAGCAGAAGGCTCCGAATGGTGTGATGAAGGCGGTCTTCAGTCTGTCTGCTGGGTTCAGCTTGATCTGGTGATATCCTGAATATGCATCTAAGAAACTCAACAGCTCGCATCCGGCTGTGGAGTCTATCACCTAATCGATTCCTGGCAGGGCAAACGGATCCCTTGGGCAGGCTTTGTTGAGGCTTGTGTAGTCAATGCACATCCGCCATTGCTTGTTTTTCTTCAGTACCAAAACCGGGTTTGCCAGCCACTCTGGAAAAAACACTTCCATGATGAAGCCGGCCGCAAGAAGCCGGGCTATCTCCTCTCCAACAACTCTTCTCTTCTCTTCTGACAGGCAGCGCAAGGGCTGCCTGACGGGTTTCACATCTAGCCTGACATGTAGCTCGTGCTCGGCGAATTCCGTCGGTACACCTGGCATGTCTTTGGGGGACCATGCAAAGATGTCTCGATTCTCACGGAGGAAATCGACGAGCTCGCCTTCCTATTTGCTGTCAAGGCCTGCGCCCATGACAGCGTACCTCTCCGGGTGCTTCGGGTCCAAGGGTATCTTCTTGGTCTCTTTGGCCGGCTTGAATGATCCTTCTGCTTCCGACTCCTTGGGGTCGGGCGACATCTCTGGCTGCTTTTCGGCCATCGCCACGCCCCGGTCAAGGAGCCGCTTCTCAGCTGCGATCACCAGGGACTCAGCCAGCCGGCTGCTCTCGGCCGCGCAGGCGGACGACTTCCTGTAGTCGCCGGCTACGGTCGGAATTCCCTTGGAACTCGGCATCTTCATCTTGAGGTAGGCGTAGTGAGGGACCGCCATGAACTTGGCCAAGGCGGGTCGGCCAAGCAGTGCATGGTATGGACTTTCCAGGTCCACTACTTCAAACCAGACTGGCTCTCGGCGGAAATGATCTTTGTCTCCGGAGAGGACGTCTATCAGGATCTTGCCGATTGGTGAGCAGGAAAGGCCGGGTACAATTCCATGGAACACAGTCCGGCTGCTCTGCAGTTGTCTTCGCTTGATTCCTAGCTTCTCCATGGTATCTTTGTACAGGATGTTGATGATGCTACTGCCTCCGTCTATCAGTACTCTTGAAAAGCGGGCGGCCCGCCTATCAGTGGCCAAGGTGGCACCCAGGACCAAGGCATAGGAACCCGGATTCGGCATCACCTCTGGGTGATCGGCTCTACTCCAACTGATAGGCCTCTCGGACCAATGCATGAACTCTGGAGTGCTTGATGCGACCGCATTCACTTCTTGCTGCTGTTGGCGCCTGCTACGCCGGTCATCCGCTACACTGGTGAACACCACATAGGCTCCATGCTCATCCGGGAACTCGTCTTGCACTGCGCCGATTGGCCGAGCAGCCGGCTGCTGGGGCGGCGGCGGAGGCGGCAGCCCAGCAGGCGGCGGAGGAAGGAGGCCGTCTCCCTTGGCGATTCTGGTGAGCCAGTGGCACTTTCGGGTAGTATGGTTCAAAGGCTTCGCGCCATTGTGGAACTTGCACGGACCATCCAGAGTCTGCTCGTAGGAAAAGGCCGGCAACCAATTGGATTTGCCGCCTTTCTGCCGTTTGGCCGGAGGCTGCCCCTCTGGCTGTTGATCTTCAACTGTCGCAACCTGCCGACTGTTGGAAGTCGGCAGTTGGGCCATGCGTTTATTGTCGTTCTATTGTTGGCGCCGACTGGTGTCTCCAGCTAGAGTTCTGGGAGCCCGAGGAGCCACCTTGCCAGCTGCATTGACTTGAATCTCTGTCTTCATGGATGAGTTGGCCGTGGCGTACTTGTCTGCTATCACCAGCAGTTCGTCGAGGGTCTCTGGCTCGTCGCAGAGGAGCCTGTGCTTGAGGAGGGTGCCTTCTCGGCACCCAGCAGTGAAGTACTCGATAGCCTGCACCTCGTGCACGCCCTCGCAAGAGTTCCAAAGCTCGCCCCAGCGCGTGAGGTAGTCGCGTGTTGTCTCATCAGGGCCTTGCACGCACAAGGAAAGCTGGCGCGGCTTGGGAGGTCGCTTGTACGTGCTCGTGAAGTTGCGGATGAAGGCTTCAGTGAAGTCGACCCAGCTGTTAATGCTGCGGGGCTTCAGACTGTTCAACCATGTCCGGGTCGTGCCGTGGAGCATGAGGGGAACGTACTTCACGGCAACCCACTTGTTGCCGTTTGCTATGCTGATGGCTGTGGAGTAGTCTATCAGCCAGTCTTCCGGCTTCATGGAGCCGGTGTACTTGGGTGTGTCTCGGGGGAACGTGAACCCTTTGGGGAAGGGCTCGTCTCGGATGCGGGGCCCGAAGCAAGGCGGACCCAGCTCATCTTCTTCTTCCAGAGCCAGGGATCGGTGGAGTCAGTTGATCCAATGGCGGGCGTCGTTCTCTCCGACTCCTTCTCGACGGCCGAGGCGGCCTCCAAGAGTCAGATGCTCAACAGGCGGCGGGGAAACTCGCCGTTCTCTTCTGGGCGGGGGAGGCAGGTAGTCGTCCCGCTGCTCTACTGCTCTTGGACGGCCGTCTTGGTCGCGCTCAATGGTGATGTGAGTCCGACTGCGACTGACAGCCGGCTCCTTCTCTTTCCTTCCACGGACTCCGCCAGTCGGTGTCCGAGATGTCGCGCCTTGATCTCGGCGGGGAGGCAAGTCGTCGTTCGGTTGCTGCAGCGCATCTGTGCGGCCGCCAGCTGCATTTTGCGCAGCAACAGCATCGAGGAGCTGCTGGACTCGCTCCGTCATCATGCGGCGCTCTTCGCCCTCGAAGTTCTTCAACTCATCAGTCGTCGCTTGGGCAGCGCGGATGTTCTCCGCTGGGGTGGTGTATACGGGGCGTTTTGCCCCGAACAAGTCGGCGATGGTCGCGCCGCGCTGCCGGACCGTGCCTAGACAGCTCGGCCTAGTTGGAGCCGGCGAGCCGCCCACAGCGCGATCCATCTCGCGTTGGTATGCTTCTGACAGGCGCCTCATGCTCGCCAGCCTCTTGCTGCCTTCGATGATCTGAAGGCGGCATGTCTCCAGCGTCTCGGCGTCTGCGTCCTCTGGAACGGGCGCCGTTAAGTCTTGCAGGGCTGCTGCGAGCGGGTCCTGAGCTTCTTCGCCGGAGCGCTCGTCGTGGCTGATGACGAGCACTTCTGTGACGGCGCTTCCGCCACTCTCCTCATGAGGAAGCGGCTCGTCGTAGACCACCACGTTGGTGGGGAAAGTGTCAAGCGACACGGCGTCGGAGTCGACCAACATCGGGTCGGTGGAGCCTACGGACTCCAAGTCCACGGCAGGCTCGCCGGTGACGTGGAGTTGGTCGAGGAGGCCCGCGAGAAGACTCTCGGGGCCACCCGTGCCTGCGTCGGATGCAGGATCATCGGAGAGACGCACCTCGCCGACAAGTTCGGCGAGGCTGCTCGCTGCGCAAGCGGCCTCGGCGCCGCGCAGCGCGTCGATGCACACTCCATCTGGCGAGCCTGGCTGGCTGCGCTCGCCAGGGAGGAAGAGGGTTCCCGTCCAGAACAGATCTCCGGACGACGGTGTACCTGGCCCCACGGTGGGCGCCAAATGTCGGGGGTTGGGTGCGACATATGCCAAAGGATGGCTTATCATGGTGGGGGCGAGTAGAACATCGCCGGTGCCTGTAAACGGGATGAGGCATAGGCATGCACGCCGGCGAATCTTACCCAGCTTCGGGGCTCTCTGAGGAGATAACACCCCTACTGCTGCTCTGCGGGGTCTCCGCATGATCACTAAAGCAAAGTGACTACAATGGCGCTCCTGGAGCTGTATCGAGAGGCAGGAGAGGGCAAGGCTAGCTCTCTCCTCCCTATGCTATCTGGTCTATCTCTATCAAGGTCTGAACCCTTTGCATGGGTGCCCTGGGGGGTTTATATAGGCCTACCCCCCGGGGGTACAATGCTAATCCGGCTGGGTGCGGGTCCCAGCCGTCTGTCTCTCAGACGGCCGTCCTTTCTGCCGGCTTCTGGGGCCCGCCGACTGGTGGGTCCCGCGGACAGGCTTGATACTGTAGTGGCACTCCTGATGACGCAGGCTTGGTCATTGGGTCGTGGCAACAGTGCCGCCGTCTATCGGGCGATCACTGTCGCCATTCCCCATCCTATCTGGTTAATGGCTCGTGGGCCCTGGGGAGGAGTCGGCCGACTCCACGGAGGCCGACTCCCATAGGTCCGCCTCCGGGGCGCTCAGGCCGCCTTCGGTCCACCCACTGACAGGCGGCCCCGCGGTCTTCGGGCCATACAGGCCGGCATCGTGGGCACAGTGCGTTGCGCACTGTGGCTGAGGTCAGGGCAGGCATGGCAACAGTGCCGCGCCTCACCGGAGATCTTCCAGCGATACGGCTCACTGTAGCCATGCCGGCCCCTCGTAGGCAGGGGGAACGGCCACGCTGTGACCGTACCCGCATCGTGCTTCGAGATGAGGGAGGAGTCACGGGCCGACTCTCCATAGTCGGCCTCTCTGGAGGTCGCCAGCTTGGAGTCGGCTTATCTCGGAGTCGCCGTCTGGGACTCGGCTTGTCTTGGAGTCGGCTCCTGGGACTCGGCCTGAGGGGCGCGGCCTGCCCCGATGTCTTGAAAGGTCCTGGGACTCGGGTTAGCCTACCCGTGGCCCATTACTCCGACACAAATTCTTTCTTGAGACCCATGCTCTTCAGATCATCAGTGCTGTAGATATGAGATAGAACAGCCCAGGTACGGTTGAAGGTTTCATGGAGGTAGTATTGGTTTTTCTTCACTAAATTGTGGGTTGAGGTAATGTTGTGAAGAATTGAACCAAACTGACGCTTGACCCATTTATGATTGCGATCAACTTTCTGATGAAGACTGAGGAGTAACTCACGATCAGTCATCACCCTGGGAGCTGTGGCTTGAGGAATTTGCTTGGCAGAGGTGTTGGCGGCAGAATCATGTGTGGCAGAGTCATCATTGGTGGAGTAAGATGCAGCCTTGCAAAATTGACCATCCAATGGACGAATGCCTTCATCTATCACAGCAGTTGCCTTGCCTTTGTCATCAGCTGAGGAATATGTCCTTTTGAGGACTTCAATTGGAGGCAAGAAACTGCCATGGTTCAGAGTATCAGCCTTATAGTTGAGTGAAGACCTTGTCCTGATGAATTTCATAATCC
Source organism: Triticum timopheevii (assembly GCA_963921465.1). Classification (NCBI taxonomy): domain Eukaryota; kingdom Viridiplantae; phylum Streptophyta; class Magnoliopsida; order Poales; family Poaceae; genus Triticum; species Triticum timopheevii. The sequence continues at coordinate 144,330,351 of OY997272.1, forward strand.
ATGGTGCATAATGCTTCAGCTCAAATGGTGACATAGCAATATTGGCCAGAGTCCTCATGAAGAAATCATGGAAGTTAATGGGAACACCATGAATGATATTGAAAAGCATAGTCTTCATGATGCCAACGACTTCTTCATCATTTGAGTCGTGGCCTTTGATAGGACTCATTGTCTTCGTCAGAATGCGATAGACAGTCTGTGGCACATACAGTAATTCCTTGACGAGGAATTTGGTTCGTGGGGCCTGCCCTGGCTTCAAAGGCTTCATCAGCACTTGCATGTAATGATTTGTAAGCTCAGGTTCATTGTAGATGCAACGGGCACCATCAAGGGGAGGACTGAGTGGGAGGACATGAAGCAATTCAGTTGCTGGTGCTTTGTAGTGAGTATTTTCAGACATCCAGTCCAGCACCCAAGTGTTCACATCTTCAGAATTTCCTGTGATGTGCAGCGTCGCATAGAATTGAAGAATAAGTTCTTCATTCCAATCACATATGTCAGTGTTGAAATTCAGTAATCCAGCATCGTGAAGAACACTGAGGACAGGTTCGAAGCACGGCAGAGATTCCATGTCCACGTGAGGAATGTGTGCATGCTCGAAGACTTTGTCTTTGTCGAATAGCACAGAGGAATAGAAATTTGCTTGACTAGCAGTCCAGAAATGCCTCTTCCTTATGCGAGCAGAATCATATGGATTATAGTTAGTGAAGAATACATGCTCGTTGAAGAAATCAGCAGCCTTGAACTTTTGCTTCTTTGAGAATGGATCCTTTGGCTTGGGCACAGGAGTGTCAGTGAGTTGCATCACAACCTCAGGAATCACAATCTCAGGTTATTCAGGCTGAGGAATTTCTGGTTCCTCTTCAGTGGCAGTCTGCATGTTCAAGGTATCAGCAGCAGCAGTTTCTTCAGCACTAGTGGCTGGAATTTCTTCATGCACAGATGAGGTGGGATGAGTTTCTTCAGAGCCCATTTGAACAGTTGGTGCAGGGGACTGAGGTATTTGCTGTAGTGGGGTGAAGTGTGGAGAATTGGGATGCTGACTTTCCCAAAAGTCATCATTCATCACAAGCCTGGTGCATCCAATGTCCACGTCTTCATCTTCAAGTTCTTCAACGCCAGCCTCTTCAGCTGTGAACTGAGGCATGGGCGAGGAAGTAGCAGGAGTTGAAGGGATCGCATCCACTTCAATTTCTTCATCAATCTGCTCTGACGAAGCAGCAGAATGATGTTCTTCATTAGATCCACTAGGGATCACATATTCTTCACCATAAGGAACAAGCTCCTTTGATGGCATGGTGGAAATCGGAACAGCATCAATAGGGTTCTCAAAAGAGCTGGTCATAGTCTTCATTTTCTTCGGAGCTGAAGAATCTGAAGCAGATGATGCTTTCCTTTCCTTCACTGCAGCTTTCTCTGCAGCCTTGGTCTTCCTCACATCTAATGCAGATGGAAGGGTAGGAGTTGGTGTAGGTGCAGGAGGAGCTGAGGAATCTGGTTGAATTTCCTCAGGCGCAACTGTTGCAGTTGCCCTGACTTCTTCATTTTCTTCAGGCGCACCACTAGTGGATGCACTGGCAGTTTCTTCAGCAGCTGGAATGGAGTCATCAGCCCTGGAACTAGCATTTTCTTCAGCAGGCTGAAAATCATCAGCGATGCTGGCATGTTCTTCAGTTTGCTGAGCAGAGGCTTCAGCTTGAGGAATTTCTTGTTGCGATGGGGCTGCAACATTGGTGAACTTCTCAGTCAGTTTAACAAACCTGACTTTGGCTCCTTGCCAATCAGCATAATAGGAATTGAAATTATCACTGAGGGTTTTGATCTCAGGCTGGATCTTGAGGAGTTCATCAGGTGTCATTTTGACAACATTGTTCTTCAGGAACTTCTCTTTCCTGAACTGAGCCTTCTTGATCTTCCTGGCCTTCTCAAATTTCCATTTTTCTTCATTGATGAATGGGTCAGCACGTGACTTTGGCCAGGTGTCAGATGAAAATCAGGCATAGGAGTGTTTGGGTCCTTGTGCCAGAGATCAATGTAGTCGAGGATCACCTTAGGATCCAAAAGCAGTGGCACATTTGTGCCTTTGGCTCTAGCGGCCCTTTCCTCCCTGTCTCTGATGATATCTGCAAGTTCTTCATCATCAGCTTCATCGTCAGATGGCACATGGAAGGCAACTTGTTTCTTCTTCGGACTAGGCCGAGGACCTTGTCTAGCAGTGGCCTTTGTCTTCAGCAGAGTGGGGCCTGATGAAGAATTTGGTGCAGCCGAGGAACTTGCTGAGGCACCAAAGGTAATGGAGATGCCTGTAGTCCTTTGGCATGTGGCCAGGTGAACAGGTGTTGAGGACTTTGCCGGAGCAACTGAGGACTTTGGAGGAGCTGGAGCAGCGTGAGGAATTGGCTGTGAGGGCTTTGAAGATTCTGGCTGTGAGGGCATTGCTGAGGAACTTGGCCGTGAGGGCACAGTTGTTGAAGCACTTGGCTTGTGAGCGGGCTTCTTTGCCATTGATTTCCTAGGCTTGTCAGAGGCCTTTGTGGCAGCAGCAGCAGCAGCAGAGTCTTCATTAAATTTCCTTACTTCTTCTTTGGCTTTTCTAGCCAACTTGGCTTGACGCCTGGCCCATTCTTCAGGAAAATCCTCACCACGCTTGATGCTGGTGGGATCAGCTTCTTGGCCAGGTGCCAATGGAGCTCTTGGGCATGGAGGATTTAGAGCAAATTTCTTCATATACTTTGGAGTTACATATCTGTACTCCCTCCATTCTCTTGCCCATCTCCTTTCAATCCTCTGTATGCGCACCTTGCGCTGATTTTTGTTCTATTTGCCGAACTTAGCCTCATCAGGTGTGCAATAGTCCTTATAAATGTCATCAGGGATCTCAAAGCAGTCATGACCTCAGGCTTCTTTCCTCCTTTCTATGGTTTCTTACCTTCAGCCATATTCTTCAGATGAGGAATTTGAACAATTGAACACTCTGAAGAAGTATGCAACTTTTCTTCAAGGAACGCTGCAAATGAGTTAAGTTGATGAGAACCTAGTGATTCAGCAGCGGACATGAGTACCTGTGAACAGAGTATAGTTACGAGGAATTTGAAGAGGTCATATGCATTCTCAGAAGGTTTTCAAAATGAACAAGTTTGAGGAATTTGACCAGATGAGTCTTGAAGAATTTCACTAAGCAGCGGACATGAGTACCTGTGAACAGAGTATAGTTACGAGGAATTTGAAGAGGTCATATGCATTCTCAGAAGGTTTTCAAAATGAACAAGTTTGAGGAATTTGACCAGATGAGTCTTGAAGAATTTCACTAAGCGTACTTTGTCTTAGGTTCCAGAGTTGTATAGATCGACGATCCACGCAATTGAGGAATCTTGAAGAAAATGATGCTTAGGGAAACGAATCAAGAACAGATGACTAGTGAGGGGTTTTGTGTGTGAGGATTTAAAGAATAAAAACACCTTTGAAGATTTTGTGGAGAAAATTTGAATCAAAGAGGGCAGTAAAAGTAAATTTTAATTACCCTGATTGAAGAACACGACAAACTGAGAAGAGTATATTTGAAGCTCGTCAGTTCAGATCTTCCACGCCCTAACTTGGCGGAGGAAGACAGCTACGGCGGCGGCGGAGTGAAGATTTCCGCGATCGGCGTGAGTACGACGGCGACGAGGTCGAGGCAGTGAAGCTCTTCCTCACCGGCGACGATGGAGTAGCGGCGGTGCTAGGGTTTGAGAAGCTCGAGTGCGGGAGAGAGCGGTCGAGCGGAGTAAAGGAAGTGAGGAAGGGTGAGGGGGTATTTATAGTCGCAGTGAATAACTGTTCGCCCGAAGATTTAGGACAAACGTGCCCCTGGCCCTTCTCATTCGCTTGACATGTGTCACCCACGTGCTGAATAGTGGAGAAAGTGTTATATCGTGGGTGAATAGATAAGTCTATCGTGGGAAACGGGATGGTTTGAGCGGCAAAAACCGAAAATTTTGGATAAGATAGGTTTTAAAGTTTCGTTCGCAATTTCTTCAGCTGACAAGGACACAGTGAAGATTTTGAACGGGTTTCAAATAGAACGCACATGAAGAATTTGTGAATAGATTGGGTTGAGTATAGCATAGAGGGGGAAGGGTCCGATCACATTCACTTAGCAGAAAATGCAACTTGAAGAAATAGCCATAAGTGAATGTTGTAGAGGACATAAACCCATATATATACATATAGCCAATGAAGAAAGACGATGGAAACAGTGAAGATTTTGCAAAGTTGAAGAATTTGAAAAACTGAGGAATAACTCAAATTGAAGATTTTCAACTTTGGTGGTGGCGTGACCCACCGTATAAGAATGATGATTTCAGACACCGCTACAATTGTCGTAGGGTTCTGAGAATCAAATTCTTCATTAATTTCTTCACACTTAGAGTGTTATTCTTCATTGATTGAAGAAAAATGTTTCTTCATGTGTTGCACATCTAAGTCATCAATTTTGCATAAGTGTTAGGATGTGTGTCCTTTTCAAAGAACATTCGAAGACTCTAAGATTTTTAGCTCACACCGCAACTTGCTAAATTTCTTCTCATCCAAGGGCTTTGTGAAGATATCGGCTAGCTATTCTTCAGTCTTCACATGTTCAATAGCAATGTCGCCCTTCAACACATGATCACAAAGAAAATGATGACGGATCTGAATGTGCTTTGTCTTCGAGTGCTGAACTGGGTTATGAGCAATCTTGATGGCGCTCTCATTGTCACAGTAGAGAGGCACATTCTTCATGTTGATGTCGTAGTCCTTGAGAGTTTGCTTCATCCACAGCAATTGAGCTCAGCAAGAACCAGCAGCAATATACTCAGCTTCAGCAGTAGACAGTGATACGCAGTTTTGTTTCTTCGAGGACCAACAGACCAGAGATCGTCCGAGAAAATGACAAGTACCATATGTTGACTTGTGGTCCACATGATCACCAGCATAGTCAAAGTCAGAATATCCAATGAGATCAAAGGTAGAGCCCTTGGGGTACCATAGTCCTAGTGTTGGTGTGTGAGCTAGATATCACAGAATATGCTTCACAGCCTTATGGTGTGATTCCTTCGGTGTTGCTTGAAATCGGGCACACATGCAAACATTAAGCATTATATCTGGCCTAGATGCACATAAGTACAATAAAGAACCAATCATGGAGCGGTATACCTTGTGATCGAAGTCAATACCATTTTCATTAGTGCATAGATGGCCATTTGTGGGCATAGGAATTTTGACTCCTTTGCAATCTTGCATGCCGAATTTCCTCAGTACATCCTTGAGGTATTTCTCCTGAGATATGAATATGACATTGTGCTGTTGACGAATTTGAAGACCTAAGAAGAATTTCAACTCTCCCATCATAGACATTTGATATTCTTCACTCATCATATAGGCAAATTCATCACTATAACGTTGGTCAGTACAGCCAAAGATAATATCATCAACGTATATTTGGCACACAAACAGTTCACCATCATAAGATTTCGTAAAGAGAGTAGGGTCGAGTGAACCGGGTGTGAAGCCATTCTTCACGAAGAATTCCTTCAAAGTATCATACCACGCCCGAGGGGCCTGCTTGAGGCCATAGAGGGCCTTGTTGAGTCTGAAGACTTTGTCAGGATTCTTAGGATCTTCGAAACCTGGGGGTTGAGCAACATATACTTCTTCCTCAAGCTTACCATTGAGGAATGCACTTTTCACATCCATTTGATATAAAGTGATATTATGATGATTAGCATAAGCAAGTAATATGCGAATAGCCTCAAGTCTAGCAACAGGTGCAAAAGTTTCATCGAAATCAATTCCTTCAACCTGTGTGTAGCCTTGAGCTACAAGTCGTGCCTTATTCCTCACCACAAGGCCATTTTAATCTTGCTTGTTGCGGTAGATCCACACTTGTGCCAATGATATTATGCTTGCGAGGATCTGGACGTTTGACCAGTTCCCAGACATTATTGAGCTTGAACTGATGTAATTCTTCTTGCATAGCCTGAATCCACTCAGGCTCCAGAAATGCTTCATCTACCTTAGTGGGCTCTGTGATAGAGACAAAAGCATAGTGCCCACAAAAGTTAGATAAATGTGAAGCTTTTGAGCGTGTGAGAGGACCTGGTGCTTCAATGTCATCGATGATCTTTTCAACTTGCACTTCTTTTGCAACGCGAGGATGAGCTGATTGACGTTGAGGAATTTGATCAGCATTTTCTTCAGCACCATTTTCTTCAGCATTTTCCTCAGGTACATCAGCTGGACGGTCTTCGCGTTCGGGAATGAATTCTTCAGTAGATTCTTCGGTAGAAATAACATCCTCAGTAGCCTTGAACTTGAAAGAATCTTCAGGTGCTGGTTCATCTATCATAGAAGGTAGGTGCTCTCTTTGCGAGCCATTAGTTTCATCGAACCGCACATCTACAGTTTCAACAATCTTGTGAAGAGTGATGTTGAAAACTCTGTAGGTGTGTGAGTCCTTTCCGTAACCAAGCATAAAACCTTGATGTGCTTTTGGTGCAAATTTAGCATTGTGATGAGGATCTCTAATCCAACATTTAGCACATAAGACTTTGAAATAACTCACATTTGGTTTCTTGTCAGTGAGGAGTTCATAGGCAGTCTTCTTGAAGAATTTGTGAAGATATACTCTGTTGATGATGTGGCACGCGGTATCAATTGCATCAATCCAAAACCGATGAGGTGTTTTGTATTCATCAAGCATAGTGCGAGCCATCTCAACAAGAGTTCTGTTCTTGCGCTCCACGACGCCATTTTGCTGAGGAGTATAAGGAGCAGATAATTCATGAGTAATACCAAGTTCATCAAGATAGCCATCAAGACCGGAATTCTTGAACTCAGTTCCATTGTCACTCCTGATGTGCTTGATCTTCACACCAAAGTTGGTTGAAGCCCTCGAGGAAAATCGTTTGAAGACTTCCTGCACTTCATGTTTGTAAGTAACAATGTGTACCCATGTGTAATGAGAGTAATCATCAACAATAACAAAGCCATATAGAGATGCATCATTAGTCACAGCAGAATAATGATTAGGACCGAAGAGATCCATGTGAAGCAATTCAAATGGTCGAGTGGTGGTCATGATAGTCTTCGCTGGATGCTTGGCCTTGGTCATTTTTCTAGCTTCACAGGCACCACACAGGTGATCCTTGAGGAATTTGACGTTCTCAATGCCAATGACATGCCTCTTCTTCGCGTGCGTGTGCAGATTCCTCATGCCAGCATGACCAAGTCGTCGATGCCATAGCCAGCCTTCTGAAGCTTTTGCAAGTAAGCACACGGCGGGTTGTGGTCCTATAGAGAAATCAACAATGTACAAGTCTCCTCTCCTAAAGCCTTCGAAGACTTTGGAATTGTCAGCTTCCATGATCACAACACAACGATACTTGCCAAAGACAACAACCATATCAAGATCACAAAGCATTGAGACAGACATGAGGTTGTATCCTAAGGACTCGACAAGCATGACTTTGTCCATGTGTCAATCCTTAGAGATCGCAACCTTACCTAGACCCAATACCTGACTTTCGCCTTTGTCAGCGAAGATGATATGCTTTAGATGTGACGGTGTTAAGGGAGCATCCATCAGTAGATTCTTGTCACCAGTCATGTGATTTGTACATCCACTATCGAGGACCCACTCGTTTGCTTTGGGTTGATCACCCTGCAAATGAATTGGTGCAGCTTACAAACTCATATACTTCATCAATGAAGAATATGACATCAGTATCATCAGTTCAATTTCATCAAGCAATAGCACAGATAAGCAGTATTGAGGACGTGTGAAATGAAGGTTCATTTCATCCTGATTAGCCTGCGTCCTTTCAGGCATTTTGTCAGGCCCCCAGCAAATTCTTCAGACGTTAAAGCACGTCTGGAGGCCTGACCCTGCATAAGAGATTAGTTCTTTTTCTTCACCACCCACATCTGGAGGGGTGGCAAAGAGTTCATCACTCTGTGAGCACCATATGAGAAAGGTGGCAAAGATGCCAAACCATTTTGTTTCACATAAGAGGGGTTAGGGTAAGCATATGAATAAGCAGAGAAATTCTTCGAGGACTTATGAACATAATGATTTGAAGAATAATGCTCATATTCATAGCCCTTAGCTCTATCCTGCGAAATAGAGTTGTTAGCACGATGATGTTCATATGAGGATTTTGATCCTTTTGAGGAATTTGATCCACGTGAGGAATTTGGTCCGTATGAGGACTTGGATCCATATGAAGAATTTGGTCCAGATGAAGAGTTTGATCTGGGGTTCCTGTTCTTCACTGGTGGTGTCATGAGGACATTCACCTGAAGATTTTGAACATAACTTTTGGGAACCCAGATTTTCTTCACAGGGGAACCGTTCCTGCAGTTAGTGCCAACATATCTAGCAAATACTTCACCATTCTAATTTTTGAAAAGTTTATAGTTGGAGTCAAATGACTCATCAGAAGAATGAGGAGATTCACATGTAATGCTAGATAAGTTAGATGGATCAACTGGAGGTCCCTTTGCAGCAACCCATGAGGTTTTGGGGTACTGCCCAGGCTTCCAATATGTTCCATCAGCATTGAGTTTCCTCTCAAAGGCAATACCCTCTTTCCTAGGGTTTCTGTTGAGGATCTGCTTTTTAAGCACATCACAAAGAGTCTGATGCCCTTTGAGGCTTTTGTACATGCCTGTCATGTACAATTCCTTCAGCCCTGCATTGTCAGTGATACTATCAATGTCCTTAGATGAGGAATTAGTGATAGCAGAGGCAGGTGAAGAATTTGTAACATTTGAAGCATTTGAACATTCAGGTGAAGAATTAGCAGATTCACGTTCAATGCACTTTAAACATGGAGGATCAAATTGTTCCTGAGTGGCGCTGATTTGTTGAGCAAGTAATGAATCGCGCTCCTTTTGAAGATCTTCATAACTCACTCTTAGCTTCTCAAGATCTTGCTTTCTTTGAAGAAATTCATAAGAAAGCTTCTCATGATCAGTTAAGAGTGTTTTATGATGACTCTGAAGGTTGTCAAACTTAGACTGAAGTCTCTGAAGATTTTCAGTTAAGTCTTTAGTGCGGTCCATTTCTTCACCCAACATATCATCACTTTTGTCTAGCATGTTTTGAAGTTTTTCAATAGCCTTTTGTTGTTTCACAGCAATCTTAGCAAGTTTAGAGTGGCTAGGCTTAAGATTTTCATCAGATTCATCCTCACTTGATTCAGAGGAGGGGTATTTAGTTACCTTAGCAGCCTTTGCCATGAAGCAGTAGGTGGGGGCATAGTCATCATTGCTTTCATCAGCGTTGTTGGTGTTGACATTTTCTTCAGAGTTGAAGATAGACCTGCTGACAAATGCAGTAGCAAGTGCTAGACTCGCCACACCTGACTCAGACTCCTCGGATTCCTCTTCTTCCTCATTATCCTCAGATTCAGCCTCAGAATCCATTTCCTTGCCAATGAATGCCCGAGCCTTCTTGGAGCTGCTCTTCTTGTGGGATGAAGACTTTGAGGATTTTGATGATGAGGACTTTGAAGATTTCTTCTTCTTCTTGGCATCATCAGAACTTTAATCCTTGTATTTCTTCTTCTTTAGTTCCTTGTCCCACTGAGGACAATCTTGTATGTAGTGACCAGGCTTCTTGCATTTGTGGCATAGCCTTCTCTTATAGTCACTTGATGAGGAATCACTGCTCCTTGAAGATTTTCCAAAGCGACCACGTCTTGAGAATTTCTGGAACTTCTTCACGAGCAGCGCTAGCTCGTGGCTCAATTCTTCAGGGTCACCAAGGCTACTACCAGAATCTTCACACTCAGATTCAGACACTGCCTTGGCCTTCAGGGCACGTGGTTTTCCATAGCTTGAACCATAGAGATCTCTCTTTTCAGCAAGCTGGAACTCATGAGTATTTAGCCTCTCGAGGATATCAGCGGGATCTAGCTTGTAATCAGCATGCTCTTGAATCATAAGTGCAAGAGTGTCAAATGACGAATCGAGTGATCTCAGCAATTTCTTCACCACCTCATGATCGGTGATGTCAGTGGCACCGAGCGCTTGAAGCTCATTTGAGATATCAGTGAGGCGATCGAAGGTTTGCTGAACATTTTCATTGTCGAGTCTTTTGAAGCGGTTGAAGAGATTGCAAAGAACGTCAGCACGAGAGTCACGTTGAGTTGAGACTCCTTCGTTTACTTTGGAGAGCCTATCCCAGATAAGCTTAGCAGTTTCCAAAGCACTCACTCTACCATACTGCCCTTTACTCAGATGACCACATATGATATTCTTCGCTTGAGAATCGAGTTGCTTGAATATCTTCACATCAGCAGCATTCAGGGAAGGTGTGACTGAGGGAACACCATTTTCCACAACGTACCAGAGATCGTTGTCAATTGCTTCAAGATGCATTCGCATCTTATTCTTCCAGTAGGGGTAGTCCGTGCCATCGAAGGTAGGACACCCAGCAGAGACCTTGATCATACCTGCGGTAGACATAACTAAAACTCCAGGCGGTTAAACCAAAATCACACAGAACAATGGAGTACCTTGCTCTGATACCAATTGAAAGTGCGTTATATCGACTAGAGGGGGGTGAATAGGCGATTTTATGAATTCTTCACTGAGGAATTTGCTGGTGAGGAAATTCCTTAGTGAAGAACTACTAGCATCGGAATAAGTACTCAGAAGTAAGCATAACAGAAGACATACATAGTCATCATGATGAAATGAAGACAAACACAGAGTACAGAAAGCGTAAACACAGGATAGCACAAGATGAAGACAAACAGACTGAAGAAATTGAACTGAGAAAATTGAGAAAGTCTTCAGTCAGAGTCTTCAAACACAGATATGAACAACTACTCAACACAGTAATGGGGAAATGAAAGAGTTTAGGAAATAGAACCAGTAGGGTTGGTGAAGACAATGATTTGGTAGACCAGTTCCAACTGCTGTCTCAGTTGTACGTCTGGTTGGAGCGGCTGAGTATTTAAACTCGAGGACACACAATCCCAGACACCCAGTCACTGAGCACGCAGCTCAGGACACCAAGTCCTCACCGTATTCTCCTTGAACTAAGGTCACACAGACCTCGTCCAAACACTCATGGTAAGTCTTCAGGCGACTTCCAAACCTTCACAGACTTTTTTTTGAGGAATTATACAGTGGGAGAGGCTCCCACTGTGTTTGTATTACTCAAGAAGTAAGGTACAATGTACAATCCATATTTACAGACATCTCATCCTCCACTTTGGGAGGGAGTGTGGATTAATAAAAACCTGGACTAACTAGTTGGGATGGAGGTTGTGTACAAAGGAGAGAATAAAGTCTCTCAAATCAACTTTGGTTCTATATTGAAGTAGGACAGTCTTTTTGGAACCTATCAAGCCAGTTATGATATGTTGGAGAGATGCCTCTAAAGAGTTTGTTATTCCTTTCTTTCCATATGCTCCAGGCTGCTTACAGGAAGATTTCCATGAACATGGGCTTATCCCAATTATTAGAGGCTTTGCTTATCCATTGTAATCTGGATCCAGATGCATCCCACGTGATCCCAATTTTGGACCAGCAGTATTTGCTGAATGGGCACTGAAAGATCATGTGCTCCACATCCTCTTCAACTAGTTGGTCACACAAGAGGCAGCTGAGGTCATCTCCGATGTTATAGTGTCTTCTCTTGAGCATATTACGAGTATTCAGTCGATCAGAGAGGAGTAACCATCCAAACATCTTGATTTTTAGTGTTACTTTGCTCTTCCAGAGCCACTGATAAGATTGGTGTGCCTTCACATCCCGAAAGTAGAACTTGTAATATCTGTTTGCTTTGAATTCCTTCGATCCCCAGCAATATTCCCATGTGTCATGTGTGTATGGAGTTTCCTGATTACCAATGTGCAGCACTTTTTGTTGCAGGTCATGGACTTCATCAAGTGCTTGTATGGATAGAGGGAGATGGAACGTTTCATGGAGGGAAGTGGATCCCAAGAAATCCTTGACCGAGATGTCCTTGTTCAATGCAAAAGAGAAGGCTCGAGGGTGTGATTCTTCCAGCACAGAATCCAACCAAAGGTCTTTCCACATAAGGACGGTGTCCCCCACATTTACATTCGCCTTGGAAATGCCTTGAAATATTGGTGTAAGTTTGAGTACGTCTTTCCACCAAAACGATCCACATGGATCCGACGCATGTGGGATGTTTTGCATGTAATATGTTGTCCATATCAGCTCTACCCAAGGCAGGTCATAATGATTGTAAAATTTGTGCAGATATTTGAGGAGAAGAGCTTCACTTTGGATACGGAGATTGATGATCCCGAGGCCGCCACATTCTTTTGGTCGGGAAACCATATCCCAAGCCGCTAGTGAGTTGCATTTATCTCCTTGCTCCGTTTTTTTGTCCAAAGGCATTTCCTTCTGAGTTTATCCAGCAGCTCTAGGATCTTCGGTGGAAATTTGAGGGAGCAGAGAGCAAAAATTGCGAGTGATGTGACCATTGTGTTGAGGAGAGATAGTTTTGCACCATATGACATTAGAGTAAGTGTGCTGGTCATTCTTCTTTCCATCGAGCAAACTAGAGGCATTAGGTCTTGGACTGTGGGTTTGGTAATTCTAACAGGCAATCCCAAGTAAGTGAAAGGCATAGCTCCTACCGTACATCCAAAGATTGAGGCGATGGCGTAGTAGCAGTCGGGATCACAGTTGATCGGTATTAATGTTGATTTGTGAAAGTTTATCTTTAAACCAATGGAAGCAGCATAATCAGAGAGAATGCCTTTGATCGTCGTAGCTTGCTCAACTGAGGCTGGAAGTAGAATAATTGTGTCGTCAGCATACTGGATCACCGGGTAATCTTTCTGATTTGGTCTCTGAAATGGTAGTTGAATTTGTCCTTGTCGGAACGCGTCATTAATAGCATCCTGAAGGAGGTCAGCAGCGAGAACGAATATGAGTGGTGATAGGGGATCACCTTGACGAACCCCACACTTGCAAAGAAACTGTCGTCCTGGCACACTATTGAGGAGGACAGAGGATTTTCCCGATGAGAAGATGCATTTGATCCAATCCAACCATTTGGCATCGAATCCCATATGCTCCATAATTTTAATCATGGCATCATGTTCGATCGTGTCAAAAGCTTTGGCAAAGTCTAGCTTGAGCAAGACAATTTTTTGTTTTGAGGTTTGGCATTGGTGTATGTACTCGAATGCCCAAGCCAAGCAATCTTGTATGGATCTGCCTTTGATGAATCCGTATTGATTGCGATGTACAATTTTAAGAATGAGCTTTTGTAGTCGGTTTGCGAGGAGTTTCGTTATGACCTTAAGGCAGCAGTTGAGTAAAGTGATTGGCCGAAAATCCGAAACAGTTTCAGGAGAACGAACCTTGGGTATAAGTGTAATAAATCCCTCATTAATGCTTTGAAGGTTGAGACCACCTTCGTAAAATTGATTGCATAGGTCATAGAAGTCATGTTTGATCAAATGCCAGCATTTTTTCAGAAATAGTCCGGTGAAGCCATCCGGGCCAGGAGCTCGGTCAGCCGGCATCTCTTTGATAACAGCATCAATTTGATCTGTGGTGAATGGAACTGTTAACTGATCCAGCCCCTCTACTTTCTTGATAATGTTTTGCAGGTTAAACTTCATTTGAAACTCCCCAGATTTACCCAGTCTCTCTTTGAATGCTTGATATATGATCGCCTCTTTGCTTATGTGATCTTCCACCACTGTACCGTCAGGAAGCTTTAGAGTTGGGATCGTGTTGCATCTGAATCTTTCCGAGGCCATGGCCTTCAAAAACTTCGGGTCTTCATCCCCCAATTTTACCCATCGAATGGTGCACCGCTTCTGCCAATATTGTCGTTGGTAGTTCAGTAGACGTAGAATGTGTTTCTTTAAAATCTTCCTGAAATTCCGTTCTGGTGTCGTAAGTATTCGGAGGTTTTCAAGGGCATCAATGTTAGCCAGAGCAAGATTGGAGTTATCAATAGCCACCTTTAGTTTAGAGATACGTTTGCTCCACTTCTTCAACTCATATCTTAGGGCTTTGAACTTTTTGCAAATGGTAGTGGCTGCATTTGCATTTGTATCTTTTATAGGTCTTGTCCATACAGCCTGAACTAGGTCCAAAAAGACCGGATGTTCCACCCAATACGATTCAAATCTGAAAATGTTGCTTCGAGGAATGGAGGTTTCAATTTTGACAACACAGGGGATATGATCAGAGACTGGCTTCCCTAGTGGCATAACAAGTGTATTAGGGTAAGTTGTAGTCCAGTTGATTGAAGTGAGGAACCAGTCAAGCTGTTCCAAGAGGGGGTCGGTTTGCATATTGCTCCAGGTGTAAGCATGCCCCTTGATTGGTAGTTCAATTAGCTGTTGGGAGCGGATGAAGTCATTAAATGCAATCATATCATTAGGGTTACCTCCAGGTTTATTTCGGTTGTCAGGGCCACGAATATAATTAAAGTCTCCAAGTAGCAACCAGTCCTCATTGGGGGGAATGTGCAAGTTATGAAGCCATTGGGTATATATCAAACGAGGGTCACCCTGACACGGACCGTACACATTAACTAATGTCCATTCTTGAGCAGATTGTGTGGAGCGAAATTTTATTACAAGGGCGAAATCTTCTTGGAAGAGCACTGTCCCAGTGAAAATGGCACTGTTCCAAATTGTTGCAATGCCACTAGAGGCACCCTGAGAAGGTATAAACGCGAATTTATCAAATCGTCGTGGGCAACAAGACTTGAGGAACTGATTATCAATGTGGGCTTTTTTTGTTTCTTGCAGACAAATTACTGCGCAACCACTGGAGGAGATCGCATTCGATAATGCCAAAATCTTAGGTTCAGAGTTTAAACCCCTTACATTCCAACATAAAATATTCCAATTTGCTAAGAGTGCCATGATAAACTGAAGGAAAATAAAACAGCAACTGAAATAAAGAAGGCAGATAATTTAGGCGTTAGAAGGGCCCTCCTCAGGCTCAGCCAGCAGAGCTTCGGCTGTTATTTCTTCTGGTGGGATGGCACACTTAGTGATTCCAATTTGCTGCATCATAGGAACTGGAATTGGCGGGGGGATCATGTCATTCTTGGAGGAATCCGGCACATCATGGCTTGATGGAGCAGCAGCAGAAGGGATGCACCTTGGTTTAACACGGGAGGTTCTAGCCCTGCTGTCAGAGACTGAGTGTGTTTTAAACCCATCATACTTGTTTGAACGGTTGCTGCGACGAACCTCCATCACATACTCTGGAGCTTTGGCTTTGCTTCGTCTACTAGTTGCTGCTTCAGATACAGCATGTCCAGAGGAGCCAGAAGATCCCGTAGTCACAGAACCAGAGGAGTGATCAGAAAGTGATTCTGTAGCCTCGTAGTAGTGTCATTTTCCTCCAAGATTTCTGAGATTACCACCTGAGATTTAGGAGGGTTTTGGGCCACAACCATATCCTCAGAACGGGTCAGGGTCCAAGTACTGCTGCCGGGTATGACTTCAGTTACCTGTGTCGAACCTTCAGAGTGCAGGACAGAGCGAGTAGCCGATATAACTGAAAAATGTCCCTCATGTTCAGCAATACTAACATTCAGCTTGACTATAATATCACGGAATCCATAACCCGAGCTCCAGGGTCCATAAGCAGCAGTGATCGGCCAAATAGCCGCGAGCAGGTAGGTATTCAGCCTTAGCATGGGGACACATTCATTGATCAGAAGAGAAGCATACATGTTTCCAGGTGACTGTACCTGCAGATGTAAGCTAGCATTTGAAATGGTCATTGATATATCTGTGGTAGGAACTGCCAGAGAGCCCGCAGAGTTGTGAAGAGCAGGGGTAGTGGAGGTCGAGACTCCAAGTGCCGAAACATCAAGAGAAGATCCATTGGCACCAAGTAGCTGGCTGAAGATGTTCAGTGGCACCAAAGCATATCCATCAGACAGGGTTGCACTGGAGTCAGAACTGCTGAAGATAGAAATGGAATCATTCCAGGCCGCTGCCGGGCTATCCTACATATTGTTAGTGGGATGGACACCATGGTAAACCTGCAGCCCCTCACCAGCCATCCAAGCCTGAAAGTTGAACACAGCCGGAGGTGATTGCGGAGGAGAGGGAGGCCAAACTCCCCACTGAGGTTGAAACTGAACATTAGCCGCCGCCTCCTGTGCTGCAACATCATTTGTCGCATCCTCATTGGCATTAGCAGCAAACCTTCACAGACTTTGGTCACTTGGCGATCCACAATTCCTCTTGGATGCTCTAGACCATGATACCTAACCGTTTGGAAGAAGCACAGTCTTCAAAGGTAACAAGAGTCGGATCCACGCAGGATCAATCTCTTCAGTGATGCTCAATCACTTTGGGTTTGTGGGTGTTTGGGTTTGGATTTTCCTCACTCGATGATTTTCACTCAAAGTCCTCGGAGGATAGGTTGCTCTCAAATGACAAGTGTTAGTTTCTTTCGGAGCAGCCAACCAGCTAGTGGTTGTAGGGGGCGGCTATTTATAGCCTTGGGAGCAGCCCGACATGATAAGACATAAATGCCCTTCAATGATATGACCGTTATGTGGCTAAGATATTTTGGGACAGCTGGCACGTAGCACAGCAACGGTCGGAAATTTGACTCTCAAATTTCTCAGGGCTATCATGTTCCTCACTGTGTAGGCAATCCGCATTGGCGAATTCCTAGATCCTCAGTCAGAACAAATTCCTCAGTGACCAGAAGAACTTCGTCTCTGTCACTGAAGAAATTGACTGAACTGTATGAGATTTCCAATGGCTTCACTCGAATGGAATGGTAGGTGTAGGATTTTGAGTTGAGCATCACATGGAAATTTTTCCTTAGTATTTCCTCGACCCCCTTTAACAGTACGGTGTTTCCTATGACTCAAGAAAGAGAAAACCAAAACTATGAAAACGAAAGTCTTCAAGCTTCATATTCCTCGCATGAATATCAAGTCTTCACGGACACACCAATTTCTTCACTTTCAAAGTCTTCATGAAAGTCTTTAGGAATACCAAAATCTTCAGTCGAAGATATTCATTTTTAGGGGTCGACTTTCTCTGTAAATATCAAACTCCTCATAGACTTATAGACCCATGTACACTCATAAACACATTAGTCCCTTAACCTATAAGTCTTCAATACACCAAAAACACTAAGGGGCACTAGATGCACTTACACTTTGGCCATGTTGTTTTGAAAAGACATGATTGCTTTCTTGGTACGCTCAAAGTATTATTGTTTTTATCTCAAATGACAGACTATTGCGTTGAATCACTCGTATCTTAATATTCATGCCATGATTAGACACATGATCAAGATTATGCTAGGTAGCATTCCATATCAAAAATTATCTTTTTTATCATTTACCTACTCGAGGACGAGCAGGAATTAAGCTTGGGGATGCTGGTATATCTCCGTCGTATCTATAATTTTCGATTGTTCCATGCCAATATTCTTTAACTTTCATATACTTTTGGCAACTTTTTATACTATTTTTGGGACTAACATATTGATCCAGTGCCCAGTGCCAATTCCTGTTTGTTGCATGTTTTATGTTTCGCAGAAATCCAATATCAAACGGGATAAAAATAGACGGAGAATTATTTTGGAATATTTGGTATTTTCCGGAGGAAGAATCAACGCGAAACGGTGTCCGGGGTGGCCACGAGACAGGGGGGCACGCCCTCCCCCCTGGGCGCGCCCTGGACTCTTGTGGGCCACCCGTCAGGCAGTTGACGCTCTTCTTTTGCCGCAAGAAAGCTAATTTTACGAGAAAAATCTGGGCGAAAGATTCACCCCAATCGGAGTTACGGATCTCCAGATATAAAAGAAACGGTGAAGGGGTAGAATCTGAGAACGCAGAAACAGAGAGATAGATCCAATCTCGGAGGGGCTCTCACCTCTCCCAAACCATGGGAGCCAAGGACCAGAGGGGAAACCCTTCTCCCATCTAGGGAGGAGGTCAAGGAAGAAGAAGAAGAAGGGGCCTCTCTCCCCCTTGCTTCCGGTGGCGCCGGAGCGCTGCCGGGGGCCATCATCATCACCGCGATCTACACCAACACTGCAGTCATCTTCACCAACATCTCCATCACCTTCTCCCTTATATATTCAGCGGTCCACTCTCCCGCAACCCGTTGTACCCTCTACTTGAACATGGTGCTTTGTGCTTCATATTATTTTCCAATGATGTGTTGCCATCCTATGATGTCTGAGTAGATTTTCGTTGTCCTATTGGTGGTTGATGAATTGCTATGATTGATTTAATTTGCTTGTGGTTATGTTGCTGTCCTTTGGTGCCCATCATATGAGCGAGCGTGTGGATCACACCATAGGGTTAGTTGTATGTTGATAGGACTATGTATTGGAGGGCAAGAGTGACAGAAGCTTCAGCCTAGCATAGAAATTGGTACATATGGGATTGAAGGGGGACCAATATATCTTAATGCTATGGTTGGGTTTTACCTTAATGAACGTTAGTAGTTGCGGACTGCTTGCTAATAGTTCCAATCATAAGTGCATGGAATTCCAAGTCAGGGATGACATGCTAGCAGTGGCCTCTCCCACATAAAACTTGCTATCGGTCTAGTAACGTAGTCAATTGCTTAGGGACACTTCCACAACTCCTACCATCACTTTTCCACACTCGCTATAGTTACTTTATTGCATCTTTATCTAAACAGCCCCTACTTTTTATTTACGTGTTCTTTATTATCTTGCAAACCTATCCTATCACACCTACAATGTACTTCTAGTTTCTTACTTGTTCTAGGTAAAGCAAACGTCAAGCGTGCGCAGAGTCGTATCAGTGGCCGATAGGACTTGAGAGAGTATTTGTTCTACCTTTAGCTCCTCGTTGGGTTCAACACTCTTACTTATCGAAAGAGGCTACAACTATCCCGTATACTTGCGGGTTATCATGGAGTTTCTTCATGCGCTTTACACCAATATGACCTAAACGGCAGTGCCACAAATAAGTTGCACTATCATTATCAACTCTGCATCTTTTGGCTTCAACATTATGAATATGTGTATCACTACTATCGAGATTCATCAAAATAGACCACTCTTTAATGGTGCATGACCATAAAATATATTACTCATATAAATAGAACAACCATTATTTTCAGATTTAAATGAATAACCGTCTCGCATCAAACAAGATCCAGATATAATGTTCATGCTCAACGCTGGCACCAAATAACAATTATTTGGGTCTAAAACTAATCCCGAAGGTAGATGTAGAGGTAGCGTGCCGACGGCGATCACATCAACTTTGGAACCATTTCCCACGCGCATCGTCACCTCGTCCTTAGCCAGTGTCTGCTTAATCTGTAGTCCCTGTTTCGAGTTGCAAATATTAGCAACAGAACCAATATCAAATACCTAGGCACTACTGCGAGCTCTGGTAAGGTACACATCAATAACATGTATATCACATATACCTTTGTTCACCTTGCCATCCTTCTTATCCGCCAAATACTTGGGGCAGTTCCACTTCCAGTGACCAGTCTGCTTGAAGTAGAAGCACTCAGTCTCAGGCTTAGGTCCAGACTTGGGTTTCTTCTCTTGAACAGCAACTTGTTTGCTGTTCTTCTTGAAGTTCCCCTTCTTTTTCCATTTTCCCTTTTTCTTGAAACTGGTGGTCTTATTGACCATCAACACTTGATGCTCCTTCTTGATTTCTACCTCCGCAGCCTTTAGCATTACGAAGAGCTCGGGAATTGTCTTATCCATCCCTTGCATATTATAGTTCATCACGAAGCTCTTGTAGCTTGGTGGGAGTGATTGAAGAATTCTGTCAATGACGCTATCATCCGGAAGATTAACTCCCAGTTGAATCAAGTGATTGTTATACCCAGACATTCTGAGTATATGCTCACTGACAGAACTATTCTCCTCCATCTTGTAGCTGTAGAACTTATTGGAGACTTCATATCTCTCAATCCGGGCATTTGCTTGAAATATTAACTTCAACTCCTGGAACATCTCATATGCTCCATGACATTCAAATCATCGTTGAAGTCCCAGTTCTAAGCCGTAAAGCATGGCACACTGAACTATCGAGTAGTCATCAGCTTTGCTCTGCCAGACGTTCATAACATCTGGTGTTGCTCCTGCAGCAGGTTTGGCACCTAGCGGTGCTTCCAGGAAGCAATTCTTCTATGCAGCAATGAGGATAATCCTCAAGTTACGGACCCAGTCCGTGTAATTGCTACCATCATCTTTCAACTTTGCTTTCTCAAGGAACGCGTTAAAATTCAACGGAACAACAGCACGGGCCATCTATCTACAACAAACATAGACAAGCAAAATACTACCAGGTACTAAGTTCATGATAAATTTAAGTTCAATTAATCATATTACTTAAGAACTCCCACTTATATAGACATCCCTCTAATCATCTAAGTGATCACGTGATCCAAATCAACTAAACCATAACCGATCATCACGTGAAATGGAGTAGTTTTCAATGGTGAACATCACTATGTTGATCATATCTACTATATGATTCACGCTCGACCTTTCGGCCTCAGTGTTCCGAGGCCATAACTGCATATGCTAGGCTCGTCAAGTTTAACCTGAGTATTCTGCGTGTGCAAAACTGGCTTGCACCCGTTGTAGAAGGACGTAGAGCTTATCACACCCGATCATCACGTGGTGTCTGGGCACGACGAACTTTGGCAATGGTGCATACTCAGGGAGAACACTTTTATCTTGAAATTTAGTGAGATATCATCTTATAATGCTACCGTCAATCAAAGCAAGATAAGATGCATAAAAGATAAACATCACATGCAATCAATATAAGTGATATGATATGGCCATCATCATCTTGTGCTTGTGATCTCCATCTCCGAAGCACTGTCATGATCACCATCATCACCGGCGCGACACCTTGATCTCCATAGTAGCATCGTTGTCGTCTCGCCAACTATTGCTTCTACGACTATCGCTACCACTTAGTGATAAAGTAAAGCAATTACAGGGCGATTGCATTGCATACAATAAAACGACAACCATATGGCTCCTGCCAGTTGCCGATAACTCAGTTACAAAACATGATCATCTCATACAATAAAATATAGCATCACGTCTTGACCATATCACATCACAACATGCCCTGCAAAAACAAGTTAGACATCCTCTACTTTGTTGTTGCAAGTTTTACGTGGCTGCTACGGTCTCAACAAGAATCGTTCTTACCTACGCATCAAAACCACAACGATAGTTCGTCAAGTTAGTGTTGTTTTAACCTTCTCAAGGACCGGGCGTAGACACACTCGGTTCAACTAAAGTTGGAGAAACTGACACCCGCCAGCCACCTGTGTGCAAAGCACGTCGGTAGAACCAGTCTCGCGTAAGCGTACGCGTAATATCGGTCCGGGCTGCTTCATCCAACAATACCGCTGAACCAAAGTATGACATGTTGGTAAGTAGTATGAATTGTATCGTCCACAACTCACATGTGTTCTACTCGTGCATATAACATCAACACATAAAACCTGGCTCTGATACCACTGTTGTGGAACGTAGTAATTTCAAAAAAATTCCTACGCACACGCAAGATCATGGTGATGCACAGCAACGAGAGGGGAGAGTGTGTCCACGTACCCTCGTAGACCGAAAGCGGAAGCATTAGCACAACGTGGTTGATGTAGTCGTACGTCTTCATGGCCCGACCGATGAAGCACCGAAAACACGGCACCTCCGAGTTCTTGCACACGTTCAGCTCGATGACGTTCCTCAAACTCCGATCCAGCAAAGCTTCGAGGGAGAGTTCCGTCAGCACGATGGCATGGTGACGATGATGATGTTCTACCGACGCAGGGCTTCGCCTAAGCACCGCTACGATATTATCGAGGAGGACTATGGTAGAGGGGGGCACCGCACATGGCTAAGAGATCAATGATCAATTGTTGTGTCTATGGGGTGCCCCCTCCCCCGTATATAAAGGAGTGGAGGAGGGGGCCGGCCAAGGGGAGGAGGCGTGCCCAAGGGGGGAGTCCTACTCCCACCGGGAGTAGGACTCCTCCTTTTCATATTTGGAGAGGGAGAGGGAAGGAAGAGGAAGGAGGGAGGAAGGAAACGGGGGGGGCCTTCCCAATTTGGATTGGGCTTGGGGGGGCGCCCCCTCCCTTGCTCCTTTCCCCTCCTTTCCACTAAAGCCCATTAAGGCCCATATACCTCCCGGGGGGTTCCGATAACCTCCCGGAGCTCCGGTATTGTCCCAATCTCACCCGGAACCATACCGGTGTCCAAATATAGTCGAGTATATCGATATTTATGTCTCGACCATTTCGAGACTCCTCGTCATGTCTGTGATCACATCCGGGACTCCGAACAACCTTCGGTACATCAAAACACATAAACTCATAATATTACCATCATCTAACTTTAAGCGTGCAGACCCTACGGGTTCGAGAACTATGTAGACATGACCAAGACACGTCTCCGGTCAATAACCAATAGCGGAACCTGGATGCTCATATTGGCTCCTACATATTCTACGAAGATCTTTATCGGTCAAACCGCATAACAACATACATTGTTCCCTTTGTCATCGATATGTTACTTGCTCGAGATTCGATCGTCGGTATCTCAATATCTAGTTCATTCTCGTTACCGGCAAGTCTCTTTACTCATTACGTAATGCATCATCATGTAACTAACTCATTAGCTACATTGCTTGCAAGGCTTATAGTGATGTGCATTACCGAGAGGGCCCAGAGATACCTCTCTGACAATCGGAGTGACAAATCCTAATCTCGTAATACGTCAACTCAGCAAGTACCTTCGGAGACACCTGTAGAGCACCTTTATAATCACCCAGTTACATTGTGACGTTTGGTAGCACACAAAGTGTTCCTCCGGTAATCGGGAGTTACATAATCTCATAGTCATAGGAACATGTATAAGTCATGAAGAAAGCAATAGCAACATACTAAACGATCAAGTGCTAAGCTAACAGAATGGGTCAAGTCAATCACATCATTCTCCTAATGATCTGATCCCGTTAATCAAATGACAACTCATGTCTATGGTTAGGAAACTTAACCATCTTTGATTCACGAGCTGGTCAAGTAGAGGCATACTAGTGACACTATGTTTGTCTATGTATTCACACATGTATTATGTTTCCGGGTAATACAATTCTAGCATGAATAATAAACATTTATCATGATATGAGGAAATAAATAATAACTTTATTATTGCCTCTAGGGCATATTTCCTTCACATGAACACATACCTAACCCCACATAGAACTCTCACATAGACCATGGGTTAGTACACAAAGCACAATGGACAACGCTTACCATACCATGGGATCACTTGATCCCTCTCGGTACATCTTCTACCCTTTGTGAGTTGATCAACTTGATTCACTCTTGACTTAGTCTTGATCAACCTTGAATCTTTCCAACTCTCTTCATTTGGATGATGTCTTGAAGGTAAACATGAATGATCACACAATCTTCTTCTTCAAGACATGCTTGCAATAAGCACAACACTGACATAACCAATCTTTGGATAATTCCTTAATAGCACCTTGGTCAACACATAAACTCCTTGAAACCAACACATGGACTTCAAGAAGAGCCTATGGACAAATCCTTCAAATATAACTCAATGCAACCATTAGTCCATAGAGAGTGTCATCAATTACCAAAAACACACATGGGGCACCGCATGTCCTTTCACCTACCATGTCGACGGTGGGCGCACCTATGGGTGTCATCTCCTTCCTGAAGGTGCCGGCGTCATTGTGGTCCTCTTCGTCCTCCATGTTGCTCCGGGCGAAAACCCGGTCCCTAGATCGGGCGATGGCAACACTTTGGTGTCCTATCCTTCCTGAAGGCGTTGACTTGGAGCACCTGATTCGTCATGCACGGCTTCTCTTCGTGGTGACTTGATCACGGTGGAGGGCCTCAAAGACTTTTCAAGTGGTGCCCTTTTTTCCTAAGTGTAGATTGCTTGGAGTAGTAGAGGGTCTTATAGTTGTTCTTATTACCTTTGTATCATTCGTCGTTACTTTATCTATAAAGCGGGGGTGTGAACCTTTTTCGGTAACATCAAAGTGTATGGGCAATTCATATATTTGTATGAAATGCATGTCCATATGCATGCGATGACATATGAAAATGCATGTTTTACGGGGGCCAAGAGAAGTGGTCTTCAGGTGCAATAAACTTGGACAGAGGGAGTACATCATGACCTTTGTCATCCGTCGATCAAGTCCACCTTTCACCCATCTCCTCAGACAAGAGCACGACGCTCTGCCGGTGCGTTGGGATCCTGTGGCAGCATGATAACGAGAAGAGATTTCCAGAAAGGATGAGCGCGAGGGAGGAGGCAAGGCTTCGATTCCACATGCGGGAACGAAAAGAGCAAGGGAACTGTTCCCGAGATCCGAGTGAGGGAAGAGGAAGAAAAGACAGTTGACGAAGCGATGGGGAAGAGATAAGGAAGAAAGTGAGCGTCGCATGATCTAGATCAAACGAAAACTGAGCGTCTGGCCGTTGACAAAAAAACATAATGTTTGGTAAATAGTTTTTCCAAAAAAAAAGTATATTACCTCTAGTTTGATTATAGGCAAATATCTAATGTTTATTTGATCCTCATAGTATATTAGTAAATAACACCTGCAGCGGAGTGTTGTGTTATTTTGAAGATAAGCTATATGCAAGTTGCATGAAAATTTATTTTGGTTAAGTCAACTTCTGGCAATTATATTAACAGTTTTGCTAAGTCTCGGTCGACTAAGACTTTGTTATGTCTCAGTCGATATTATCTTTCTTTAATTTTGCCTGGAGATTCATGAATTTTTTTTTCTGTTTTTTATTTTCTTCTTACATACTACTATATCACTTGGCTTAGACTTGGTTAAGTCTCAGTCGACTGAGATCTAGCTACGCCCTTATATTAAAGATCCAACGGCTGATCCGCTTTCTCCTTCCACAAAATTAGCTTACCCAAATTGTAAATTTAGTCAACTTACACGTAACTATTGCAGAAGGAAAAACATATTTCCAATGCATTGGCAGGTGGATAAGATACGTACATATGTGAACATGGATGCGCCGCGCATGTCCATCGATGGAGAAATTCAAGTCCACCACACTAAACGATGAACAGAAATGGAGAAGGACACGCACACAAACTCCAAAGTCCAAACCTCATTGTCACGTAGCAAATCGCGAGCATGGGCTACGCATCCAGTCGTGGTCAGAAGATCACAGTGATCACTCTTCTCGACCAGCTACAAATACGACACCAAGGGAGGGTGCTACTAGCAGGCCATGGCGGCTCAAACAGTGCTACCACTGCTCTTATCTCCCCAAGCACTATTGCTCTATCTCTTGCTCATCCCTCTGGTGATCCTCCTCCGGGCAACAAGCACGAGACCGGCCGGCGAGCGAGCCGCAGCGGACAACCATGGGGGCCGTCCCCTCCCTTCGCCTCCGAACAAGCTCCCTCTCATCGGCCACCTGCACCTGGTCGGCCCCGACCCACACGTGTCCCTCGCCGTCCTCGCCGCCAAGCACGGCGACGGCGGCCTCATGCTCCTCAGCCTCGGCCAGACGCGCGCCCTCGTCGTCTCCTCCCCGCGCGCGGCCGAGGCGGTCCTGCGCACGCAGGACCACGTCTTCGCCTCGCGGCCGCCGAACGCGCTCGCCGACGTCCTCCTGGGCGGCGGCGCCGACGTCGCCTTCGCCCCCTACGGCGAGTTCTGGCGGCAGGCCAGGAGGCTGGTCACCACGCACCTGCTCAGCGCCAGGAAGGTGCACTCGCTCCGCCGCGGCCGCGAGGAGGAGGCGCGCCTGGTGATGGCCAAGATCCAGGGCGCGGCGGCCGCCGGCCCCCCCGTGGACATGACGAGGCTGCTCGGCAGCTTCACCAACGACATAGCGTGCCGCGCCGTGTCCGGGAAGTTCTTCCGGGAGGAAGGCCGGAACGAGCTGTTCAGGGAGGCGATCGACGGGAACGTGGCCGCGTTTGGCGGGTTCAGCCTGCTGGACTACTTCCCGGGCCTGGCCAAGATGGGCATGCTGGCGCGAGTGGTTTTCGCCAAGAACAGTCAGTTGAAGAGGAAATGGGACGAGCTGCTCGACAAGATCATCGACGACCATGTCAGCAAAGCATCGGCACAGGAGCAACACCACGAGCACGATCAGCAAGAAGATCAAGAGGCAGACTTCGTCGATGTGCTCCTCAGTCTTCAGGAGGAGTACAGTCTCACCAGACAGCATATCAAGGCCATACTGATGGTAAATCTCGTCTCATACGTAGCTACTCCCTCCGTTCGGAATTCCCGGTCTCGAAAATGAATGTATCTAGAACTAAAATACATCTAGATACATCCATTTCTGCGACAAGTAATTTCAAACGGAGGGAGTACCTCATTATGGTAATTAAATGTGGTCATATTTTAAGTGTGCTGACGCTTCAGTTTGAACCCATACACAGGACATGTTTGTGGCAGGCACAGATACGTCATACATAGTTCTCGAGTGCGCCATGGCTGAGCTCATGCGAAAGCCGCACCTCATGACCAAACTCCAAGCTGAGGTTAGGGAGAAGACACCCAAGGGCCAACAAATGGTGACCGAGGACGACTTGGGCAGCATGACCTACCTAAAGGCCGTCGTGAAGGAGACGCTCCGGCTACACCCACCGCTGCCGCTCCTCCTCCCGCACCTCTCCATGACCGAATGCGACATCAACGGTTATAAAGTCCCTGCCGAAACCCGTGTCATCGTAAACGCTTGGGCTCTTGGTAGAGACCCTGGATCATGGGAGGCTGCCGACAGGTTCATGCCGGAGAGGTTTGTGGACGTCGTGTCCCCTGACTTCAAGGGGAGGGATTTTCAGTTTCTGCCGTTTGGAGTTGGAAGAAGGATATGTCCCGGGATAAATTTTGGGATGGCGTCTGTGGAGATCATGCTCGCCAACCTTGTCTATTGTTATGATTGGGAGCTCCCGGACGGCATGCGGCAAGAGGACCTGGATATGACTGATGTGTTTGGCATGACGATGCATCGGAAGGAGAAGTTATTTCTTGTCCCGAGAATGCGAGATGTTAATCATGCATAATATCTTTCATGAATTATGTGCACTTGTAAAGCTAGATATTACACTAGTATATATGGTTTTCCCAGTTTTCAAGAGGGTATGTGGGAAACACTCCGGGTACTCACATTCTGCCACACAAAAACTACCAACCTTCATCCCATTTCTAAGTCCACGGCGGTCAAATGGGTTTTATTGATGGTAGAAATATCGTGGAGCACGTTATGTTTGCTGCTACCTCATCAAGTCTTGCCATGGTAGGAAGGAGCAACCCATGGTCATTAAACTTGACTTTCGAAAAACATTCGACTCGGTTTCCTGGACCTCACTTATATCTACTCTAAGACTTCGTGGTTTCCAACCATTTTTTGGTAGAACGATATGAGACAAGGCAAGCTCCTTTCACCTTATCTCTTCATTATTGTTGTTGATATTCTTCAATGACTAATAATAAAAATTATAGTAAAGTTCTCTCTCCTATCCATTTACAACTACCTACCACCAACGACACTAGAATACATGGGACGACGCCCTTATCATAGTTAAGTTCTCACCCTAAGACGTTGAGACCCTAAAACACATCTTAGACGACTTCGCTTGAACCCTGAATTGATCTGACGTGCTTGGCATCAGATCTCGCCATCGCAAACAGATGATGAGAAACCCTAACCTCAGCGCCGAAGGAGACGACATGAATTTATGTTGGCACTCTGTTGGTTCCGTCCAGACGGACAAACTCGAGGAGGATCGGAGCTCAGAAGACCAACTCAAAGAAGAGGTGTTGTCATCCGCCTGAACACCGCCTTGCGAGGACTAAAAACCGTAACCTAAACTACTAGTCGGAGTCGAGGCACCGAAATTCTCCTCCATCCGCCTGCCGCCGGAGCGCAAGCAGAGGGGAGGCGGATCCACGGGCTAGCCGGTGTCCAGGGACCCTTCTTTGGTTCATAGGATATGAATATCAAGTGAATAGAAAAACCATAAGTGATGACCTGTATCTCAAATCGTATGAAACAAGAAATGACATTTGGTTCATGTGGTACGATTTTTTTTTCATTATGTCTAGGTTAATGTTTTTTTCTTTGAATGCAAAGAATTGACTCCTATCTTCTATAGGAATAAGGAATAAGATTATATTGCTACAAACCAAAGGCCTCAAAGAACATTTTCCTACGAAATTACTATCCTTTAGAATCCCTAAAAGATCATGTAAACTAAAGGGGCCCTAAATTAGTAACAGCTGCAGATCTCTTGCTCCTAAATGAGATAATTACTGTAAGAAATGCTAAAAGATGGGGTGGAAAATGAGAATTTGCTCTAATTTTTAACTTGAAAATAAAGCTCAACTGGGCTGGTTTCGAAGCCCAGTTATAAGCGACGTCTGAGCCCAGTTATAAGCTGGGCTGCTTCCGGACAGATTTGGGCAATCCAGAAAATCCAAGCCCTCGCTCAAAAAAAAAAAGAAAAATCTAAGCCCAACCTTCGCGACTGGCAAATATTCCCGTCGCACTGCTGCGCCGCCGCTGGTGCCACCTTCTCCCTCGATTCCGGTGCGCGCCCCGCTGAAGCCATCGAACATACTCCCAGCCCCTCCCCTCCCCACTTGCTAGCGGATCTTCGCAGCCTGCCGGGGAACATCTTCCCGGCCCCTCCCAGTCACCAGGCGAGTTTGGCGGCCGGAATCGAACAGCAAGCCGCGGAAGCCGGCGAACCGGCGGCCGGCGGCCTGTGTAGCTCATACGATCCGTCGATCCGCGACTCGGAGGTAACTCGCCCAGTTCTCTATTTTATTAGTGTTCTCGCTTAGGAATCGAGGTGGAGTTAACCGCTACTGATCCTGCAAACTTTGTCAGCGAAGTAGACCTGTGGCTTATACCGGCAGCCATCTTCGTACAGCTCTTAACAAGTCTGCTAGTTAGAAACACAAACATCTGAATAATATTATTCAGCAAGCTAGCAATATGCAAATTACCTTATCCATTGCATACATAATACAAGATCATATTACTGTTGATGTGGGCTTATCCAAAGTATCTGAATAATACTAACTGATCATATAGCACTCCAACCCCAAAGAACACACCAAATGCAATCGCGAAGATGACCTTATCACTGCATTGTTTTGCAGGGATGATGGAGACAGGAGCCGCTTCAACTGAACTGCAACGGTTAATAAGCACAGAGCCGCACAGCTTTGGGTTCCCGTCAAAGCTAGACGTCTGAAAGGTGCTCAGCTGGCCTTTTGCTGGAATAGATCCTTCTAGGTCGTTGTTAGAAACGTTGAACTGCGAAAGGAAGTGAAGATTCTCCAATGCCACAGGGATTGCACCCGTGAGATGGTTATTAGACAAATCTAGCCCCTGGAGGTTCCTGAGGTTGCAGATTGATTGTGGGATCTCTCCATAAAAGTTGTTGAAACTCAAGTTTAGGTAAAGGAGTGCTTTCAGATGACCAATCTCTTGTGGGATCACACCTGTGAATTTATTTTTACTGAGATTCAGCACTTTAGGCCAAGAACTGCCCATGCGGTACTGAAGTGATGGATTCATATGTATTGGTAGATCAGGGAGGTCTGGGTCCAAATATATGGCAGGCTTGTCTGATTTTAGCATTGCCATCTCCATCAAGGCGATTGGGATTTCCCCAGAAAGACTGTTGTTGGATACGTCCAGATGGAAGAGGTGGTTTATGGAGTTGTTCCAGCTTGGCATTGGTCCGGTGAGTTGATTATTAGATAACACTAGTATCTTCAGACTTGTGAGCTTTGATAACCAAGTAGGTATCCTTCCAGTAAACGAACACTGCTGCATGGACAGAAACTGAAGATTCTGAAAACCGTCAATGGTTTCATCTTGTGGCATGGCCTCATTCATAAAGTTTGTGCCAATAAGCAGAGTGCTGATGTTCCTGCAGCTCTTAAGGGCGTGCAAAGCTTTTGTGATGTTTGTGAAGGAGTTTCTAACAAGTGATAGGAAGGACAGGTGCTTCAGATTGCTTATTCTCGGTGAGATCTCACCATGGAAATGGTTGGCCGACAGTCGCAGTGCAGCCAAATTGCTGCATGAGTAAATGCTTTCTGGAATTATGCCACTAAAATTATTCCTCATGAGATCTAAACTTCTTAGATTCTGCAGGGTGGAGAAGTTTACCTTGCCTAGATCTCCACTGAAGTTGTTGATCTTCAGATCGATGGTTTTGAGATTTGTACAGTTGCCCAGAGTTGATGGCAGCTCCCCAGACATGTTATTGCTACCTAAATGCAGCTCCTCCAGCCTCTTGAGCAGAGCTATCGACTCCGGAATCTTGCCACTGAAGTGATTCCCTCCAAGGTCAAGAGTTAGCTAGATTGCTGACTTTGACAATATGTGCTCCATCAAGTTCTCCTTGTAAACCATTGTTGGGGAAGGAGAGGTACTCCAGCAAGGTAGCGTGGAAGGTTTCAACAGGGAGAATCCCACTTAGGTTGTTGTTGCCAGCCTTGAGCACTTTGAGCTTGGAATAATTACCCAACGTGTTTGGTATGTCACCACTCAATTGGTTGTAACAGAGGTCAAGCAATGCTAAATATGGCGACCCAAGGCAGAGAGAAGATGGCATGTTCCCAGTGAAGCTGTTATTGCTGGCGTTGAGCGCAATCAGACTGTTCATCACCTTCCATGTGGCTGATGGAAATTGTGAGCTGAACTGGTTGCTTGAGATGTTGAGTACTTGCAGAGGCCGGTCGGTGGTAAGAAAAGGCGGAAGCTCGGGCAGCGGTCCGTTGAGCCGGTTGAAGCTGAGATCGAGGACAATGATGCTTCCGGAGAACATGAGCTCCGCCGGAAGACCATCGGAGAACGAGTTGTGCGAGAGGTTGACGCGCAGCAGGCTGGTGAGGTTGGTGAGGAATGGCGAGATGGGCCCTTCAAGTCCTTTAGACTCCAGGGAGACCCCGGTGACGGCCCCATCTCCATTGCAGGAGATGCCTTCCCACTTGCAGCAGTCCGTGCCATTGTTACGCCACGATGTGGCGAGGCCACCATCACACGACTGCCCGTCAAGGAACCGTAGGAGGTTGCGCTTCTCCTGCTCGGTGCATGCGGTGGCGGGAGAGGCCAAGAAGAGCAGCAGGAACAGCTGCAGCACGACCGGAGGAACAGGGAATGAACACATTGGTTAGTGCTTCTCCCCCCTTCTTGTTTTGCTATTGCTTGAATAGTGCATGCAGTGCTGGATAGTTATCATATAGCGGTGGCTTTAGTTGCATGTCAGAGCTACTGAACACCATTAATAAGATTCTCTATTTCTTGTCATGGGTGCACCTCAGTGCCTGGGGCCATGACCGGTCGGTGCACCAAAAGACAGTGACACTAGCATAAGAAAGCAACATCCATACCTACCCATTATAGCTATAGTAAAACCCTGTAAACTAGTTTATAAAGCTATCACCTAGTTATGGATGGATTAATAGCTACCGATTAGTCCAAAATTTTCAAGTAGCAAGAAATCAATCTATTATCTCACTGCCCCAAGTTTCATGTTTAAGTTTAAATGCCTGACCTATTCATTGCATCGTTGCTCAAGAGTGCATAGATTTGTCCAGGGCCCAGTGGGTGGTGGTCTCCTCTACAGACTTACTACCGCATGTTTATGGCATGAGCTAGTGAGGGCCCAGGGGGTATGAACCTAGTTTTTGGCCCAGGGGGTACGAACCTAGATTTGTCCCAGGTGGTACCAACCTAAATTTGGAAACGTGATTCATGTCCATGGGAGATATTCTGCTCAATAATTGTTATGGGAGGTCATTTTCCGCCAGCTGTATGAATTAATACCCATCATTTCAGTTTGAAAACTGCTTTATGGTTGTGTTTTTCCTCATGCTTCCTGTTAGTTCCCCAGAAATCTTATTTACTCATTTTCTTTGGGAGAGGTCCTGGAACAAAAGCAGAATCAAAGGCACATATGCATCATCCATTAATGGATATATTTCAGATGCACAAAGAGTGCCCATGGATTATTCATCTGTTCATTTGTGGCAAAGAAGTTTTGAGCTTCAACTCCCTATGCCTGTTTTTCCTCTTGTCATTTTCCTTTTTGGACAAAAAACAGCATGTAGATGTCTGCACATGATATAGACATTCCTGCTTTCACTACTCAGCAGCTCGAGTTCACCTGGTAAACAACTGTTCTTGATTAAATCCTTTCAGGACATTCTAATGACAATTCCTTTTTTTTTAATTTGCTTCATGCACTGCCAACCTCTCTTGCTAGCTAATTATTTTCAGGCGGCTAATTTGGCCTCAGATGCAGTCTGCAGCAATATTGTTGTCATGTTTCTCCATTGTTGTTGTGAACATAGACAAGTTTTGTTGCCGAAGCTGCTCCTCTTCATAGTTATGATCGACTATACATGTGCCTGCCAACACACATTCTTCTGGACAAATGGCACTTTCTCTGTTGTATTCCACATACCGCGATGGTGGGGGTGGGGGGAATCTTTCCCATGGATATGGACTCTCTTCCAAAGCAGCTGAAGTATTTTTCCTGCTTGCTTGGATCACCATTCTGCTGTTTGTGTTCCTTTTCATGTGCAAACTGTGTAAACAGTTCATTCTCTTCTAAAACTAGTGTGGGTGTGTAAGGGTCTGTTTGGTTTGTGCCCATATTTACCCTACCAAAAAATTGGCTAGCCAAAATTTCGGTTGAGGTTTTGCTTGCCAACGGATTGGCCAACATTGACTACAAAACGCAATAGATTGGTAAAGGAGCATTGCCGCATTGGCATACCAAAGAGTTGGTTCCTATCCAACAAAGACCAACGTTTTGATCATCTAAATTTTTTTGTACTTTTCTCGCAATCCAAACATATCTTAAAACTAGTTAGAACACATAACACCATTTAATTTACCCTTCTTAACCAAAACAGGGTGGTTTTACGATGGTTCACATGCATGTGAACTTGGCTACAAAGCTACATGGGTGTTTGGTTAGGCTTTAGTTATGGCTTTCTGTGCTTATAAGCTTCCACCCAACCAAAACAGTTTACTTATTTTTGCTGATGTTCCTGCATCTCTTAAGGGCATGCAAAGCTTTCATGATATTTGTAAAGGAGTTACTACCAAGTGATCGGAAGGACAGATGCTTCAGATTGCCTATTCTTGGTGATATCTCACCATGGAAATGGTTGCCCAACGGCCACGGTGCAGTCAACATGCTGCATGAGTAAATGCTTTCTGGCACTATGCCACCGAGAGGATTCCTCATGAGAGCTAAACTTCTTAGATTCTGCAGGGTTGAGAAGTTCACCTTGCCTAGATCTCCACTGAAGTTGTTGATCTTCAGATCGATGGTTTTGAGATTTGCGCACTTGCCCATAGTTGATGGCAGCTCCTCAGACATGTTGTTGTTACCCAAATGGAGCTTCTCCAGCCTCCTGAGCTGACTTATTGATTCTGGGATGTTGCCACTGATGTGGTTCTCTCCAAGGTCAAGAGTAGCTAGATTACTGAGTTTGACCATTTGTGCTCCATCAATTTCTCCTTGCAAACCATTGTTGGGGAAGGAGAGGTCCTCCAGCGAGGTAGCGTGGAAGATTTCAACAGGGAGAATCCCACCTAGGTGGTTGTTGCCAGCCTTGAGCACTTTGAGCTTGGAGCAATTACCCAGTGTGTTCGGAATGTCGCCACTTAAATTGGTTGTGACAGAGGTCAAGCAAAGCCAAAGATGGTGAGCCAAGGCAAAGAGAAGACGGTATGTGCCCAGTGAAGCTGTTTTTGTTGGCATTGAACGCGATTAGATTCTTCGTCATCTTCCATGTGGCTGATGCAAGTTCTAAGCTGAACTGGTTGCTCGAGACGTTGAGTACCTGCAGAGGTCGGTCTGTGGTGATCGAAGACGGTAGCTTGCATCGTTCCATTTAGCCGGTTGAAGCTGACGTCGAGGGCGATGATGCT
This sequence comes from Triticum timopheevii, assembly GCA_963921465.1. NCBI lineage: Eukaryota > Viridiplantae > Streptophyta > Magnoliopsida > Poales > Poaceae > Triticum > Triticum timopheevii. Next base: position 144,364,349 of record OY997272.1, read on the forward strand.
GCTGGAGGACACGAGCTCCAGCAGAAGACTACTGGTGAAGGAGTTGTGCGAAAGGTTAACATGCAGCAAGCCTGTGAGGTCGGCGAGAGATGGCGAGATGCGTCCTTCAAGTCCTTTAGATGCCAGGGAGATCTCAGTGACGGCCCCATCTCCGTTGCAAATGATGCCTTCCCACTAGCAGCAGTCTATCTCATGGCGCCACGACGCGGTGGGGGTGCCATCTCCCGACGTCAGACGTGCATGCTTCTCCTGTTCAGTGCATGAGGTGGCGGGAGAGACCAAGGAGAGTAGCAGGAACAGCTGCAGCACGGCCGGAGGAATGGTGAAGGAACGCATTGGTTGGTGTTTTTTTCCTCCCCCTCCTTGTTTTTCTGTTGCTTGCAGAATGCATGTGGGGCTAGTACTATTTATCATCTAGCTGTAGCTTTATTATGCTAGGGTGTGCAGAACACCGTTCAGAAAATTCTGCAAGTGATGGATGCAGCCGGCTGCACAAAAGAGAGCGACACTAGCATGGAAATCAATAGTCACGACCCAGTTGACTTTGTAAAATCTTTCATGAGAATAGTCTTCATTTATTAATGGAAGATTACACTACATATAAGTAAGTAATTAAGCTGACCCCGTGGTCTTCTCTTTTAGCTTCATTGAACTAGTAAAAAGGAGTTACAAAAAAGATTGGGTTTGTTATCTACATATTTTTCTTGACGCAGATGTATCTACCCCAGCGGGGAGCTGGCTATATATAAGGCTAGACACTGTCCAATTCAATCATCAGTTAATAAGAAACCGCCATGTTCTCTCTCTCTGATGGTCTAACCTGTGATAGAATATCGTCTCTGCTGACTTCCTTGCCTTTGGTCCGGCTGTGTTCAGTACACAATAGTTGTCTCATGGGGCCATGATTGACCGGCTGCAAAAAGATAGTGACACTAAATTAGAAAATGCCTAACTCCGTTCCTTGTCCCCCCCCCCCCCCCCCCCCCCCACACACACACACACAATGTTCAATCTGGTTTCCCCCTCTCCAGCAGCCTTTCTGGTGCGGGAAGGCAGGAACAAGACAAATACACATGGACGTTTGAACTGTAGTCTAAAACATTTTCAGCGTTAGTTTTGTGTTGTGTCCTTGTTTTGCTGCTGGAATGCTTGCAGTGCTTGTACATGCTATCTAGCTTCAGAACACCATTGAGATTCTTCGTCTCATGATGAATGCAGCTAAGGAGAGAGGGCATGGGCACTGGGCCATGGTCAAGTTGGCCCCATGGTCTGCCGGCTGCACAAGTTGGCCCCATGGGCTGGTATAGCAAGCCGTGGAAGCTGGCGGACCGGCGACTGGCGGCTGGTGTAGCTCATACGATCCATCGATCCACGACTCGGAGGTAATTCACCCAGTTTTCTATTTTCTTTGTATTCTAGCTTGGAAATTTGTTAAGCCGAAAGTTAGAGCTATTGATGCTGCAACTTTGTCAGCCATCTTCGTACAGCTCTTAACAGGTTTCCTAGCTAGAAAAGCAAACATCATGTACCTGTATTATTCAGCAAGCTAACAATATGCAAATTACCTTATCCATTGCATACATCATACTAACCATATTACAGTTGAAGTGGGCTTAGCCAAAATATCTGAATAATACTAACTGATCATATAGCACTCCAACCCCAAAGAACACACCAAATGCAATCGCGAAGATGATCTTTTTGCTGCATTGTTTTGCAGAGATGATGGAGACGGGAGCGGCTTCAACTGAACTGCAGTGGTTAATAAGCACCGAGCCGCACAGCTTTGGGTTCCCGTCAAAACTAGAAGCCTGAAACGTGCTTAGCTGCCCTTCTGCTGGAATAGATCCTTCTAGGTCGTTGTCAGAAACATTGAATCGCGAAAGGAAGTGAAGATTATCCAACGACACAGGGATTGCACCAGTGAGGTGGTTATTAGACAAATCTAGCCCCTGGAGGTTCGTGAGCTTGCAGATTGATTGTGGGATCTCTCCATAAAAGTTGTTGAAACTCAAGTTTAGGTAAGTGAGTGCTTTCAGATGACCAATCTCTTGCGGGATCATACCTGTGAATTTATTCTTACCGAGATTCAGCCCTTTGGGCCAAGCACTGCCCATGCGGCACTGAAGTTTAGCATTGACATCGTCCACATAAATTGGTAGATCAAGGAGGCTTGGGTCCAAATATGTGGCAGGCTTGTCTGATTTTAGCATTGGCATCTCCATCAAGGTCATTGGAATTTTCCCAGTAAGACTGTTGTTTGATACGTCCAGTCCGAAGAGGTGGTTTAGGGAGTTGATCCAGCTTGGTATTGGTCCGGTGAGTTGATTACTAGATAATAATAGTACCTTCAGACTTGTGAACTTTGATAACCAAGTAGGTATCCTTCCAGTCAACGAACAATGGTGCATGACGAGAAACTGAAGATTCTGAAAACCATCAATGGTTTCATCTTGTGGCATGGCCTCATTCATGAAGTTTCTGCCAATAAGCAAGGTGCTGATGTTCCTGCAGCTCTTAAGGACATGCAAAGCTTTCATGATATTTGTAAAGGAGTTACTACCAAGTGATAGGAAGGACAGATGCTTCAGATTGCCTATTCTTGGTGAGATCTCACCATGGAAATGGTTGCCCGACAGCCGCAGTGCAGTCAACATGCTGCATGAGTAAATGCTTTCTGGCACTATGCCACCGAGACGATTCATCATGAGATCTATACTTCTTAGATTCTGCAGGGTTGAGAAGTTTACCTTGCTTAGATCTCCACTGAAGTTGTTGATCTTCAGATCAATGGTTTTGAGATTTGTGCAGTTGCCCAGAGTTGATGGCAGCTTGCCAGACATGTTGTTGTTACCCAAATGAAGCTTCTCCAGCCTCCTGAGCTGACCTATCGATTCTGGGATGTTGCCACTGATGTGGTTCCCTCCAAGGTCAAGAGTAGCTAGATTAGTGAGTTTGACCATTTGTTCTCCATCAAGTTCTCCTTGCAAACCATTGTTGGGGAAGGACAGGTACTCCAGCGAGGTAGTGTGGAAGATTTCAACAGGGAGAATCCCACTTAGGTGGTTGTTACCGGCCTTGAGCACTTTGAGCTTGGAGCAATTACCTAATGTGTTCGGAATGTCGCCACTCAATTGGTTGTGACAGAGGTCAAGCAAAGCCAAAGATGGCGAGCCAAGGCAAAGAGAAGATGGTATGTGCCCAGTGAAGCTGTTATTGCTGGCGTTGAACGCGTTTAGATTCTTCATCATCTTCCATGTGGCTGATGGAAGTTCTAAGCTGAACTGGTTGCTTGAGACGTTGAGTACCTGCAGAGGCCGGTCTGTGGTGATCGAAGATGGCAGCTCGTGCAGCGTTCCATTTAGCCGGTTGAAGCTGACGTCAAGGGAGATGATGCTGCTGGAGGACATGAGCTCCAGCGGAAGGCCACTGGAGAAGGAGTTGTGCGAAAGGTTGACATGCAGCAAGCCTGTGAGGTCGGCGAGAGATGGCGAGATGCGCCCTTCAAGTCCTTTAGATGCCAGGGAGATCTCAGTGACGGCCCCATCTCCATTGCAAATGATGCCTTCCCACTCGCAGCAGTCTGTCTCATGGCACCAGGACGTGGCGAGGGTGCCATCTCCCGACGTCCCAGCGAGGAACTGGAGAAGTGCATGCTTCTCCTGCTCGGTGCATGAGGTGGCGGAGAGACCAAGGAGAGTAGCAGGAACAGCTGCAGCACGGCTGGAGGAATGGTGAAGGAACGCATTGGTTGGTGTTTTTTCCTCCCCCTTCTTGTTTTTCTGTTGCTTGCAGAATGCATGTGGGGCTAGTACTATTTATCATCTAGCTGTAGCTTGCAGAACACCGTTCAGAAAATTCTGGAAGTCATGGATGCAGCCGGCTGCACAAAAGACAGCAACACTAGCATGGAAATCAATAGCCACGACCCAGTTGACTTTGTCAAATCTTTCATGAGAATAGTCTTTATTCATTAATGGAAGATTACACTAGACATAGTAAGTAATTAAGCTGACCCCGTGATCTTCTCTTTTAGCTTCATTGAACTAGTAAAAAGGAGTTACAAAATGGATTGGGTTTGTTATCTACATATTTTTCTTGACGCAAATGTATCTACCCGAGCAGGGAGCTGGCCATATATAAGGCTAGACACGTCCAAGTCAATCATCAGTTAATAAGAAACCGCCATGTTCTCTCTCTCTCTCTGACCTGTGGTAGAAATTCATCTCACAGCTGACTCCCTTTCCTTTGGTCCGGCTGTGTTCAGTACACAATAGTTGTCTCATGGGGCCATGATTGACCGGCTGCAAAAAAGATAGTGACACTAAATTAGAAAATGCCTTCCTCCGTTCCCTGTTTTTTTTCCCACAATGTTCCATCTGGTTTTCCCCTCTCCGGCAGCCTTTCTGGTGCAGACAAATTCAGCGTGCTGATAAAGGGTTCCAAGAAACAAGTTCAACCTTGCACGGGAAAAACGATGAGAACTGTATCACATTAAGGTTTTCTCTGAAACCATGACTGATACAGTGGAGGATAAAAGTGCTCTGATACGGCAGCGACAAAAAGCGGTGCTCCGGAGGATCAGGGTCGGTGTGGTTATGACTTGCGGCAGCTGCGGAGTCGTCGCCGCGTCTCGGCACCGTCGGCCTCTACCGCAGTTGCTGTGGAGCACGTCTGCGCGAGATGTTCCGTTGTATATGATGTTCAGCTCCCCGTGTGGCACGGCAGTCTGTGTACGCATGCGTGATGAAGGAGAGATGGCATGGGAAGAAATAAATTCCTTACACTGAGATGAGGTGGCAGTACAAGTCAAACAACAAAACCTGGTTAGCGTTCCACGCGGGTGAAACCACCATCAAACCAGCTTTGAAGTCTCTTATTACTGGATGTTTTGGCCGGTATTGCAAAATATTGGGGATAAGTAACTGTTTTTTGAGTTTTTGTGTGTGTGTGTGTGTGGGGTGGGGGGGGGGGGGGGGGGGGGGGGGCAGGGTGATGTAGAATCATGAGGGTATACACATTTCTTTACCTTTTTGTTAAGGCAAAAGTTAAGAGTGACTAATCTTGCACACTTTATCAGTGTTTATTTTCAAGAGTCCATTTCTTATATCAGCAGCCATCTAGGTGGTAGAATCCTGCATTTGTTTTCTTGGTTCTAAAAAAATCCTGCATTTTGAGCACATAACTGATTTTGTACAGCGCTTAACAAGTCTGCTAACTAGAGAAACAAACATCATGTACCTGTATTACTCAACAAGCAACAATACACAAATTTAGAAGAGACTCGACGAACATGTAAGTAAGCGACCCACTTGCAGGTGGATACAAAGATGTGAATAACTAAGGCATGTCTACCTTATCCATTACATACATCATACTAGACCATATTACAGTTGAAGTGTGCTTAGCCAAAATATCTGAATAATACTAACTGGTCATATAGCACCCCTATCCCAAAGAAAAGACCAAAGGCAACCGAAAAGATGACCTTCATGCTGTATTCTTTTGCAGAGATGATGGAGATGGTAGCGGCTTTAACTGAACTGCAATGATTAGTAAGCACAGAGCCGCACAGCTTTGGGTTCCCGTCAAAACTAGAAGCCTGAAACGTGCTCAGCTGGCCTGTTGCTGGAATAGGTCCTTCTAGGTCGTTGTTAGAAATGTTGAATCGTGAAAGGAAGTGAAGATTCTCCAGTGCCACGGGGATTGCACCCGTGAGATGGTTATTGGACAAGTCGAGCCCCTGCAGGTTTGTGAGGTTGCAGATCGATTGTGGGATCTCTCCATGGAAACCCAAGTTCAGGTAAAGTGCTTTCAGATGACTGGTCTCTTGTGGGATTACACCGGTGAATTTATTTTTACCGAGATTCAGCATTTTGGGCCAAGCACTGCCTATACGGTATTGACGTCGTGATGGATTCGCACCATAAATAAGTAGACCTAGATCAAGGAGGCTTGGTTCTGATTCCGAATACATGCCAATCTTATCTGATTTTAACAATGGCATCTCCATCAAGGTGATTGGGATTTCCCCAGTAAGACTGTTGTTAGATACATTCAGGCAAAAGAGGTGGTCTAGGGAGTTGATCCAGCTTGGTATTGGTCCAGGGTGTTGATTGCTGAATAAGCCTAGTATCTTCAGGTTTGTGAGCTTTGATAACCAATTAGGTATTGTTCCAGTCAACGAGCAGTGGTGCATGGAGAGATATTGAAGGTTCTGGAAGCCGAGAATGGCTTCATCTTGTGGCATGGCCTTATTCATGAAGTTTTCGCCAATAAGCAGGGTGCTGATATTCTTACAGCTCTTAAGAACATGCAGAGCTTTTGTGATGTTTGTGAAGGAGTTTCTAACAAGTGATAGGAAGGACAGGTGCTTCAGATTGCCTATTCTTGGTGAGATCTCACCATGGAAATGGTTGGCCGACAGCCGCAGTGCAGTCAAATTGCTGCATGAGTAAATGCTTTCTGGAATTATGCCACTGAGATTATTTTCCTCATGAGATCTAAACTTCTTAGATTTTGCAGGGTGGAGAAGTTTACCTTTCCTAGATCTCTACTGAAGTTATTGATCTTCAGATCGATGGTTTTGAGATTTGTACAGTTGCCCAGAGTTGATGGCAGCTCCCCAGACATGTTATTGCTACCCAAATGTAGCTCCTCCAGCCTCTTGAGGTGACCTATTGACTGTGGGATGTTGCCACTAATCTGGTTCCCTCCTAGGTCAAGAGTTGCTAGATTACTGAGTTTGACCATGTGTCTCCGTCAAGTTCTCCTTGCAAACCATTGTTGGGGAAGGAGAGGTACTCCAGCCAGGTTGCGTGGAAGATTTCAACAGGGAGAATCCCACTTAGGTGGTTGTTGCCAGCCTTGAGCACTTTGAGCTTGGAGCAATTACCCAGTGTATTCGGAATGTCGCCACTCAATTGGTTGTGAGAGAGGTCAAGCAAAGCCAAAGATGGCGAGCCAATGCAAAGAGAAGACGGCATGTGCCCAGTGAAGCTGTTATTGCTGGCATTGAGCGCGATCAGATTCTTCATCACCTTCCATGTGGCTGATGGAAATTCTGATCTGAACTGGTTGCTTGAGACGTTGAGTACCTGCAGAGGCCGCTCAGTGGTAAACAAATATGGCACCTCGGGCAGCAGTCCGTTGAGACGGTTGAAGCTGACATCGAGGACAATGGTGCTTCCGGACGACATGAGCTCCATCGGAAGGCCACTGGAGAAGGAGTTGTGCGAGAGGTTGACACGCCGCATGCTGGTGAGGTCGGCAAGGCACGGCGAGATGCTCCCTTTGAGTCCTCTAGATGCCAGGGAGACCTCGGTGACGACCCCATCCTCATTGTGAATGATGCCTTCCTACTCGCAGCAGCCTGTCTCATGGCGCCGCGACGCGGCGAGGGCGCTGTGTCCCGACATCCCAGTGAGGAACTGGAGAAGTGCATGCTTCTCCTGCTCGGTGCATGAGGTGGCGGGAGAGACCAATGAGAGCAGCAGGTCCAGCTGCAGCATGGCCAGAAGAACGGTGAAGGCACGCATTTTCTGCACTTCTTGTTTTGCTGCTGCTTGAAGAATGCATGCAGTGCTAGAACTAGTTATATCATGCAGCTGTGGGTGTGCAGTGCGCCATTCAGAAAATTCTGCATGTCTATGGCCAATACTCCCTCCGTTCCTAAATATAGGTTTTTGTACAGATTTCACTATGGACTACATACGGAGCAAAAGTCTAAAATGCATCTATATACATCCGTATGTGGTCCATAGTGGACTGTACAAAGACTTATACTAGTATTTAGGAACGGAGGAAGTAGCATGGAAATCATGCAGCCGGCCGCACAAAGACAGCGACACTAGCATGGAAATCAATAGCCACGACCCAATAGATTTGGTTAAATCTTTCATAAGAATAGTCTTTATCCATTAATGGAAGATGATGCTACATGTAGTAAGCAAATAGCTGACTGCATCTTCTCTTCTAGCTTCACTCAGTTACAGAAAAGATTGGCTTAGTTATCTACAAAAACAAATCTTGAAACAAATGTATCTAACATTCTACCCTTGAAGGTTCATGGTTTTCAGTGCTTGCCACAGTTTGTAAATTGAACTTACACGACCTTCAAGATGTTTATCTACATTGAATTTACATGATCCTGGAGATGTTTATCTACATTGAACTTACATGATCTTGGAGAAACTTGTAAATTGAACTTACAGTTTGTAAAAAGGATTGGCTTAGATCTACATTTTTTTCAGTGCTTGCCAGTTTTGAAATTGATTGTACATGGTCTGAAGATGTTCTACCTTGGATTGCGGTCTCACGACCAGTAGCACATCAGTGACATTCCTGTACTTTTACTTGGAAACCATTCCCAGCATGTGGATGATTCAGTTCTTTCGACAGGAAGGGCAGACCGTGCATTTACACGTGACATTGTCCATGCAAGTAATCCATATAAATTGTCGCTGATTTAGTATAAAGTCCCTATAGTTTGTTGCAACGCCATATGCACGCTTTGAGGTTACATCCTCCTTTGTATTGGAGATCCTCGCAGTCCTCCGCCGCCACCTTCATGCCCACGCTTGTGGGTCGATCCTGGAGCAAATAATAACAAAATGAAAATCGATCAGAAGATCACCATACATCTGCCCATGTCTGTGGGTCAATCCTGGAGCAAATAATAACGAAGAGAAAATCGATCAGAAGATCACCATACATCTGCTACGTGGTTAAGTTTACCATGACTTTATCATATGGAGGAGGTACAAGAACAATTACTCCTACATGGAAAATAGTTTGTTTGGAGGAGGAAACGTACCTGAGGATAGAACCACAAGGGCAAGGACCAAGAAGAACTTGCAGCAGGTCCTCATAAATCATCATGGTCTGGTTAGAAATTTTGGCTAGTGATCGCCCGGCTAATGGCTCCTGAACATGATCAGATGTTGGCGTGCGCTCACAAAGAATTTATGTAGGATGGTCGTGCTTATCTTGTCTGCAAATACTGTATTATTACTCCCTTTGTCTTCGTTTTAGTTTAACTGAACTAAAACCACGATAAGTATTTTGAAACCGGAATAGCTTCAACACGACGTTCTCTGGACGACATGTGGCGGATCCCACGTTCCTTAGTTATGGAGGAATTGAATCTATCGAATGACTAGCTAGTGTCGTGCATGCATAGGTCTAAAAATCGCCGGCTTCATAGAACTGCTGTTTTGGAACGGAGGGAGTATGTCATAAATGCAACATATATTGAAGATAAGTTGCACGAACTAAGAGCAGTAAATGATTTTTACATGGAAAGAGGAACATATCCTGGCAACAGTAATTCCTGTATTTTCTCTGTTTTTTTATCAGTAACCATGCACGTGCCAACCACGTCTCTTTTTTTAAACCATGTTCTTCATAGGATAGTTGCAACTAAATTCAACAAAAACCCTTTCCGGATACATTCCAGCTTCAGAAATGGCATTTCCAAAATGAACTATAAGAGAGCATAAAGATATACATGGTCATATCAACTTTACAACGGTCTTAGAAAAAGGAATTTCATATTGTACGGAAATCATCAGCAGTCAAGCAAATCATTAATACTTCATCGTCTCGCATTTCGTCTTCTATGACTTCAACATCACCACTTGCACCAAAATGATATGGATAACCAGATGGTCGTTTTTTAGTAGTACATTGCCCTAAATTAAAAGAAGCAAACTTGACTAAAATAGGTTGCTCAAGTGTGGACTACTCAATAGATACACAGTGGTACATCACCACGCGTGGACATTTTTGCTAAACAGTGTTTACTCAGCTATGTCATCACATGATACACAGAATGATCATGGAATTAAACAAATAAATAGGAGTGTCTGAAAGAATTGATGGTTTTGAAAACATCAAAGGTTGTTGCAGTCTAAGATATATTGACCACTGTTTCCCTATTAAAGCTCCGGAATCAGGAGATGTTATTCTTGTGAAACACTCGGCTGTTCGATTTGCAGTTTGGATCAGCATGCTGAACTCCGTATCCTATGTCGACCCAAACAACGACAAACTAGCTTAAAGGGGGGAATCACAGCAAAAATGTTTGTAGATGCCAATGCTAAAATCAGAATGAACAATGTTTCAGGTGGTCAACTTTGAAATGAAATGTTCGTCCTGGACCATGCAACAACCTGATCTTCATTGAGACCTAGTCCAGGACTCCCAGGTCTCAATAATGAAGATCAGGCACGATCGTACCTGAATGCATATCTATACTTCAGGAAAAGAGCACACGGCTGCAGATCTAGTAACTTACATAAGTTACCCCATCCATTGGAATGTTTGCCTAGCTAATAACTTCCTGTTCTTCACAAAACCATGTGCACATTACATGAAGATCACAGCACAAAAAAAGGTGCACACATCAGGTCCATAATAAAGCCAGATCAGCGACAAAAGGGAAACCTAGCTATGCATCAAGTACTGAGATAACTATACCAGATGTCAAGGTTATAACTGAATAGAGGGCACCCCAAAAGGTAGTTTCTATCTGAATTCTGAAATGACTAGTTCATAGAGTATATATTTCCCTAACAGTTCAAGGCTGTTACAACACGTAGAAACCAACAGCCATCAGATTAATAAGCTCTTCCATTATCAGAAAAGACCATGAAACAGACATTCTGAAAACCAACTAAAATCTCAATGCATATCTGTCACCCAGCACTATCTATCAGCCCAGCCATTACTCCCTCTTAGTACTGACGATGTTCCTTTATACTCCACAGAAATTGAGCACATTTATGCAACATATACCCATGATTCTGTCCCTGCCAATACCATATGTCAAATACGCGTCTTACTTAGTTTTCCTGCTCAAGTAGTTAACAAAGAGATCTAGGTTGGAGCGTTGGGATTCAAATTGCATTAAAATGGGCCCCAATTATCTTCCCATAAAAGTGTTCTTCTCACTTATAAGAAGAAAAAGGCATGTTCAATTCTCCTCTAGATTCATATGTCCACATCAAGCTAGTAGAAATCATAGTTCAGTTTTAGAGAGATAGCAAGCATAGTTCTGTCTGAACCCTTTTCTTGCACATTATGGATGTGCTAACGCTAAAACTAACATTAAAGCTGAATATATATCCATGTTCCCTAGCAAACAAAAAACATTGGAGGATACTGATCACCTGTGCAATAGTCCGCCCCAGCAAAATTGTCCCTAATTCGTCGCGTGTTACCCTTTTTACGCCCGGCAAACACAAAAAACAGAGCATTTGAGGAACTCGTCCACCAGCTGCTAATCCACCACATCGGCGAAGTCCATGTCGATGAGGAACTCGTCCACCTGCTGCCGCTCAGCCGGCGTCAGGTCAGCGTCAGTCCGGAGATCGTCGAGCGCCGGGCCTGGGAATGGGATGATGCTGTCCGAGCGGACGTCGCAAGGGGGCGGCTCCGGGAAGTCGCTGAGGAGGTCCACGGACGACTCGTCCCCGCCATCAGTAGCGGCCGCCGTGGGTTGCTGCTCGAAGTTGGTCTTGGCCGCGGCCGCCGTGGGTTTTTGCTCGAAGTTGGTCCTGGCCGCGGCGCCGTACATCCCGACAGCCGCCGCATCGTACGCTCCGGCGGCCTCCTCGGCCGTGTCGAACCTCCCGACCGTCACCACCTTATGCCTCCCCGAGTCCCATAGGCCCGCAAAGTACTTGCCGTTCGGCTGCCGGGACACGCCGACGAACTCGGTCCGGGCGTCAGGCCTGGGCGCCGCCGGCTTCTTCTTCTTCTTTGCCGCCGCCCGGCCGGCCGACCCGGGGACGCCGTCTTGCTCGTAGTTCGTCACGGCCCGCGCACCGTGCAGCCTGACGGCCGCCTCGTCGTACGCCCTGGCGGCCTCCTCGGCGGTGTCGAAGGTGCCGAGCCACCGCTTCTGCCCCTTGGAGTGCTCGATCCGCGCCCCGTAGTGGCCGGCAAGTGTCCGGGACACGCCGCGGAACTCCGTCCGGGCCTCCGGCCGCGGCGGCGCCTTCTTCTTCGCCGCCCACCCCGCGCCGTACGCTCTGGCGGCCCCCTCGGAGGTGCTCCCCTTCCTCCTCCCACCCGCAGCTCCCGCGGCCCCGTCGCGCGCCACCGCCCCCGCATCCACGCCACCCGGCAGACCTTGTTCATGGACGCTCTCCGCCGTCGCCACCATCATCACACTGACTGGACTGAGCCGGGGTGGGCACGCCGCCGCAGCAAGAGGCGGAAATGCGCGAGCTTTTGTGGGGTTTTGAGGGACAGGTGGCGCAGAGGATCTGGTTTACTCCTGTGTGCGGTGCTTCTTCATCTGCTGTTCGTGATTCGTGCAACCTGCAAGATTTCGTGTTGCAGTTGCTCTACACTGTACTGCCGGCCAGTACAGCTGTCAGGTTAGGTTAGGAATGGTTACCTTGAGAGCTTTCTTGAATTGCAAGAATCCGAGGGAAAATGCATGATTAGGATATCGGTGTAATATGAATTTTTCACACAATTTAAAAATAAAAAGGCTAAAATCCGACGTCAGTTTTCAAATACGGGAAAGTTCTCCATAGCACGAGGACGGCAAATTTTCTGGCAGAAAACGAACTGAAGCGGATTTGCAATACTCGCCAACTGAGCTTGCCATCCTCGGTGAACACAACTTGGCATAAAAAACCGTTCGATTTGTCATGCCTAGAAATCTAACGTTCACTGACTATCGGGCTCCTTGAGAAAACACAAGAATATGATGAGAGGTGGGTGTCTTTTTATTTTACACAGGAAATAAACACATGAATTTTAAGCTCATGTTGAAATTACTATAAAATTGAGGGCATATGAATGGATTCCGTAGAAATTTGGTGGACCTATTCCTTTGATCCAAATGTTTTCTTATAAGATATTCTTATCAATTGGAATTCTGCAAAATTCCTATGAAATTCCTTCAATTCAAAGGGGTCCTGAATTGTGGACAGGTCGTCTGACCCTGGTTTTGGTTCATTGTCACCGTGGTTAGTGTTCCTCTGCTTGATGAACAACACAGTTGCTTAATAGAATCTAGTCGTCTGCTCTCTTTTCTTAGTGGTGATGGTCGATGTCCACCTCCAGGCTCCAGCCAAGGGTGATCATCTAGGTGGAGGTGGTAATGACACGGGCCAACGATGAGGACGATTGGGGCCTTACAAACACGAATAGAAGCAGCTAATAAAATAATGACGTGAAATGGTGGTGATGATGAATGTGAGAGTTTTGAGTTCGCTGTGCACGGCTTTGGGTAACAATGTTGGAGAAGGAAACTGTTACTGCTCCCCCCCCCCCCCCCCTCACACACACAAGATTGTATAATCGGTGAGGCATGACACCTAGTGGATAGAGGGAGTTCACCAATTTTATATGAAATGGCTGGAGAAGAAAGAACATGACAAGTTATTTTATTTTTTTGCGGGTTGAAACGAGCTTGTATAATCAAGGAATAATCTTACACTCATTTCCATAGATTGTACATAAATTATTCGCCAGATCCTAACCAGGGCACTGTGTGTTGGGAGCAAGGTCCCATCCGAGCCATGAAGTATGCAGCTTCATTCACCGATCTTCGGACGTGGACGAAGCAATCCCGTCGGATCCCATGTTGAAGGCTCTTTGTCTCCTCCACTATGTCAGCCAACAAAGACCTGTCAAAAACATGATGACGGTTTGATCTAGCATTTACGGTCAAAATCCCGATGTTGAGGTAAAAAAAGGCACATGAACACTTGAGCTATAGGGCAAATATTTAACTCTGTAAAAACTCATATTTGACCGTGTTGTGGAAACTGATATTAAAAGAAGTGTGTTCTTCTTTTGGGATCTAAATAATCTCAACAGTTCATCAACGGCAAATTCTAAACTATGTAGTGAGAGATGCGTTTATTAATTTTTCAGGGAAGGAGAGAGACACAATTATTCTGCATTCCAAACTACCCCGGGTAAACAAGATTTACATGTTCAATTTGCCAATTTTAGCATTTCCTTATCAGGTAACATAGCATTTCCTTATCAGGTAACATATTGTTTTCGGGGTAAAAAGGAGTTGTATTCTAAAATTATAGTGTTACAACCGTCAAGCAAGAAATCATCAAATACGAAGGAGTTTAACAAGGCAGTAGGGACGAATGACCCCATACAACTCACACAAGGCCTTCTTACTCTCGCAGTGATATATTCAATGCGGCTATAACTTGCCAAACATATTATGGTTCTTATGAAGCTTTTGTGGAATAAACTGCAGCTCAACCATCAAAGCTAGCTGCCCATAAGTAGATCGAACCAAGGACTCGTCGGATAAAATCAATAAAAACGGTCTACATGTCAGGTCACAACCAAAATCAACCAGGCCGAGCTCTTGAGGCCAATTTGTATGTCGTTTGTTTTGGGCATGTTTTCGTCTACACACACAAAAGAAAACAGTTGTGGTATTAACATGATACTGTTGTGGACACCTCGAACTCCATGGATTATTTGGGTCCTCATGTGGCAATAATAGCTAATTGCAAACAACTGCGTTGGAGTTCGGAAGCATTTCTTTCAGCATTGCTACCGTGATGCAAATCAAGTGGCGGATGAGTTAGCAAAGTATTTTTTTTATTAGTAGATCCTCTAGTTTTTGGAATCTGTGATTCCAGATTTTTTAGTTTAAAAAAAAAAGACCAACCCAGGCTAGACTAGCCTGTTGGCACTTTTTTTTAGAAGAAAACTAAATGAGCACCAAGAGCTCGAGCACTGATATGCTAGCTGCGAACTCCCGCGGCGCCAACTGAGCTACGCTCCGTTCTCCCAGATTTAGTTCTCATTGTCTTGTAAACGAGAAAAACAATGTCACTTGTCATGGCGGTGTCTGTACCGATGCACGTCGAGTAGGTCATTCTACCAAGTACAGATTATTATTTCTCCGGAAAAGAAAAAAACAAGTGCAGATTGTTGTTGCGCTTTGCGTGCGCGTTGTCATTTGTTCCGATCGGATATGGTTCACAGAGGAGCATACATACATGCAGGTGTCTCAGGCAAGTCTTCACCTGAAACTATCGATTATTTGCACATCAGTCATAGTCACCACAGGACGGTCGTAGATGCTCATTCAGCCATGAACATGTCGCGGAATGCCTGCACCTTCCCCGCGGCAATCGACACCGACGCCTGCACCGAGCCGGCCTCTCTCCCGGCGACAAGCACCATCTCGCCGTCGTTGTTCATAGACGCCAGCTCCACCCTCGCCGGCCTCCCGAACCCGAAGTCCAGCCCGTACGCGGGGAACCACGGCGACCCTACCAGGACGACCGCGCGGCCGGGCGGGATGGCCGTGAACTTGGTCCACCACCCGGCGCGGTCGCGGAGCGGGTCGCGCTTCACCTCCGCCACGGCCTCCCTGACAGCCAGGAACGCCCGGGCGGGCCCGTCGGGCCCCGCGAGCACCGACCCGCTCAGCGAGGCCGTGCAGAGCGCGACGCAGTTGCCGGCGTAGGCTTCCGGCACCGGGGGCGACACGTAGGCGCGGCAGTCCGCGAGGAAAGCGGCGAACACCGGGCCGTCGTCGGCGAAGCCGCTGGCGCGCGCGATGGACACCCACCCGTGCGCCGCCAGGGCGGCGAAGGTGGACGGCGCCGTGCCGATGTTCGCCGCGGACGCAAGCTTCTGCTTGAGACGCCGCACCGCGGACGCCGCGAAGGTGAAGGTTCGCCGGCTGAGGCGACGCCGGGCGTCGAGCGCGGGATCTTGCTTCGGAGCAATCTGCGTTGGTTCAGTGACATGGATTGGAAGCTTTGGCGAACAAATTGCATAGGATCACTTTGACATCCAGCGCTCACCCTGGGCAAGTTCGGGGCGATTTGCTGCAAGAACAGCCTGGCGAGCTCTTCGTCGCCGTGGAACCGCACCAGCCTCCGGTCATGCAGCGCAGCCGACCCGGCGGGCACCCGGCCACCAGCCGCTGCCGCCGCCCACATCTCCAAGAACAGCCAAATGCCGCGCCCGTCCGCCGCCGTATGGTGCACGGCCACCCCCAGTGCCACGCCACCGACGAACTCCGTCACCTGCTTACCCACGCATTCCGCATAAGGAAAGACAACCCCGGATAACTAACACGTGTGAGGTGTGACGCGTACCTGCGCGGCCATCACGGGCGCCGGGAGCTGGTCACGGCGGATGTCTGGGACAAGCTGTCCGAGAGCGTCCTGGTCGTGTTCCGACCCCTCCTCGACCAGCCGCTCGAAATCGAGGTCCGTCTCGGCCTCGACGAACGTGACGCCGCCGCAGGAGCCGCCCTCCCACTCGTTCGGGAGGACGATCGACAGAGCGCGCGAGTCCGGCGAGTATGTGAGCTCGCCGGCGAAGGGGTGGAAGGCCGGGAGCACTTGCGCGAGGGAGGACCTGAGGGTGCCGACCACGTCCGAGAACGGGACGCTGGGCAGGGAGCGGAAGAGGAAGACGCGGCGGACTGGGGGCAGCGCGACCCAGAACGCGTCGAACGGGGACAGCAGGACGAGCCGGCCGGGGTCCGGGAGCTCCGCGCCGCCAGCGGCGGGGAGGGGGACGGCGGTGGTGCTCCTCGTGCGCACCATGGGCGGCATGTTTCCCGATCTGTTCATTGGCACTCACAACTTCCTCTTTTGGCACAACCGCATAATAAAATCGCTGGAAGCGGCGGCGAAGCTGTCTGCTTGCGCGCTTCCGCGGCGCGCGCTTGGCGGCATGGCCGACCCACCGGCAGTCTACAAGACTCGTGTCTGATTTCAACGTTTCTTCATCTGATTATTTCTGAAAAAAAAAAACTTTTTTTCATCCTTTTCATGGTTTCTGTTTTTCATGATTTTTTTTCTCTTTTCCTTTTTCCTTTTCCTAAATGTCAACGCCCACATGTGGCACAATTCAACATGACCCCAACGTAATCAATGTCGTTCGATTCATTGGCACGAATATTGAAGCAGTTGCAATCTGAGTCGAGAGCCACGTAAGCACCCAGTATCGTGTGGGCGTTATCATTTAGTGCCACACATGTGGACGCTCCTCGCCCAAACGGACACATGACGCTCGTCCGAACGTGTGGGGGAAACTGCTCTTCGCCCACACTATGCTCACACGATGATAGATGGCAACTACAGGTGCATATGTGGCAACTAGTTAATCAAACACGTCAACTATCGTTGGCCATATATGGCAACTATGGTTTAACCACATGTGGCAACTCCAATTATTTACACATTGTACATATGTGGCTACTAGCTAATCACACATGGCAAATATGGTTGATCATACATGACAACTATGGTTTGACCACACGTGGCAACTCCAATTAGTTACACATGGCAACTAAAGTTGATTACACACGTGTTCACGCTCATGGTTGGGGTGAGCAGTTGCCACAAAGGTGTGTGTGGGCCGTCGTAGCTGCGCCCAAACGTGTGGACAATTTTAATGTTCTCCTACAGGGTCGTGTGGGTTGTCTCATGGGTACGACCGGATGACTCGTGTCGGGTGTCCATAAGCAGTCATTTCTTAAAGGTTTGGGGCTGCGACGCTTATATGAAAAAGTTTCAGGTTGATAAGCTCGAACGCAAAGTGGATAAAATGCATCTTCATAGGACACCCAAAAAACAGTTGGGTATACCTCCTAATTCAGATCCAAAAGCAATAGGGATTGTTTCTTGAATCGGGTCCTTTCTCGAGGAAAAGTTTGTCTCGAAAAGTTGAGTGGGAGGATGGTGGAGACTTGATATGGTTATTGAACCATCACTACAACTAGTGTGTAGCAGGGCACAGGAAGTTGTTCTTGTGTCACCTACACCAATTGAAGTAGAAGCTTATGATAGTGATCATGAAACTTCGGATCAAGTCACTACCGTACCTCGTAGGGTGACAAGGATGCGTACTGCTTCAGAGTGGTACAGTAATCCTGTCTTGAAGGTCATGTTGCTAGACAACAATGAACCTACAAGCTATGGAGAAGCGATGGTGGGCCCAAATTCCGACAAATGGTTATAAGCCATGAAATCCGAGATAGGATCCATGTATCATAACAAAGCATGAACTTTGGTGGACTTACCCGATGATCGGCAAGCCATTGAGATAAATGGATCTTTAAGAAGAAGACGGACGTGGACGGTGATGTCACCATCCATGAAGCTCGACTTGTGGCGAAGAGTTTTTCACAAGTTCAAGGAGTTGACTACGATGAGATTTTCTCATCCGTAGCGATGCTTAAGTCCGTCGGAATCATGTTAGCATTAGCTGCATTTATGAAATCTGGCAGATGGATGTCAAAACGAGTTTCCTTACCAGTCTTCGCAAGGAAAGGTTGTATGTGATACAATCAGAAAGTTTTTTTTTCGATCCTAAGGATTCTAAAAGGTATGCTGGCTCCAGCGATCCTTCTAAGGACTGGAGTAAGCATCTCGGAGTTGGAATGTACGCTTTGATGAGATGATCAAAGATTTTGGATTTATACAAAGTTTATGAGAAACTTGTATTTCCAAAGAAGTGAGTGGGAGCACTATAGAATTTCTGATGAGTATATGTTGTTGACATATTGTTGATCAGAAATGATGTAGAATTTCTGGAAAGCATATAGGGTTATTGGAAAGTGTTTTTCAATAGAAAACCTGGATTAAGCTGCTTGAACATTGAGCATCAAGATCTATAAGGATAGATCAAAACACTTAATGGTACGTTCAAATGAGCATATACCTTGACATGATCTTGAAGGTGTTCAAGATGGATCAGTCAAAGAAGGAGTTCTTGCCTGAGATGTAAGGTATGAAGTTAAGACTTAAAGCTCGACCACAGCAGAAAAGAGAGAAAGGACGAAGATCGTCCCCTATGTTTCAGACGTAGGCTCTATAGTATGCTATGTTGTGTACCGCACCGGAAGTGTGCCTTGCCATGAGTCAGTCAAGGGGTACAAGAATGATCCAGGAATGGATCATTGGACAGCGGTCAAAATTGTCCTTGGAGTAAATAAGGACATGTTTCTCAATCATGGAGGTGATAAAGAGTTCGGCGTAAAGGGTTACGTCGATGCAAGCTTTAACACCTATCCGAGTGACTCTGAGTAGCAAACCGGATACGTATAGTGGAGGAACCATTTGCAATAGCTCCAAGTGGAGCGTGGAAGCAGCATTTACAATATGACCTAGAGATTTGCGAAGTACATACGGATCTGAATGTTGCAGACCCGTTGACTAAAACCTCTCTTGCAAGCAAAACATGATCAAACCCCAGAACTCATTGAGTCTTAATCACATGATGATGTGAACTAGTTTAGTGACACTAGTAAACTCTTTGGATGTTGGTCACATGGCGATGTGACCTATGAGTGTTAATCACATGGCGATGTGAACTAGATTATTGACTCTAGTGCAAGTGGGCGACTGTTGGAAATATGCCCTAGAGGCAATAATAAATTAGTTATTATTATATTTCCTTGTTCATGATAATCGTTTATTATCCATGCTATAATTGTATTGATAGGAAACTCAGATACATGTGTGGATACATAGACAACACCATGTCCCTAGTAAGCCTCTAGTTGACTAGCTCGTTGATCAATAGATGGTTATGGTTTCCTGACCATGGACATTGGATGTCGTTGATAACGGGATCACATCATTAGGAGAATGATGTGATGGACAAGACCCAATCCTAAGCCTAGCACAAAGATCGTGTAGTTCATATGCTAAAGCTTTTCTAATGTCAAGTATCATTTCCTTAGACCATGAGATTGTGCAACTCCCGGATACCGTAGGAATGCTTTGGGTGTACCAAACGTCACAACGTAACTGGGTGGCTATAAAGGTGCACTACAGGTATCACTGAAAGTGTCTGTTGGGTTGGCACGAATCGGGACTGGGATTTGTCACTCCGTGTGACGGAGAGGCATCTCTGGGCCCACTCGGTAGGACATCATCATAATGTGCACAATGTGACCAAGGGGTTGATCACGGGATGATGTGTTACGGAACGAGTAAAGAGACTTGCTGGTAACGAGATTGAACAAGGTATCGGTATACCGACGATCGAATCTCGGGCAAGTACTATACCGCTAGACAAAGGGAATTGTATACGGGATCGATTGAGTCCTTGACATCGTGGTTCATCCGATGAGATCATCGTGGAACATGTGGGAGCCAACATGGGTATCCAGATCCCGCTGTTGGTTATTGACCGGAGAACGTCTCGGTCATGTCTGCATGGTTCCCGAACCCGTAGGGTTTACACACTTAAGGTTCGATGACGCTAGGGTTATAAAGGAAGTTTGTATGTGGTTATCGAATGTTGTTCGGAGTCCCGGATGAGATCCCAGACGTCACGAGGAGTTCCGGAATGGTCCGGAGGTAAAGATTTATATATGGAAAGTTGTTGTTCGGGTTCCGAAAAAAGTTCGGGTTTTTTCGGTATTGTACCGGGAAGCTTCCAGAAGGTTCCGGAGGATTCCGGAGGGGTCCGGAGGTCCGGAAATTGTTCCACCATGTCCAATACAGTAGCATGGGCTGTAGAGGGGGGCGCCCTAGCCTTATTGGGCCAGGGGCACCAGCCCCCCCCCCAAGGCCCATGCGCATGGGAGAGGGAAAACCCTAAGGGGGGAAGGGCTTCCACTTGACTTGGGAGGCACTCCTCCCCCCCTTGGCCGCCGCCCCCTCCTCAGATTGGATCTGAGGGGGCCGGACCCCCTCTCCCTTGCCCCTATATATATGTGGGGGTGGGAGGGCAGCCGTACCACAAGTTCTGGCGCAGCCCTCCCCCTCTCCCAAGTACTCCTCCTGTCCCGCGGTGCTTGGCGAAGCCCTGCAGGATTGCCACGCTCATCCACCACCACCACGCCGTCGTGCTGCTACTGGATGGAGTCTTCCTCAACCTCTCCCTCTATCCTTGCTGGATCAAGGCATGGGAGACTTCACCGGGCTGTACGTGTGTTGAACGCGGAGGTGTCGTCCGTTCGGCACTAGGATCTCCGGTGATTTGGATCACGACGAGTACGACTCCTTCAACCCCGTTCTCTTGAACGCTTCCACTTAGCGATCTACAAGGGTATGTAGATGCACTCTCCTTCCCCTCGTTGCTGGTTTCTCCATAGATAGATCTTGGTGACACGTAGGAAAATTTTGAATTTCTGCTACGTTCCCCAACAATTATGCCACACGTGTGACAGTTATCAGCGTCCTAAATGATAACGTCCACACATGTGGCACAATTCAACATAGGCCAAACGCATTCAATGCCATTCAATTTATTTGCACAAATATTGAAGAAGTTGCAATCTGCGTCCTTCCTTTTTCAGGAGTAGGTATATTTTTGTTCATTTTGCCTTTTTTTCTTCTTTTCGTAAGAACAATTTCCTTTATAGAGACGTAATACATGTGTGAATACATAGACAAACATAGTGTCACTAGTATGCCTCTACTTGACTAGCTCGTTAATCAAAGATGGTTAAGTTTCCTAACCATAGACATGAGTTGTCATTTGATTAACGGGATCACATCATTAGGAGAATGATGTGATTGGCTTGACCCACTCTGTTAGCTTAGCACTTGATCGTTTAGTATGTTGTTATTGCTTTCTTCATGACTTATACATGTTCCTATGACTATGAGATTATGCAACTCCCGTTTACCGGAGGAACACTTTGTGTGCTACCAAATGTCACAACGTAACTGGGTGATTATAAAGGTGCTCTACAGGTGTCTCCGAAGGTACTTGTTGGGTTGGCGTATTTCGAGATTAGGATTTGTTACTCCGATTGTCGGAGAGGTATCTCTGGGCCCTCTCGGTAGTGCACATCACTATAAGCCTTGCAAGCAATGTAGCTAATGAGTTAGTTACGGAATGATGCATTCGGTAACGAGTAAAGAGACTTGCCGGTAACGAGATTGAACTAGGTATTGAGATACCGACGATCAAATCTCGGGCAAGTAACATACCGATGACAAAGGGAACAACGTATGTTGTTATGCGGTTTGACCGATACAGATCTTCGAAGAATATGTGGGAGCCAATATGAGCATCCAGTTCCGCTATTGGTTATTGACCGGAGACGTGTCTCGGTCATGTCTACATAGTTCTCGAACCCGTAGGGTCCGCACGCTTAAAGTTCGATTGCGATTTGTATTATGAGTTATGTGATTTGATGTACCGAAGGTAGTTCGGAGTCCCGGATGGACATGACAAGGAGTCTCGAAATGGTAGAGACGTAAAGATTGATATATTGGACGACTATATTCGGACATCGGAAAGGTTCCGAGTGATTCGGGTATTTATCGGAGTACCGGAGAGTTACGGGAATTCGCCGGGGAGTATATGGGCCTTATTGGGCCATACGGGAATAGAGGAGAGTGGCCAAAAGGAAGGTGGCGCACGCCCCCCCCTCTGGTCCGAATTGGACAAGGGGTGCAGCCCCCTTTTCCTTCTTCCTCTCCCCCTCTTTCCTTCTCTCCTACTCCAACAAGGGAAGGAGGAGTCCTACCCCCGGTGGGAGTAGGACTCCCCCCTTGGCGCGCCCTCCTCCTAGGCCGACCGCCTCCCCCCTTGCTCCTTTATATACGGGGGCAGGGGGGCACCTCTAGACACAACAATTGATCCCTTGGATCTCTTAGGCGTGTGCGGTGCCCCCCTTCACCATAATCCACCTCAATAATATCGTAGCGGTGCTTAGGCGAAGCCCTGCGTCGATAGAACATCATCATCGTCACCACGCCGTCATGCTGACGGAACTCTCCCTCAAAGCTTGGCTAGATCGGATTTCGAGGGATGTCATCGAGCTGAACGTGTGCTGAACTCGGAGGTACCGTGCGTTCGGTACTTGATCGATCGGATCGTGAAGACGTACGACTACATCAACCGCGTTGTGCTAATGCTTCCGCTTTCGGTCTACGAGGGTACGTGGACACACTCTCCCCTCTCATTGCTATGCATCACCATGATCTTGCGTGTGCGTAGGAATTTTTTTGAAATTAGTACGTTACCCAACAGTGGCATCCGAGCCTGGTTTCATGTGTAGATGTTATATGCACGAGTAGAACACAAGTGAGTTGTGGGGGATACAAGTCGTACTGCTTACCAGCATGTCATACTTTGGTTCGGCGGTATTGTTGGATGAAGCGGCCCGGACCGACATTACGCGTACGCTTACGCGAGACTGGTTCTACCGACGTGCTTTGCACACAGGTGGCTGGCGGGTGTCTGTTTCTCCAACTTTAGTTGAACCGAGTGTGGCTACGACCGGTCCTTGTGAAGGTTAAAATAGCACTAACTTGATGAACTATCGTTGTGGTTTTGATGCGTAGGTAAGAACGGTTCTTGCTCAGCCCGTAGCAGCCACGTAAAACTTGCAACAAGGAAGTAGAGGACGTCTAACTTGTTTTTGCAGGGCATGTTGTGATGTGATATGGTCAAGACGTGATGAGATATAAGTTGTTGTATGAGATGATCATGTTTTGTTGAAGTTATCGGCAACTGGCAGAAGCCTTATGGTTGTCTCTTTATTGCATAAGATGCAAGCGCCGAATAATTGCTTTACTTTATCGCTATGCGATAGCAATAGTTGGCGAGACGACCATGTGACGACACATGGATATAGATCAAGATGACGGAGATCATGGTGTCATGCCGGTGACGATGGAGATCATGACGATGCTTTGGAGATGGAGATCAAAGGCACAAGATGATGATGGCCATATCATGTCACATATTTTGATTGCATGTGATGTTTATCTTTTATGCATCTTATTTTGCTTTGATTGACAATAGCATTATAAGATGATCTCTCACTAAATTTCAAGGTATAAGTGTTCTCCCTGAGTATGCACCGTTGCGAAAGTTCTTCGTGCTGAGACACCACGTGATGATCGGGTGTGATAGGCTCTACGTTCAAATACACGGGTGTAAGATAGTTTTGCACACGCAGAACACTCAGGTTAAACTTGACGAGCCTAGCATATACACATATGGCCTCGAAACACTGAGACCGAAAGGTTGAGCGTGAATCATATAGTAGATATGATCAACATAGTGATGTTCACCATTGAAAACTACTCCATCTCACGTGATGATCGGACATGGTTTAGTTGATTTGGATCACGCGATCACTTAGATGATTAGAGGGATGTCTATCTAAGTGGGAGTTCTTAAATAATATGATTAACTGAACTTAAATTTATCATGAACTTAGTCCTGGTAGTATTTTGCAAATTATGTTATAGATCAATAGCTCGCGTTGTTGCTTTCATATGTTTATTTTGATATGTTCCTAGAGAAAATTGTGTTGAAAGATGTTAGTAGCAATGATGCGGATTGGATCCGTGATCTGAGGATTGTCCTCATTGCTGCATAGAAGAATTATGTCCTTGATGCACCGCTAGGTGACAGACCTATTGCAGGAGCAGATGCAGACGTTATGAACGTTTGGCTAGCTCAATATGATTACTACTTGATATTTAGTGCACCATGATTAACGGCTTGGAATCTGGACTTCAAAGACGTTTTGAATGTCATGGGCCATATGAGATGTTCCAGGAGTTGAAGTTAATATTTCAAGCAGATAACCGAGTTGAGAGATATGAAGTCTCCAACAAGTTCTATAGCTAAAAGATGGAGGAGAATTGCTCAACTAGTGAGCATGTGCTCAGATTGTCTGGGTACTACAATCGCTTGAATCAAGTGGGAGTTAATCTTCCAGATAAGATAGTGATTGACAGAGTTCTCTAGTCACCATCACCAAGTTACTAGAACTTCGTGATGAACTATAGTATGCAAGGGATGACTAAAACGATTCCCGAGCTCTTCGTGATGTTGAAATCGATGAAGGTAGAAATCAAGAAAAGAGCATCAAGTGTTGATGATTGACAAGACCACTAGTTTCAAGAAAAGGGCAAAGGGAAAGAAAGGGAACTTCAAGTAGAATGACAAGCAAGTTGTCACTCCCGCGAAGAAGCCCAAAGCTGGACCAAAGCCTGAAACTGAGTGCTTACACTGCAAAGGAAATGGTCACTGGAAGCGGAAATGCCCTGAATATTTGGTGGATAAGAAGGATGGCAAAGTGAACAAGGGTATATTTGATATACAGGTTATTGATGTGTGCCTTACTAGTGTTTATAGTAGCCCCTAAGTATTTGATACTTGTTCGGTTGCTAAGATTAGTAACTCGAAACAGGAGTTACAGAATAAACAGAGACTAGTTGAAGGGCAAGTGACGATGAGTGTTGGAAGTAGTTCCAAGATTGATATGATCATCATCACACACTCCCTATACTTTCGGGATTAGTGTTAAACCGAAATAAATGTTATTTGGCGTTTGCGTTGAGCATGAATATGATTTGATCATGTTTATTGCAATACGGTTATTCATTTAAAGTCAGAGAATAATTGTTGTTCTGTTTACATGAATAAAACCTTCAATGGTCATACACCCAATGAAAATAGTTTGTTGGATCTCGATCGTAATGATACACATATTCATAATATTGATGCCAAAAGATGCAAAGTTAATAATGATAGTGCAACTTATTTGTGGCATTGCCGTTTGGGTCATATCGGTGTAAATCGCATGAAGAAACTCCATAAAGATGGATTTTCGGAATCACTTGGTTATGAATCATTTGATGCTTGCGAACCGTGCCTTTTGGGCAAGATGACTAAAAACTCCGTTCTCCGGAACAATGGAACAAGCTACTGACTTGTTGGAAATAATACATACTGATGTATGCAGACCAATGAGTATTAATGCTCGTGGCGGGTATCGTTATTTTCTGACCTTCACAGATGATTTGAGCAGATATGGGTATATATACTTGATGAAACATAAGTCTGAAATAGTTGAAAGGTTCAAATAATTTCAGAGTGAAGTGGAAAATCATCATAACAAGAAAATAAAGTTTCTACAATCTGATCGTAGAGATAAATATTTGAGTTACGAGTTTGGCCTTCAGTTAAAATAATGTGGAATAGTTTCACAAACTCATGCCACCTGGAACACCACAGTGTAACGGTGTGTCCGAATGTCATAACCGCACTTTATTTGATATGGTGCAATCAATGATGTCTCTTATCGATTTACCAATATTGTTTTAGGGTTATGCATTAGATATAGCTGCATTCACGTTAAAGTAGGGCACCATCTAAATCCGTTGAGACGACACCGTATGAACTATGGTTTAGCAATAAACCTAAGCTGTCGTTTCTTAAAGTTTGGAGTTGCGATGCTTATGTGAAAAAGGTTTCAACCTGATAAGCTCGAACCCAAATTGGAGAAATGCGTCTTCATAGGATACCCAAAGGAGACAGTTGGGTACACTTTCTAATCACAGATCCGAAGGCAAAATATTCGTTGCTAAGAATGGATCCTTTCTAGAGAAGGAGTTTCTCTCGAAAGAAGTGAGTGGGAGGAAAGTAGAACTTGATGAGGTAACTGTACCTGCTCCCTTATTGGAAAATAGTTCATCATAGAAACCGGTTCATGTGACGACTGTTGGGGAACGTTGCAGAAAATAAAAAAATTCTATGTATCACCAAGATCAATCTATGAAGTCATCTAGCAACGAGAGAGAGGAGTGCATCTACATACCCTTGTAGATCGCGAGCGGAAGCGTTCAAGAGAACGGGGTTGATGGAGTCGTACTCGTCGTGATCCAAATCACCGATGATCCTAGCGCCGAACGGACGACACCTCTGAAGGAAATATGCCCTAGAGGCAATAATAAAGTTATTATTTATATCCTTATTTCATGATAAATGTTTATTATTCATGCTAGAATTGTATTAACCAGAAACATAATACATGTGTGAATACATAGACAAACATAGTGTCACTAGTATGCCTCTACTTGACTAGCTTGTTGATCAAAGATGATTGTGTTTCCTAGCCATAGACATGAGTTGTCATTTGATTAACGGGATCACATCATTAGAAGAATGATGTGATTGACTTGACCCATTCCACTAGCTTAGCACTTGATCGTTTAGTATGTTGCTATTGCTTTCTTCATGACTTATACATGTTCCTATGACTATGAGATTATGCAACTCCCGTTTACCGGAGGAACACTTTGTGTGCTACCAAATGTCACGACGTAACTGGGTGACTATAAAGGGGCTCTACAGGTGTCTTCGAAGGTACATGTTGAGTTGGCGTATTTCGAGATTAGGATTTGTCACTCCGATTGTCGGAGAGGTATCTCTGGGCCCTCTCAGTAGTGCACATCACTATAAGCCTTGCAAGCAATGTGACTAATGAGTTAGTTGCAGGATGATGCATTACGTAACGAGTAAAGAGACTTGCCGGTAACGAGATTGAACTAGGTATTGAGATACCGATGATCGAATCTCGGGCAAGTAAACATATCGATGACAAAAGGAATAACGTATGTTGTTATGCGGTTTGACCGATAAAGATCTTCGTAGAATAAGTAGGAGCCAATATGAGCATCCAGGTTCCGCTATTGATTATTGACCGGAAACGTCTCTCGGTCATGTATACATAGTTCTCGAACCCGTAGGGTCCGCACGCTTAAGGTTTCGATGGCAGCTATATTATGACTTTATGAATTTTGATGTACCGAAGGAGTTCGGAGTCCCGGATGAGATCGGGGACATGACAAGGAGTCTCGAAATGGTCGAGACGTAAAGATCGATATATTGGACGACTATATTCAGACTTCGGAAAGGTTCCGAGTGATTCGGGTATTTTTCGGAGTACCGGAGAGTTACGGGAATTCATCGGAGAGTATATGGGCCTTATTGAGCCATACGGGAATATAGGAGAGAGGCCAAAAGGAAGGAGGCCTGCGCCCCCCCTCTGGTCCGAATTGGACAAGGGGTGCATCCCCCTTTTCCTTTTCCCTCTCCTCCTCTTTCCTTCTCTCCTACTCCAACACGGAAAGGAGGAGTCCTACTCCCGGTGGGAGTAGGACTCCCCCCTTGGCGCGCCCTCCTCTTGGCCGGCCGCCTCCCCCCCTTGCTCCTTTATATACGGGGGCAGGGGGAACCTCTAGACACAACAACAATTGATCTCCAAGATCTCTTAGCCGTGTGCGGTGCCCCCCTCCACCATAGTCCCTGATAATATTGTAGCGGTGCTTAGGCGAAGCCCTGCGACGGTAGAACATCAAGATCGTCACCACACCGTCGTGCTGACGGAACTCTTCCCCGACACCCTGCTGGATCGGAGTCCGGGGATCGTCATTGAGCTGAACGTGTGCTAGAACTTGGAGGCGCCGTAGTTTCGGTGCTTGAAGGGTTAGGCCGTGAAGACGTACGACTACATCAACCGCATTGTTCTAACGCTTCCGCTTTTGGTCTATGAGGGTACGTGGACAACACTCTCCCCTCTTGTTGCTATGCATCACCATGATCTTGCGTGTGCGTAGGAATTTTTTTGAAATTACTACGCTCTCCAACAGTGGTATCAGAGCGTGGTTTTATGCGTAGATGTTATACGCACGAGTAGAACACAAGTGAGTTTTGGGCGATACAAGTCATATTGCTTACCAGCATGTCATACTTTGGTTCGGCGGTATTGTTGGATGAAGCGGTCCGGACTGACATTACGCGTACGCTTACACGAGACTGGTTCTACCGACGTGCTTTGCACACAGTTGGCTAGCGGGTGTCTATTTCTCCAACTTTAGTTGAACCGAGTGTGGCTACGCCCGGTCCTTGCGAAGGTTAAAACAGCACTAACTTGACAAAATATCGTTGTGATTTTGATGCATAGGTAAGAACGGTTCTTGCTCAGCCCGTAGCAGCCACGTAAAACTTGCAACAACAAAGTAGAGGACGTCTAACTTGTTTTTGCAGGGCATGTTGTGATGTGATATGGTCAAGACGTGATGCTATATTTTTATTATGAGATGATCATGTTTTGTTGAAGTTATCGGCAACTGGCAGAAACCTTATGGTTGTCTCTTTATTGCATAATATGCAAGCACCAAATAATTGCTTTACTTTATCACTATGCGATAGCAATAGTTGCAAGAGCAATAGTTGGCGAGACGACCATGTGATGACACATTGATATAGATCAAGATGATGGAGATCATGGTGTCATGCCGGTGACGATGGAGATCATGACAGTACTTTGGAGATGGAGATCAAAGGCACAAGATGATCATGGCCATATCATGTCACATATTTTGATTGCATATGATGTTTATCTTTTATACATCTTATTTTGCTTAGTTCGACAGTGGCTTTATAAGATGATGTCTCACTAAATATCAAGAAGTGTTCTCCCTGAGTATGCACCGTTGCGAAAGTTCTTCGTGCTGAGACACCACGTGATGATCGGGTGTGATAGGCTCTACGTTCAAATACAACGGGTGCAAAACAGTTGCACACGCGGAATACTCAGGTTAAACTTGATGAGCCTAGCATATACAGATATGGCCTCGGAACACAAAGGCCGAAAGGTCGAGCGTGAATCATATAGTAGATATGATCAACATAGTGATGTTCACCATTGAAAACTACTCCATCTCACGTGATGATCGGACATGGTTTAGTTGATTTGGATCACGTGATCACTTAGATGACTAGAGAGATGTCTGTCTAAGTGGGAGTTCTTAAGTAATATGATTAATTGAACTTAAATTTATCATGAACTTAGTCCTGGTAGTATTTAGCAAATTATGTTGTAGATCAATAGCTCGCGTTGTTGCTTTCATATGTTTATTTTGATATGTTCCTAGAGAAAATTGTGTTGAAAGATGTTAGTAGCAATGATGCGGATTGGATCCGTGATCTGAGGTTTATCCTCATTGCTGCATAGAAGAATTATGTCTTTAATGCACCGCAGGGTGACAGACCTACTGCAGAAGCAGATGCAGACGTTATGAACGTTTGGCTATCTCAATATGATGACTACTTGATAGTTTAGTGCACCATGCTTAACGGCTTAGAATCGGGACTTCAAAGACGTTTTGAACGTCATGGACCATATGAGATGTTCCAGGAATTGAAGTTAATATTTCAAGCAAATACCTGAGTTGAGAGATATGAAGTCTCCAACAAGTTCTATAGCTAAAAGATGGACGAGAATTGCTCAACTAGTAAGCATGTGCTCAGATTGTTTGGGTACTTCAATCGCTTGAATCAAGTGGGAGTTAATCTTCCAGATAAGATAATGATTGACAGAATTCTCTAGTCACCATCACTAAGTTACTAGAACTTCGTTATGAACTATAGAATGCAAGGGATGACGAAAACGATTCCCGAGCTCTTCGTGATGTTGAAATTGACGAAGGTAGAAATCAAGAAAGAGCATCAAGTGTTGATGATTGACAAGACCACTAGTTTCAAGAAAAGGGCAAAGGGAAAGAAAGGGAAACTTCAAGTAGAATGGCAAACAAGTTGTCACTCCCGTGAAGAAAACTAAATCTGGACCAAAGCCTGAAACTGAGTGCTTACATTGCAAAGGAAATGGTCACTGGAAGTGGAAATGCCTTGAATTTTTCGTGGATAAGAAGGATGGCAAAGTGAACAAGGGTATATTTGATATACAGGTTATTGATGTGTGCCTTACTAGTGTTTATAGTAGCCCCTGAGTATTTGATACTTGTTCGGTTGCTAAGATTAGTAACTCGAAACAGGAGTTACAGAATAAACAGAGACTAGTTGAAGGGGAAGTGACGATGAGTGTTGGAAGTAGTTCCAAGATTGATATGGTCATCATCGCACACTCCCTATACTTTCGGGATTAGTGTTAAACCTAAATAAATGTTATTTAGTGTTTGCGTTGAGCATGAATATGATTTGATCATGTTTATTGCAATACGGTTATTCATTTAAAGTCAGAGAATAATTGTTGTTCTATTTACGTGAATAATACCTTCAAATGGTCATACACCCAATGAAAATAGTTTGTTGGATCTTGATCGTAGTGATACACATATTCATAATATTGATGCCAAAAGATGCAAAGTTAATAATGATATTGCAACTTATTTGTGGCACTGCCGTTTGGGTCATATCGGTGTAAAGCGCATGAAGAAACTCCATAAAGATGGATCTTCGGAATCACTTGGTTATGAATCACTTGATGCTTGCGAACCATGCCTTTTGGGCAAGATGACTAAAACTTCGTTCCCCGAAACAATGGAACGAGCTACTGACTTATTGGAAATAATACATACTGATGTATGTAATCCGGTGAGTGTTAAGGCTCCCGGCGTGTATCGTTATTTTCTGACCTTCACAGATGATTTGAGCAGATATGGGTATATCTACTTGATGAAACATAAGTCTGAAACATTTGAAAAGTTCAAAGAATTTCAGGGTGAAGTGGAAAATCATTGTAACAAGAAAAATAAAGTTTCTACGATATGATCGTGGAGACGAATATTTGAGTTACGAGTTTGGTCTTCATTTTAAACAATGTGAAATAGTTTCGCGACTCACGTCACCTGGAACACCACAATGTAATGGTGTGTCCGAACGTCGTAATTGTACTTTACTAGATATGGTGCGACCTATGATGTCTCTTATCGGTTACCACTATCGTTTTGGGGTTATGCATTAGAGACAGCTGCATTCATGTTTAATAGGGCACCATCTAAATCCATTGAGACGACACCGTATGAACTATGGTTTAGCAGTAAACCTAAGTTGTCGTTTCTTAAAGTTTGGAGTTGCGATGCTTATATGAAAAAGGTTTTCAACCTGATAAGCTTGAACCCAAATCAGAGAAGTGCGTCTTCATAGAATACCCAAAGGAAACTGTTGGGTACACCTTCTATCACAGATCTGAAGGCAAAACATTCGTTGCTAAGAATGGATCTTTTCTAGAGAAGGAGTTTCTCTCGAAATAAGTGAGTGGGAGGAAAGTAGAGCTTGATAAGGTAATTTGTACCTTCTCCCGAATTGGAAAGTAGTTCATCACAGATATCAGTTCTAGTGATTTCTACACCAATTAGTGAGGAAGCTAATGATGATGATCATGAAACTTCAGATCAAGTTACTACAAAACCTCGTAGGTCTTCCAAAGTATAGTCCGCACCAGAGTGGTACGGTAATCCTGTTCTGGAAGTCATGTTACTAGACCATGATGAACCTACAAATTATGAGGAAGCGATGATGAGCCCAGATTCCGCGAAATGGCTTGAGGTCATGAAATCTGAGATGGGATCCATGTATGAGAACAAAGTTTGGACTTTGGTGGAGTTGCCCGATGATCGGCAAGCCATATTATATAAATGGATCTTCAAGAGGAAGACATATGCTGATAGTAGTGTTACTATCTACAAAGCTCGACTTGTCGCAAAAAGGTTTTCGACAAGTTCAAGGAGTTGACTACAATGAGATTTTCTCAACTGTAGCGACGCTTAAGTTTGTCCGAATCATGTTAGAAATTGCCACATTTTATGAAATCTGGCAAATGGATGTCAAAACTGCATTCCTTAATGGTTTTCTTAAAGAAGAGTTGTATATGATGCAACCAGAAGGTTTTGTCAATCCTAAAGGTGCTAACAAAATGTGCAAGCTCCAGCGATCCATCTATGGACTAGTGCAAGCATCTCAGAGTTGGAATATACGCTTTGATAAAGTTGATCAAAGCATATAGTTTTATACAGACTTACGGTGAAGCCTGTATTTACAATAAAGTGAGTGGGAGCACTATCGCCTTTCTGATAAATATATGTGAGTAACATATTGTTGATCAGAAATGATGTAGAATTTTTCTGGAAAGCATAAAGGAGTATTTGAAAGGAGTTCTTTAAAAGAAAGACCTTAGTAAAGCTACTAACATATTGAGCGTCAAAATCTATTGAGATAGATCAAGACGCTTGATAAGTTTTTCAATAAGTACATACCTTGTCAAGATTTTGAAGTAGTTCAAAATGGAACAGTCAAAGAAAGAGTTCTTGCCTGTGTTGCAAAGGTGTGAAATTGAGTAAGACCCAAATCCCGACCACGGCAGAAAATAGAAAAGAGAATGAAAGTCATTCCCCATGCCTCAGTCAGAGGTTCTATAAAGTATGCTATGCAATGTACCAGACCTATTGTATACCTTGCTCAGAATTTGGCAAGGGAGTACAATAGTGATCTAGGAGTAGATCACTGGACATTGGTCAAGAATATCCTTAGTGAGGACTAAGGAAATATTTCTCGATTATGGAGGTGATAAAAGAGCCCGTCGTAAATAGTTACATCGGTGCAAGCTTTTACACCGATCCAGATGACTCTAAGTCTCAATATGGATACATATTGAAAGTGGGAGCAATTAGCTAGAGTAGCTCCGTGCAGAGCATTGTAGACATAGAATATTTGCAAAATACATACGGCTCTGAATATGACAGACCCGTTGACTAAGCTTCTCTCGCAAGCAAAACAAGATCACACCTTAGTACTCTTTGGGTGTTAGTCACATAAGCGATGTGAACTAGATTATTGACTCCAGTAAACCCTTTGGGTGTTGGTCACATGACGATGTGAACTATGGGTGTTAATCATATACAGATATGAATATTGGTGTTAAATCACATGGCGATGTGAACTAGATTATTGACTCTAGTGCAAGTGGGAGACTGAAGGAAATATGCCCTAGAGGCAATAATAAAGTTATTATTTATTTCCTTATTTCATGATAAATGTTTATTATTCATGCTAGAATTGTATTAACCGGAAACATAATACATGTGTGAATACTTAGACAAACATAGTGTCACTAGTATGCCTCTACTTTACTAGCTTGTTGATCAAAGCTGGTTGTGTTTCCTAGCCATAGACATGAGTTGTCATTTGATTAACGGGATCACATCATTAGAAGAATGATGTGATTGACTTGACCCATTCTGTTAGCTTAGCACTTGATCGTTTAGTATGTTGCTATTGCTTTCTTCATGACTTATACATGTTCCTATGACTATGAGATTATGCAACTCCCGTTTACCGGAGGAACACTTTGTGTACTACCAAATGTCACAATGTAACTGGGTGATTATAAAGGAGCTCTACAGGTGTCTCTGAAGGTACATGTTGAGTTGGCGTATTTCGAGATTAGGATTTGTCACTCCGATTGTCGGAGAGGTATCTCTGGGCCCTCTCGGTAATGCACATCACTATAAGCCTTGCAAGCAATGTGACTAATGAGTTAGTTGCAGGATGACGCATTACGTAACGAGTAAAGAGACTTGCCGGTAACGAGATTGAACTACGTATTGAGATACCGACGATCGAATCTCGGGCAAGTAACATACCGATAACAAAAGGAACAACATATGTTGTTATGCGGTTTGACCGGTAAAGATCTTCGTAGAATATGTACGAGCCAATATGAGCATCCAGGTTCCGCTATTGGTTATTGACCGGAAACGTGTCTCGTTCATGTATACATAGTTCTCAAACCCGTAGGGTCCGCACGCTTAAGGTTTCAATGACAGTTATATTATGACTTTATGAATTTTGATGTACCGAAGGAGTTCGGTGTCCCGGATGAGATCAGGGACATGACGAGGAGTCTCGAAATGGTTGAGACGTAAAGATCGATATATTGGACGACTATATTCGGACTTCGGAAAGGTTCCGAGTGATTCGGGTATTTTTCGAAGTACCGGAGAGTTACGGGAATTCGCCGGAGAGTATATGGGCCTTATTGGGCCATACGGGAATAGAGGAGAGAGGCCAAAAGGAAGGAGGCCTGCGCCCCCCCTCTGGTCCGAATTGGACAAGGGGTGCAGCCCCCTTTTCCTTCTCCCTCTCCTCCTCTTTTCTTCTCTCCTACTCCAACAAGGAAAGGAGGAGTCCTACTCCCGGTGGGAGTAGGACTCCCCCCTTGGCACACCCTCCTCTTGGCCGGCAGCCTCCCCCCTTGCTCCTTTATATACGGGGGCAGGGGGCACCTCTAGTCACAACAACAATTGATCTCCAAGATCTCTTAGCCGTGTGTGGTGCCCCCCTCCACCATAGTCCTCGATAATATTGTAGCGATGCTTAGGCGAAGCCCTGCGACGGTAGAACATCAAGATCGTCACCATGCTGTCGTGCTGACGGAACTCTTCCCCGACACCCTGCTGGATCGGAGTCCGGGGATCATCATCGAGCTGAACGTGTGCTAGAACTCGGAGGTGCCGTAGTTTCGGTGCTTGATCGGTCGGGCCGTGAAGACGTACGACTACATCAACCGCGTTATTCGAACGCTTCTGCTTTCGGTCTACGAGGGTACGTGGACAACACTCTCCCCTCTCGTTGCTATGCATCACCATGATCTTGCGTGTGCGTAGGAATTTTTTTTTTGAAATTACTATGTTCCCCAACAACCTCCGTGTTCAACACACGTACAGTTGAGGAAGACATCTCCTCCTTCTTGATCCAGCAAGGGGGAAGGAGAGGTTGATGGAGATCCAGCAGCACGACGGCGTCGTGGTGGAAGCAGCGGCGATCTCGGCAGGGCTTCGCCAAGCTCGGCGAGAGGGAGAGTTGTTACAAGGGGAGAGGGAGGCGCCAGGGGCTAGGGCGCGCAGCCCTCCCTCCCCCCTCTTTATATAGGGGCCTTGGGGGGGCGCCAGCCCCCTAGAGATCCAATCTCAAGGGAGGGGCAAGGAGGGACTTGCCCCCCAGTTCAGGTGGGGCGCCCCCCACCCCTAGGGTTTCCAACCCTAGGCGCAGGGGGAGGCCCAAGGGGGGCGCACCAGCCCACCAGGGGCTGGTTCCCTTCCCACTTCCGCCCATGGGGCCCTCCCGGATAGGTGGCCCTACCCGGTGAACCCCCGGGACCCTTCTGGTGGTCCCGGTACAATACCGGTGACCCCCGAAACTTTCCCGATGGCCGAAACTAGACTTCCTATATACATATCTTCACCTCTGGACCATTCCGGAACTCCTCGTGACGTCCGGGATCTCATCCTGGACTCCGAACAACTTTCGGGTTACTGCATACTAATATCTTTACAACCCTAGCGTCACCGAACCTTAAGTGTGTAGACCCTACGAGTTCGGGAGACATGCAGACATGACCGCAACGACTCTCTGGTCAATAACCAACAGCGGGATCTGGATACCCATGTTGGCTCCTACATGCTCCTCGATGATCTCATCGGATGAACCACAATGTCGAGGATTCAAGTAATCCCGTATACAATCCCCTTTGTCAATCGGTGCGTTACTTGCCCGAGATTCGATCGTCGGTATCCCAGTACCTCGTTCAATCTCGTTACTGGCAAGTCACTTTACTCGTACCGTAATGCATGATCCCGTGACCAACCACTTGGTCACATTGAGCTCATTATGATGATGCATTACTGAGTGGGCCCAGAGATACCTCTCCGTCATACGGAGTGACAAATCCCAGTCTCGATTCGTGTCAACCCAACAGACACTTTCGGAGACACCTATAGTATACCTTTATAGCCACCCAGTTACGTTGTGACGTTCGGTACACCCAAAGCACTCTTACGGTATCCGGGAGTTACATGATCTCATGGTCTAAGGAAATGATACTTGACACTAGAAAAGCTCTAGGAAACGAACTACACGATCTTGTGCTATGCTTAGGATTGGGTCTTGTCCATCACATCATTCTCCCAATGATGTGATCCCATTATCAATGACATCCAATTTCCATGGTCAGGAAACTGTAACCATCCATTGATAAACGAGCTAGTCAACTAGAGGCTCACTAGGGACATGTTGTGGTCTATGTATTCACACATGTATTACGATTTCCGGATAACACAATTATAGCATGAACAATAGACAATTATCATGAACAAGGAACTATAATAATAACCATTTTATTATTGCCTCGAGGGCATATTTCCAACAGTATCCCACTTGCACTAGAGTCAATAATCTAGTTACATTGTGATGAATCGAACACCCATAGAGTTCTGGTGTTGATCATGTTTTGCTTGCGGAAGAGGTTTAGTCAACGGATCTGCGACATTCAAATCTATGTGCACTTTACAAATATCAATGTCTCCATCTTGAACATTTTCACGAATGGAGTTGAAGCGACGCTTGATGTGCCTGGTCTTCTTGTGAAACCTGGGCCCCTTGGCAAGGGCAATGGCTCCAGTGTTGTCACAGAAGAGATTCATCGGCCCCGACGCATTGTGAATAACTCCTAGGTCGGTAATGAACTCCTTCATCCAGATTGCTTCATGTGCTGCCTCCGAGGCTGCCATGTACTCCGCTTCACATGTAGATCCCACCACGACGCTTTGCTTGCAACTGCACCAGCTTACTGCCCCACCATTCAAAATATACACGTATCCGGTTTGTGACTTAGAGTCATCCAGATCTGTGTCGAAGCTAGCATCGACGTAACCCTTTATGACGAGCTCTTCGTCACCTCCATATACGAGAAACATATCCTGAGTCCTTTTCAGGTACTTCAGGATATTCTTGACTGTTGTCCAGTGTTCCATGCCGGGATTACTTTGGTATCTTCCTACCAAACTTATTGCAAGGTTGACATCAGGTCTCGTACACAGCATGTCATACATGATAGACCCTATGGCCGAGGCATAGTGGACGACACTCGTCTTTTCTCTATCTTCTGCCGTGGTCGGACATTGAGCCGAGCTCAATTTCACACCTTGCAATACAGGCAAGAACCCCTTCTTGGACTGATCCATATTGAACTTCTTCAATATCTTATCAAGGTATGTGCTTTGTGAAAGACCTATGAGGCGTCTTGATCTATCTCTATAGATCTTGATGCCTAATATGTAAGTAGCTTCTCCAAGGTCCTTCATTGAAAAACACTTATTCAAGTAGGCCTTAATGCTCTCCAAAAGTTCTATATCATTTCCCATCAAAAGTATGTCATCTACATATAATATGAGAAATGCTACAGAGCTCCCACTCACTTTCTTGTAAACGCAGGCTTCTCCATAAGTCTGCATAAACACAAACGCTTTGATCATTTCATTAAAGTGAATGTTCCAACTCCGAGATGCTTGCACCAGCCCATAGATGGAGCGCTGGAGCTTGCATACCTTGTTAGCATTCTTAGGATCGACAAAACCTTTCGGCTGCATCATATACAATTCTTCCTTAAGGAAGCCGTTAAGGAATGCCGTTTTGATGTCCATTTGCCATATCTCATAATCGTAGAATGCGGCAATTGCTAACATGATTCGAACAGACTTCAGCTTTGCTACGGGTGAGAAGGTCTCATCGTAGTCAACCCCTTGAACTTGTCGATAACCCTTAGCAACAAGTCGAGCCTTATAGATGGTAACATTACCATCCGCGTTCGTCTTCTTCTTAAAGATCCATTTATTTTCTATCGCTCGTCGATCATCGGGCAAGTCTGTCAAAGTCCATACTTTGTTTTCATACACGGATCCTATCTCGGATTGCATGGCTTCAAGCCATTTGTTGGAATCTGGGCCCACCATCGCTTCTTCATAGTTCGAAGGTTCACCGTTGTCTAACAACATGATTTCTAGGACAAGGTTGCCATACCATTCTGGTGTGGAACGTGTCCTTGTGGACCTGCGAAGTTCAGTAGCAACTTGATCCGAAGTACCTTGATCGTCATCATTAACTCTCTCTTTATCCGGTGCAGGCACCACAGAAACATTTTTTGAGCTGCGCTACTTTCCGGTTCAAGAGGCAATACTTCATCAAGTTCTACTTTCCTCCCACTTACTTCTCTCGAGAGAAACTCTTTCTCCAGAAAAGACCCGTTCTTGGCAACAAAGATCTTGCCTTCGGATCTGAGGTAGAAGGTATACCCAATGGTTTCCTTAGGGTATCCTATGAAGACGCATTTTTTCCGACTTGGGTTCGAGCTTTTCAGGTTGAACTTTCTTGACATAAGCATCGCATCCCCAAACTTCTAGAAACGACAGCTTAGGTTTCTTCCCAAACCATAATTCATACGGTGTCGTCTCAACGGATTTAGACGGTGCCCTATTTAAAGTGAATGTAGTTGTATCTAGAGCGTATCCCCAAAATGATAGTGGTAAATTGGTGAGTGACATCATAGATCGCACCATATCCAATAGAGTGCGATTACGACATTCGGACACACCGTTACGCTGAGGTGTTCCAGGCGGCGTGAGTTCTGAAATGATTCCACATTTCCTTAAGTGCGTACCAAATTCGTGACTTAAATATTCTCCCCTACGATCTGATCGTAAGAACTTTATCTTTCGGTCACGTTGATTCTCTACCTCACTCTGAAATTCCTTGAACTTTTCAAAGGTCTCAGACTTGTGTTTCATCAAGTAGACATACCCATATCTACTCAAGTCGTCAGTGAGAGTGAGAACATAACGATAGCCTCCGCGAGCTTCAACGCTCATTGGACCGCACACATCAGTATGTATGATTTCCAATAAGTTGGTTGCTCGCTCCATTGTTCCGGAGAACAGAGTCTTGGTCATTTTGCCCATGAGGCATGGTTCGCATGTGTCAAATGATTCGTAATCAAGAGACTCCAAAAGTCCATCAGCATGGAGCTTCTTCATGCGTTTGACACCAATGTGACCAACGCGGCAGTGCCACAAGTATGTGGGACTATCGTTATCAACCTTACATCTTTTGGTATTCACACTATGAATATGTGTAACATCACGTTCGAGATTCATTAAGAATAAACCATTGACCAGCGGGGCATGACCATAAAACATATCTCTCATATAAATAGAACAACCATTATTCTCGGATTTAAATGAGTAGCCATCTCGTATTAAACGAGATCCAGATACAATGTCCATGCTCAAAGCTGGCACTAAATAACAATTATTGAGGTTTAAAACTAATCCCGTAGGTAAATGTAGAGGTAGCGTGCCGACGGCGATCACATCGACCTTGGAACCATTCCTGACGCGCATCGCCACCTCGTCCTTCGCCAGTCTCCGCTTATTCCGCAGCTCCTATTTTGAGTTACAAATAGGAGCAACCGCACCGGTATCAAATACCCAGGAGCTACTACGAGTACTGGTAAGGTACACATCAATTACATGTATATCACATATACCTTTGGTGTTGCCGACCTTCTTGTCCGCTAAGTACTTGGGGCAGTTCTGCTTCCAGTGTCCGCTTTCCTTGCAATAAAAGCACTCAGTCTCAGGTTTGGGTCCATGCTTTGGCTTCTTCCCGGCAACTGGCTTACCGGGCGCGGCAACTCCCTTGCCGTCCTTCTTGAAGTTCTTCTTACCCTTGCCTTTCTTGAAACTAGTGGTTTTATTGACCATCAACACTTGATGTTCCTTTTTGATCTCCACCTCCGCTGATTTCAGCATTGAATATACCTCAGGAATGGTTTTCACCATCCCCTGCATATTGAAGTTCATCATAAAGCTTTTGTAGCTAGGTGGGAGCGACTTGAGGATTCTGTCGACCACCGCGTCATCCGGGAGATTAACTCCCAGTTGAGATAAGCGGTTGTGCAACCCAGACATTTTGAGTATGTGCTCGCTGACAGAACCATTCTCCTCCATCTTACAACTGTAGAACTTGTCGGAGACTTCATATCTCTCGACCCGGGTGTGAGCTTGGAAACCATTTCTAGCTCTTGGAACATCTCATATGCTCTGTGCTGCTC
Source organism: Triticum timopheevii (assembly GCA_963921465.1). Classification (NCBI taxonomy): domain Eukaryota; kingdom Viridiplantae; phylum Streptophyta; class Magnoliopsida; order Poales; family Poaceae; genus Triticum; species Triticum timopheevii. The sequence continues at coordinate 144,404,838 of OY997272.1, forward strand.
AAAACGCTTTTGGAGCCCCGGTTCTAAGCTATAAAGCATGCCGCACTGAACCAAGGAGTAATCATCACTACGCAACTGCCAGGCATTCATAACGTCTTGAGTTGCTGGGAAAACGGGTGCTTCACCTAGCGGTGCATCTAGGACATATGCTTTCTTGGCAGCTATGAGGATGATCCTCAAGTTCCGGACCCAATCCGTATAGTTGCTGCCATCGTCTTTTAGCTTGGTTTTCTCTAGGAACGCGTTGAAGTTGAGGGCAACATTAGCGTGGGCCATTTGATCTACAAGACATATTGTAAAGATTTTAGACTAAGTTCATGATAATTAAGTTCATCTAATCAAATGATATAATGAACTCCCACTCAGATAGACATCCCTCTAGTCATCTAAGTGATCCATGATCCGAGTCAACTAGGCCGTGTCCGATCATCACGTGAGACGGACTAGTCATCATCGGTGAACATCTTCATGTTGATCGTATCTTCTATACGACTCATGTTCGACCTTTCGGTCTCTTGTGTTCCGAGGCCATGTCTGTACATGCTAGGCTCGTCAAGTAAACCTAAGTGTTTTGCATGTGTAAATCTGGCTTACACCCGTTGTATGTGAACGTTAGAATCTATCACACCTGATCATCACGTGGTGCTTCGTGACAACGAACTTTCGCAGCGGCGCACAGTTAGGGGGAACACTTTCTTGAAATTTATTATGAGGGATCATCTTATTTACTACCATCGTTCTAAGCAAATAAGATGCAAAAACATGATAAACATCACATGCAATCAAACAGTGACATGATATGGCCAATATCATTTTGCTCCTTTTGATCTCCATCTTCAGGGCGCCATGATCATCATCGTCACTGGCATGACACCATGATCTCCATCATCGTGTCTTCATGAAGTTGTCACGCCAACGATTACTTCTACTTCTATGGCTAACGTGTTTAGCAATAAAGTAAAGTAATTACATGGCGTTATTCATTGACACGCAGGTCATACAAAAAATAAAGACAACTCCTATGGCTCCTGCCGGTTTTCATACTCATCGACATGCAAGTCGTGATTCCTATTACAAGAACATGATCAATCTCATACATCACATATATTTCATTCATCACATCCTTTTGGCCATATCACATCACAAGGCATATGCTGCAAAAACAAGTTAGAAGTCCTCTAATTGTTGTTGCATGTTTTTACGTGGCTGCTATAGGCTACTAGCAAGAATGTTTCTTACCTACGCCAAAACCACAACGTGATATGCCAATTTCTATTTACCCTTCATAAGGACCCTTTTCATCGAATCCGATCCGACTAAAGTGGGAGAGACAGACACCCGCTAGCCACCTTATGCAACTAGTGCATGTCAGTCGGTGGAACCTGTCTCACGTAAGCGTACGTTTAAGGTCGGTCTGGGACGCTTCATCCCACGGTGCCGCCGAAACAAGATAAGACTAGTAGTGGCAAGTAAATTGACAAAATCGACGCCCACAACAATCTTGTGTTCTACTCGTGCATAGAAACTACGCATAGACCTAGCTCATGATGCCACTGTTGGGGAACGTTGCAGAAAATAAAAAATTTCTACGCATCACCATGATCAATCTATGGAGTCATCTAGCAATGAGAGAGAGGAGTGCATTTACATACCCTTGTAGATCGCGAGCGGAAGCGTTCAAGAGAACGGGGTTGATGGAATCGTACTCGTCGTGATCCAAATCACCAATGATCCTAGCGCCGAACGGATGGCACCTCCGCGTTCAACACACATACAGTTGAGGAAGACATCTCCTCCTTCTTGATCCAGCAAGGGGGAAGGAGAGGTTGACGGAGATCCAGTAGCACGACGGCGTGGTGGTGGAAGCAGCGGCGATCTCGGCAGGGCTTCGCCAAGCTCGGCGAGATGGAGAGGTGTTACGAGGGGAGAGGGAGGCACCAGGGGCTAGGGCGCGCAGCCCTCCCTCCCCCCTCTTTATATAGGGGCCCTGGGGGGCGCCGGCCCCCTAGAGATCCAATCTCAAGGGAGGGGGGAGGCGGCCAAGGGGGGGACTTGCCCCCTAAGTCAGGTGGGGCGCCCCCCCACCCCTAGGGTTTCCAACCCTAGGCGCAGGGGGAGTCCCAAGGGGGGCGCATCAGCCCACCAGGGGCTGGTTCCCTTCCCACTTCAGCCCATGGGGCCCTCCGGGATAGGTGGCCCCACCCGGTGAACCCCCGGGACCCTTCCGTGGTCCCGGTACAATACCGGTGACCCCCGAAACTTTCCCGATGGCCGAAACTGGACTTCCTATATACAAATCTTCACCTCTGGACCATTCGGGAACTCCTCGTGACGTCCGGGATCTCATCCTGGACTCCGAACAACTTTCGGATTACCGCATACTAATATCTCTACAACCCTAGCGTCACCGAACCTTAAGTGTGTAGACCCTACGGGTTCGGGAGACATGCAGACATGACCCAGATGACTCTCTGGTCAATAACCAACAGCGGGATCTGGATACCCATGTTGGCTCCTACATGCTCCTCGATGATCTCATCGGATGAACCATGATGTCGAGGATTCAAGTAATCCCGTATACAATTCCCTTTGTCAATCGGTATGTTACTTGCCCGAGATTCGGTCGTCAGTATCCCAATACCTTGTTCAATCTCGTTACCGACAAGTCACTTTACTCGTACCGTAATGCATGATCCCGTGAACAACCACTTGGTCACATTGAGCTCATTATGATGATGCATTACTAAGTGGGCCCAGAGATACCTCTCTGTCATACGGAGTGACAAATCCCAGTCTCGATTCGTGTCAACCCAACAGACACTTTCGGAGACACCTGTAGTATACCTTTATAGCCACCCAGTTACGTTGTGACGTTTGGTACACCCAAAGCACTCTTACGGTATCCGGGAGTTACACGATCTCATGGTCTAAGGAAATGATACTTGACATTAGAAAAGCTCTAGCAAACGAACTACACGATCTCGTGCTATGCTTAGGATTGGGTCTTGTCCATCACATCATTCTCCCAATGATGTGATCCCATTATCAATGACATCCAATGTCCATGGTCAGGAAACCGTAACCATCCATTGATAAACGAGCTAGTCAACTAGAGGCTCACTTGGGACATGTTGTGGTCTATGTATTCACACATGTATTACATTTCCGGATAACACAATTATAGCATGAACAATAGACAATTATCATGAACAAGGAAATATAATAATAACCATTTTATTATTGCCTCTAGGGCATATTTCCAACAACGGCTATGCCAATTAGTGAGGAAGCTAATGATATTGATCATGAAACTTCAGATCAAGTTACTACCGAACCTCGTAGGTCAACCAGAGTAAGATCCGCACCAGAGTGGTACAGTAATCCTGTTCTGGAGGTTATGTTACTAGACCATGACGAACCTACGATTTATGAAGAAGCGATGGTGAGCCCAGATTCCGCAAAATGGCTTGAGGCCACGAAATCTGAGATGGGATCCACGTATGAGAACAAAGTATGAACTTTGGTTGACTTGCCCGATGATCGGAAAGCCATCGAGAATAAATGGATCTTCAAGAAGAAGACTGAGGCTGATGGTAACGTTACTGTCTACAAATCTCGACTTGTTGCGAAAGGTTTTCGACAAGTTCAAGGGGTTGACTACGATGAGACTTTCTCACCCGTAGCGATACTTAAGTCTGTCCGAATCATGTTAGCAATTGCCGCATTTTATGATTATGAAATTTGGCAAATGGATGTCAAAACTGCATTCCTAAATGGATTTCTGGAAGAAGAGTTGTATATGATGCAACCAGAAGGTTTTGTCGATCCAAAAGGTGCTAACAAAGTGTGCAGGCTCCAGCAATCCATTTATGGACTGGTGCAAGCCTCTCGGAGTTGGAATAAACGCTTTAATAGTGTGATCAAAGCATATAGTTTTATACAGACTTGCGGTGAAGCCTGTATTTACAAGAAAGTGAGTGGGAGCACTACAGCCTTTCTGATAAGTATATGTGAGTGACATATTGTTGATCCAAAATGAAGTAGAATTTTTCTGGAAAGCATAAAGGAGTGTTTGAAAGGAGTTCTTTAAAAAGAAATACCTCAGTAAAGCTACTTACATATTGAGCGTCAAGATCTATTGAGATATATCAGGACGCTTGATAAGATTTTCAATGAGTACATACCTTGACAAGATTTTGAAGTAGTTCAAAATGGAACAGTCAAAGAAAGAGTTCTTGCCCGTGTTGCAAAGGTGTGAAGTTGAGTATGACTCAAAACCCGACCACGGCAGAAGATAGAGAGAGGATGAAAGTCATTCCCTATGCCTCATCCATAGGTTCTATAAAGTATGTCATGTTGTGTACCAGACCTATTGTATACCCTGAGTTTGGCAAGGGAGTACTATAGTGATCTAGGAGTAGATCACTGGATGGCGGTCAAAATTATCCTTAGTGGAATAAGGATATGTTTCTAGATTATGGAGGTGACAAAAAGATTCGTCATAAAGGGTTACGCCGATACAAGTTTTGACACTGATCTAGATGACTCTAACTCTCAATCTGGATACATATTAAAAGTGGGAGCAATTAGCTAGAGTAGCTCCGTGAAGAGCATTGTAGACATAGAATATTTGCAAAATACATACGGCTCTGAATGTGACAGACCCGTTGACTAAACTTCTCTCACGAGCAAAACATGATCACACCTTAGTACTCTTTGGGTGTTAATCACATATCGATGTGAACTAGATTATTGACTCTAGTAAACCCTTTGGACGTTGGTCACATGACGATGTGAACTATGGGTGTTAATCACATGCAGATGTAAATATTAGTGTTAAATCACATGGTGATGTGAACTAGATTATTGACTCTAGTGCAAGTGGGAGACTGAAGGAAATATGCCCTAGAGGCAATAATAAAGTTATTATTTATTTCCTTATTTCATGATAAACGTTTATTATTTATGCTAGAATTGTATTAACCGGAAACATAATACATGTGTGAATACATAGACAAACATAGTGTCACTAGTATGCCTCTACTTGACTAGCTCGTTACTCAAAGATGGTTAAGTTTCCTAACCATAGACATGAGTTGTCATTTGATTAACGGGATCACATCATTAGGAGAATGATGTGATTGACTTGACCCATTCCGTTAGCTTAGCACTTGATCGTTTAGTATGTTGCTATTGCTTTCTTCATGACTTATACTCCCTCCTTTCCTAAATATAAGTCTTTGTAGATATTTCATCATGGACTACATACGGAGCAAAATGAGCGAATATCACTCTAGAATGCATCTATATAGATCCGTATGTGGTTCATAGTGGAATCTCTACAAAGACTTATATTTAGGAACGGAGGGATTACATGTTCCTATGACTATGAGATTATGCAACTCCCATTTACCGGAGGAACACTTTGTGTGCTACCAAACATCACAACATAACTGGGTGATTATAAAGGTGCTCTACAGGTGTCTCCGAAGGTACTTATTGGGTTGGCGTTTCGAGATTAGGATTTGTCACTCCGATTGTCGGAGAGGTATCTCTGGGCCCTCTCGGTAATGCACATCACTATAAGCCTTGCAAGCAATGTAGCTATTAAGTTAGTTACGAAATGATGCATTACGTAATGAGTAAAGAGACTTGCCGGTAATGAGATTGAACTAGGTATTGAGATACCGACGATCAAATCTCGGGCAAGTACCGATGACAAAGGGAACAACGTATGTTGTTATGCGGTTTGACCGATAAAGATCTTCGAAGAATATGTGGGAGCCAATATGAGTATCCAGGTTCCGCTATTGGTTGTTGACCGGAGACGTGTCTCGGTCATGTCTACATAGTTCTCGAACCCGTAGGGTCCGCACGCTTAAAGTTCGATGACGATTTGTATTATGAGTTATGTGATTTGATGTACTGAAGGTAGTTCGGAGTCCCGGATGAGATCGGGGACATGACGAGGAGTCTCGAAATGGTCGAGACGTAAAGATTGATATATTGAACGAATATATTCGGACATCGAAAAGGTTCCGAGTGATTCGGGTATTTATCGGAGTACCGGAGAGTTACAGGAATTCGCCGGGGAGTATATGGGCCTTATTGGGCCAAACGGGAATAGCGGAGAGAGGCCAAAAGGAAGGAGGCGCACGCCCCCCCCTCTGGTCCGAATTGGACAAGGGGTGCAGCCCCATTTTCCTTCTTCCTCTCCCCCTCTTTCCTTCTCTCCTACTCCAACAAGGGAAGGAGGAGTCCTACTCCCGGTGGGAGTAGGACTCCCCCCTGGCGCGCCCTCCTCCTAGGCGGCCGCCTCCCCCCTTGCTGCTTTATATACGGGGGTAGGGGGCACCTCTAGACACAACAATTGACCCCTTGGATATCTTAGCCGTGTGCGGTGCCCCCATCCACCATAATCCACCTCGATAATATCGTAGTGGTGCTTAGGCGAAGCCCTGCATCGGTAGAACATCATCATCGTCACCACGCCGTCGTGCTGACGGAACTCTCCCTCAAAGCTCGGCTGGATCGGAGTTCGAGGGACGTCATCGAGCTGAATGTGTGCTGAACTCGGAGGTGCCGTGCGTTCGGTACTTGATCGGTCGGATCGTGAAGACGTACGACTACATCAACCGCGTTGTGCTAACGCTTCCGCTTTCTGTCTACGAGGGTACGTGGACACACTCTCCCCTCTCGTTGCTATGCATCACCATGATCTTGCGTGTGCGTGGGAATTTTTTTGAAATTACTATGTTACCCAACAATGGGTTGCTTGTTGATGTTGAGCTTGTTCGCGAGTCGTTGTACTTGGCGCTCGATGGCGAGCCTTGTATCTTCATGCATCTTCTTGAGGTAGCTTGCTCGTGCACTCACGTCCATGTTGGTGCGCTCTTGTAGTGGAAGAGGTAGAATGTCCAATGGGGACAATGGGTTGAAGCCGTAGACGAACTCGAAGGGGGAATTGCCAGTAGTCGAATGTGTTGCGCGGTTGTAGGCATACTCGGCGATGGGTAGGCACTCCTCCCACTCCTTGATGTTCCTCTTGATCAACACGCGAAGTAGAGTGAAGAGTGTACGGTTCGTCACCTCTGTTTCAACATCGGTTTGAGGATGGTATGCCGAAGAGAACAAGAGCTTGATTCCAAGCTTGGCGCATAGAGTCTTCCAAAAGTAACTCAAGAACTTGACATCGTGGTCCGAGACAATTGTCTGTGGTACTCCATGGAGGCGCAAGATTTCCCTACAAAAAAGATTTGCAATATGTGAAGCATCGTCTATCTTGTTGCATGGGATAAAATGAGCCATCTTAGAGAATCGGTCCACAACAACAAACACGAAATCCTTTCCATTTTGAGTTCTAGGCAAACCAAGTAAAAAAATCCATGCTAATGTCTTCCCAAGGTTGATAAGGAATAGGGAGAGGCATGTAAAGACCATGGGATTGAGCTTTTGACTTAGCTTTGTGACATGTAGAGCATCGGTTGGTGAAGTGTGAGACATCGCGGAACATCTTGGGCCAAAAGTAGTTCTTGGAGAGCGTGGCGAAAGTCTCGTCGTGTCCCAAGTGTCCGCCTCCATGAGCCTCTTGCAAAAGGAGCAAACAAAGAGAAGACTCAGGAATGCAAAGTTTGTTAGCTCCCATAAGATAATCATCCTTGATGTAATATCGTTCCCAAGATGTATGTGTCAAACACTTGGCATAAGGAATAGCAAAAGTAGGATCATGCGCATACAAGTCTTTCATGTGCTCAAAGCCAATGACATTCAACTCAAGTTTAGTGACAAGCGTGCATATGCAGGAAAGGGCATCCGCCACTACATTTTCCTTACCCTTGATGTAGTTGATGACATAAGGAAATGACTTAATGAATTCACTCCATCTAGCGTGACGCTTGTTAAACTTGGTTTGACCCTTTAGGTACTTTAGCGTTTCATGATCGGTATGGATGATAAATTCATGAGGGCGAAGATAATGTTCCCATTCACGCAAAACTCGCACTAAAGCATATAGCTATTTGTCATAGATGGGATAATTGAGTTGCGCGCTGAAAAGTTTCTCACTAAAGTATGCTATGGGGCGCTTCTCTTGCGTTAACACACCTCCTATGCCATTACCGCTAGCATCGCAATGAATCTCAAAAGGTTTGTCAAAGTTGGGTAATGCAAGCACGGGAGCATGAGTAAGCAAATTCTTAAGCTCAATTAATGCGGTATCTTGGGATGGTCCCCAAACAAATGGCGCATTTTTCTTACTCAAGGAATGTAAAGGTGAAGCAATGGTGCTAAAATCCTTCACAAAGCGATGATAGAAACCCGCTAAACGAAGAAAACTATGCACTTGTTGCAAGTTGGTTGGTTGGGGCCAAGTTTTAATAGCATTGATCTTAGATTCATCGACATGAACACCCTTAGAAGACACAACAAAACCCAAGAAAGCAAGCTTATCAACACCAAAAAGGCATTTGTCGACATTAGCATAAAGGCGCTCTTTCCTAAGGGTTTGCAACACGGTTCTAAGATGGGTGACATGATCTTTGAGAGATTTGCTAAAGACAAGAATATCATCAAAATAGACCACAACAAATACACCAATATAGGGACGAAGAACAAAGTGCATGACTCGCATGAAAGTACCGGGTGCTTTGGATAAACCCATTGGCATAACTAGCCATTCATATAAGCCAAATTTGGTCTTAAATGCGGTTTTCCATTCATCGCCTTCTTGGATGCATATTTGATAGTAGCCACTCTTAAGATCAATCTTAGAGAAAATGGCGGCTCCACTAAGCTCATCAAGCATATCATCTAAGCGTGGAATAGGGTAACGATATCTAACGGTGATAGCATTGATGGGACGGCAATCGGAAACCATGCGATAAGTACCGTCTTTCTTTGGAACAAGTATGACCGGAACAGCACAAGGGCTCAAGTTTTCACGTACTTGACCGTTGGCGATGAGTTGTTGTACTTGACGTTGGATCTCCTTAGTTTCCTCGGGGTTGACGCGGTAGGGAGCCTTGTTAGGAAGATGTGCTCCGGGGATGAGGTCGATTCGGTGCCCAATGCCTCGTAGTGGAGGTAGACCCGGATGTAGCTCATCGGGGAAGACATCTTGGAATTCCTGCAAAAGAGAAGACAACACTAAAGGTAGATTGTGAGAGGTGTTAGTTTTTGGTGCCTCGTCCTTGCACACAAGGACATAGTGCGTAACACGTGATGGGTTCTCACACACTTCTCTCATCTCACTTTGGGTGGCAAATAGGACTAAGTTTTTCTTGTCGCTCATCGTGGAGGCACACGATTTTGGCTTGTGGCGCTCACTCTCTTTTTGGTAGATCACTCTCTCACTCTTTTCTCCATGATGGGTTGCTTGCTTGTCAACGATCACTTGACTTGGAGACATAGGTCGTAGCACATACTCCTTTCCTTTCATCTTGAAGCTATAATGATTGGTACGCCCGTTGTGGATGATGCTGCGGTCAAATTGCCATGGTCGACCAAGAAGGAGGTGGCAAACAGACATCGGGACGACATCACACTCCAAAGTGTCTTCATATGCTCCAATTTTGAAGGAGACTTTGACCGTGTGCTCAACTTGTATAGTGTCGGAATCGCTTAGCCATTGAACCTTGTAGGGGTGCGGGTGCTTCATCTTGACCAATTGTAGCTTGGCGCATAGTTCTTCACTTGCCAAGTTGTGGCAACTACCTCCATCGTTGATGACCTTGATGGACCTCCCATTGATGCCTGCCTTGGTGTGTAAGATATGGCATCTTTGGTCTTTGTCTTGTTGACGTTGAAGAGTCAAGACTTTGGAGATAACGAGAGCGGGGCTCGAATCCTCATCACAAAAGACTTGATCATCTTCCTCTTTGTTCACGCGTCGGTGCATGGCCACTTGCTCAAGGGCTTCCATCTCCTCTTCACTCATGGAGTCATAGGTTCCTTCATCGTTGAGGATCATGGTGCACTTGTTGGTACAATCAAAGGACTTGTGGCCTCGGCTGCCGCAAGTGAAACACTTGATGGAGCTTGTCTTGACGGTCTCATCGGTTGGAGTAGATGATGAAGCGTGCGGCTTGAAGTTGCTTGTAGTATAAGGAGGACAACTTGAGGTTGTCGAAGTTTTCTTGTAACTCGACTTGTCGCCGTTGCTTGTAGATGGCTTGGTTGAGGTAGGAGTTGTAGGAGTCATTGAAGCTTGGGTGTTGCAGAAGCCGTAGCTCTTGGACGAGTACTTGGCGTGCTTGAGGTCTTCTTGCACTTGACGTTTCGCTTTGGTAGCTTGATGCACGAGATCAATGAGGTTGGAGTAGGGTTTCAAGTCGGCAATCTTCTTGATGGGATGATTGAGGCCATTCAAGAAACAGGCCATAGTTTGCTCATCATCTTCCGTGACATTGGCTCTTATCATGGCAATCTCCATTTCCTTGTAGTATTCTTCAACGCTCTTTGTTACTTGCTTGAGGAGTTGGAGTTTCTTGAACAGATTGCAGTTGTAGTAGGTTGGCACAAAGCATGCGTGCATGACATCTTTCATTTCCTCCCATGTGGTGATTGGGGGTTCACCTCCTGCGTCTCGGCGCTCAAGGACTTGTTCCCACCATATGAGCACATAGTCTTGGAACTCAAGGGATGCCACAACGATCTTCTTCTCTTCCTCATAGTTGTGCAAGAGAAGGATTTTGTCGACCTTCAATGCCCATGATAGGTACTCTTCGGGATCATCGCTTCCATTGAACTTGGGCATGGTGAACTTGAGCTTGCCATAGCGTTGCTCTTCATTGTGATTTGGTCGAGGATGATGATGACACCCTTGATGTGGAGGATTATCAACCTCATGTTGCTCTTGGCGTGGAGGATTTCCATTTTCATCTTGCTCTTGATGAACTTGAGGTTGTGGAGGAGCTTGTTGAGCTTGTGGAGGAGCTTGAGGAACTTGTCGATGCACTCTTCCTTGGTAGCGTCGCTCTTGAATTTCTTCGCAAAGTGCTTCCTCATGATTGCGCCTATCTTGGTTGCGGTTGGAAATGGCTCGACTTGATTCTTGAAGGGCACGTTGCGCCTAAAGAGCTTGTGCTTCATGTAGTCGTTATTCTTGACGTTCAGCCTCGGTGTCTTGTTCGTCTTAATGTTGTTGTGCTCGCTCTTACTCTTGGAGACGTTGATGTTGCCTTTCTTGTGCTTGTGCGAGAGGGACTTGGTTTTGTCGATGAAGATGTGCTTGCTCGTCGAATTGCTCTTGTGGATGATTGTCGTGTAGAGGATTGCGAGATGCTTGACGGTATTGACGCGCGGCTTGACGTAGAGTGTTTGATGTCGGTGTACTTGATCCGGGAAGGGTGTCATCAGTGTGTCGACTTGAACGACTCTGTCTTGAGTAGGAAGAAGTGGTAGAATGGTGGTCGATTCTTGCACCGTTCTCTTATTTGTGAGCGTCGAGCTTGTTGTCGAAGTAGTCTCTTGTTCGTTGCTCGGAGAGTCACAAGTCGGTGGCGAGATTGTCGATGCGGTTGCTCATTGCTTGTTGTTCTTGATGCAAAGCTCGTTGTGCACCGAAGAGGTGGCTCTTGATGACATAGGATGACATGTCGTCGTCTTGCTCGATGAAGAGTGGGTTGGTAGAAGAACTTGGCCTATCCATCATTCCAAGCAAATATGTGAGTGGGAGAAAGAGAAGAAGTTATACCAAATGTACCTTGACCGATGTTGAAGATGGATCAATGTGATCACTCAAATGTGGAACAAGGAAATAGCACAAATTGGTACCAATTCTTGTCGGTTCTCCTACACAAGTAAAGCTTATGGTGTAGCTCGGTTAGGATGGTGGCACAAAATTTGATGCAATTGTTAGTGAGACTCAATAATGCTGGAAAAGATGCACAAATTTACAAATGCAGCAAGTAGATCAATAGCAAGATGTGGTACACGGAAACACATGCGCAAATAGATAAGTGGGGTCGTGCAACCAAGGGATGAGCCAAAATGTGGAGACCACGAAAATGCTCGTGTTTCACAACACTAGAGAGATGCTAGCACGATTGCACAATAGGCGGATACGGAACTTGTGCACAAGCTACTAGGCAAAATGCAACGACTTCTATCCCAAGTATGCTATATGTATGGTATTCCAATGGTATGATCCAAGATAATCGGATATGACAATCTTAATGTAGTATGATGTTATGGTTCTTGCTTATAAGTTCTTTGCTTATCTTTTCCTCTTTGCTTAAAAGCTTGTTTGGCTCTTTCACTTTTGAGCTCTTTTCTCATGCAAAACTTCACGAACCAATATAGCAATTGTGTATATGCGATGACAACTTTGTGACACAAAAGATGATACCAACATATGCACCACTATGATATGGTATGTATGCTATGGGGAGTATGATCACTAATGTGCACAAGTCACGTTGTTGGCAATACTCAAAGGCTAGTCTCGATGGTAAAGCAACCCAAAAATGGGCTATGGTGGTTATGAATGCAATGGCAAGGAATGTACTATGAAAATATATCATGATACCAAGATGATATGGAGGTTATTGTTCTTGCTTACTGTCGAGGTGTCGAAATTGTGTAGCGGTCGATGTCGATGATGAATATGAGTGGTGGTGTTGTCGTTGTCGAACCGTCCCTAAGTAGCCGAAACACATTAGGAAACGGAAACCGCAACTGAAAACTCAAAGACCAAAAATGTGTCAAAACTTGTCGGAGTGCGAAATGGGTGAGCGATGGTGGTTGCGGAAAGCGGTGGTGGTGGTGGAACGGTGTGGAAACCGAACTGGAAATATTCCGTTTTGTCAGGGATGGTCGAACGACCGATGGTGGTTGGACGACCGGAAGTCGTCGGATGTTCGGTGACAGTTGGACGTCCGGTGCCTGGGCGATTTCTCGGGCACGGGATGAACTCGGGACTTCGAGATGGGGATGGCGAAAATGGTCAAATCCGAGCGAATTTGTGGATGGAAATGGTGGAGGAGATGGGGGAAAGCTAGATCCACACGTGGCAAAGCAAATCCATGGATCAAATCCAACAAAACTTCATCACACAACAAATCACAAAAAAACTGGGGGCTATTTTTTTGTGGGGATTTTTGGGTTAGGACGAAAAACAACAAAATCAAGCTAGAAAACAAAGGGTAGGGGCTCCAAAAACGTGATCAACGTGGCTCATGATACCAAGATGATGTAGGGTAGAACCCTAGATGCCAGATCTTTCACGTTTGGAGGGAATCCTACCAAGAACACGAAGAACACGAGGGGGAAACGAGGGGAAAACAAGGAGAAACACAAGAGAAAACACTCAACCAACAAGATCAATCACACATGTGCTAGATTCTCGAAACACAATGAGATACATGATTCGAATCCAACAAGGGACGATACATAGGGTAACCGGTTCTTCTCCGAGAGAAGGTCTTGTGTTCTTCCCATTATGGGTCTTGAATCCAAGTGGATATTCTCCGTAGAGGCACGCTCTCTCTCGGAGGAGCAGATCCGGATGGATGAGCGAGGCTCTATATCACAAATGTGCTATCACAACGCTGACCTTTGAAAGAGGGCGGAGGAGGTCTATTTATAGTCTAAGTGGACGAAAGGGTAAGTGGCTTCGCCCCAACACACGGGTGGTCACACAGGCGTCGGACGTCCGATGGTCACCGGTTGTCCGAAGGCTCGCGAGGGTCTGGACGTCCGGTGCCGGTCGGGCGTCCGATGTTTTGGCTCTGGTCAGGAATTGTCGGTCGTCCGAACGGGGTCGATCGTCCGGTCGTCCAATCATCCGGAAGTCTCCGTTCTTCCGATGTTTTGGCTTGGGTGTGGTGGTGTCGGTCGTTCGGAGAGGCTCGGTCGTCCGAGCGCTGGGAGGTGTCGGACGTCCGGTCGGCGTCGGTCGTCCGGCCGCTGTAGCGTGCGAAGGCTGGGACTTGGTTGGTCGGTTGGAGCCTCCAAGCGTCGGGCGTCTAAGAGGCATCGGGCGTCCGATGACTGGGAGTTTCGAGCGGTCCTTCTTCTTGTCCGTTGAACTTGGTGTCGTCGCCGTCTTGTCCGTTGGGTGCAGCTGGTCCGTAGCTTCCCTCCAAATACCTGATGACACATAGGGTCTCCGCATGAGGTAGTAGCCATGTCTCATAGGTAGAAAGTGGTAGTTCGGAGAGGAGTGAGTTCACCTTATCTTCGATAGCCTTTGCTCGAGCTCTTGTCATAGGTCCAAGTGGTGTCGTGGGAGATGTAGATACGTCCATGGGGATGATTATGGGATGCTCCGCATCAGTTTTTCAGTCGATTCAAGGGTTCAAAAGATGACGACTACGACTGTGGGGCGCTGGTTCTCGGGGGAACGTGCACAAAAGACTTCTTGACTGTGGTTGACAAGGTCAATAACAACACATCAATGACTCATTTTGTCGGCAGCACGGTCGTTCGATGGTTTAGAGAGACTAATGTAATTTTTGTTATGTTTGGGATGAAATAGATTTGTGCTGTTACCCAAAAAATAAAAAAAATGGAAAGCAGCTCCGAAGGTGAGAGCAGCTAATTAAGGAGGCTCATTCGGGAGCCTCCCTAAAGGTCACCTAGGGGTGGGCTGAGAGTGCGCCACTTGGCGCCCTCTCAACCGCCATCACGTGTCACGCTCTGGGCGCTCCCTCTGACTTTTGTTTTTCTTATTTTTTCCGCACGCAGTTTTGGCTTTTAGATGTTTTTTTCAGGGGTTTTCGGCTTTTCGGTTTCCATTGGTCTTTCTTAACTTTTGGCCAACTATTTTTTGTTTTTTTGCCAGAAAAAATGTTCTTTTTGCTTCCGCAAGAGGCACGGCTTTGCTTCCGCGAGAGGCACGATTGTGCCTCTCGGAAACAGAAAAAAATGCCTTTTCTTTTTTTCTCCCATCCGCAAGAGGCATGGCCGTGCCACTGGGAAACGGAAAAGACGTGTTTTCCTTTTTTTCCGTTTCACGAGAGGCATGGTCGTGGCTCTCGAAAAAGAAAAAAAAATGTGTTTTCTTTTTCTTTCTTCCGCTAAAGGCATGGATGTACCTCTTGGAAATGAAAAAAGAATGCGTTTTTTTCCTTCCGCAAGAGGCAAGACCGTGCCTCTCGGAAACAAAAAAAAACATATTTTTTTTCTTCCACAAGAGACATAGATTTGCTTCTGCTAAAGGCATAGATTTGCTTCCACGAGAGGCACAGTCATGCTTCTTTCGGAAAAGAAAAAAAAGCATGCTCTCAGTTGGGTTTTTTCATCCAGTTTTTTGGTCCGGTCTTTTCGAAAAAAAGTTTGTTAAAACCTATCAACATGGGATATAGTTTTGAAAATCTTGACGCGGGGAATCCAATGATGAAAACGGTTCGAGATTTGAAAACACGGTTTAAGAGATAAAATATTTTGCATAAACGGATCTAGAAAAAAGAAAAAAAATTAGGTTGCGACAAGTTGCGCACATGCAGAACACCACTTGTCGTAACCCGGAGAGGTAGAAGTGATTTTTGAATGGAGTATTTCTCAATTTGTGATTTCGCTGAATGTGGACAGCCAGCCGGTGCAAATATGTTGTTTGATTGGGCCTCTTCTTTGAGTAAAGCTGTTGTTAAAAGCCCAACACGGAGCCTTCTCGAACTTCCCGCTGGGCTGCTCGGTCTACTCGCTCCATGATGGTTGGGCTAGATCGAAGGTGGGCTGATCGGTGGTGGCCTACATACTAGAAGAGGCCTAATCTCGCCTCCCGGGCTGTCCCCTCTCGTTAGGGTTTTCTCCTCTCGGGCGACGGCGCCGCCTTCACCGTAGAGATCGTCGTCCCCGGCCGTTCCCCCCCCCCCCCACGGTGGCCTACTGCGTCTCCTGGACGTGGTGGCCGCTCAGAGGGGGCGGAGATAGGGTCCATACCGCTCGCGGAACCACACCCCGAGCAAGAGAATCATGGCTGCGAAAGCATCGGCATCAGGTTCGGCCTCGGAACTTGAATCGCTGATGGAGGAACTTGGTCTAAAGGAAGATGATCTGCAAGATGTGGTTGTGGAGGATGGTGAGTTGCAGCAAGAGGCGACCCGCTGGATGGCCATAGCTAGGGTTCACACCGAAAAATCTTACAACCAATACTGGTTTTTCAAGGGCATGAGGGTGGCGTGGGATCTGGCGCGGGAAGTTAAGTTCAGGCCGCTGGAAGAGAACCTCTATACCCTCCAATTCTCGTGCCTCGGCGACTGGGAGAGGATAATGGAGGAAGGGCCGTGGAATTACAAGGGGAAGGCGGTGGTCCTGGCGCCCTATGACGGATTCACCAAGCCGTCGACCATTGAACTCACAAAGATCGATATCTGGATGCAGATACATGATCTACCTGATGGTTACTTCTCCAAGATCAAAGCCCTGTCGTCCACGGTGGGAGAGTTCATATTTGCTGAGCCAAGGTCACAGGACTTTGAGGGCAATTTTGCAAGGGTTCGGGTAAGAATAGATGTGACGAAGCCTCTAAAAAATGCAGTCTCATTGGTGGTTAAGAAGAAAGACGGGATGGAACGTGTTATCTTCAGAATCAAGTACGAGAGGTTGCCGGATTGGTGCGCTGTATGTGGTTACTTGGGGCACTTGTATAAGGAGTGCGGCGACGGAGTTCATCCACCAAAAGCACTAGTCTTCAAGGATATCAAAGCACGTTGGTTCCAAGGTCCTGGTAGAGGTCCGGGAGGGGATGAAAGCCCTAGAGGTGGCCGCGGACGCGGCCGAACAGGGAGAGGTGGCGGGAGAACTGCAGCCAGAGGTGCAGCTAATAGCCAGCAGTATGGGGATCCGGGCATGTCAAGCAATGATGTCGCGATGGAGGAACTGGACAGAAACAGAAAGAGAACTGCTCTATTGGACCCAGCAACCGCACAGCCACAGCACCCCATCCAGACCAGCAACAACCTGCTTATGCCACCTCCAGCGATTCCTCCAAGTCCCACATCCAAGCAGGAGACAAAGAGAAACAAGCCGAGCCCTTCCACAGCTGAGACAAGTACGGCGAAGAGTACAACTACTAGCAAGACCCCTGATGCGCGTTTGGCGAACCCCCAAGGAGAGGTTCGCCCGGCGCAATGAGTCTCTTATGCTGGAACTGTCGCAGAATTGGCAAAGCCGCGACAGTTCGTGAGCTTCGCTCTCTAGCGAGGCAGTTTGCCCCCTCAATCCTTTGTATTCTTGAAACACAGTTAGAAGGCTCGAGGGTTGAGCAGCTAGCGGAAGGTTTAGGTTTCAATAAAAGTTATGCAGTGAGTAGTTCTGGACGAAGTGGTGGTCTTTGTATCTTTTGGAATGATGAAATAAAAGTGGAAATAATTGGTTACTCGAGGTACCACATTGATGCTCTAGTTGACAATATGGTGGATATGCAGGTTAGAATCACCTTTGTCTATGGTGATGCGCAAGTGCCTAACAGGCAAAACACGTGGAATACTCTGAAAAACATAGCGGAGACACAGAACAGGCCGTGGGCTGTTATTGGTGATTTCAATGAAGTCTTAAACCTGAGCGAACATGATGGTGTCGGAAGTCGTAGCTAAGCTCAAATTGATGGCTTCCGTGAGGCGGTCGACACTTGTGGTTTGTCTGATTTAGGGTTCACGGGCACAACCTGGACTTTCGAGAAAAAGGTTACGGGTGGCACCTACACCCGCGTTCGGCTGGATAGATGCTTGGCTAACCCAGAATGGGTGTTAGCGCTGCCAGAGTCTACATTACACCACAAAACGGCAGCGGGATCCGACCACAGCCCGATCCTTCTCATGCTACGTAATGTGCATGCATGCAAGATGGGTCCCAAGACGTTTAAATATGAGACCATGTGGGAGAGAGAGGAATCCCTCTTCACTATTGTAGCGGGCAGGTGGAGCATGCAGGATGGAGGAAGCGTGCAATCATTACACGAAAAGCTGGGTGACTTGGCTGGTGATTTGTCGGCTTGGGATCGGCAGAGTTTTGGCTCCGTTCGACAGCAAATAGCACAGCTAAAAGTACAGTTGCAGATCCTGCGTGCCATTCCAGGAAGATCCGGCCCCACCAGGGAAGAAACAAAAATTGTTGACAGGCTGGTGGAGCTCTTTCATCGCGAGGAAATGCTATGGCGCCAGAGAGCGCGTGTGGAATGGCTTGTACACGGCGATAAAAATACTTACTTTTTCCATCTACGGGCCAGCAGAAGGCGACGCAAAAATCAAATCAAATCATTGCATGATGATCAGGGGCAAGTGATTGAGGAGCCAGTGGCGATGGAGGAGATGACAACGGCGTTCTACAAAAATTTGTATACGTCAGAAGGGGTGCACAATATGGAGGAAGTTCTGCGACACGTCCCAACCAAGGTAACATCCGATATGAATGCCCTCCTGAATGCTCCATATACCCATGAGGAGGTCAAATGCGCCTTTGTTTCAAATGTTCCCAATTAAGGCTCCTGGTCCAGATGGATACCCAGCACACTTTTTTCAGCGCCACTGAGAAGTTTGTGGAGAAGAGGTCACGAAAGTGGTGCTCAAAATAGTAGAGGGTAATGAGTCGGCAGCTTGCATCAATGACACAATCCTGGTCCTCATTCCCAAGGTAAAAAACCCCACACTCCTCAAACAGTTTAGGCCAATCAGTCTGTGCAATGTTCTATACAAGATTGCATCTAAGGTAATATCCAACCGACTCAAGCAAATACTCCCAGATATTATCTCACCAGAACAGTCAGCTTTTGTCCCTGGCAGATTAATCACAGATAACATCATCACGGCCTATGAGTGCCTGCATTTTATGAAGAGGAACAAAGCCAAAAAGCATCAGACATGTGCCCTCAAGCTAGATATGATGAAGGCCTATGACAGAGTTGAATGTCCCTACCTCCAGGCAATAATGCTGAAATTGGGTTTCACTTCCAGGTGGGTGGATATTGTTATGAGCATGGTATCTTCAGTGAAATTTTCTGTCCTGTTCAACGGGAAGAAGCTTGAGGAGTTCTGTCCTTCACGTGGTATCCGACAAGGGGACCCGATATCTCCATACTTATTCTTGTTAGCAGCAGAGGGCCTTTCGTGCCTGTTAAATTCAAAAAGAGAGTCATCCAACTTAGGTGGGATCCAAGTGGCACCTACGGCGCCATTAGTTAACCACCTTTTATTCGCTGATGACAGCCTGCTGTTCTTCAAGGCTAATGGTGTGGGGGCTACCGAGGTGAACCAAGTCCTGGATATTTACTGCACAGCCACAGGCCAGAGGATAAATTTTGACAAGTCTTCTATTTTCTTCAGCAAAGGTGTCCCCGAGTTGGTTCGCAACGATATCAAAAATATTTTGAACGTCCCTAATGAAACTTTGAGTGAGAAATACTTAGGGATGCCCACAGATGTGGGATCCTCGAAAAATGGCGCGTTCAAATACTTGAAGGACAGATTGTGGAATAAGATCCAAGGCTGGGTCGAGAGGACGATGTCCTCTTCGGGCAAAGAAGTGTTGGTCAAAGCTGTGGCTCAAGCAATACCTGTCTTCTCTATGTCGTGTTTCAAACTACCAAGGGGCCTTTGTGAGCATCTGAACATGTTGATCAGGAAGTTTTGGTGGGGAAGTAAGAACGGTAAGCGCAAACCACACTGGGTCTCCTGGCAGGCTATGACTCAACCAAAAAGCATGGGAGGTCTTGGCTTCAAGGATTTCGAGCTTTTTAATCTTGCCATGCTAGCTCGTCAAGCCTGGCGTTTACTGCAGGACCCCGCCTCCCTCAGTGCGCGTATACTAAAGAGTATCTATTTCCCAAACTCCAGCATACTTGAAGCTTCGCTCGGGAGTCATCCAAGTAAGGTATGGAGAGCCCTAGTGGAGGGACGAGACATATTGAAGCTGGGTCTAATTAAGCGCATTGCCAATGGTGAGAGCACGGATATCTAGACAGAAAACTGGCTACCCCGACCGGAGATGATGAGGCCATATGGATGCCTGGTAGCTGCACCTCCAGTCACAGTGTCTGAACTGATTGATTACACAAATGCATCATGGAACAGGGCATTGATCAATTCTACATTCCTTGCGTTTGACGCTAAGCTAATCCTTAGCATACCGCTGCCCACAACATCCATGCACGACTTCTGGAGCTGGGTTCACGAGCGTTCGGGCCAGTTTTCAGTACGTTCAGCATACAACATGCTAGTGGCAACAAAGCATAGAAGAGAATCTTGGTTAAACAGTGCCTCGGGATCATCACACTCGCATGCAGACTCCAACGCCTGGAAATCTCTTTGGAAGACGGAGGTCCCTTCGAAAGTTCGAATGTTCTTATGGCGACTGTCGAAACACTCACTACCGACCGAAGATGTGAGGGCGAGCCGGAACATGTCGACGACGAGCACATGTGGATTTTGTGGCGCTCCGGATTCCTGGCGACACTCCTTGATCGAGTGCACCGTTTCAAGATGTACTTGGGCGCTCGTAGACGAGGAGCTAGGCAGTGCTATTGCTGCTACACATGAGAACCGAGCCAAAAGTTGGCTCTTCAACCTGCTGGAGTCTCTCTCGCACGAGCAGTTCACCCTGGTGTCAGTGACGATGTGGGCGGTTTGGACATCACGGAGGAAAGCCATTCATGAAGGAATTTTTCAAACGCCACATGCGATATCGGCCTTCATAACCAGGTATATTAAGGAGCTTGATGTGCTTAGAAAGCCCAAGAAACAAGGTCGCCTCATGACTGGGAACAGAAGGGCAGTGCGGCCAAGAGCACCCCCGGCAGGCTATGCTAAGATCCATGTAGATGCGGGCACTCGGGGGCAGATTGGTGGTTTAGCCGTTGCCATATGCAGAGATAGTCAGGGTAGCTACCTGGACAGTTCAGCGCTTGTCATCGCAGGAGTTTGGGATCCAGCAACATTGGAAGCAATAGCGTGTCGCGAAGCCGTGGCTTTGGCAGAAGATCTTAACCTACCGAGCTACATCGTGGCATCCGATTGCAAGCAAGTCGTGGAAGATCTATCTAAGGGAAGCCAAGGACAATATGGTGCTATAATCAGAGAAACTAGAAGCAGAGTCACACCTACTAGTAAATTTATTTTTGAAGGTCGTGAGGCGAATGTTGAAGCCCACAAGTTAGCTAAATTCGCTTTGTCTTTACTTTCAGGGCGTCATGTGTGGCTTGGCCAGCCACATGACCAAACTTGTATCCCACCCTATGTGGACTTTGAGTAATAAAAGGCTTTTACCCCTAAAAAAAAAAAATCTCGCCTCCCACGGCCAATCTCGCCTCCTTCCCCGCCAGCCGCCCATGATTTCCCCGGCGGGCGAAGCCGGGCCATGGGGAAACGACGCCAGGATCTTCAGCGCGAGGCTTGAGTCCCTCCCTGTTGTCGCTCCTGTCCGGCACCCCAGAGGAGATGGAGCCCATGGGTTGCCGCCAAGAGGGCTCGACGTTGGCGCCGAGTTCGCCTCCGCGGTGGCGGGGGTCAAATGGGCTCGTCGCCGGCGACGATCTGGGCGCCATCCCCACCCACTGCGGCGCCGGCCTTGGCGGAGTTCGACCCTGCCGCGCCCCATTCTCGGAAGGCGCTCCAGAGGTGAGGCCGCTCGATCCCGTCGATGATTTTCTACCTATGCCAGAATCCCCGTCTATTGCGGTGTCTGTAGACATGCCGGAGCAGCTCTAGTTCGTCTAAGGTTCTGCGCCGGTGCCGTAGTCTCCGCCGTTCCCACCTGCAGCAAATTACTAGAACAGAGTGCACTGGCGTGCACCCTTAATTCTATTTCTGTGCCGTTGCCTCCCATACCTTCCACAAATGATGTAGATCTGGTGGCAAAGGATGGTTCCGAGACTTGCTCTCCTTCAGAGAAAATGGCCTCAGCATCCATGGCTGCTGTTGATCTGAATGCGGCCGGGTGCGGTGCCTCAGGTGCCATTAGTATGAATGACGCATCTTTCCGGGGATCACAGAGGGCTGCAACGACCACGGTGGCGACAAAACCCACACCGTAGGAACCGGAAGAAGACTCATATAGTCATATACAGCATCCATGGCCATTTTTCTCTGTGGATTCAGAGCTAGGAAGCGACCTCATTAGGATAGCATGAGTTGGCCGGTCGTTACGATTGAAACCCTGGCCAGTAAACTCAGTAGGAATTGGAATCGAGAAAATCAGTTGAGCACCCAAATGCCAAATGTTCCATGATCAATCCCTCAAAAATAGAAACATGTTACATAATTAAAGTATCCGAGCCCTTTTGATGCACAAAGGCATGAGCGACAAAGTTCGGCCAGCCTCATCTCATCGTGCTGCAGGACCGGCGGCAACCGTTGACGCCCTGTTAGAGTTAGGCCCCATCCTGGGCGCTGCACTGTTCTGGGCAACATCGGAGGCGGGCCGGTCGTTGGTGGCATACATACTAGAACTTGAGCTGGGATCGTTGCTGTTGCTAGCCGTGTTGACGATGCCGTTCGTGTCGCCACTGACGCTGGTGTAGATGGTGCCACGGCTCTCCTCGAGTTCAAGGCACTCCAGCAACTGCACCATCACGCGGGTCATCGTCGGTCGCTTCGCGGGAGTTTGCGCCATGCACTCGAGCGCAAGGTCGGCGACCTTCCACACGCCGTTGACATCATAGTCGCCTTGCATGCGCGCATCCACCACGCCCTCGATGTCCCCAGATGAAAGGCGCTGCTGCACCCACTTGACAATATGAATGGGTTGCGCCTGCGGGATTTGCACGAATGGAGGCTTCCCCGTGATCACCTCCAGCAACACGACACCAAAGCTGTACACATCGCTCTTTTCAGTGAGCTCTAGGACTGTTGCGTACCTGCAGTGCATATGTACACATATGTGATGGATTTGTGTTATAGTTGTCTCAGTCGCATCACTAGAATTATACTGAATTCTCAACAACTTAAAGCAAGGAGACATACTCGGGGGCAAGGTAGCCTGGTGTGCCAACAACCCTGGCTGTGGATACATGGGTATCACCATCCTGGTTGAAAGCCTTCATCAAGCCAAAATCACCAACCTTAGCTTTTAGATTTGCATCCAGTAGGATGTTTGACGTCTTCACATCCCGGTGTATGAAAGGCGGGCTACATGCCTTGTGCAGATACTCGAGCCCTGCATGCACATCATAGTACCATTGACATTGGCTACACCACATGTGCTAGCGTAGAATTTCTCAGAGATCAAAAGCAACAAATGATGGGAGAACAAAATCCTAGCCAGAAGAATGTATACCTTGTGCGGACTCCAGTACAATATGGAGTCTCTGTCTCCAGGTTAAACATCCATCATTGTGATCTCTCCCTGCAGAACATGGTCAGTGTTAGCATTGGGGAACTTGAAAACGGAGATTCCAAATGCTCCTAGAGTTGAAATGACCTCTGAGTTTATGTTGGAGGTCTCCTTCGGACATATACTCATATACAAGGGCCATGTACTCCCCATCCTTGCAATAACCAATCAAGCTGACTAGATTCCTGTGATGAATCCCTGTTAAGTTTTGTGCCTGAGCCAGAAGAAAACAGATTAATTAGATACTGTCCAAACGAATCTAGGTGACTATTTACATACTCGATCATGCATTACCTCTGTCAAGAACTCTTTTACACCCTGATTGGAAGATTGAGACCGCAGCTTGACTGCAACTTGAGTACCATCCTCCAAGAAGCCATCATAGACAAGGCCAAACCCTCCTTCCCCAAGCACTCGCCGTAAGTTGGATGTTATCA
Source organism: Triticum timopheevii (assembly GCA_963921465.1). Classification (NCBI taxonomy): domain Eukaryota; kingdom Viridiplantae; phylum Streptophyta; class Magnoliopsida; order Poales; family Poaceae; genus Triticum; species Triticum timopheevii. The sequence continues at coordinate 144,428,540 of OY997272.1, forward strand.
CCTTCAGTTCCGTGTATGTGAACCGACGATTGCGTGATTGCACGTCACTCTCCTCATTATGTACATTTGCCGGTTCTTCATATGGCAATTAAGAACAAAACAAGTATTACCCACTGTGGCATCATCACCATTGCTTGCAGTTACAGATGGACACAGGTAGAACAGTAGTTGTGTTAATGCCAAGTGTTTCTTAGGCTCACCTTGTTTTCTTCTTATTACGAAAAAGAGTAGTAGTACCAGTAGTACTACTACAACCACGGATGCCAATACAACAACAGCAATGTAGCCGGTGGTTTTAGAGTTTCGGTTCTCTTGCGTAGGCTGGCAAGAACTGCTGTTGCTGCAAAGGTTTGGACTCTGGTCGTATCTATCAAAAAGAGGAAGCGATTAGCATGGTGTGGGAATAAAATAAATGGCGGCGGAGGCATATCTGATTGATTCACCTTAAAGTTAGGTTGCCATCTTGAATTCGTATCAGAAGGCCGAACGGAATCGTCCCAGTAAGCTTGTTTCCTGTCAAATCTCTGAAGGAACCAAACAGTTTTGACATCGGAAGAGAAGTACAAACAATAGTAACACACTAACAACACTGAAAGGACATGTATAATTTTTAGAGTCGTTTTTTTGGTTAAGAAATTCCCAAGGGATTATTTTGGTACAGTCAACTGCAAAAATGGATAGTAGGGTAGTAGCTAGATATATCTTAATGTTCTTCCATAACTAAAATACTACTACCTCCGTTCCAAATTATAAGATGTTTTTGTAGGCTAAACTAGCATGCAAAAACGTCTTACATTTAGATACAGAGGTAATAGACACCAAAGTTAACATGATTCAGAAGTACTTACAGTAGCAGGAGAGAGGGTAGTTGTGAAAGACCATCAGGAATTGATCCAGTCAAGTTATTATGTGACAAATCCCTAACATATATGCCAGCATACGTAATAGTGAGCTGTACTGCCAAAATTCATCGTGAAAATGGATTCAAAAAAGGGTACTTACAGGTACTGGATAGCTTTGAGATTGGCGAAGTATGACGATATATCACCACTCAAACCGCCAAATGACATGTTTCTGTAGAAATGCACAGTAGTTCAGACAGCACATTTATATGCTTAACTCTCATTGTGTGACAGATTAACCCCTTGCGCCTGCCAGAAAAACATATTCGGACTTACACGCTTGTGATTCTCTGAGGTCTGGAGATGGGATAGCTGCAGTTCAGCCCATCCCACACTAGGTTTTTTGGGGCGCATGGGTCACCCACCCAGTTCTTTATCAACTGGTACTTAGCCTTGATTGCAGTGATGGCAGATACTATATTTTCAGTAACACAAGGGGGAAAAAACAGCGCAAGTTAGTCAGTCCATGTGCATCTATGTATATTAAGAAAATTCCAGCGTCAGTATTCACCATCCTGAGCGTCGGTCCCAACCCCGGCGGTGGAAATAGGGGTGAAAAGCTCGGCGGCGTTGATGAACGGCGGTAGTATTGTGGAGTTGATCTCCATGATCGGTCGCAGTGTTGTGGCGTTGGCGGCTCCTAGTATGACGAGGTTCTCCTTGGGGCTGACGAACGGGACGGGTCGTCCGGTGGTCCTGGAGACGACGGTGGTGACAAGGTAATCAAAGTCGCCTATGAGCCAGGAAGCAGAGGAGTTGGGCCGCTTGAGGCTGATGAGGAACAGGCGCCGCTCCTGCTTGCCGTCCACGGTCTCCAGCTCCGCCAAATAGAAGACAGGCAGGAGCCTGCAATGGGTACGTGCAAATTACCACTTACTCAGATGCAAGATTTTGGCTGGAACTTGAAGTCGCAATTCATACTATGCTGTGAAGTACTGCTAATATGAAAGGATTTTGGCTGGATCATGTGCGTACCCAGGCATGGGGTAGACGTGGTTGGGCTCGGCGTCCCAGGGGAACCACATGACGTTCCTGGTGGTGTTGCTCGGCCGGACAGCAGTCTGCATCACCACCGAGGGCACGTCGTAGAGCGGCTTGCGATCCTCCACCTCCATGGCCACCCTGGACGACGTCAAGATGGTAGTCCACTGGTCCTCCGGGTTGGTGTAAGGGACCCACGCACGGTCGTACGTGTCGTTCGGGTACCTGATCAGATCGGCGGCGCCGAAGTTGTGCCGGCCGACGAGCACCAGCCCCTGCGTCACGTTCGCCTGCGGGTACAGCGTGTCCTTGAGCGGCCTCAGCTCCAGCGACGAGATGAAGGGCGTCCCGGACCGCGTGTTCACCAGGCAGACCTGTAGGGAGTCGTCCGGGACGACGGCGATGACCTCCGTGACGTGCACCGCGTCGGGTTTCGAGATGTTAACCGTCTTCCAGAAGTTGACGCCGAGGTAGAGGTCGAAGATGGGAGGCTTGTTTAGGCCGTCGTAGTCGCCGTACATGAAGGTGGCCCGGACCAGGTACTTGGACGTCCCCGCCACGAAGGACGGGAGCGTGTAGCAGCCGCGCCGCCCCGGCATGCCGGGGAAGCTCCGGAGGCTGAGGGCCCGTCGGTCGCTTCTCGAGTTGGTGTACTCGGCCGAGACGTTGTAGTTGGTGCCGGCGTCTATGAAGCCGACGTCTGAGGTGTAGGTCAGCTCGGTGGCGCCGTCAACGTAGCTGCTCTGCTCTGAGAGGCCACAGTCGATGCTGATGAAACCTGAGAACATGGACATGATGCTTGAGCCTTTGCCTGCCTGCATGCGAGTTGAATTAGCATAGCATACGATATGTTGGAGCTCAGTACCGGTGCTGTCGGGCGCGCTCTGGCAACGAACATGAGAGACGCCGCCGGCCAGGAAGAGCAGGAGCAGCAACCACGTGGCCGCCATTGCCCTCCGCGATGATCGCTCCAGTTCACGACCACAACGTGCAGGTGCAGAGATGCTACAACCTGTGCAGCCAGCGCTTAGAGGGGCTAGCTAACTAGGACAAAAAGTACATGTTCGGCGACATATAAGTAGAGCCTTCACCCAGAGTCATGCAATGCAACCAAAGGCGCTTGGGATGAGCGGTTAGCCATCTCAAGATCAAAGAGTCATGCAACCAAGATACTTGCACGTACATGTGATAAACCTTATCATTTGACACACAATTATATGTTTATTCGCCGCAAGTCAAACCACCGCATCCAATAGCTAGCTTGCAGGTACACCTCCAAATGATTGGCGTCAAGGTCAACGTTGCGCAAGAACAGCACAAGTAAGCAGACTGGTCCATGATTAGCGGGGTATAAAGTAGAGAAATGTGTAATGTAATGCTAAGACAAACAGCTTAGGTTGACTCGTTGCTGGGCCAACTAGCCGTTCGTCACACCGTACTACCAGGTATACTCTATTTCCTCCCAACCAAAGCAACTCATGAAGCACACAAGTCTAAAATAGTTATCTCTGTATGTTTCACTCTGGAGGGGTCACCGCGGCTGCAGTAGCGGAGATCAACAGCGGCAATCGTGGTGGTGCGGCGGAGGTGGTGAGCGGCGGCAGTTTTGTGACGCGGACTGGTGGCTCGGTTGCCCAGCACCGGCAGTGGATCCGGATTCCTGCGGCATGGCGGGTGTACGAGGAGTCCCCTGGCTTTTGATGGCTTGAGCTGGCTATCTTCTGTCAGCACGAGGTGCTTCGGTCATATCTTGTTGTGTGAACTATGCGTGACTTGTGATGTTGCTGCTGTTGAACATCTGCACAACTATCTTAACTGATGTGTTGTTGTTGGCCATATCTTGCCGCTGATCCTGGGCTATTGATCATGTGTTGTTGTTGGTCTTAAATCATGTGGGTTGTTCCAGCTGTGAAGTGCTCTGTGATCAAGTTTTGATCATTTTCTAAATTCATATAAACCTGCAATGTTCCGGCACGGTCTTGCAATTTAAATTGTTGTTGTAAGACCACACTGATGCATTGTCATTTAAGTACCAAAATAAATATGTATACACTTAAACAAATCACAAGATCAAACTGATGCTTCTCATTTCCTTTGCAAAATGTGCGCAACATCAAAGGTTCACTACCAAGAACAACTCACAGCAAATTCTACTCAACTTCAGCAACCAAACACATTAAAATCTCACTGCCTACAGCATCACCTAATATGCATTCTTTGAAGGAAATAAATAGGCCACACAATGCATATGCCAACAATCATCAGAAATGCCCATGTTTCCATCAGCTTGGTTAGATGTGCCACCCTCCTCTCTAAACAATGAGCTTTGAGCCAACTTCCCTCTAGCCCAGCATGTAGTTCCTCGATTGCACGTCCAACATGATCCGGAGGAGGGTCAAACCCAAACAACCAATTCACATTCATCGGGAAGCTGCAACATCAATAATCTCATCAAAATGCAGTCTTGGCAACAATGTAAGGAAAAACAAAGAAAATCTATGTGAATTAGATCATGTGGACAACCAAGGAAATGTCTCTCCATGCTTGCTCCTCCCCGGGTGACACAACGAGCGGGAATGAGCCCGTGGCCCGGGCACCGGTGTTTGGAACGCATCTCAAGCCTGCAAAAGCTTGGATCCGACATGTAAAACTCGGAGGAGAACCGCACTATCCCGACCACATCGACCTACGATCGAGAAATTCCTCTAATTGAGTTGAAGCCCTAATCCACAAATCAGAGATGCAAAACTTACCTCCCCGGCTGGCCGAAGAGCTCGCGGATGACATGCCCGAGTTGCACATCCACGCACCTAACGTGCGGCCTCCCTCCTTGAGCTCCAAATCGATGGCGTTGCCGCCGGTGATTTGCCTCACTCATGTCTGTGCGCCTTCGTGAGGTAGAAGAAACAGAGTGACGAGATAACAATTGGTGAGGGCCCACATGTAAGAAGCAAGGGCAAAAATGTCAAACTGATGCCCAGTTACCAGTCAAAGGCCATTGACCCAACGGAAATGACCCGGAGGGGGATTTCTGCAAGGGCCATATACGAGAGAGGGCTACTTTTGAGCATACTCGAATTTTAGGGGCCAATCCAAGGTAGGGGGTTCAAGTTAGGGGGAGAAATGGAATTGTCCCTAAAAATACAGTAGAAATTTCACGTAGAAAAACAATTTCTACTATATTATAAAATATGTTTGTCAGAAAAGCATGAAACTTTCCCAGATTGCTCGGTATAGTAGTTTTGATTTTACATATTTTTTTTCAAAATTTCCTGACACTCTGATTTTTTGGTCAATTTGGTCAAATACATGCCACGTATGCCAATACCACCTTTAGGCCAAGTGAGGCAGTAATTTAAACGGATTTGAGAGCTCAGGGTTGTGTTCTAACTGGTATTAGAGTTCAGGGTTGTAAATTAAACTAAAGCATGAGTTCGAGGTTGAAATATGCAGTTCTCTCTTGTTCTTTTGTCATATGTTTTTCAGGTCATGGAACTATAACTGGGAGTGGCAGTGGCAACTATATCTGGCCATGGGCCGGGCCGGGCCGGGCTTGGGCCGGGCCTAAAAAAGCCCACGGCAAAAAACTGAGGCCCAGGCCGTCCCAGGCCCTACCATCGGGCCTACTTTTCAAGCCCAAGCCCAACCCATCTGGTAAAAAGCCCTGAAAAGCCCTTAGGGCTTAGGGCCATCGGTCGGGTCTCTTCCTTAAAATGCCAATATGTCAAGCCCAAGCCCGTTCAGGCCCTGCTAGTGGGCTGAAAACTCAGGCCCAAGCTTGGCCCACGGGCAAGCCCATCAGGCCTAGGCCCTGGATTTTAGGGCCGGGCCTGGGTTGGCCGACAGGGCCGGGCCTGAGATGGCCAGGACTAGTGGCAACCATGATGCAAATGGGATTATGATCTTTCCAAGGTATTAATATGCTTTCTTGTTCGTACGATGCAAATGGAACTATGATCTTGATTTGCCCGGTTCAATTAAAGTGATGTTGTTTCTAAATTGGAAATGTAGGGCTTATAGATAATAACATGTATAATCCATGGAACCATGCACAACCGTATTATGAGGGATTGATTGTATGTACTGCAGCCAAAGTGATAAAGGTGGAGGTGCAACACGTGCCGCGAAGCAACTTGTGAGTGTGTTCCCAAATGTGCAAAGAAATGTGAGAGATGCAATAAGGGAGTATCGGGATGAATTAAAGAAGAAGAAAAGAGAAACAAAATTGTAAATTGAGAATTGAAAAAAATATACAATGCAAGCGTTGTATTGATACGTCTCTGTCGTATCTATAATTTTTTATTGTTTCATGTCAATATTATACAACTTTCACATACTTTTGTCAACATTTTATATGATTTATTGGACTAACATATTGATCCCGTGCCCAGTGTCAGTTCCTGTTTGTTGCATGTTTTTTTTTTTGCAGAATATCCATATCAAACGAAGTCCAAATGCAATAAAAATTTACGGAGAATTATTTTGGAATATATGTGAATTTTGGGAGGTGGAATCAACGCAAACGGAGACCCACAGCCTCCACTAGATACTTGTGTGTGCTAGGCCCCCCAGGCGTGTGGTGATGGGTGGTGGCCACCTTGTAAGGTAGTTGTTGCTCTACTTCGGGCGCAAGGAAGCTTATATCCGGAAGAAAATCGTGTTAAAATCTCAGCGCAATCGGATTTACGCATCTCCGGATATTTAAGAAACGGTGAAAGGTCAGATATGATAAAACGCGAAACAAAAGAGAACAGAGAGGGAGATCCAATATCGGAGGGGCTCTTGCCCCTCCGCCGCCATGGAGGCCATGGACCAGAGGGGGAACTCTCCTTCCATCTAGGGGAGAGGCCAAGGAAGAAGAAGAATGAGGGTAGGCTCTCTCCCCCTCTCTCCCGGTGGCGCCGGATTGCCGCCGGGGCATGGATCGTGACGGCGATCTACACCAACAATCTTGCTACCGTCAATGCCAACTTTCTCCCCCTCTATGCAGTGGTGTAATACCTCTTCTACCCGCTGTAACCTCTACTTAAACATGGTGCTCAATGCTATATATTATTTCGCGATGATCTATGGCTATCTTATGATGTTTGAGTAGATTTGTTTTGTCCTATGGGTTGATTGATGATCATGATCGGTTTGAGCTATATGTTTTATTTTGGTGCTGTTCTATGGTGCCCTCCGTGTCGCGCAAACGTGAGGGATCCCCGCTGTAGGGTGTTGCAATACGTTCATGATTGTTTTATGGTGGGTGGCGTGAGTGACAGAAGCACAGACCCGAGTAAGGAAGTTGTTGCGTATGGGATAAAGAGGACTTGATGCTTAATGCTATGGTTGGGTTTTACCTTAATGATCTTTGGTAGTTGCGGATGCTTGCTAGAGTTCCAATCATAAGTGCATATGATCCAAGTACGGAAAATATGTTAGATCATGCCTCTTCCTCATATAAAATTGCAATAATGATCACCGGTCTAGTTATCGATCACCTAGGGACAAATGACTTTCTTGTATGACGAAAGCTATCTACTTTTATTATCTTGCAATTTGTTCGTAGTTTTATTCTCGCAAAATACTTCTAGTTTTATTCTTGTTCAAGCTAAAGCAAACATTAAGTGTGCATAGAGTTGTATCGGTGGTCGATAGAACTTGAGGGAATATTTGTTCTACCTTTAGCTCCTCGTTGGGTTCGACACTCTATAAGAATGGGAGACACGTTGGATCGACGTGAATACTTTAGGAATTATCGCTTGACTCAAAAAGGGAAATTGTTATGGGATCAAATTCATATGTTACATTAGTGTGCTCGGGATCTATGCCTGAGATATGATTATACTTGTTGCTTTAGGATGAAGGCTCCACACCTTCCCTTTTCATGCAAATTTAACGATAATGAAACCTTGGCATCTTATGCTAATGGTAGATATGATTACTATGATGTGGAACGAATAGAAAAATTTGTTGCTTTTAAGGGTGCTTATGAAATTGAATCTATGTTTGAAAAGTATGAAGATTATGATGATGTTGTTGTTTATAAACCTAAAAACTTTGCTATACTTAAATATCTCTATGAGAATTATAAATACAATTCCGATATTGATGTATTTCTTGAGGAAGTCTCCGTTGTCCAAGAAGAGACTAATATTTTGCAGGAAACTATGGAAGAAGAAATTGATGAAACTGTGAGCTCATTGAATGAAAAAGATGAGGAGGAGAGCGAAGACAAAAGGATGAAGAGCGGATTAGCTACCCATGCCCACCTTCTAGTGAGAGTAACTCTTCAACTCATACATTGTTTAGTATCCCTTCATGCTTACTGAAGGATGAATGCCATGATCCCGTTGATCCATTTGAAATATCCCTTTTTGATGAAATTGATGCTTGCTATGCTTGCCACCAAGATGCCAATATGAATTATGCTTATGGAAATGAACTTGCTATAGTTCCTTATGTTAAGAATGAAATTGTTGCTATTGCACCCACACATGATAGTCCTATTATCTTCTTGAATCCTCCAAACTACACTACATCGGAGAAGTTCGCTCTTATTAAGGATTATATTGATGGGTTGCGTTTTACTATCACACTTGATAATTTTGATGAATATAATATGGATGTGCTTGCTTCTCCTAATTGCACTTATTATGAGAGAGGAACTACATCTCCACCTCTCTATGTTTCCAACACGATAAATTGCAAGAAACTGCTTATGCTATGTATTGGCCTTTACTTGATGTGCATGACTTGTTCTTTATGACATGCCGATGCATAGGAAGAGAGTTAGACTTCGTCATTGCATGATATATGTTGCTTTGTGCTCACTTCTAAATTATAAATCATTGCTAATTAAAATTGGATTTGATATACCTTGGGATCCGGGTGGATCCATTACTTGAGCACTATATGCCTAGCTTACTGGCTTTAAAGAAAGCGCTGCCAGGGAGACAACCTGCAAGTAGGCTATTTTTTTAAATAATACATTTTTATTATCAATTTACAGAAATAGTACATGGTTTAGATATATTTCACAAATAATATGGCGTCATCTTCGGGCAAGACGACTGGAACTAATCATCTTACTGGTAGATGATTAGTGTCCAGTCGTCCTCCCTGAGGATGACTGGGCACTCGGTTCAACAAGGGCTTCCAGTTGTCTTCCCTGAAGATGATTACCTCCAGTCATCCTCCCTGAAGATGATTAGCTCCAGTCGTCCTCCTTGAAGATGATTAGCTCCAGTCGTCCTCCCTGAAGACGATTGAAATATAACCGTGTTCCCCGAAACCCTTTCCCGCCAAACCTGCCTTCCCCGCCAACCTTTCTATTCCCGCCAACTTCTTTCCCGCCACCCCTTCTGTTCCCGCCATCATCTTTCTTGCCAACCCTCATGTTGAACCATATGAAGAAAGATAATAGAGAAAGGATGGTTTCTAAGGCTAGGAAGGAGTGTCAATGGAGGTATGATCCTGACTACGTGTTTGACGAAGAGTGTTTGTCTAGTAATGTGTGGTGTATAACATTAGTGTGAGTATTGGGTGTGTTGAGGCCACTTTATAAGGCGATGAAGTATGGTGATGCACAAAAAGTGCACTTTTTTCTAGCTTCAAAAAAGTATGATGGTCGCTATACAAAGGATGGACGCACATCTTGGCCCTACGTCAAAGTTGTGCCTTAGTTTATGCACAAGGTGACCAAGAGGATAGATGCAATGGAACAAAGGTGAATTCATTTATCAGTACCTACAACCATAAGTGTATCTTGTTATTTTGGTACTTAAGTTGATTGCAAATAAATGCAAAGCCATTTTTAAAATAATTTGGACTTATGGAATTCACTTTCTTTCCAAATAAATGCAAAGCCATTTTAAAATAATTTCCCTTTGGCTTTCAAATTGATTCCAAAAAAATCCAACTCAAATCACTTAGGGAAAATTTATTGGGCTTGAATTCCATGTGGGTCTTATTAAGGATAGCCTTATGCCCAAATGAACATTAAAATTTGTATTGGTGTCAATCAAAAGCTAGGTAGGTTTCCACTTGTTGCATTGGGCTTTGCACTTCCCAAGCAAATAGTCAGGCAAACAAGGTCAATCACAAGAAATTCTAGGCATTCATTCCTAGAAAAATTCTAATTCCGTGTGAAAATTTTAACAACGAGATTTGAGGAAAATCTAGGACGTGACATCTTGTTAGTTCACTACCTATCTTCTTCTTCATGTTATTGTCGGATTCAGGGCTCCGCAGACCCAAGAAGGTTCGAACTCAGGGGCATGTGCGAAGAACTCAACCTCTCAATCATGCCTACTCGTCGCTCCACGACCTAGCCTAGCCGAATTCACGTCAAGGTGATGAAGAAGATGAACACAACAGTTTAGATAGGTTCGGGCCACCTTGCGGTGTAAAACCCTACTCCTGCTTTGTGGTGGATTGGCCTCGCGAGGGGCTGAGGACGAACTAGTACAAGGGATGAACAACCTCATGAGGTTTGGGGGTGATGAGGGTGGAATGGATCCGATCCCATTCTATGGTGGTGGCTAACCTATACTTATAGTGGCCTCGGTCCTCTTCCCAAATCGTAGGCGGGAAGGGATCCCAAAGTGGCCTATTTGAAAGGGGACAGCTAGTACATCTTATCCTGATGAAAGGTGGTCTTCGCCTGCAAAGCTTCTGGCTGTGAGGCAGTGGTGGGCTCGACGATGACATTAGTCCTGCCGTCCTGGCGGTCTTGGTCTTGCAGCACGGGAATGGAAACCTTTGCTAGATTCCTCGGGAACCCATGCCTGCGCTTGCCTCCTTAGCACCAAAGAGGAAACTGCTTCCTCTGCGCCCGCTGGCGCTCGCCTGGTCTTGGTCATCATGGCTTGCGTCATGGTAACCTCATGAGGTTCGGTACTTGCCATAGAAATCTCCGCTCCTCAGGAGGCAACTAGGGGAGGCTGCTGTCGGTGTCAAAACCGGCGAACCTCGGGTAGGGGGTTCCGAACTATGCGTCTAAGGTCGATGGTAACATGAGACAGGGGACACGATGTTTACCCAGGTTTGGGCCCTCTCTATGGAGGTAATACCCTACTTCCTGCTTGATTGATCTTGATGAATATGAGTATTACAAGAGTTGATCTACCACGAGATCGTAATGGCTAAAACCCTAGGAGTCTAGCCTATATGATTATGATTGTCTCTACGGACTAAGCCCTCCGGTTTATATAGACACCGGAGGGGACAAGGGTTGTACAAAGTCGGTTACAGAGAAAGGAATCTTCATATCCGGTCGCCAAACTTGCCTTCCACGCCAAGGAGAGTCCCATCCGGACACGGGTAAGAGTCTTCAGTCTTGTATCTTCACAGCCCATCAGTCCGGCCCATGTCCAATATGCTGGACGCCCGAGGACCCCTTAGTCCAGGACTCCCTCAGTAGCCCCCGAACCAGGCTTTCGATGATGATGTGTCCGGTGCACGGATTGTCTTCGGCATTGCAAGGTGGGTTCCTCCTCCGATGACTTCAAAGAGATGTATTCGACCTTCCATTTAATGTCGTACCCCTCAGCTTCTGTGTATCTACGACTTCAGCTTCCACGTGTCGAGCGAATACGAGAGGTCAGGGTATTTTTACACACAACACCCCGACTTTCTGAGAAAGGCGTCTATTTAAAGGCATCGAATCTCAGATCCATTCTATCCCACGCGGAAATCCCACAGAGCTTGCTAGGAGGAACCATTCCAACATGGCTAATGCTCCCAGTTCTTCCTCCCGTCCCCACGGCCCCGAAAAAGGCGATAGGGGGAGATGTTCCGTATCCCACGGTCAGTTAGTGAAGCTGCAAACACAGGGATTTTTTCCCCCGCGGATCTAGTCCCTATTTGAGCAGGATTAACTTCCTTTGATGGCAGGGCTCAGGCGGAGAATTTCCCCAATCCATCCAGGGGGGAGCGAGTGTGCTTCGTTCCCTACTTGCTAAGAGGCGTCGGATTCCCAATCCAGCCATTCCGCCGAGGGCTTCTGGAGAATTACGACCTCCAACTGCACAACTTCACTCCTGCCTCCATCCTGCACATCGCGGGTTACGTCGCTCTTTGCGAGCTATTCCTGGGCTGTGAGGACCATTTTGAATTATGGAGGAAACTATTCTGCCTCGTCCCTCATAACTAAGAGGGGTCAATATTCAAAGTGGGCGGAGCCGAGGTATGGCGCATCGACGGGACCGGATACCTGTCCGGCACGCCGAAGAAGGCATCCGAAGAGTGCCTTCCGAATGGTTCTATATCGAGGACGTCGCCCTTCCTGACCCAGTCTGAATGGGTCTTCCCGAATTTACAAGCGCTCCGTTGAAGGAACGCCACAGCTGGCACCCTCGGAGCCTTGAGGAGGAAGATAGTGCAGAAGTCCGTCAACTGATGAGCAAGATAAAGACGCTCGCCCAGTCCGGATTATCAATAATTGAGGTAATGACAACTTCCATAGTACAAGGGGTTCAGCCACTCCAATACAGAGGGCTTCCCATGTGGCACTATAACGGGGAAGATGACGCCTCTCGGTGCGGTCGAAAGGGTCCGAACACCCCCACCACTTTGGCCAAATATTGGCCGAGATGTTCAAAGGGGAGGAAAAGGAATTCATTCGTATTAAGCGAAGAGATGGATTTTCCATGTACAAACCTCCTAGCTGGGTGAGTCCCAACCCCTCTGCTCTACTCACTCTACTCCTCGAGTTACTTTTAATAAACAGTAATCCGTCCATTTGTAACAGAAATGGCAAAAGATCACCGAGGGGCTCCACAGCCCCGCTCCACAGCCAGAGAACCACAACCAGGATCTTGACCCCTGATTTGAAGAGGATCTGGACATATTCATGGTGCTCGAGGATGGGGTGTTCTACCAGGCGAGCTATGACAGCACGGAAGTGGCCATCACCGCTGACTATCCTGATCTTCTGCTGCCTCACATGTAAGTAATTCGGAGACTACTCCTCCGAAAGAGGTTCCTTGTTCTGCCTCACCCACCGCACTGTCTCGTGCTCCAAAGGGGAGGCGTTCGGCGCGCCATGCCACACCAGAGGCAACTCCAAAGAGAGTGGGCCGTACGTCAGGCCAGCCTTCAAAGAGGAAGGCCAACATAGACACGGCCGAGCCTTCATCGAAGAGGCATGGCTTTGTGAATATGTCCCTTGGCAGTCACATCCAACCGTGAGTTTTTTCGTTTGTCCTGTATCAGGAAAAGAGCTCGCCGGACTATGTCTGGGGGTCCGGCCGGTCACGATCCCAATAGTCGGGATCCAGATCCTGCCGTACAGACGGGAGTGACGCCTGCGCTGTCTATGTTAACACTTTTATTTCGTATGTTAGCATTCGTGTTGCCACCAATCGACATGCTCTTGTTGCTCGTGATTAGGGTAACTTAGCTTGGTGTGCTTGCGGTAGATTCCTGTGCCGTGAGGGCGTGCTCCTCCGGAGCTTTGGTCCCCTGCATGCCTCTCGTTCTAGAGAGATCTTGTCGGGGGTTTCCTTATTATGTGTCCGAAGGTTCTCTAGCCTCAGGAGGCACCCAATGGCCGCGAGGTCTCCAGCGGGTCATGAGGACATGGGGCCTCTGGAGATGCCTCCCAGGGCGCCACACCCCGTGCGAGCAAAGACCGACGAGGCCAACGGGTGCAGACTCAGGAGGGCGCACATGCCCGTTGGCTCGTTTAAGGGCGTTGTGCAAGGATTAGGACGTGAAGGCTTTGGCGAGGTATGTTCATGGGCGGACCCAGACGCACACACTGGACCCATCCCCCGCTCGCGAGGTACGCATGGAAGAGCGACGGGCAACTGCCACTCTTCCTAAGGCGAGACTCGAAAGAGCAAACACTTCAAGGAGAAAGATTCCCATCCATTTCAAATAAAGACGTGAGAACTTCGAATTTCATTCCAAGAAGTGGCAAATCGGCTACAGAAAGCAAGCAAAAGAACAGCCGCATCCGGCACCTACATCTTCTGGTCTTCTTCCGAGCGCGGAGCATGGGGCTTCCACTAAGTGTGGGCATAGTCATTGAAAGACAGTGTCGTCCGTGAGCGCGGGGCATGGGGCTTCCACTTGGACGTGGGTGGGAGCCACCGTGAGGCCCCAAGGCGGCACTTAGGAGACTCCGGGGCGTATACAGCCCCACTCATTATTACATGAGAGTGTCATTGGCGGAGACTTGGGTTGATGCAAGGCGCTTGCCTGTCACGGGTAGAACCTCTGAAGATGCTGGATGTTCCAGGCATTCTGGATGGGGACCCCGTCCTGTGTCTCCAGGCGTGCGACGCCAGGCCTGGAGACGTGGGCGATCCTAAACGGGGCCTCCCACATAGACGAGAGCTTCTGAAGCCCCTCCCTGGAGAGCACCCGCCTCAGGACGAGGTCACCCACCTCGAGGGTTCTGGAGAGGATGTTACGATAGTGATACCGTCACAACGCCTACTGGTACCTCGCAGCACGAAGTGAGGCTTGGCGGCGCCCTCCTCCCCGAGCACGAGATCCATCCCCTGTGAGGCGTCCTGGCGTGCCTCGTCAAACGCCAAGACCCGCGGGGAGCGATATTTGACCTTGTGTGGGTGGACCGCCTCAGCCCCATAGACGAGGAAGAACAGGGTCTCGTCGGTGGGCTTAGTCGCGGTGGTGCGGATGGACCACAACACGGACTGAAGCTCACCGAGCCAACCCCCTGCCGCGGGCCTCCAGTTTCTTCTTGAATCTCCTCGTCTTGAGGCCCCTTGGGATCTCTGCATTGGCATGTTCGCCTCGCCATTACTCCGTGGGTGTTCCATTGAAACGTAGCATATCTGCGTTCCAAGGTTAGCACAATATGTCCTGAAGAGATTACTTGTAAATTGAGAACCATTGTCAGTGATGATACAGTTGGGGATCCCGAAACGGCTCATGAGGCCCTTGATGAATTTGACAGCTAAACTAGTAGGGATGGTGCGCACGGGTTCCACCTCCGCCCACTTGGTGAACTTGTCGATGGCGACATAGAGGTAGCGGTAGCCCCCGGCACCCAGGATGTCTAGCCCCCAGACCATGAACGGCCACAAGAGTAGGATGGTCTGGAGGCCCTGAGCGGGCTGGTGGATTTGTTTGGCATGTAATTGGCAGGTCTCACAGGACCGCACCAGCTCGGTGGCGTCGTTGAGCGCCGTTGGCCAGTAGAACCCGCTACGGAACACCTTTCCCACGAGGGTGCGTGATGACGAATGGTAGCCGCAATCCCCGCCATGGATGTTAGCCAGTAATTCGCGCCCTTGCTCCTTGGATATGCATCGCAGTGAAACGTTGTTTGGGCGCCTTCGGTAAAGCTCACCGTCCTGCATGCAATAAGCGGTGCCTGATGGGCCACACGTTCCGCATCTTCCTCCTTCTCCGGCAGGGTACCATGGATCAGGTACACCTTGAACTCTTCGATCTAGCACCCCTCCTGAGGCTCGAGTGCCAAGAGTAGGCGGGCTCCTAAGGCCAGACCGTACGCCGGGGCGCCTGAGGAAGGGGCCAGGGGCGGCTTTTCCCGAAGCAGCGCAGGGTCTGCAGCGGGTGGGGTTGCTGATGGTTTGAAGAGCCTTTCCTCGAAGACGCCAGGCTCGTGGGGCTCGCATCGGGACGCTCTCTTGGCTATGTCATCCGCCTCCTTGTCCGTGCCATGTAGAACGTGCTACAATTCCAAGCCCAAGAAGCGTTTCTCAATTTTACGTACCTGTTCCAGGTATGCCTCCATGTGCTCGTCCCTAGGCTTGTATTCCTTGTTGGAGAAGTTGACAAGGAGCTGAGAGTCACCCTTGATGGTAAGGCGCTTGACCCCAAGGGCTGTCGCGGCCCTAAGGCCTGCGATCAGGCCCTCATATTCTGTGATGTTGTTGGAGACCTTATCGCCATGCTGAAAGCAGAGCTGCATGGCGTATCATAGCTTGTCCTGGGTTGGTGAGACGAGTATAGATCCAGCTCCCACGCCCTTCCGCGCAAATGTGCCGTCGAAGTACATGACCCAACCATCGGGCGCCTCGTCTCCGGGTGCGAGGGACCGGTCCTCGCCCATCCCTCGATCAGGCGCATCCGTCCACTCCGCCATGAAGTCAGTGAGGGTCGTGCCCTTGATGACCCTGGTGGTGCTAAACTCCAGCTGGAATGCTTGCAACTCGATGTTCCACTCAGCAACCCTCCCTGCTGCATTGGGGCTCCACAACACCTTCCCCAGGGGGTACACGAAGACAACCTTGATGGGATGGCCTTGGAAGTAGTGGTGCAACTTCCTGGAGGCAACGAGGAGCGTGAGCAGGAGCTTTTGCAGCATGGGGTAGCGCGCGTGCTTCATGTAGTACCGTGCTGACGAAGTACACGGGGTGCTCGACGAGGGAAGAGGCATCGGCGGCATCCCGCTACATTTGGGATGAGGAAGCCTCAGGAGCCTTGCCGTCTGATGGAACAGCTGAGGCCTTAGGGGCACCATTCTGAGGCGGTGATAGCGCAGATGTACATGGGGTGCTACACCGCGCACCCGCACCTGTGCGCTCCTCCCAGACCGCTACGAGCACCGCGCTAGCCAAGTGGGGCGTGGCGGCCAGGTAGAGCACCAAGGGCTCAAAAGGGCGAGGCGCCACAAAAGAGGAAACTGCTTCCTCTGCGCCCACTGGTGCCCACCTAATCTTGGTCGTCATGGATTGCGTAATGGTAACCTCATGAGGTTCGTACCTGCATAGAAATCCCCGCTCCTCAGGAGCCAACCTAGGTAGGCCGCCCCCTCAGGAGGTCTTGGTGTCGTCCGCCTCGCCAGGCTTGGCCCCTCGCGAGGGTCTTGTTCTGATGGTCTTGTAGATGGGCCGTACCAGGCCGTTGATAGAGCCACACCGTGTGCCGCAGGTAGGCAAGTCTGGGTACCTTGGTTCCCAGAATGCCGACAGTTATCATGCATGTTCTTATGGTTATGCATGAACCTACATATTGTCTTGGCCATTTTGACTATCACACAAACCTCAGGAAATTTATCTATATCTTTTAACATAAGATTGGCACTGTATGCAACATAGTTGCCAAACAATATGAGAGTATTATGGTTCTCAAGGGTTTTGCAAGCCTTCTTACTATTCGACCCATTATAAGTTACAATTTGAAATATATGCTCATGGTCTATCTCTTCTACAACCTTTGCAATCTCTATGTGGATAAAGTTTACCAAATTATGTAAAATGCTTATTCCTAATAAGAACATAAGCAAGTATTCCTGGTTATACCATATTCAAATTTCTCAGGATGATCTCTGGTTATTCCTAGGAGATTTTAACTTTATCAGATCTATGGATAATAGAAATATGCCAGGAGGTGACACTAATGATATGTTCATCTTTAATGAAATTATTGGCCACTTGGGTCTAATTGAACTGCCTTTAAAAGGAAGGTCCTACACCTGGTCAAATATGCAGGAAACATCACTTCTGGAATAGCTTGATTGGTTTTTTTACAACACCAACATGGATTGGGGAGTACCCTAATACAATGGTGTATCCATTAGCTAAGACTAGCTCTGATCATGTGCCATGTGTGGTCTCTATCTCCACTTCCATACCCAAAGCAAAGATTTTTTGTTTTGAAAATTACTAGGTGGACATGCCTGGGTTCATGGAGTGTGTTGAGATTTCTTGGTCTGCCCCCACAAGAAAGACTAATTCTACTACCATCCTCACTGAAAGATTTAAAGGCTAAGGACTGAGCTTAGGAAATGGCAGACAGGTCTATCTAGGTTGAAGTTGTTGATGAATGCTTGTAATGCAGTCATTCTTGCCTTAGATAATTTGGAAGACAAGAGGCCCCTATCTAGGCCAGAATTCAACTTCAGAAAAATTGTCAAATTGCATCTTGAAGAGCTTCTCCATCTTCAGTACATTTATTGGAAACAAAGATGCACCATCAGATGGATAAAAGTAGGGGAATAAAATTCCAAGTTCTTTCAAGCCATGGCAACTGAGAGATTTAGAGGGAATACTATCTCTAGTTTAATTAATGCTGATGGTTTGTCCTTGTCCCCCCACAATGATATGGCTGGACTCCTTTGGTCTTCTTATAAAGATAGAATGGGAGTTTCATGTGGGATTGACATGTTGTTTGATCTAGAGAATCTGATCCAACCTATCCCTGGCCTTGAGAGTTTGTCAGAGCCTTTCTCAAACGAGAAGATAAATGAGGTATGGAAGCATCTACCTCTTGATAGAGCACCAGGACGAGATGGGTTTACTGGTTTGTTTGTTAAAAAAGTGTTGGCACATAATTAAGGAAGATTTCCTCAAGTTAATTACTAATTTCTATGAAGGAAGAATTTCTCTGCAGAGTATAAATGGGTCCCTAGTGACCCTCATTCGAAAAATCATGTCTCTTGAAGGGCCAAATGATTATAGGCTATTTTCCCTCACAAATACGTGCCTCAAATTCCTCACTAAACTCCTGGCAAATAGATTGCAGAAAGTTATCTTCACCTGCATCCATAAAAACCAGTATGGTTTTCTAAAATCAAGGTCTATCCAGGATTGCATTGCATGGAGTTTGGAATACATTCATCAGTGTCATCATTCTAAGAGACAATTCTCATCCTTAAGCTTGTTTTTGCTAAAGCTTTTGACGCTGTTGAGCATGATCTGATTTTTGCTTATGTTGAAGTATAAGGGCTTTGATGCAAAATGGATTGGTTGGATTAAAGGCTCCTTTCTTCTGGATCTTATTCCATCCTCCTCAATGGTGTACCTGGTAAACAGTTTAATTGCAAAAGAGGTGTAAGGCAAGGTGATCCTCTGTCACCTCTCCTCTTTGTTATTGTTGTTGATCTCTTGCAATATGTGGTTAACCAAATGCTCCAGCAAGGTTTAATTTCACTCCCAATACCTTCTAATGATCCAGATTTACCAATAGTCCAATATGCAGATGATAATTTGTTGATTGTTCAAGCTGATGAGGCCCAACTACTAGCTCTCAAGAATATGTTGATTGCCTTCTCTAAATCAACAGGTTAAAAGTTAACTTCCATAAATCTTACATTTTGCCCATCAATGTTACACAAGAGGAAGCAATCAGATTAGCTGCAATTTTTGGCTGCCAGGTTGGATCCCTTCCTTTCACCTATCTGGGTTCGCCTATGGGTACCACAAAACCTAGAGTACAAGACCTGGTGCCTGTTGTGGACAGAGTTGAAAGGAGGCTCTCTGCTAGTTCCTCCTTGCTTTCTCAAGGTGCCAGACTGCAACTCTTGCAGTCAGTCCTCTTCTCTATGCCCATTTATTTCCTTTGTAGTCTGAGTTTACCAGCTACTATTATTAAGCAACTGGAAGGAATAATGAGGCAATGCTTATGGAGAGGAAATTCTGATACCCCAAAGCAGTCTTTAGCAGCCTGGCCAATGGTTTGTAAGCCTAAAAATAAAGGGGGCATGGGGATCATTAATCTTGCCGTTCAGAATAAGGCCTTGCTCACTAAGTATTTACATAAGTTTTACAACAGAGCAGATATACCTTGGGTCTCCTTGATTTGGGACACTTACTACAATAGAGTGGTTCCCCATGCAACTGTCTAGTGTGGCTCTTCATGGTGGAAAGACACCATGAAGCTAAATGAGATTTATAGATCAAACTCCATTATTACAATCAATGATGGAAACATCTCTCTATTTTGGTATGATGCTTGGAGCTTGGGTGGAAGCCATCTGCCCATCAAGGAGAGATTTCCCAGTCTCTTTTCCTTTACACTGGATGACAAGATATCTGTTAGAGACTTTATTGAATATTTTGATATTGATACTTATTTTCAATTGCCCCTATCCCATGAAGCAATGGATGAGCTTGTATCCCTTAACTCTGCCTTAGCTGGATTACAAAGATGTCCCCAGGAACCTGATTCCTGGTCTTGGATACCTGGTAAAGGACCTTACTCTGCTAAGAGTTACTATACTCCGGCCCATGCACACCTGCCAGGTGACGATCCTTGCAAATGGATTTGGAAAAACAAGTGCATAATGGAAATCAAGGTTTTTGCATGGTTAATGTTGAATGATAGGCTAGACACTATAGATATGCTCCTAAGAAGGCACTGGAGATCTGAGGAGGATGACAATTTATGCCCTATGTGTGTGGCTCAATTGCATGAAGACAGAGATCATCTTTTCTTCAAGTGCACTTTCAGCAACAGAGTTTGGAATTATCTGCAGATTACATGGTATGCAGGGCTATCTCCTAGAGAATGTACTCTGGTTGCAAAGAGGAGTTTTCAGCACCCCTTCTTCTTTGAGGTAGTTTAGATTGCTGCTTGGAGCATCTAGACCATGAGGAATGATAGAATCTTCAGACATATAAGGCCAACCTTTGGGGGCTGGAAGGCTAAATTCATTCATGACATCACCCTGCACTCCATAGGATGAAGGCTTCGATCAAGCCTCTGCTTCTCCAGTGGATTAATGCACTGCCATGAGCTTTGTTGCAAGGTCTTATATTGTACATTTGTATATATGCTGCTGTACTTTCATAGGTAGGTCTGCTAAACTCCTTGATAGATTCTATTCAGTTTTATCTTTTCTTGTAAGACTTGGGGCTTTATTCTAATAAAAGGCCGTGGGGCTTTTTCCTCATAGTGTTCAGTAAAAAAAACATAAGCAAGTATTGTAAGAACATATGTAAAATGCATATACCTAATTAGAACAAAGCAAGTATTATAAGAACATAAGACAATTGTAGAACAGATCCAAATATTTCAAGAAGCAAGAATTATAAGAGTACAAGATATTAAAATGTGAAGAAGAGGAGGAAGAAGTAACCTGTTATGAGTTTGGCTAGATGTGTCAATGGTTTTGAGAAACAACATTCGTATATTACAATGCACCATGAAGTTTATGATGCTCGTTCATGTAGGTCCAGTCGAAGAGTTGCACGTAAGAGTCACACCAAAGTTCTTCCAACCTTGTTTGAAATATTGAAGAAACAAAGTAGCTTCATTATAGTTGGCCTCAAAATATTTCCCATCAATCTCCTTTGTAGTTGGTATAGGAGTAGCTCCTAATTATTGAGTGATCTTGCATCTAAAAAATACAGGAAATCAACTTTAAGTCTAGTAATTTCATTGGCTTGAAAAACTTTTACCAAGCTAGTCCAAGTACATCTCTCATATTTGGATCCAAAATAGTATTGATCTTGGGATACGTAGATACTTTTTTCTGGACAATTCTTTGTCAAAATAGGTGGTGATACTCTTTTTACCAATAGAAATCCGCCCGTCACCACACCCCACTCCCAATCCTACTTTCTACTTTGCGAGAGACATTCGGGTCATGCAATGCATTTCTAATTGACATATGTATTTCTTCTTCATCCTCATCTGTTATGTTAACCAACCCTCCTCTTTGATACAACCCTTTCATGATATTTCTTTTCATTCTCAATTTACGATTTTGTTCATATATTTTCTTCCTCTTCAATTCATTACCGTACTCCATTATTGTATCTCTCACATTTCTTGGCACATTAGGGCACACCCTCACATTACCTAAAATAGCACCAAGGTACTTAGCTGTAGTACATCCAATCAAATCCCTCACAGTACGGTCGTTCCTGGTTCCAAGGATCATACGTGTTATTGTCTTTAAGTCCTGCATTGCTAATTTACAAACAACATCATTTTAATTGAACCAAGCAAATGAAGATCTTCCATTTTCATCTTGTGAATAAGCAAGCATATTAATACCTTTCCAAGATCTTTGGAATCTACTTGCATTTGCATCTTGCTTGCCATTGCCACTCCGAGTTACAGTTCCATGACCTGAAAAGCATATGACAAAAGAACAACAGTCAGTTATGAAGAGTGAGTAAATAAGAAATCAACCCTTTGTTGCTTACAAGGGTGTCCTCATATGAATGATAAACAAAAGGAGAATAGCAACTCTGAAACAATAATATAATTCACTACTTTCAAAGATACTTTGAAGCTTAATTCTTGAACCATGCTACTTCTTGAGCTTGCGTTGATTTTTCCCTTGAAGAGGAAAGGGTGATGGAGCGAAGTAGAGATAAGTATTTCCCTCAGTTAAGAACCAAGGTATCAATACAGTAGGAGGCACAAGCAAGTCCCCAATACATGCACCTACACAAACTAACAAACCCTTGCACATGACGTGGAAAAGGGGTTGTCAATCCCTTCACGGTCACAAACAAGAGTGAGATCTAATAGAGATAGGTATAAAAGATAAATAAAAGAGCAAACTAAATTAAATATAAATAAATTGTAGCAAGGTATTTTTGGGGGTTTTGGTTATAGATCTGAAAATATATGATGGAGAATAGACTCGGGGGCATAGGTTTTACTAGAGAGGCTTCTCATTTAAAGAATGCATACAGTGGGTAAACAAATTACTGTTGAGCAATTGATAGAAAAGCACAAAGTTATGATGCTAATGCAATAATCATGAATATAGGCACCACGTCCGTGACAAGTAGACCGAAATGATTCCGCATCAACTACTATTACTCCACACAGCGACCTACTTCTGCCTGCATCTAGAGTATTAAGTTCATAAGAACAGAGTAACGCTTTAAGCAAGATGACATGATGTAGGGGGGTAAACTCAAGCAATATGATATAAACCCCATATTTTTATCCTTAATGGCAACAATACAATACATGCCTCGCTGCCTGTTTTATCACTGGGAGAGGACGCCGCAAGATTGAACCCATCACAAAGCACTTCTCACATTGCAAGAAAAACCAATCTAGTTGGCCAAACCAAATCGATAGATCAAAGAGAATTACTAAGCTATCTCAATCATGCATAAAAGAGTTCAGAAAAGACTCAAATAATATTCATACATAAACTGATCATAAATCCACAATTCATCAGATCTCAACAGACGCACCGCAAAAGAAGATTACATTGAATAGATCTCCAAGAACATCAAGGAGAACATTGTATTGAAGATCAAAGAGAGAGAAGCCATCTAGCTACTAGCTATGGAACTATAGGTCTATGGTAAACTACTCACGCATCGTTGGAAGGGCAGCAAGGTTGATGTAGAGGCCCTCCGTGATTGAATCCCCCTCCAGTGGAGTGCCGGCAAAGGCCCCAAGATGGTATCTCATGGGAATAGACGCTTGCGGCGGTGGAAAAGTATTTTTGGTGTGCCCTCTGGTATAAGGGGAATATTTGGGTATTTATGGAGCAAGAATTAGGGCTGGAGGGTCTACGAGGGGCCCACAAGCCTGGGGGCACCCCCTGGGCATGCCCCCATGACTTGTGGCTGCGTCGTAGGTCCTCTGGCCTCCTCTCCAAGTCTCGTGGGTTTCTTATGGTCCAAGAGAAGTCACCATAAAGTTTCATTCCGTTTGGACTCCATTTGATATACCTTTTCTATAGAAGTCAAAAACAAGGAAAACACAGAAACTGGCACTGGGCTCTAGGTTAATAAGTTAGTACCAAAAATAATATAAAAGAGCATATTAATGCATATAAAGCATCCGAAACAGATAATATAATACTCCCTTCGTTCTTTTATGCTTTGACATGAGAGCGATGCTTTCTTGTTTAGATTTCTACTTGTGCTTCTTCTTCGATCAAGGGATAGGTTTTGGGTCGGGAGCCTGGGATTAGTAGCGTGGATGTCATTCTTCTTTTTCGTTTGGTTTCATTTGTCGTTGGATCCTGCTCTTCTGTATGATGATTGCTATGTCTTGATGCATTGATGTATTCTTGTTGTAGCTTGTGGCGAGTGTAAGACCTCATCTAGTATTCTCATCTATTCAGTACATGGTATGTTGTACTGATATCCACCTTGCCATGCGCTCAAAATGCGGTTGTGCCCCAATCATGAATTCATCACGTGATTGGGATGGAATCGCATCTTGGGCGCTACACTTGTGTGATCCTCTTTGACCACCACGAGCACGGCGCTAGCCAAGTGGGGTGTGGCGGCCAGGTAGAGCACCAAGGGCTCAAGACGGCGAGGCGCCACCATCACTAGTGGGCTCATGAGGTACATCTTGAGGTCTTGAAAAGCCGCCTCGGCCTCCGGAGTCCACTCGAAGGGCCCCTTCCTCTTCATCAACTTGAAGAACAGGAGGGCGCGCTCGCCAAGCTTGGAGATGAAGCGCCTCAGAGAGGTCACACTGCCCATAAGCTTCTGCATCTCCTTGAGCGTCTACGGCGGGCTCATCTTTTCTATTGCCTTGATCTTCTCAGGATTGGCTTCGATCCCTTTGTGAGACACCAGGAAGCCCAACAACTTGCCGAACGGAACACTGAACATGCATTTCTTCGGGTTTAGCCTCATGTTCACCTTACGCAGGTTGGTGAACGTTTCCTCCAGGTCTTCAACAAGGGTCCTCGCCTCCCGCGATTTGACCACTATGTCGTCGACATATGCCTCGACGTTCCTCCCGAGCTGCTGACCTACAACGATGTGCATCAATCGCTGGAAGGTTGCGCCAGCGTTTCGTAGTGTGAAGGGCATGCAAGTGTAGCAGTACACCCCACATGGAGAGAGGAAGGCCATCTTCTGGACATCCTGCACCGCCATCTTGATCTGATGGTATCCTGAGAAGGCATCCAAGTAGCACATCAGGTCGCACTTGGCAGTGGAATCAACAATCTGATCGATGCGCGGAAGGGGGAAAGGGTCCTGAGGGCAAGCTTTATTGAGACTCGTGAAGTCGATGCACATGCGCTCCTTTCCGCCCTTCTTGGGGACAATGACTGGGCTGGCCAGCCAATCCGGGTGTCTGGCCTTTCGGATGATGACGGCTTCCTGCAGCTTGCGTACCTCCTAGATGATGAACGGCTGCTTCTCCTGAGCCTACCATCAGGCCTTCTACTTTACCGGGCGCGCGCTAGGGCACACCATCAAGTGGTGTTTGATGACATCCCACGGAACACCGATCAGATATGTTGCCTCCCATGTGAACACATCCCTACTCATGCGGAGGAAACTAACTAGCGCCTCTTCTTGCTCTGAGGGGAGGCCAGTGCCTATGACGAGGTGGGGCCTGATCCTCCATCATCGACAGGCACCTGCTTCGTCACGGCTCGGTCTTGGGAGAATAGTTGCTTCTTCTTCACGGGTGCGGCCTCTGGGATCTCTGGAGCGCCCGCAGCGTCTAGCCACGTGGTTGCTGTGGCCTTGGAATCGAGCTTGAGGGCCAGGAGTGCGCCCTTGGTGTCCCCCACCATGGTGATGATGCCACTGCTCCCCGGTATCTTGACGACGTTGTAGCCGGGGTGCGTCGCCGCCATGAACTTGGCAAGAGCTGAATAACCAAGGATGGCATTGTATGTTAGGCTGATGCGGGTGATGTTGAAGTCGATGAGCTCGGTGCGGTAGTTGTAGCACGTGCCGAGGACATTGAGGCCAGCGCCGTCATTGATGAGGGTCCTGGTAACCACGATGTTGCTTAAGGTGGGCGTACACAACATGGGCAGCGCCCTGGCACCGCTCGTGGTCTTGGGGTGATCTCTAGATCGAAGGTGATGTCGGAGGAGCTCCCTGACGCAGGCGAGCGGCCCGCACCTGTCGAAAGAGCTGCTTGACCCGCCAAGAATGTCCGCAACAGTGTGGGGTGCTGGTGCTGCAAAGTGCATGATGAATAGGTCACGCAGCTCCTCCGAGGAGGCTACCGAAGACTCCGGCAGTTTGAGCATCTAGGAGCGCGTCACACCCGTCAGAGCCATAGGGAGCCAGTTCGCCATGACCTTGTCGTCGGCGCCCGTCTCCCGGATGGCCTGCGTGTATAGCCGAAGGAACTCCTCAAGGTCTGCCGGGCCATCATACTGTGGGGGCAGTGCCGGCCTGAATTTCTCCGGCTACTGCACCCGTCTCAGGCTGGGGGTAAATGCCCGGGGGCCTGCAGCGCCTCCGTAGGCACTCGACGGCCCGACAGGTAGGGCAGTGTCTGCCATGGGAACCACGAGGTGTAGGCAGAGCAAGATGATGAAGAGGCAAGACTCTGACACGTCCCCTACCTGGCACGCCAAATGTCGGATTCAGGGCTCCGCAGACCCAATAAGGTTCAAACTCAGGGGCGTGTGCAAAGAACTGAACCTCTCAAGCCTGCCTACTCATCACCCCACGACCTAGCCTTGCCGGATTCACGTGAAGGTGATGAAGAAGATGAACATGGCGGTTTACCCAGGTTCGGGCCACCTTGCGGTGTAAAACCCTACTCCTGCTTTGTGGTGGATTGGCCTCGCAAGGGGCTGAGGATGAGCTAGTACAAGGGATGAAGAACCTCACGAGGTTCGGGGTTGATGAGGGTGGAATGGATCCGATCCCATTCTATGGTGGTGGCTAACCTATACTTATAGTGGCCTCGGACCTCTTCCCAAATCGTAGGCGGGAAGGGATCCCAAAGTGGCCAATTTGAAAGGGGACAACTAGTACATCTTATCCTGATGAAAGGTGGTCTTCGCCTGCAAAGCTTCTGGCCGTGAGGCAGCGGTGGGCTCAACGATGACATCCATCCTGTCATCCTGGCGGTCTTGGTCTTGTAGCACGGGAATGGAAACCTTTGCTAGATTCCTCGGGAACCCACGCCTGCGCTTGCCTCCTTGGCACCAAAGAGGAAACTGCTTTCTCTGCGCCCGCTGGCGCCCGCCTGGTCTTGGTCGTCATGGCTTGCGTGATGGTAACCTCATGAGGTTCGGTACCTACATAGAAATCTCTGCTCCTCACAAGGCAACCTGGGGAGGCGACCCCCTCAGGAGGTCTTGGTGTCGTCTGCCTCGCGAGGCTTGGCCCCTCGTGAGGGTCTTCTCCTGATGATCTTGTAGATGGGCCGTACCAGGCCGATGATGGTGCCACGCCGTGGGCCGCAGGTAGGCAAGTCTGGGTAACCTGGTTCCTAGAATGCCGACAGTTATCATGCATGTTCTTGTGGTTATGCATGAACCTACATATTGTCTTGGCCATTTTCACTATCACACAAACCTCAAGAAATTTATCTATATCTTTTAATATAAGATTGACACTGTATGCAACAAATAGTTGCCAAACAATATGAGAGTATTGTGGTTCTCAAGGGTTTTGCAAGCTTTCTTAATATTTGACCCATTATAAGTTACAATTTGAAATATATGCTCATGGTTTTTATCTTCTACAACCTTTGCAATCTCTATGTGGATAAAGTTTACCAAATTATGTAAAATGCTTATTCCTAATAAGAACATAAGCAAGTATTGTAAGAACATATGTAAAATGCATATACCTAATAAGAACAAAGCATGTATTAAGAACATAAGACAATTATAGAACAGATCCAAGTATTTCAAGAAGCAAGAATTATAAGAGTACAAGATAGTAAAATGTGAAGAAGAGGAGGAAGAAGTAACCTGTTATGAGTTTGGCTAGATGTGTCAATAGTTTTGAGAAACAACATTCTTATATTACAATGCACCATGAAGTTTATGATGCTCGTTCATGTAGGTCCAGTCCAAGAGTTGCACATAAGAGTCACACCAAAGTTGTTCAAACCTTGTTTGAAATTTTGAAGAAACAAAGTAGCTTCATTATAGTTGGCCTCAAAATATTTCCCATAAATATCCTTTGTAGTTGGTATAGGAGTAGTTCCTAATTATTGAGTGATCTTGCATCAAAAAAATACAGGAAATCAACTTTAAGTCTAGTGGTTTCATTGGCTTGAAAAACTTTTACCAAGCTAGGCCAAGTACATCTCTCATATTTGGATCCAAAATAGTATTGATCTTGGGATACATAGATACTTTGTTTCTGGATAATTCTTTGTCAAAATAGGTTGTGATACTCTTTTAACGAACATAAATCTGCCCTTCACCCACACCCCAATGCCAATCCTACTTTCTACTTTGCGAGAGACATTCGGGTCATGTAATGCATTTCTAATTGACATCTATTCTTCATCATCATCTGTTATGTTAACCAACCCTCCTCTTTGATACAACCCTTCCATGATATTTCTTTTCATTCTCGGTTTACGATTTTGTTCGTATCTTTTCTTCCTCTTTGATTTATCGTAGTCCATTATTGTATCTCTCACATTTCTTGGCACATTAGGGCACACCCTCACATTACCTAAAATAGCACCAAGGTGCTCAGTGGCACGGGTTGCACCCCCACCTTTGTTCTTTCGGCTGTAATACATACAATCAAATCCCTCATAATACGGCCGTGCCTGGTTCCAAGGATCATACGTGTTATTGTCTTTAAGTCCTGCATTGCTAATTTACAAACAACGTCATTTTAATTGAACCAAGCAAATGAAGATCTTCCATTTTCATCTTGTGAACAAGCAAGCATATTAATACCTTTCCAAGATCTTTGGAATCTACTTGTATTTGCATCGTGGTTTCCATTGCCACTCCGAGTTACAGTTCCATGACCTAAAAAGCATATGACAAAAGAACCATAGTTAGTTATGAAGAGTGAGTAAATGAGAAATCAACCCTTTGTTGCTTACAAGGGTATCCTCGTATGAATGATAAACAAAAGGAGAATAGTAATATAATTCACTACTTTCAAAGATACTTTGAAGCTTAATTCTTGAACCATGCTACTTCTTGAGCTTGCGTTGATTTTTCCCTTGACGAGGAAAGGGTGATGGAGCGAAGTAGAGATAAGTATTTCCCTCAGTTAAGAACCAAGGTATCAATCCAGTAGGAGGCACAAGCAAGTCCCCAATATATGCACCTGCAGAAACTAACAAACACTTGCACACGACGTGGAAAAGGGGTTGTCAATCCCTTCACGGTCACAAACAAGAGTGAGATCTAATAGAGATAGGTATAAAAGATAAATAAAAGAGCAAACTAAATTAAATATAAATAAATTGCAGCAAGGTATTTTTGGGTTTTTTTTGTTATAGATCTGAAAATATATGATGGAAAATAGACCCGGGGGCATAGGTTTCACTAGAGAGGCTTCTCATTTAAAGAAAGCATACGGTGGGTAAACAAATTACTATTGAGCAATTGATAGAAAAGCGCAAAGTTATGACGCTAAGGCAATGAACATGAATAAGTAGACCGAAATGATTCAGCATAACTACTATTACTCCACACATCGGCCGACTCCTGCCTGCATCTAGAGTATTAAGTTCATAAGAACAGAGTAACGCTTTAAGCAAGATATGACATGATGTAGAGTGATAAACTCAAGCAATATGATATAAACCCCATCTTTTTACCCTTAATGGCAACAATACAATACATGCCTCTGTAAGTGCATCTAGTGCCCCTTAGTGATTTTGGTGTATTGAAGACTTACAGGTTAAGGGACTAATGCGTTTGTGAGTGTACATAGGTCTATAAGTCTATGAGGAGCTTGATATTTACAGAGAAAGTCGACCCCTAAAAATGAATGTCTTCGACTGAAGACTTTGGCTTTCTGAAGACTTTGAAAGTGAAGAGATTGGTGTGACCATGAAGACTTAATATTCATGTAAAGAATATGAAGCATGAAGACTTTTGTTTTCGTAGTTCCATTTTCTCTTTCTTGAGTCATAGGAAACACCGCACTGTTAAAGGGGGTCGAGGAAAAGCTAAGGAAAAGTTTCCAAGTGATGCTCATCTCAAAATCCTACACCTACCAATCCTTTCGAGTGAAGCCATTGGAAATCTCATGCAGTTCAGTCAATTTTTTCAGTGACAGAGACGAAGTTCTTCTGGTCTCTGATGAATTTGTTCTGATTGAGGAGTTAGGAATTCGCCAGTGCGGATTGCCTACAAGTGAGGAACATGCTAGCCCTGAGGAATTTGATAGATCAAATATCCGACCGTTGATGTGCTATGTGCCAGCTCTCCCAAAATATCTACCCACCTAACGGTCATATCATTGAAGGGCATTTATGTCTTATCATGTCGGGATGCTCCCTAGGCTATAAATAGCCGCCCCGTACAACCACTAGCTGGTTGGCTGCTCCGGGAGAAACTGACACTTGTCATTGAGAGCATCCCATCCTCCGAGGACTTTGAGAGAAAATCATCAAGTGAGGAAAAACCCAAACCCAAAGTGATTGAGCATCACTGAAGAGATTGTTCCTGTGTGGATCCGACGCTTGTTACCTTTGAAGACTGTGCATCTTCCAGACGGTTAGGCGTCATGGTCTAGAGTATCCAAGAGGAAATTGTGGATTGTCGAGTTATCGAGTTTGTGAAGGTTTGGAAGTCACCTGAAGACTTACCACGAGTGATTGGGCGAGGTCTGTGTGATCCTAGCTCAAGGAGAACTATGTGTCCGGGACTGTGTGTCCTCAGGTTTAAATACCTAGCCGCTCCAACCAGACGTACAACTGTCAGAATAGTTGGAACTGGTCTACCAAATCTTTGTCTTCACCGAGCTAACTGGTTCTATTTCTTCAACCCTTCCATTTCCTCATTCTGTGTTGTGGACTTGATCGTTACTTTTTGAAGACTTTGATTGAAGACTTTCTCAATTTCCTCAGTTCAATTTCTTCAGTCAGTTTGTCTTGAACCTGCTTATCTTGTGTTTACGCTTTCTGTACTCTGTGCTTGTTTTCATTTCATCATGATGACTGTGTTTCTGTTCTGTTATGCTTGCATCTGAGTACTTATTCCGTTGCTAGTAGTTCTTTGCTTAGGAATTTCCTCACCCTAAAATTCCTTAGTGAAGAATTCATAAAAATCACCTATTCACCCCCTCTAGTTGACTTAATGCACTTTCAATTAGTATCAGAGCAAGGTACTCCCTTGTTCTGTGTGATTTTGGTTTAACCGCCTGGAGTTTTAGTTATGTCGACCGCAGGAATGAAGACTGTGTCATGCCCCATCTTTGATGGTCATGATTATCCCAAGTGGAAGG
Source organism: Triticum timopheevii (assembly GCA_963921465.1). Lineage (NCBI taxonomy): Eukaryota > Viridiplantae > Streptophyta > Magnoliopsida > Poales > Poaceae > Triticum > Triticum timopheevii. Next base: position 144,459,219 of record OY997272.1, read on the forward strand.
CCATGATGAAGAAGCGCCTCATGGCGATGAAGAACAAGCTGTGGACCGTCATTGAGATTGGTCTTACCGATCTATGCAAGATGCCTGAGGCTGATGACATTCGCAAGTACACTCTTCTTAACCTCACGGCGAAGGACATCATCTACTCCTGTCTGTCTCAAAATCAGTTCAGGAACATTATGCATCTCAGCCATGCGAAGCTGATCTAGGACCGGCTCTCTGAGGTATATGAAGGCCATCGAACTCGTCACGATCCCTGTTTTGAGGATTTCAAGGAATCACTCAAGGCGATGACTTTCGATTCAGAATCATCATCTTCTGCACCATGCCTTATGGCAAAGGGTGCCAAGGTAACTGAATGCTACCTATCTGATTCTAGTGATGATGAGTCTGGTGATGAATTTGGACCCAGTTATACCAAACTTGCTTCCCTTGCCACTAAGCAACAAAGAGCTTTGGAAAAAGTCCAAAATATGCTTAATGAGAGCGATGATATGTTGGGTGAAGAAATGGATCACACCAAAACTTTGACTGAAAATCTTCAGAGACTTCAGTCCAAGTTTGATAACCTTTAGAGTCATCATAACACTCTCTTATCTGATCATGAGAAGCTTTCTTATGAATTTCTTCAAAGAAAGCAAGATCTTGAGAAGCTAAGGGTGAGTTATGAAGATCTTCAGAAGGAGCGAGATTCATTACTTGCTCAACAGATCAGCGCTTCTCAGGAAGAATTCATTCCACCATGTTTGAAGTGCATTGAACATGAATCTGCTAATTCTTCACCTGAATGTTCAAATGCTTCTATTGTTGCAAATTCTTCACCTGTCTTTGCTATCACTAATTCCTCATCTGAGGATGTTGCTAGTATCACTGACAATGCAGGGCTGAAGGAATTGTATATGACAAGCATGTACAAAAGCCTCAAAGGGCATCAGGCTCTGTGTGATGTGCTTAAAAAGAAGATCCTCAACAGAAACCCTAGGAAAGAGGGTATTGCCTTTGAGAGGAAACTCAATGCTAATGGAACATACTGGGAGCCTGAGCAGTATCCCAAAACCTCATGGGTTGCTGCAAAGGAACCTTCAGTAGATCCATCTACTTTATCTGGCTTTACATGTGAATCTTCTCATTCTTCTGATGAGTCATTTGACTCCAACTATAAGTTGTTCAAAAATCAGAATGGTGAAGTATTTGCTAGATATGTTGGCAGTAACTGCAAGAACGGTCCCCCTATGAAGAAAATCTTGGTTCCCAAAAGATGCCATGAAAGTATTCAGGTGAATGTCGTCATGACACCACCTGTGAAGAATAGGAACCCCAGATCAAATTCTTCATATGGACCAAAGTTTTCATATCAATCCAAGTCCTCATATGGACCACATTCTTCACGTGGATCAAATTCCTCAGATGGATCAAAGTCCTCATATGAACATCATCGTGCTAACATTTCTGTTTCGCAAGGAAGATCTAAGGGTTATGAATATGTGCATTATTATTCAAATCATTATGTTCATAAGTCCTCGAAGAATTTCTCTACTTATTCCTATGCTCACCCTAACTCCTTTTATGTGAAACAAAGTGGACTGGCTTCTATGCCGCCCTTCTCTTATGGAGCTCGCAGAATGATGAACTCTTTGCCACCCCTCCAGATGTGGGTGGTGAAGAAAAAGAACAAATCTCTTATGCAGGGTCAGGTCTCCAAACGAACCTAAACATCTGAAGAATTTGTTGGAGGCCTGAAAAGTTCTTGAAAGGATGCAAGCTAATCATGAAGAAATGAATTCTCATTTCTCACGTCCTCATACTGCTTTATCTGTTCTTTTGCTGGATGAAATTGATGTCATATTCTTCACTGATGAAGTATATGAGTTCGTAAGTTGCACTAATTCATCTACATGATGATCAACCCAAAGCCACTGAGTGGGTCCTCGATAGTGGATGTACAAATCACATGACTGGTGACAAGAGCTTATTGATGGACGCTCCCCTATCCCCATCGCATCTGAAGCATATCACCTACGCTGCAAAGGCAAAAGTAAGGTATTGGGTCTAGGTAAGGTTGCGATCTCAAAGGATCAACACATGGACAAAGTCATGCTTGTCGAGTCCTTAGGATTCAACCTCATGTCAGTCTCAATGCTTTGTGATCTTGATATGGTTGTTGAAAGATCGTGGATGTCGCCTAGAGGGGGGGGGGTGAATAGGCGTTCTAAAATAATTACGGTAGAGGCTTGAACAAATGCGGAATAAACCTAGTGGTTAATTTGTCAAGCACAAAACCTACAACAACTAGGCTCACTTATGTGCACCAACAACTTATGCTAAGCAAGATAAGCAACTATGTGATAGCAAGATATATGACAAAGAACAATATGGCTATCACAAAGTAAAGTGCATAAGTAAAGGGCTCGGGTAAGAGATAACCGAGGCACGCGGAGACGATGATGTATCCCGAAGTTCACACCCTTGCGGATGCTAATCTCCGTTTGGAGCGGTGTGGAGGCACAATGCTCCCCAAGAAGCCACTAGGGCCACCGTAATCTCCTCACGCCCTCGCACAATGCAAGATGCCGTGATTCCACTAAGGGACCCTTGAGGGCGGTCACCGAACCCGTACAAATGGCGACCCTTGGGGGCGGTCACCGAACCCGTACACTTTGGCAACCCTTGGGCGCGGTCACCAGTACCCGTCAAATTGCTCGGGGCGATCTCCACAACCTAATTGGAGACCCCGACGCTTGCCCGGAGCTTTACACCACAATGAATGAGCTCCGAACACCACCAACCGTCTAGGGTGCCCAAGCACCCAAGAGGAACAAGCTCAAGGGTACCAAGAACCCAAGAGTAATAAGCTTCTCAAACTTCACTTCCACGTATCACCGTGGAGAACTCAAACCGATGCACCAAATGCAATGGCAAGGGCACACGGAGTGCCCAAGTGCCCAAGTCCTTCTCTCCCAAATCCCACCAAAGTAACTAATGCTAGGGAGGAAAATGAGAGGAAGAACGAAGAAGAGAACACAAAGAACTCCAAGATCTAGATCCAAAGGGTTCCCCTCACAAAAAGGAGAAAGTGATTGGTGGGAATGTGGATCTAGATCTCCTCTCTCTTTTCCCTCAAAAACTAGCAAGAATCCATGGAGGGATTGAGAGTTAGCAAGCTCGAAGAAGGTCAACAATGGGGGAAGAACACGAGCTCAAAGGATAAGGTTCAATGGGGAAGAAGACCCCCTTTTATAGGAGGGGGAAAATCCAACCGTTACCCCACTGAACATCCCCGCACAGAGCGGTACTACCGCTAGGGAAGGGCGGTACTACCGCTCCGGGCGGTACTACTGCTCAACCCAGCGGTACTGCCGCGCTGCCAGGGCCCTGACCCCAGGGCGGTACTACCGCTAGGGAAGAGCGGTACTAACGCTTGGGGCGGTACTACCGCTCCTACTACCTCCCTTAGTGCCGCAAAACCCGACACGAAAAACTTCATTCGAGAATCGAGGCGGAAGTAGCCCAGACAAACAGCGGTACTACGGCCGAAAATCCCAAGCGGTACTACCGTTCGGAGAGTGGTACTACCGCTTGGAGCGGTACTACCGCTCTGAGAGCGGTACTACCGCTGGGGAGCTTCGGCGGTACTACCGCTGGGGCCAACCTTATGCCTCAACCACGAAAACAAAGAATACTCCAAGGAAACCAGAACTGCCATAACTTCTGCAAATGAGCTCCAAATTGAGCAAACTCAAGCTTGTTGGATAGGGGAGGTACGCTCCAAATAGTAAGAAGAGGTAGGGGAGGTATGCTTAGCAAACAAAGGAGTAAAACCTCCAACCGAGAAGAACCGGCATACCCTCCAACATCGAAAACATCATAGAAGATGCATGAGAACTCCGTTTTCGATGAACTCGAGCTTGTCATAAAAATGACCATAAGCTCCAAATTTCACAAGGAGAAGAACCAAACAAGAACCAAAAAGATGATGCAAGGATGCAATGGTTTGAGCTCTCAACGAACGATACGATCAAGCAACTGATCGAGAGCCCCCCTTGATAGTACGGCAATCGATCCTATAACCCGGTGTCCCACAACTACCGTGAGACCGGTAAAATAGAAAACCTATCAAGGGCAAACCTTTCCTTGCACATGATCCACTTGAGCTAGATGATGACGATCTTCTCCTCCTCAAGATGGACCACCTTTCTTGATTGCGTTGGCTCGATGAAGACTAGTAGATTGCTCCCCCATACTCCACTATGGGTGAGCCACTCTTTTGCACATCTTCACAAGTCCATTATCGCTACAATGGACGGCAAGCTTCAAGCATATGATCTCTTCGTGATGAGCCTACTTGAACTTTCACACCGCAACCTAACCCCACAAAGAACTCTTGCGAAGACCATGGGTTAGTACACAAAGCATAATTGACCATGCTTACCATACCATGGGATCGCTTGATCCCTCTCGGTACATCTTCTATGCTTTGTGTGTTGATCAACTTGATTCATTCTTTGACTTAGTCTTGATCAACCTTGAATCTTTCCAACTCTCTTCATTTGGATGATGTCTTGAAGGTAAACATGAATGATCACACAATCTTCTTCTTCAAGACATGCTTGCAATAAGCTCAACACTCACATGACCAATCTTTGGATAATTCCTTAATAGCACCTTGGTCAACTCATAAACTCCTTGAAACCAACACATGGACTTCAAGAAAAACCTATGGACAAAACCTTCAAATATAACTCAAGGCAACCATTAGTCCATAGAGATTGTCATTAATTACCAAAACCAAACATGGGGCACCGCATGTTCTTTCAGTTGTTATCTTTGGCAAGTATCGTTGTGTTGTGATCATGGAAGCTGACAATTCCAAAGTCTTCGAAGGCTTTAGGAGAGGAGATCTATATATTGTTGATTTCTCTATAGGACCACAATCGGCTATATGTCTACTTGCAAAAGCTTCAAAAGGTTGGCTATGGCAATGACGACTTGGTCATGCTGGCATGAGAAACTTGCACACGCTTGCGAAGAAGCATGTCATTGGCATTGAAAATGTCAAATTCCTCAAGGATCACCTGTGCGGAGCTTGTGAAGCTGGAAAGATGACCAAGGCCAAGCATCCCGCGAAGACTATCTTGACTACTACTCGTCCATTTGAATTGCTTCACATGGATCTCTTTGGTCCTAACCATTATTCTGCATTCACCAATGAAGCATCTTTATATGGCTTTATTATTGTTGATGACAATTCTCATTATACATGGGTGCATATCGTCACTTACAAATGTGAAGTGTAGGAAGTCTTCAAACGATTTTCCTCAAGGGATTCAACCAACTTTGGTGTGAAGATCAAGCACATCAGAAGTGACAATGGGACTGAGTTCAAGAATACTGGTCTTGATGACTATCTTGATGAACTTGGTATTACTCATGAGTTATCTGCTCCCTATACTCCTCAGCAGAATGGCATCGTGAAGCACAAGAACATGACTCTTGTTGAGATGGCTTGCACTATGCTTGATGAATACAAGACGCCTCATCACTTCTGGATTGAGGCAATTGATACCGTTTGCCACATCATCAACAGGGTATATCTTCACAAATTCTTCAAGAAGACCGCATATGAACTCCTCACTGACAAGAAACCCAATGTGAGTTATTTCAAAGTCTTCAGTGCTAAATGTTGGATTGGAGATCCTCATCACAATTCTAAATTTGTACCAAAAGCACATGAAGGTTTTATGCTTGGTTACGGAAAGGACTCGCACACTTACAAAGTCTTCAACAATGTTCACCACAAGGTTGTTGAAACTATAGATGTGCGGTTCGATGAAACTAATGGCTCGCAAAGAGAGCACCTACCTCCTGTGCTAGATGAAAAATCACCTGAGGAAACCATCAAGTTCAAGGATACTGAGGATGTCATTCCTACTGAAGAATTTGCTAAAGTAGTCATTCCAGATCGTGAAGATCATCATGCTGGTGCACCTGAAGAAAATGGCTCTGAAGAAAATGCTGAGGAAATTCCTCGTCGTCAACGAGCTCATCCTCGCATCACAAATGAAGTGCAGATTGAGAAAATCATCAGCGACATCGATGCACCAGGTCCTCTCGCACGCTCAAAAGCTTCACATTTGTCTAAATTTTGTGGGCACTTTTCTTTCGTCTCTATCATAGAGCCCACTAAGGTAGATTAAGCATTTCCGGATCCTGAGTGGATTCAAGCTATGCAAGAGGAATTATATCAGTTCGAGCTCAACAATGTGTGGGAGCTTGTCAAGCGACCAGGCCCTCGCAAGCACAATATCATCAGTATCAAATGGATCTACCGCGACAAGCAAGATGAAAATGGCCTTGTGGTGAGTAATAAGGCACGGCTTGTAGCTCAATGCTACACACAGGTTGAAGGAATTGAGATGAAACTTTTGCACTTGTTGCTGGACTTGAAGCTATTCACATATTGCTTGCTTATGCTAACCATCATAATATCATCTTATATCAAATGTATGTGAAAAGTGCATTCCTCAATGGTAAGCTTGAGGAAGAAGTATATGTTGCTCAACCCCTAGGTTTTGAAGATCCAAAGCATCCCGACAAAGTCTTCAGACTCAATAAGGCCCTCTATGGCCTCAAGCAGGCCCCTCAGGCGTGGTATGATACTTTGAAGGAATTCCTCATGAAGAAAGGCTTCAAACCCGGTTCACTTGACCCAAATCTTTTCACCAAAACCTATGATGATGAATTATTCGTGTGCCAAATATATGTTGATGATATCATCTTTGGCTGTACTGATCAAAGTTACAGTGATGAATTTGCCTATATGACGAGTGAAGAATATCAAATGTCTATGATGGGAGAATTGAAATTTTTCTTAGGTCTTCAAATACAACAACAGCACAACTACATCTTCATATCTCAGGAGAAATACCTCAAGGACGTATTGAGGAAATTCGGCATGCAAGATTGCAAAGGAGTCAAAATCCCTGTGCCCACAAATGGCCATCTATGCACTGATGAAAATGGTATTGACTTTGATCAAAAGGTATACCGCTCCATGATTGGATTTTTATTGTATTTATGTGCATCTAGGCCAGATATTATGCTTAGTGTTTGCATGTGTGCCCGATTTCAAGCTACATCGAAGGAATCACACCATAAGGCTGTGAAGCATATTCTTCGATATCTAGCTCACGCTTCAACACCTGGATTATGGTATCCCAAGGGCTCGGCTTTTGATCTCATTGGATATTCAGACTCTGACTATGCTGGTGATCATGTGGACCGCAAGTCAACATCAAGCACATGCCATTTCCTCGAACGATCTTTGGTCTGTTGGTCCTCGAAAAAACAGAACTGTGTACCACTTTCTACTACTGAAGCTGAGTACATTGCTGCTGGTTCATGCTGTGCTCAATTGCTATGGATGAAGCAAACCCTCAAGGACTACGACATCAATGTGAAGAATGTGCCTCTCTACTGTGACAATGACAGTGCCATCAAGATTGCTCATAACCCAGTTCGGCACTCGAAGACAAAGCACATTTAGATTCCTCATCATTTTCTTCGTGATCATGTGTTGAAGGGCGACATCTCTATCGATCATGTGAAGACTGAAGAACAGCTAGCCGATATCTTCACAAAGCCCTTGGATGAGAAGAGATTTAGCAAGTAGCGGTGTGAGCTAAATATCTTAGAATCTTTGAATGTTCCTTGAAAATGGTACACATCCTAACCCTTATGCAAAATTTATGACTAGATGTGCAACACACAAAGTAACATTTTTCTTCAATCAATGAAGACTAACCCTCTAAGTGTGAAGAAATTAACAAAGAATTTGATTCTCATAGCCCTACGACAATTGTACGTGGTGTCTGAAATCATCATCCTTATACGGTGGGTCATGCCACCAACAAAAGTTGAAAATCTTCAATTTGAGTTTTTCTTCAGTTTTGAAATTCCTCAGTTATTCAAATTCTTCAATTTTGCATTGTCTTCACTCTTTTCATCATTGTTCTTCATTGACTATATGTATATATTTGAGTTTTAGTCCTCTACAACATTCACTTATTGCTATTTCTTCAAGTTGCTTTTTTCTGCTAAGTGAATGTGATCGGACCCTTCCCCCTCTATGCTAAACTCAACACAGTCTGTTCACAAATTCTTCATGTGCGTTCTATTTGGAACCCATTCAAAATCTTCACTGTGTCCTTGTCAGCTGAAGAATTTGCGAACGAAACATTAAAAACTTTCTTATCTGAATTTTTGGCTTTTGCCGCTCAAACCGTTCCACATCCCACGATAAGATTTATCTATTCACCCACGATCTTACATGATCTCCACCTCTTAGTACGTGGGTGACACATGTCGGTAGGATGAGAAGGGTCAGGGGCACGTTCGTCTAATTTCCTCGGGTGAGCGGTTTTTTTTCACCTCGGCTATATATACCCCTCACCCTCCTCAGATTGCCTTTACCCCGCTCGACCTCACTTCCCTCGCTCGAGCTCTCAAGACCTAGTGTCGCCACTACTTTCATCATCGCTGGTGAGGAAGAGCTTCAGTGCCTCGACCTCGTCATTGTCGTACTCACGCCGGCCATGGATTTCTTCTCTCCACTGCGGCCGTAGCTGTCTTCCTCTGCCAAGTTAGGGCGTGGAAGATCTGGACTAACGAACTTCCAGTCTAACACTCCCAGTTCATCGTGTTCTTCATCAAGGATAATTAAAAGTTACTTTTACTGCCCTTGTTGATTCTGATGATTTCTACAAAATCTTGAAAAGGTGTTTATTCCTCAACTTCCACACTCTAAACACCTTACACAAGCATCTGTTCTTGATCTGTTTCTCTAAGCTATAGGCCTTGTTTGGTTCAGCTTTTACCGTCGAACATTTCTTTGATGATATCCAAACTAGGAGAATTACTCGCTCTAAAACTCATTTGGCTAACTTTTGTGACCATTATTGATTCATTTCTAGCATTGAACCTATGAAGGTTGAAGAAGCTCTTGATGATCCGGATTGGGTGAACACCATGCATGAAGAGCTACACAATTTCGAGACAAACCAAGTGTGGACAATGATAGAAAATTCGGACAATAACCAAAATGTCATTGGAACCAAGTGGGTATTTAATAAGCAAGATGAAGATGGAAAACTTGTATGCAGCAAGGCCCGTCTCATCACCTAAGGCTACACTCAAGTTGAAGGTATGGACTATGGTGATACATATGCCCCCGTTGCTAGACTTAAGTCCATACGTATCTTACTTGCTTATGCCAATCACCATGATATTACTCTATATCAAATGGACATTAAAAGTGCTTTTCTATATGGTGAAATTGAGGAGGAAGTTTATGTTAAACAACCTCCCGGCTTTGTTAATCCCAAGAAACCTGATCATGTTTACAAACTTCACAAAGCTCTTTATGGTCTTAAACAAGCTCCTAGAGCATGGTATAAATGCTTGACCAAGTTCCTCATTGAAAAAGGCTTTGACATTAGAAAATTTTGATTCTACACTTTTTACTAAAAGGGTTAATAGTGAATTATTTGTGTGCCAAATTTACGTGGATGATATCATATTTGGTTCGACTAACCCTCATTTTAGTGAAAAGTTTAGAAGGCTAATGTCGGAGAAGTTTGAGATGTCTATGATGAGTGAACTCAAGTTCTTGGTTTGCAAATCAAGCAAACTAAGGAGGGTACCTTTGTTTGCCAAACAAAGTATACCAAGGACTCATTCAAGAAGCTCTACATGCAAGAAAGCAAAGGTATGAAAACACCCATGCCTACTAGTGGACATCTTGACTTGACAAAGGATGGCAAACTAGTTGGCCAAAAGGTTTATCGCTCTATGATTGGTTCATTGTTATATCTATGTGCCTCCCGTCCCGATATTATGCTAAGTGTGTGCATGTGTGCACGATATCAAGCGCCCCCTAAGGAATGTCATCTTAAGGCTGTGAAAAGGATAGTGAGATACTTTTCATACACCAAACTATGTCATTTGGCATCCTAAGAGGTCTTCTTTTGATCTGATTGGCTACTCCGATTAGGACTATGCCGGTGACAAGGTTGATAGAAAGTCCACTTCGGGTACTTGTCAATTTCTTGGTAGATCACTTGTGTTTTGGTCCTCCAAGAAACAAAACTTGGTATCCTTGTCCATCGCCGAAACGGAATACATTGTCGCCGGTTCATGTTGTGCTCAATTACTTTGGATGACCCAAACTCTTAAAGATTATGGGATATATGTGAAACATGTTCCATTGCTTTGTGATAATGATAGTGCCATTAAGATTGCTCACAATCCCATGCAACATTCTTGAACTAAGCATATTGAAGTTCCTCATCATTTCATTCGAGATCACGTTGCTAAAGGAGACACCGATCTTAAGCATGTTCGTACCGATAAGCAATTGGCGGATATATTCACCAAACCACTTGATGGGAAAGTATTTTGCCGTTTGAGACATGAATTGAACATCATTGATGCCTCAAACTTGGATTAGAAACTCCATTTGGATACATGCAAGGCATGAACCTTTGACTAATCCTTGATATTTCTCTTATGATGATGATCATATGTCTTGGATCCGTACTTGTACCCTTGCATGTAATCTAACCCTTGTAGGTACTTGGATGAGCCCAAATCTATGAGATTGCAACCCACTCACATCTTGAGCAATCTCTACATCTCCAACTCTCTACAATATGGTGGTTGAAGACAAGGAAGCATGAATTCTCTCAACATATCCTTTGACAAATTCTATATATCAAATTACATTTGATATCAAGTTTCATGATTGTCATTTTGGATACACAAGTTCTCTTCCTTGCAAAACTAACCCATGTAGGTAGATGAACACAAACTACAAGCGGTGCTCCCAACTCTTGATGAACCACATCATCCTTGAGCATCCAACACAAGTTCAACTACAAGATCAAGATCATAACCACCACCCAAGGTATGTTATTGAAGGAAATATGCTCTAGAGGCAATAATAAATTTATTATTTATTTCCTCATATCATGATAAATGTTTATTATTCATGCTAGAATTGTATTAACCGGAAACATGATACATATGTGAATACATAGACAAACATAAAGTCACTAGTATGCCTCAACTTGACTAGCTCATTAATCAAAGATGATTATGTTTCCTAACCATAGACATGTGTTGTCATTTGATTAATGGGATCACTTCATTAGGAGAATGATGTGATTGACATGACCCATTCCGTTAGCCTAGCACTTGATCGTTTAGTATATTGCTATTGCTTTCTTCATGACTTATACAAAGTTCCTGCAACTATGAGATTGTGCAACTCCCGTTTACCGGAAGAACACTTTGTGTGCTACCAAACGTCACAATGTAACTGGGTGATTATAAAGGTGCTCTATAGGTGTTTCCGAAGGTACATGTTGGGTTGGCATAATTCGAGATTAGGTTTTGTCACTCCGATTATCGGAGAGGTATCTCTGGGCCCTCTCGGTAATAATCATCACCTAAGCCTTGCAAGCATTGTAACTAATGAGTTAGTTATAATATGATGTATTACAGAACGAGTAAAGAGACTTGCCGGTAACGAGATTGAGCTAGGTATTGGATACCGACGATCAAATCTCGGGCAAGTAACATACCGATGACAAAGGGAACAACGTATGTTGTTATGCAGTTTGACCGATAAAGATCTTCGTAGAATATGTAGGAACCAATATGGGCATCCAGGTCCCTCTATTGGTTATTGACAGAGAATGGTTCTAGGTCATGTCTACATAGTTCTCGAACCCGTAGGGTCCGCACGCTTAACGTTACGATGATAGTTTTATTATGAGTTTATAAGTTTTGATGTACCGAAGTTTGTTCGGAGTCCCGGATGTGATCACGGACATGACGATGAGTCTCGAAATGGTCGAGACATAAAGATTGATATATTGGAAGCCTATGTTTGGACATCGAAATGGTTCCGTGTGAAATCGGGATTTTACCGGAACACCGGGGGGTTACCGGAACCCTCCCGGGGGATAATGGGCCTTAGTGGGCCAAGAGGGAGAAGAGGAGGGCCGGCCAGGGCAGGCCACGCGCCCCCTCCCCCCCTAGTCCAAATAGGACAAGGAAGGGGGGGGGCGGCGCCCCCCTTTCCTCTTTCCCCTTCCCCCTTTCCTTCTCCACCAGGCAAGAGGGGGGAGTCCTACTCCCGGTGGGAGTAGGACTCCTCAAGGCGCACCCCTAGGGGGCCGGCCGCACCTCCCCCCTCCCTCCTTTATATACGGGGGCGGGGGGCACCCCATAGACACACAAGTTGATCTATGGATCGTTCCTTAGCCGTGTGCGGTGCCCCCCTCCACCATATTCCACCTCAGTCATATCATCGCGGAGTTTAGGCGAAGCCCTGCGCCGGTAGAACATCATCATCGTCACCACGCCGTCGTGCTGATGGAACTCATCTCCGGAGCTCGGCTGGATCGGAGGCCGGAGATCGTCATCAAGCTGAACGTGTGCTGAACTCGGAGGCTCCGTACGTTCGGTGCTTGGATCGGTCGGATCGTGAAGATGTACGACTACATCAACCGCGTTGTGCTAACGCTTCCGCTTACGGTCTACGAGGGTACGTGGACGAACACTCTCCCCTCTCGTTGCTATACCATCACCATGATCTTGCGTGTGCGTAGGAAATTTTTTCAAATTACTACATTCCCTGACAATGGCATCAGAGCCTAGGTTTTATGCGTTGATGTTATATGCACGAGTAGAACACAAGTGAGTTGTGGGCGATACAAGTCATACTGCTTACCCGCATGTCATACTTTGGTTCAGCGGTATTGTGAGATGAAGCGGCCCGGACCGACATTACGCGTACGCTTACGCGAGACTGGTTTCACCGTTACGAGCACGCATGCTTAAAGGTGGCTGGCGGGTGTCTGTCTCTCTCACTTTAGCTGAATCGAGTGTGGCTACGCCCGGTCCTTGCGAAGGTTAAAACAACACCAACTTGACGAACTATCGTTGTGGTTTTTGATGCGTAGGTAAGAACGGTTCTTGCTAAAGCCCGTAGCAGCCACGTAAAATTTGCAACAAAAAAGTAGAGGATGTCTAACTTGTTTTTGCAGGGCATGTTGTGATGTGATATGGTCAAGACGTGATGCTATATTTTATTGTATGATATGATCATGTTTTGTAACCGAAGTTATCGGCAACTGGCAGGAGCCATATGGTTGTCGCTTTATTGTATGAAATGCAAACGCCCTGTAATTGCTTTACTTTATCACTAAGCGGTAGCGATAGTCGTAGAAGCAATAGATGGCATAACGACAACTATGCTACGATGGAGATCAAGGTGTCGCGCCGGTGACGATGGTGATCACGACGGTGCTTCGGAGATGGAGATCACAAGCACAAGATGATGATGGCCATATCATATCACTTATATTGATTGCATGTGATGTTTATCCTTTATGCATCTTATCTTGCTTTGATTGACGGTAGCATTTTAAGATGATCTCTCACTAAAATTATCAAGAAGTGTTCTCCCTGAGTATGCACCGTTGCCAAAGTTCGTCGTGCCCAGACACCACGTGATGATCGGGTGTGATAAGCTCTACGTCCATCTACAACGGGTGCAAGCCAGTTTTGCACACGCGGAATATTCAGGTTAAACTTGATGAGCCTAGCATATGCAGATATGGCCTCGGAACACGGAGACCGAAAGGTCGAACGTGAATCATATAGTAGATATGATCAACATAGTGATGTTCACCATTGAAAACTACTCCATCTCACGTGATGATCGGTCATGGTTTAGTTGATTTGGATCACATGATCACTTAGATGACTAGAGAGATGTTTTTCTAAGTGGGAGTTCTTAAGTAATATGATTAATTGAACTTAAATTTATCATGAACTTAGTACCTAATAGTATTTTGCTTGTCTATGTTTGTTTGTAGATAGATGGCTCGTGCTGTTGTTCCGTTGAATTTTAATGCGTTCCTTGAGAAAGAAAAGTTGAAAGATGATGGTATAAATTACACGGACTGGGTCCGTAACCTGAGGATTATCCTCATTGCTGCACAGAAAAGTTACGTCCTGGAAGCACCGCTGGGTGCCAGGCCTGCTGCTGATGCAACTGACGACGTTAAGAACGTCTGGCAGAGCAAAGCTGATGACTACTCTATAGTTCAGTGTGCCATGCTTTACGGCTTAGAACCGGGTCTTTAACGATGTTTTGAACGTCATGGAGCATATGAGATGTTCCAGGAGTTGAATTTAATATTTCAAGCAAATGCCCGGATTGAGAGATATGAAGTCTCCAATAAGTTCTACAGCTGCAAGATGGAGGAGAATAGTTCTGTCAGTGAGCATATACTCAAAATGTCTGGGTATAATAATCACTTGATTCAACTGGGAGTTAATCTTCCGGATGATAGCGTCATTGACAGAATTCTCCAATCACTGCCACCAAGCTACAAGAGCTTTGTGATGAACTATAATATGCAAGGGATTAACAAGACTATTCCCGAGCTCTTCGCAATGCTAAAAGCTGCGGAGGTAGAAATCAAGAAGGAGCATCAAGTGTTGATGGTCAACAAGACCACTAGTTTCAAGAAAAAGGGCAAAGGGAAGAAGAAGGGGAACTTCAAGAAGAACAGCAAGCAAGTTGCTGCTCAAGAGAAGAAACCCAAGTCTGGACCTAAGCCTGAAACTGAGTGCTTCTACTGCAAGCAGACTGGTCACTGGAAGCGGAACTGCCCCAAGTATTTGGCGGATAAGAAGGATGGCAAAGTAAACAAATGTATATGTGATATACATGTTATTGATGTGTACCTAACTAGAGCTCGTAGTAGCACCTGGGTATTTGATACTGGTTCTGTTGCTAATATTTGCAACTCGAAACAGGGACTACGGAATAAGCGAGCACTGGCCAAGGACGAGGTGACGATGCGCGTGGGAAACGGTTCCAAAGTTGATGTGATCGCGGTCGGCACGCTACCTCTACATCTACCTTCGGGATTAGTTTTAGACCTGAATAATTGTTATTTGGTGCCAGCGTTGAGCATGAACATTATATCTGGATCTTGTTTGATGCGAGATGGTTATTCATTTAAATCAGAGAATAATGGTTGTTCTATTTATATGAGTAATATCTTTTATGGTCATGCACCCTTGAAGAGTGGTCTATTTTTATTAAATCTCGATAGTAGTGATACACAAATTCATAGTGTTGAAACCAAAAGATGCAGAGTTGATAATGATAGTGCAACTTATTTATGGCACTGCCGTTTGGGTCATATCGGTGTAAAGCGCATGAAGAAACTCCATACTGATGGACTTTTGGAATCACTTGATTATGAATCACTTGGTACTTGCGAACCGTGCCTTATGGGCAAGATGACTAAAACGCCGTTCTCCGAAACTATGGAGTGAGCAACTAATTTGTTGGAAATCATACATACTGATGTTTGTGGCCCAATGAATGTTGAGGCTCGCGGCGGGTATAGTTATTTTCTCACCTTCACAGATGATTTGAGCAGATATGGGTATATCTACTTGATGAAACACAAGTCTGAAACATTTGAAAAGTTCAAAGAATTTCAGAGTGAAGTGAAAAATCATCGTAACAAGAAAATAAAGTTTCTACGATCTGATCGTGGAGGAGAATATTTGAGTTACGAGTTTGGCTTACACTTGAAACAATGTGGAATAGTTTCGCAACTCACGCCACCTGGAACACCACAACGAAATGGTGTGTCCGAACATCATAATCGTACTTTACTTGATATGGTACGATCTATGATGTCTCTTACTGATTTACCGCTATCGTTTTGGGGTTATACTTTAGAGACGGCCGCATTCACGTTAAATAGGGCACCATCAAAATCCGTTGAGACGACGCCTTATGAATTGTGGTTTGGCAAGAAACCAAAGTTGTCATTTCTTAAAGTTTGGGGCTGCGATGCTTATGTGAAAAAACTTCAACCAAATAAGCTCGAACCTAAATCGGAGAAATGTGTCTTCATAGGATACCCAAAAGAGACTGTTGGGTACACCTTCTATCACAGATCCGAAGGCAAGACATTCGTTGCTAAGAATGGATCCTTTCTAGAGAAGGAGTTTCTCTCAAAAGAAGTGAGTGGGAGGAAAGTAGAACTTGATGAGATAACTGTATCTACTCCCTTATTGGAAAGTAGTTCATCACGAGAACCGGTTCCTGTGGCAACTACACCAATTAGTGAGGAAGCTAATGATAAGGATCATGAAACTTCAGATCAAGTTTCTACTGAACCTCGTAGGTCTACCAGAGTAAGATCCGCACCAGAGTGGTACGGTAATCCTATTCTGGAAGTCATGTTACTTGACCATGATGAACCTACGAACTATGAGGAAGCGATGATGAGCCCGGATTCTGCAAAATGGCTAGAAGCCATGAAATCTGAGATGGGATCCATGTATGAAAACAAAGTATGGACTTTGGTTGACTTGCCCGATGATCGGCAAGCCATTGAGAATAAATGGATCTTTAAGAAGAGGACTGACGCTGATGGTAATATAACTGTCTATAAAGCTCGACTTGTTGCAAAAGGTTTTCGACAAGTTCAAGGGGTTGACTATGATGAGACTTTCTCACCCGTAGCGATGCTTAAGTCCGTCCGAATCATGTTAGCTATTGCTGCATTTCATGATTATGAAATTTGGCAAATGGATGTCAAGACTGCATTCTTGAATGGATTTCTAGAATAAGAGTTGTATATGATACAGCCAGAAGGGTTTGTTGATCCAAAAGGTGCTGACAAAGTGTGCAAGCTCCAGCGTTCCATTTATGGACTGGTGCAAGCATCTCGGAGTTGGAATAAACGCTTTGATAGTGTGATCAAAGCATATGGTTTTATACAGACTTTTGGAGAAGCCTGTATTTACAAGAAAGTGAGTGGGAGCTCTGTAGCATTTCTAATTTTATATGTAGATGACATATTATTAATTGGAAATGATATAGAATTTCTGGATAGCATAAAGGGATACTTGAATAAAAGTTTTTCAATGAAAGACCTTGGTGAAGTTGCTTACATATTGGGCATCAAGATCTATAGAGATAGATCAAGACGCTTAATAGGACTTTCACAAAGCACATACCTTGACAAAATTTTGAAAAAGTTCAAAATGGATCAGGCAAAGAAAGGATTCTTGCCTGTGCTACAAGGTGTGAAGTTGAGTCAAACTCAATGCCCGACCACAGCAGAAGATAGAGAGAAAATGAAAAATGTTCCCTATGCTTCAGCCATAGGCTCTATCATGTATGCAATGCTGTGTACCAGACCTGATGTATGCTTAGCAATAAGATTGGCAGGAAGGTACCAAAGTAATCCAGGAGTGGATCACTGGACAGTGGTCAAGAACATCCTGAAATACCTGAAAAGGACTAAGGATATGTTTCTCGTATATGGAGGTCACAAAGAGCTAGTCGTAAACGGTTACGTCGATGCAAGCTTTGACACTGATCCGGACGATTCTAAATCGCAAACCGGATACGTGTTTTTATTAAACGGTGGAGCTGTAAGTTGGTGCAGTTCTGAACAAAGCGTCGTAGCGGGATCTACATGTGAAGCGGAGTACATAGCTGCTTCGGAAGCAGCAAATGAAGGAGTCTGGATGAAGGAGTTCATTTCCGATCTAGGTGTCATACCTAGTGCATCGGGACCAATGAAGATCTTCTGTGACAATACTGGTGCAATTGCCTTGGCAAAGGAATCCAGATTTCACAAGAGGACCAAGCACATCAAGAGACGCTTCAATTCCATTCGGGACCAAGTCCAAGTGGGAGACATAGAGATTTGCAAGATACATATGGATCTGAATGTTGCAGACCCGTTGACTAAGCCTCTCTCACGAACAAAACATGATCAGCACCAAGACTCCATGGGTGTTAGAATCATTACCATGTAATCTAGATTATTGACTCTAGTGCAAGTGGGAGACTGAAGGAAATATGCCCTAGAGGCAATAATAAAGTTATTATTTATTTCCTCATATCATGATAAATGTTTATTATTCATGCTAGAATTGTATTAACCGGAAACATGATACATGTGTGAATACATAGACAAACATAAAGTCACTAGTGTGCCTCTACTTGACTAGCTCATTAATCAAAGATGGTTATGTTTCCTAACCATAGACATGTGTTGTCATTTGATTAATGGGATCAATTCATTAGGAGAATGATGTGATTGACATGACCCATTCCGTTAGCCTAGCACTTGATCGTTTAGTATATTGCTATTGCTTTCTTCATGACTTATACAAAGTTCCTGCAACTATGAGATTGTCCAACTCCCATTTACCGGAAGAACACTTTGTGTGCTACCAAACGTCACAACGTAACCGGGTGATTATAAAGGTGCTCTACAGGTGTTTCCGAAGGTACATGTTGGGTTGGCATAATTCGAGATTAGGTTTTGTCACTCCGATTGTCGGAGAGGTATCTCTGGGCCCTCTCGGTAATACTCATCACCTAAGCCTTGCAAGCATTGTAATTAATGAGTTAGTTATAATATGATGTATTACAGAATGATTAAAGAGACTTGCCGGTAACGAGATTGAACTAGGTATTGGATACCGACGATCAAATCTGGGGCAAGTAACATACCGATGACAAAGGGAACAACGTATGTTGTTATGCGGTTTGACCGATAAAGATCTTCGTAGAATATGTAGGAACCAATATGGGTATCCAGGTCCCGCTATTGGTTATTGACCGAGAATGGTTCTAGGTCATGTCTACATAGTTCTCGAACCCGTAGGATCCGCACGCTTAACGTTACGATGACAGTTTTATTATGAGTTTATAAGTTTTGATGTACCGAAGTTTTTTCGGAGTCCCGGATGTGATCACGGACATGACGAAGAGTCTCGAAATGGTCGAGACATAAAGATTGATATATCGGAAGCCTATGTTTGGACATCGGAATGGTTCCGGGTGAAATCGGGATTTTACCGGAACACCGGTGCGTTACCGGAACCCTCCCGGGGGATAATGGGCCTTAGTGGGCCAAGAGGGAGAAGAGGAGGGCCGGCCAGGGCAGGCCGCGCGCCCCCTCCCCCCCTAGTCTGAATAGGACAAGGAAGGGGGGGCAGCGCCCCCCTTTCCTCTTTCCCCTCCCCCCTTTCCTTCTCCACCAAGGCAAGAGGGGGGAGTCCTACTCCCGGTGGGAGTAGGACTCCTCAAGGCGCACCCCTAGGGGGCCGGCCGCACCTCCCCCCTCCCTCCTTTATATACGGGGGCGGGGGGCACCCCATAGACACACAAGTTGATCTACGGATCGTTTCTTAGCCGTGTGCGGTGCCCCCCTCCACCATATTCCACCTCAGTCATATCGTCGCGGAGTTTAGGCGAAGCCCTGCGCCGGTAGAACATCATCATCGTCACCACGCCGTCGTGCTGACGGAACTCATCTCCGGAGCTCGGCTAGATCGGAGGCCGGAGATCGTCATCAAGCTGAACGTGTGCTGAACTCGGAGGCTCCGTACGTTCGGTGCTTGGATCGGTCGGATTGTGAAGACGTACGACTACATCAACCGCGTTGTGCTAACGCTTCCACTTACGGTCTACGAGGGTACGTGGACGAACACTCTCCCCTCTCGTTGCTATACCATCACCATGATCTTGCGTGTGCGTAGGAAATTTTTTGGAATTACTATGTTCCCAGACAGTTATTCCATCTTAGAGAAACTTTACCCCCAAGTCATGGGTCAAAGCAGCTCAACAAGATGTGAATACATCAAAATGCTTAAACGAAAAATGGTAACCCCATTTTTGAGCTCAAACGATGAGTATGACCTACGATCAAGTGTTATTACTTGACTCCTCAGTCAATATACTCTAACATAGGTGACTTTGTCGCCGACCGATTCTAGATGAAGTTCTCTAGTGTTTCTTTGTGTTCTTGCATTTGTTTCTTGCTTGTTTGTTCCCCTTTCAAAAAAACTTCATCTAGATTACATTTCTCTTTGTCTGTTATTCTCTGCATTTAATTCATTGCAAATCCTTTAATTAATTCCTTGCAAATCCTTGTGAGATCTTATTTGCCAAGTGAGCTGAGATGACAAAATATTTCCTCTGTATTGAACTCAGCCTCACCGATTTCTGCCTATTGGCTAGACCGAACTGCAATAATACATTGTAGACGGTTCACACGTAAAACCGACAAGGGCGAACCCGGTCTCACCGATATGCATCATCTATGACACTACCAACTCGGTCAAAGAACCAATGTTACCGATTTCACTACTGAGAAAATATTTTTCCATTGCAACTGCCATTTCTTCTCCATCTCCACTTGATGATTCTTATCCTCTACTCGCATCTTAAATTACATGCTGCCTTGTCATGTGACTCAAGGACTAAACCAGTTTGACTCATGCTCCAGAAGATCCCTTCTTGGAAATTGATGTCAAAGGGGGAGAGAGAGCACATCAAAGCTTATCACATGGGAGAGAAAGCACATCTTAGCTTCTCCAGATGCGTATTAACCATAGAGGAGAGAAGTCACATGTCTTTAAGAGGGGAAAGACATGTTAGTGTATGTTATGATTGTCTTGCTCTAATTTTCCTTTGTTCTGATTTTCTCTTACCCTCCTTCTCCCATTATCCAATATCAGATTCAGGGGGAGAAAGAGTTCATATCTAAGGGAAGAAAATCTTTGGAATTCATTGCATATCTTTAATCCTTGGGGACATGCCTATATCCAAATAGAGTACTAAGTACTCACTCTCTACATGTCATCCTAGTCCTCTCTACATGTCATCCTAGTCTTGGTACTCTTCTAGTTTTGTCAACTTGCTCTAATTAGAGGTGTTCTTGTGCTATCTAACCCTATTTTCTCAAGTTCATCTCTTACAAAGTCAGCTCAAGACCACAAGGTAAGTATATGCATCACACTCATGTGCATGATGATCTCTTGCTGATGTACATATTGTTTGCAAGAAGAACTCGTGAACATGAAGGTACAATTAATTTATCTACATCATTTACGCTGATGCATATAGCTAAGATACATGTAGCTCATTGCTAGCTCTGACATGCCTATGCGTTCACATGCTTTCATAGTCTACCTTCACATGATTGCATACATGTAGTGGGAGCCAATGCATGTTACATATCTTTCCAAAGCTTTACTTATTACTCTTCATACCCTTATCTAAAGCTTTGATGTATGTTGTCATCAATTACCAAAAAGGGGGGGATTGAAAGCATGAGTGCTCCCTAGGTGATTTTGGTAATTAATGTCAATGTATCTCTTGTTGGACTAATATTTTCATCTAGTACATTTCAGAAAGTTCAACAACGGCGTGGCATGGACAAGAGGATGTTGAACCCCTTCAAGGTGCTAAGGACAAACATTGGAAAAAGCTCACGACTCTTCATTTCTATTTTTGTGATCCAAGATCACAATGAGTCCATAGGAAAAGCAAATACTATTAAAAGGGGATGAGGTGTTGCTTAATGGTCTATGTGCTCAAAGTGCTTAGTGATATGCTCCAAAGCCCTCAACCACTTTCTCAAACCCAAATATGTCCTAAACCTAAAGTAAAATTCGGCCCCATCGATTTGATCCATCCGGTGCCACCGAGTTCACTTGACATAGCCACTGCCAGAAACCCTAATGAATTCGGTCTCACCAATAGGATCTCAGTCTCACCGAGATGGGATTACAAACTCTCTATTTCCCATCGTAATGTTTCGGTCTTACCGAAAGGAGCGATCGGTCCCACCGAGTTTGCCTGGCCAACTCTCTATTTGCTTATTGTTGAAATCGGTCTCACTGAGTTCATGCAACCGGTCACACTGAGATGAGGTTTTGCCCTAACCCTAGCGCATCGATCCCACCGAGTTGATCATGTCGGCCCACCGAGAATCCTAACGTTCACATTTTGAACTGAAACAGTCTCACCGAGTTCACCTATTCGGTCTGACCGAGTTGGGTCAAATGTGTGTAACGGTTAGATTTTGTGTGGAGGCTATATATACCCCTCCACCCCCTTCTCTATTCAAGAAAGGCCATCAGAACGTGGCTACACTTCCACTACTCATTTTCTGAGAGAGAACCACCTACTCATGTGTTGAGACCAAGACATTCCAATCCAACCACAAGAATCTTGATCTCTAGCCTTCCCCAAGTTGCTTTCCACTCAAATCATCATTCCACCATAGCCAAATCTGTGAGAGAGAGTTGAGTGATGGGGAGACTATCATTTGAAGCACAAGAGCAAGAAGTTCATCATCAACACACCATCTATTACCTTTTGGAGAGTGGTGACTCCTAGATTGGTTAGGTGTCACTTGGGAGCCTCCATCAAGATTGTGGAGTTGAACCAAGGAGTTTGTAAGGGCAAGGAGATCGCCTACTTCGTGAAGATCTACCCATGTGAGGCAAGTCCTTCGTGGGCGATGGCCATGGTGGGATAGACAAGGTTGCTTCTTCGTGGATCCTTCGTGGGTGGAGCCCTCCATGGACTCGTGCAACATTTACCCTTCGTGGGTTGAAGTCTCCACCAATGTGGATGTACGATAGCACCACCTATCGGAACCACGCCAAAAATCTTTGTGTCTCCAATTGTGTTTGCACACTCCAATCCATCCCTTTACTTTCTTGTAACCTGCATGCTTTACTTTCCGCTGCTCATATACTCTTGACATGCTTGCTTGAAATGTATTGTGAATGCTTAAACTTGTGCTAAAACTCCAACTCAACTTGAAGAACTTAAAAACTGTTACTTTTGCTTGTTGAGGGTCTAATCACCCCCCTCTAGACGCCTCTTCTCGATCCTTTCAGAACCTATAAAGGATGTGAGTTTATCCAGGATCCTCACTCTCATGAAAGTTATTCTAGCGATAAAACATGTTTTCATCAAAAACTGCTTTTACCCAACTACTTTATTTGTCAAAGAAAATTAGCTTTGATGCAAATGAGCCATACATCCTTCATTTGATGCCACATGTAGCTATTGGGTCCTTCCCTGAGGGAGGCACGTTGAGTAATTAATGTACTCATGGCAATACTTTTGTTGAACATTAGAGATCTATGAAAACGAGGTCATCGACTATGACTATTACGATGATCTCGAGGAGTCAGGTCACGTTGACTACGTCGACTTCCTGTGGCTGAGATGGAGTCGCTACATATTTTTATATTCCGCTGTGTTTCTGATTGTAATAAATGTCATGAGACATTCCACTATGTATGCCTTGTGGCAAGAGTTATTTAACTTATACTTATTTTAAATGTTTTGCAATGATATCATTTTGTTGTGTTGTCAAGTTGATCCTGTATTGAAAAATATACACAGAAGTTTCAAAATAATTTCCGAGTTCTCATAGAAGTGGTATCAGAGCCGACGTCGACCAAGTGACATGGTCATAATTAGAAACGGAAAGCCTTAGGACTTATTTTGCAAAATATTGTTTTAATTTTTTTTAGTATTTCGCTCCTATATTCTATTGTTAAAATTGTTTACCGATTCTCTTCTTATTTAAATATGTAGATGGTAATATCATCCTCACACTGGATTGAACAATTTGGCAACCTCGGTCATCAGTTTTGGGACATGCTCACATGCTCGGGCTTCAACAAGGATCTAGTGGTTTCCACACACTCCTACCGCATGATCGGGGGCGAGGAACGTTTCAAAGTAAAGTTGGTGTTGTATCCGAGGATGGAACAGACCAGCACTAACCAATTCACAGACGATGGAAAATACTTCCTAGATGGTGTCATTCAAGTTGTTCATCAGGCAATGCATCAGATAGTTGTACTTCATCAGGACAAGCCGAAGCATACCTTGTTCCGGTACTACACTTTTCGTATCAGGGACAAAGCGGGTCAGCAGAGCTTGGAGTACATGGAGGAGGTTGATCCCCACAATCATTTTTATGGCTTCACTTATCTTTCGACTTGTGCAAAACCTTGTTATTACTACGACTATGCGGAAGAGAATCGTCAACGCTTAGAGTTTTACCAGGAGCATGTGGAGACACTTTATGAGAGGTTTGTGGAGGCGAACACTTCCTTAGCTACTGCCCATGAAGCACAAGAGGCCGCTCAGGCAATTGCTGAGCAGGGTATCATCACGACGAATGCTAGCTTGCCATGGAGAAGGTTACCAACATGAGATGCCAACAGAGGACCGTACACCTCCTCCATGACAAAGGATTCATCCATGCATCAAGGTTACGTGAACGAAGAAGAGCGCCCTAGCAAAGAAGCGTTGCCTGACATGTCGCTCCATTGCACCTTCAACATCGCCCGCACTTCTAGCGCCACCAACTTGTGAGCAGCAGCTCGACGACACCGAGGAGGAGGAGATTGAGCCTGAGGAGAGAGTTCCTGCTACGCCAGAGGGGACATCATCACCACCGTTTGATCTTCTCTTTGCACTAGTACCTACCCATCCATACCATGGATCAGAGCAGCATGGATATCTTAGCAAGTAGATGGTTTATAGGAACCATGAGTGATATCTATGATGATGCAAGTGAACGCTAGTTTTTTTCAAGTTTTTTATGTCCATGGTAGACTATAGGAAACAAACAACTAAACTCCAAATAAAAAATCCAATTAAAACACTCGATAACACAAGTAATGTATGACGTTCACTCGCGGCATCATAAATATCACGCATGGTTCCTATAGACCATCCACTCGCTAAGCTATCCATGCTGCTCTGGTCCATCGTACGGTGGGTAGGTGCTGGTGTAAAGCGAAGCTCGAATGGTGGTGATGATGTCCCCTTTGGCGTAGCAGGAACTCTCTCTGCAAGCTCAGACTCCTCCTCCTTGGTGTCGTCGAGCTGCTCCTCATGAATCGCTGGCGCTAGAAGTCCGGGCAATGCTGAAGGTGCAATGTCGCGACGTGTCAGGCGACGCTTCTTTGCTGGGGGCGCTCTTCTTTGTTCGTGTAACCTTGATGCGTGGATGAAGCCTCTATCATGGAGGAGGTGTATGTTCCTCTGGTGGCATCTCCTGCTGGTCACCTTCTCCATGGCAAGCATAGCGTTCATTGTGATGATACCCTGCTTTGCAACTACCTCAGCGGCCTCCTGTGCTTCGTGGACAGCAGCTAAGGAAGTGTTCTCCTCCACAAACCTCTCCTCAAGTTTCTCCACATGCTCCTAGTAAAAATCTAAGTGCTGACGATTCTCTTCCATCATAGTTGTAGTAATAACAAGGTTTTGCACAAGTCGAAAGATGAGTGAAGCCATACAAATGATTATCGGATCAACCTCCTCCATTTACTCCAAGCTCTACTGAATCGCTCTGTCCCTGATATGAAAAGTGTAGTACCAGAACGTGGTGTGCCTCAGCTCGTCCTGATGAAGCCGGGCTATCTGATGCATCACCTGATGAACAACTCGAATGACAGCATCCAGGAAGTCTTCTCCATCGTTTGTGAATCGGTAATCACTGGTCTGTTCAATCGTCGAATACAACACCAACTTTTGAATTTGAAATTTTCCTCGCCACAGATCATGATGTAGGAGTGTGCGAAAAACCACTGGATCCTTGTTGAAGCCCAAGGATGTGAGCATGTCTCGAGACTGACGACCGAGGTTGCCAAACTGCTCAATCCGGCGTGTGGATGATATCACCATCTCCATATTTGAATAAGAAGAGAATCAGTAAACAATTTTAACAAGAGAATATAGGAGCGAAATACTAAAAAATATAAAACAATACTTGGTAAAATAAGTCCTAAGGACTCCATTTATAACTATGACCACGTTACTAGGTCGACGTCGACTCTGATGCCACTTCTATGAGAAATTGTAAATTATTTTCAAATCCTCATGTGTATATTTGTCAATCTAGTATCAACTTGACAACACAACAAAATGGTATCAATGCAGAACATTTAAAACAAGTATAAGTTTAATAACTCTTGCCACAAGGCATACAATCAGAAACACGGCAAAATATTAAAATACATAGCGACTCCATCTCGGCACAGGCAGTCGACGTAGTCAACGTGACCTGGATCCTCAAAATCATCATAATAGTCATAGTCGATGCCCTCATTTTTATATTTCTCAACATGCCTCCCTCGAGGAAGGACCCAATAGCTACATGTGGCATCAAATGAAGGTTGTATGGCTCATTTGCATAAAAGCTAATTTTCTTTGACAAATAAAGTAGTTGGATAAAAGCAATTTTAGATGAAAACATGTTTTATCACCAGAATAACTTTCATCAAAGTGAGGATCCTCAATCAACTCACATCCTTCATAGGTTCAAGAATAGGGCAAAGAGGGAGTAACAAAGACAGGTCCTGTATGTCAAGGAAGATTAATGTGTCGGCCATGACCGTGGACACGGTTATTCGAATAGTTTTATCCTCAACAAAGATCGTACACTTTACCCACACGACACAATCCCATCTTGATGCCACCAGTGGCCGCTAGTATAGAACACAATTTGGTGTACCGGCAGGGAGATTGTGATGAGGTCTTGGGACTAGATCCCCCAAAGATGTGATATGCCCATCGAGTTTGGCGCACGAAACTGAGAGTATGTCCCCAAACCGGTCCCCCATGTGTGCCGAGGATACTGCCCGCATGGCAGCTACACCATTTGTGATACAGCGTCATCGACACCTAAGGCTGACTAGCTTACTTGAGCAAGCCAGTGCCCATATAGCATGTGGTTGTACTATTATCACAATCTTCAAATCTAAGACTCATTAGGCTTCATGCAGCACGGACGACTGATTGCCCCCTTCAACTTGTGAATTACAGCCAATCGCTCCTTCAATCCTTGATTCAGCTGTCACCCATATGAGTATTCAGATGGTAAGTTCCACACAAAGTAGAAGAGGATAGGGAAGGTCAACAAGGTCCAACTTGCCTAGCTGAGCGATAATTTTCAACTGTCAATGACTCAAAGGTCATTCAGCAAAGCACCTATAGGGTGGTAAGCATGGCTAAGCATTTCTACTCTATTGGAATACTATATACTTCGACTCAGGTGCCATGTAAATATGCGACAATTAGATCAAGGTAATGTGTCAATCAACACGCTAGCTACGAGTATTAAAATAGCATGCATATAATAACCATAAAACACAATGCAATTTTGTAAAACATAGGATAAGTCTGATCAAAGGAGGCATGCCTTCGTTGTCGAGTCCCCCATTTACGTCTTCCTCGTAGTGCTCCTCTCCCGTACCGTCACGTCCTACTTGGAGTAACGGCGAAGCAAAATAAATAACAAGCAATAAATCCAAATGTCATCCAAATGAAATAACAATATATTAAGGATGTGTAGCAATATCCGGATGGATATGGAGATTTCAGAGGTAGCACGATTGAAGATGAGTAGAGGGAATTGAATGGATTGGTTGGGTTTAGGTTTATCGTGACTAAGCAAAATTTGGCCACCACAACTAACGTTCTAAATCGACTTAGCTAACTAAACTCTAATAGTGCCCATTATATTTACCTCGGGCTAAGTAAAAATTAATGACAAGACATGAACACAAAATAATAAACTATTCTATGCATTCGAACAACATGATTCATCATGGCATGAGAATTACAATATTTAACCACAATTAAATATTTTGATGAAATCTAAATATTCATAATGGTTAATAGCATCTAAACAAAACACCAAATATTGCATTCGACGACAAGAATCGTAAATGCCAACCAAGCTATATAACTTCATAACTAAACTAGATAAACTACATCACATTAAACGACAACATGACCCTAAAATAGTACCAAAACATTATAGGCACAAATCATGTGGCATCTAAAAGAAAATAATCTAAATACATACATAACCAAAAGGATCGACAATAATTTAGTAATGACATGATCAAAACATGTAACAAAATAATAAAGGGCAACATCGTTCATATATTATGCATCACAACATATCCTAGACAAAATCAAAATAATCAAACAACAAATATAATATGCATGAAATAATTAAACTAAGCTTAGATTAACAAGAAATTCCTAGGCTTAGAAATACTAGTTGAAATATATACGCATGCATATTTTACGTCTATGCACAATACAAAAATATCAAACCATGTTATCATGCATCACTATTTTAATAGAGGGAAACTAATCCTACGACATTCTAAAACAATTCTAGAATCACACAATAATTAGAACATACCCTAAGCATGCTACGAACATGACAAAAAAACATAACTTTTTTTTGCATAATTTTCATTGCACCAACATCATATGCACTTGCTATAAAAAAACTAAGACCAATCAAACCTACTCAATTGAAAATAAAATTATCCACTCATTCCTAATATCATCAAAATCAGTCTATAGGTTAGGCTTGGTTTTGGGTCACCGAGTAGTAGTCAGAGATCGAAACATTGACGCCGGCGAGCGCCGGTGCATGTAATTGTCGACGATCTATGGTGATAAAGATGTGGTGTGTGATGATCCTGGTGATGTGAGAGCACCGTGACATGGATGGACTCGCCGGACGGTCAATGGGTGACGGTGGCGTCGGCCCCAAATGGTGGCAGCGGCATGGCGCCATTGTGCGTGTGGCCAACAACGACAAATGGACAGGAAAAGATGTCTAGGAGATTGGCTGCGGCGAGGGGATTTGGTTGGTGGTAGGAATTGGATCGGCGTGCTCACCTGAGGCGACGACGGGCGAAAAACAGAACGGATGCGGCTCTATTGCGGGGTGGATTGCGAGTGTTTCGAAAGGAATTGGAGGATGATAAGAGAGGGCTTTCATAGAGGAGCTCTTGGCGCACACCGTGACATGAGTGGATGTGGAAACAGTGGTCTATAGAGGGAGTCGAGGGACAAACGCCACTACTGGTCAATAAGTTCGTCAGTTACTTGCGTGAGATTAAGACCACCATGAGTGGAGCAATTTGTCTGAATAGACTCGTCGTTGGAGGGGCTCTAACTTTCGTTTGATGGCAATATGAAACGGCAAAGGAATTGACGAGGAAAGTAGAGAAATGAATGGGCAGCCATGAACAAATACGTTTCTGTAAGGTAGGTACGGAAGGAGGAAGACGAGCGTGTGCTCGCGTGCTCGGCTGGGCCGAGCGGCTTGCTGCATCGCTTGGCCTTGGGCCTGGTTGTTTTGGTGGCCAATAGAATAGACAGAGAAAAAAAACAAGAATAGAGAGGAGTTGCTACTGTATACGTACGTGAGTCTTTCCAACAATGGCATGGCTTGAACGTGTCCATTGGTCCAAGGACCAAATGAGAACAGAGAAGGAATCAATAATAATATTGATTATGGAATTAAATAGGTAGATGGGAAATGACAGGAACATAAAAACCAAATGGCTTCCAGAAAATACGAGAATTCCATGAAAGAAAATAGACAAGAAAAATTCAATCAAAAATACTGCAAATTACTAAATAGACTCGGGATATTACGGAAAATCATTTTCTCCCTGACGTACGCTAAATTAACTCCAACGCATTGGTATTAATTTAGAAACCTCCAAAAATAAATTATATAAGACTATGTTGCAACATCCTTAGCGTTAAAAAAATAAACCCCCGAAAAAAATCAGGATGTGACAACTCTACCCCCGTTACAAGGAATCACGACCCGAGATTCACAGCTAAGAGAACAGATTTGGGAAGTCCTCCCTGAGGCCATCTTCTCGTTCCCACGTTTCTTCCTTCTCGGTGTGATGGCTCCACTGCACCTTGCAAAGTTTGATCACCTTTCTCCTAGTTGTTCGCAAGTGCTCATCAAGAGTGTTGATAGGATATTCTTCATACATCAAATCATCCTTGACTTCAATGTTGTCCAGTGAAGTCTTCTGCATCTCTTCCTCGGGTTTCTTAAAATATTTCTTTAACTATGGCACATGGAACACACTGTGCACATTTGACAACTTCTCTGGGAGTGCCGGCTGATAGGCTACCTCTCCACGTCGACCAGTAATCCCAAACGGACCAATGTATCGGGGTGCTAGCTTACCCTTGATTCCAAAAGGACGCATTCCATGTAGTGGAGATACCTTTAAGTACACATCATCTCCTATCTTGAATGATATGCAATGGCGACGTTTATCCGAATAAGCCTTCTGTCTAGACTGGGCTGCCTTCAACCTTTCTTGAATCATTTTCACTTGCTTGTCCGCCTCTTCTAATGTGTCAGGAACGAACACTTGGTTTTCATCTACTTCATGCCGGTTAAGAGGTGTACGACACTTCTGTCCGTATAAAGCCTCAAAAGGAGCCATATTTATACTTGCTTGATAATTGTTCTTATAAGAAAACTCAGCATAAGGAAGACTCTTATCCCAACTACGTTGATATGTCAAAGCACAAGCCCGAAGCATGTCTTCAAGAATTTGGTTTACCCACTCAGTCTGTCCATCAGTCTGTGGGTGATATGTTGTACTGAAATCCAACTGAGTTCCTCGAACCTCATGTATTTTCTTCCAGAAGCGCGAGGTAAACTGAGTACTTCGATCTGACACTATCCTCTTAGGAACACCATGTGCACAAATGATTCTTGCCATATATAACTCTGCAAGCTTCTCTCCACCATAGGTAGTCTTTACCGGAATGAAATGAGCTGACTTGGTCAACCTATCCACTATAACCCAAATAGAATCAAATCCAGAAGAAGTCCTTGGAAGACCCATGATAAAGTCCATTCCAATATCTTCCCATTTCCACACTGGAATCTTAAGTGGCTGTAGTAGTCCCGCGGGCTTCTGATGCTTCGCCTTGACCCTTCGGCATACATCACACTATGAAACATACTCGGCAATTTCTCGCTTCATGCTAGACCACCAAATACTACCCCGAAGATCATTATACAACTTTGTACTTCTAGGGTGTATTGAGTATGCTGAGTCACGAGCTTCCTTCATGATTGTGTCCTTGATCTCTTTTTGTTCTGGCACCAACAAACGGTCTCAGAACCATATGCTTCCACTCTCATCTTCTCTGTAGTCGGGTGCTTCGCCCAATTTGATTTTCTCTCGAATCTCTTTATGCCCTTGTCATCCTTCTGTGCTTCTCGCACTTGATCTTGGAGAGTAAACTTAACCTCTAACATTTCACCATTTTCTGCGAGGTTCACATACATGTTCAGCTTGCGAATTTCCTCATAAATTTATTGTGCTTCCTTTTGAATCATCACATTGTTGATGTAGACCTTGCTCAGTGCATCAGCTACAACATTTGCTTTACCAGGGTGGTAATTAATGCCGAGGTTGTAGTTCTTGATCAAATCTAGCCACCTTCTTTGTCTGAGATTCAAATACAATTGTGTGAAAATGTATGTCAAACTCTTATGATCCGAGTATATCTCACACCGATTTCCAATAAGGTAATGCCTCCAAGTTTTCAAGCCATGCACTACAACAGCTAATTCCAAATCATGTGTGGGATAGTTAACCTCATGAGGGCGTAACTATCTCGATGAATACGCTACAACTTTCCCTTGTTGCATAAGCACGCATCCCAAACCTTGCTGAGAAGCACCACAATAAACTTCAAAATCTTGCTGAATATCTGCAATACCAGTACTGGACCAGTTGTCAACCTCCTCTTGAGTTCTTGGAAACTCGCTTCACAAGCTTTTGACCAATCGAACTTTTTATCCTTCTTTAACAACTGAGTCATCGGCCTTGAAATCCGGAAAAAATCTTCTACTAATACTCGGCTAGTCCAAGGAAACTGCGTATTCTTGGGTTGATTCCAACTGGGTACTGCTTCCACGTTTGCTGGATCCATGTCAACTCCTTCGGCTGAGATGACATGTCCTAGAAAGACCACTTTTTTCAACCAAAATCCACACTTACTGAACTTGGCATAGTTGATGAGCCCTTAGCCTCTCCAAAACCACTTGAAGGTGTTTCTCATGCTCTTCTTCACTCCAGGAATAGATCAAAACATCATCGACAAAGACTACAACAAACTTATTTAGGCAATCAATGAATACGCTATTCATGAGATGCATGAAGTAAGATGGCGCATTTGTAGGTCCAAATGACATTACCAAAAACTCATAGAGACCATATCGAGTAACAAAGATGGTCTTTGGAACATCTTATGGGCGAACCTTCAATTGGTGGTATCCTGATCTGAGATCTATTTTGGAAAATAGACATGCTCCCTTCAACTGTTCAAACAAGTCATTAATCCTTGGCAAGGGATACTTATTCTCAATAGTTGTTGCATTTAGCGCTTGGTAATCCACACACATGTGCATGCTACCATCTTTCTTTTTCACAAATAGCACAGGTGCGCCCCATGGTAATGTTCTCAGCCTAATATGACCCTTCTCTTCTAGCTCCTGAATTTGCTTCTTTAACTCAGCTAATTCAATCGTTGTCATTTTATAGGGTCTCTTTGCAATAGGAGCAGTGCCCGGTATTAACTCAATGACAAACTCAATCTCATGGTCTGGTGGCAATCCAGGCAATTCTCCGAAAAGAGATCTGGATACCTCTTCACTACTCAAACGTCCTCAACCATTAACTCCTTGACTTTGTTCGACATGGAATCAACCTCGAGTCGAGGTGCAATCTTGGCTTGGTACTCCACAATGACCCCTTCGGTGCTTGTGAAAGTAAAAGAGGTCCTAGCACAATCTACAAATGTCTTATGTTTTCTTAACCAATTCATTCCAAAAATGATATCTAAGCCTTTGGAGTTTATCAAGATAGGATTTTCTAGGAACTCTACTCCTTAACTATGACCACTTTAGGACACTTCTACCCAGTCCTTAAAATATCCCCAGGTGATTGCACTACCATTTGCAAGTTCAAACCCTCAGTTAAAAATGATGTTTTTCAACAAAACTCCTTGAAATAAACGATGAGAAGCTCCAGTATAAAAAAGTATTGAACCATAATACGAGTTGATCGAAAACATACCAGGAACAACATCTGGTGCCTCTTGAGCATGCTCACTGGTGATATGGTTGACCCTGCCACGTCTTAGTGCATTAGGTGTACTCCTGGGTGTATTGAGAATGCCTCGACCGCGTCCTGTTGTGGGTGTCTTAGCTGCAGAACCCAAGTTGAACTTCACTGGAGTGGGACCGGTGTTCTTGTTGGGACATGCAACAACAAAGTGACCAGGTCGTGGAGTCTTATATGCATTGGGCTGAAATGTGTTATTGATCCTTGATGGATTGACATGCACGTAACCAGGATGATGACCAATCTTCTGTCGTGAGCTACCTGCCCCATGGTGATTCTGTGGTGCTCTACGCTTATGATCTTCCTCTACTTCCCTCCTAGAGTTCTCCTGGAGTATAGCCTTGTTGACAAGCGCTTGAAAGGTAGGAAAATCATTAGATACCAGCATGTCCTTCAACCTAGGGTTCAGCCCCTGCAAAAACTTGGCTGTCTTGTCAGCTTCAGTTGGAATATCTGGCATTCCATAACATGCCAGCTGCGTGAAACGACTCAGATATTTTGACGATGTCATCTTTCCTTGAGTAAGAGCTCGGAACTCATCCCTCTTCAGCTCCACGATGCCCGCGGGAACTCATCCCTCTGCAACCCTTTGTCAATACATGCATGCTCCTACCTCCGCTCATTGGACAGCTGTCAAAAGGATTGTACGGTATATTGAGCACATTGTGAGTTTGGGACTTCAGTTTAGACGTTCTAGTCCTACTCTTGTGAGTGCTTTCTCTGATGCTAACTAGGCAGGCTATAGTGACGACAGCAAATCAACTAGAGGTTTTGCTATCTTTTTTTCGTTCTAATCTTATTTCTTGGAGAGCCAGGAAACAAGAAACAGTGTCAAGGTTAAGTACATAAGCTGAGTACAAATCCTTGGCAAATGCTACTGCTGAAATTATTTGGTTCGAATATTTGCTTATAGAATTGGGAAGAAAACAACAACGCACTTCCTGTCTATGGTGTGACAATTTAGGTGCGACTTATCTATCTGCTAACCCAGTCTTCCATGCCAGAACAAAACACATTAAGATTGATTTTCATTTTGTTCGAGAAAGGGTTGCAGAGAAGAAGTTAGAGATAAGATTTATTCCTTCCAAAGATCAAGTAGCAGATGGTTTTACAAAAGCATTGCCGGTCAAGTTATTTGTAGAGTTCAAGAACAATCTTAACCTAGGATAGTTGAAACTAAGGAGGGTGTTAGAACTAGAGTCCTGTACGCATGTAATCTCAACTCCCGATCTATCTCCTCCCTTAAACCTCTCGTACAATCTTCTGTAACTACCTGTATCTCTAGCGATCAAGCATTGCTTGTAAGCCACGACAAGGCTTCTGTCATCGATCAATAAAACCTCACGTGGCTCCTCTACGGAGTAGTAGGAACGCCTCCACAAGATCAATCTTACAACATGTAGTAGATGCTCATAGGGAACTGCGGCATCACGAACAAGTCCCGTGTAGGGTTTTCTATTGGTCTTGATCTAGCTTATCTGCTGTTCACTACGCGTTCGGTTTTTCTATTGCTCTAGCTTAGCTACTAAGTAAGTATTTTGAATGCACCTACATGCATGGCGCCCTGGGTTACGACGTCATGCTAAAGCATAGCGCCTTCCCAGGGGCGTCATGCTATTGTGTCCGGACCGACGTGGCACGGTGAGCGTCGATTCATGACGCCCTTGACCAGGACGTCGTGTTGTTTAGCATGACGTCCCGGGCCCGGATGTCATGCAAAAGAACCATTTTGTGAAATATTTTTAAAAAAGATTCATTTTGTGCTGAACTTTATAAAAAGGGTCAGTTCTATCGTTTTTCACCACCGCATGCATCGCCCTATGGGTTGTCCTCCGTGACCTCCTGCCAGACCTACCACGGTGACATCCGTGACCTCCTGCATGCCTGCTATTCCTTGCTACAACCTAGGAGTTGCCCTGTTTGTCTCCATAAATTACCTTGCTTAATTAACCTAACACTGTATTCTGCTGCTAGCTAGTATACTACACGAATCTTCAAAGTTCATGGATGTTCATGCTATCACTCCATGGATGGCTTTTGTCTTGGAATTTTGTCTTGGATGGCTATCACTCCATGGATGGCTATCACTCCATGGATGGTTTTTGTCTTGGATGGAGTGATAGCATGACCTACACGAATTACCTTGCTTAATTTATCGTGGCTCCGTGGATGGCTTTTGTCTTGGATGGAGTGATAGCATGAATGAGTCGTGTGACAATGTCCATGCTAGAGTCGTGCGCGTCAGCATCGTCTTCGTTGGGTCACCAAGTGGTGACGGTAGAACATGTGGCATCATTTTGGTGTTGCTTTCTCGGCTATCTGATCTCGTCTTTTAGATGAAAACGCCAGGACTGACCTACATTCGTTTGTATCAGGGAATACCGTTTCACGTTATTCCTTTGTTGAAAGCATTGCTTTGTGTTTGTTTGGAGTTGAGCCTCTTGTATACTAGTAAGCTTGTACGTGCAATGCACGTCTCGACTAATAAAAATAATATAATGAGTAAATGAAATAATGAGACAATGAATTTTATTTTGTAACATACACCCACTTCCAATCATGCAGTAAACCACGAAAAACATGCAATCAATATCACTAACATGTAACACCGCTTGAAGATTAACAAAGCCAACATTCACGGTTCATCATCCATGGTAAGCTATTATAAAAAAAATAAACAATTGCTCACAGAACAAATGATGAGTACAATATCAGAGATAAGGAGTTACTTGGGGAAAACAGTTACAAGAAAAGCACTTCGCTAGCAGTATACATAGTTGTAGTGCGAGGTAAGAAAATGACACCAACATAAACAATCTATTATTAATCATAAGTTCATAGACACGTCATTAGCACACATGAATGCATCAAGAAAGGACCCTGGATTGCCATCACAAGCCATTAAAACAGTACATAGTTGTAGTGCGAGGTAAGAAAATGACACCAACATAAACAATCTAATATTAATCATAAGTTCATAGACACCTCATTAGCACACATGAATGCATCAAGAAAGGACCCTGGATTGCCATCACAAGCCCTTAAAACAGTATCCCAGTGTTGCAAAAAGGGTCTTGACAACCATTCTATTAGTGAAGCTACAAACCATTTAAAAACAATGAACTAATCATGTCCTTCTAGAGAAAAAAATAGAAATATAGGAGCCTCAGTATGTTCGTTATCTTACAGTGAAGAGGCAATATAGCTGATTGCGAGGGTAAATGAAAGCTGTAAGATTGTATCATCGAAAATAAAGCCCATCCATGGTACTGATGCAATTCCAAACGCAAGGCCTCAAGCAACACTTGTCAAAGAAGATACAAATTAGCATTAGTAGTATGGTTTTGTATCATCCAGTTTGGACTTGTAAATATTCACATATGCTCCGTTTGTATTGGTTTTCACCCGATTTTCCGTTAATTAATTGAGCAATTATCTTCTTCTTAATTAATCGATGAGGCAAAACTTTTGCCTCCGTTTCCAAAAAAAAAAACTTGTGTCAAAAACTTTATCATGATCGTGTATCGGAAGTTTTTCGGAGAACCGTTCAATAGAATAACTCACAGACAACAATAGCAGTCCTGTAGAATGCAAGATTATTTAGTAAGAATACAATCCAAAATAATCTTATAATTGTACATGGTGCAATTTGGTAACTATGCAATAACCCAAAGTTAAGTTGGGGGCAGAATTATCATTGTCGGTTAATTTCCCAGATCAAATAAAAATGAGTTGCCAGTTGCTTCTTCTTAAGAATAATATGCAAAGTAGGTTTCATCCACACACATCCCACCCAGCCCCATCCCCAAACCCCTCTGGTCTATTTTTTCCTACATGGTGTGAATTTTAAAAAATCAAGTAAAAATACACCTGTTTTAAATTTCACATACAACTTACCAATATAATGATAATTTTACTTTTTATTGTGAAGCATACATTCTAAAGCCCAAATAGACCTGTAATCCGTATACTAAGTCAACCATTCTATTTTTGGTTAACTTCTCCCGATAAAACATAGGAATGGGCATGTAGGCAGTTACAGTCATACGAAGAAGTAAGCTGTGGCGAAATAAGCATTAGAACATTAAATTGAATGGCCTATGTCTGTTATCAATCCAGGCACATACATACCTTTACAGCATCACCAAGCAAAAATGTTGAGATCACCACAAGCTGGAACAGCAAGTAACACCATCTGCGCAATGCATTTGTGCAAAGTAAACACTTTAGTATACACTGGATAATAATATTAGCAGCTGTGGTGCTATATATGACAGTTCAGCACTGGAAGCTGGTAGGGAAGATATGGGTATACAGTACTACCAAAGTAGAAATATTTTTTACATGCTGAAGAGAAATTAGAGAAGGCAAATGTGATGTGCGCAATAAAGCTTATTTTAGCAGACAAGAGGGGTTCCTGCCCACAATTTTCTGTACAACATATCCAACTGAAGAAACCTACTTGTGCTGAAGAGAAATTAGAGAAGGCAAATGACTGAACTCACATAATGTGTGAGTCATTATGTTTTTTTTTTTAAAAACTGCAATTGTTTTCTGTACAACATCAACTCACACACATCCCATATCTGAAAATATTGTAGCCTGTCCCGAAAACTAAAGCATGTGTGGTATTTCTCTGTTAATAAATCAATAAAGATGCAAGTCAATATTTCTAAAATTGGCATTTCAATAGCTTTGGGCATAATACGTCCGCGATCTGTTTTTCCTCATTGATGACAATTATCTACATCACTAATTTCTACAACCTCAATAAAACCTGATCTGAGTATACCTAATGAAAAGGTCATCTACCATCTGCAAGGTAGTCAACTCATAACCCTGAGTATCCTGCAAGTTATGGAGTGCTTGAGGAACTGTACTATCCAGAATGTAGGCTCCACAATTTGAATAGTGACTACATCCGAATTTGAGAAGACAACACATTAAATTAGTGAAAAAATCATATGCACTTATGAATGAGCAATCTTCCATATCATCTACAATTCCAAACCCATTGTATCATTTGGTCAAGAAGCTAGAGAGCGGACACAAATTGCAGAGCATAATCCGGTGAGCAATGATTGCATAGACACATCTGAAAATATAAAGTGAGGAGTTTAACTATCTACCATTTCCCCCGGGAGCATGGAGCTAAGTGGGATCCTCGTATGATTCTCGTTGGCTTTCTGGGTGGGTTGTAGGATGACCGGCTTGATCCAGCCTTCCTTGCCACCGAAGCTCATGGAGTTGAACCTACAGTTGAAGTCCTTGCAACTACAAAAACTCATATGGCTTTAGGTGAACCGCCTCCAAAGCCAATGAAATAGTTAATTGGTAGTTCACTACATTCAAAACAACATTGGAAAGTATTTTCAAATATAACCTAAATGGCACATACATGAAGAACCATCATAAAATTCTCACCCCTCTTCGTGTCATCTGACTTGAACTTGGAAAGTTGGTTGTCACATTAGCAGAGAAAACATCAATGTAGACGGCAGGAACAAAATGATGCCCCATTAGTAAATTCAAGATGTGATTCCCCTAATTCACTGGCTGATAAGTAGTAATGCACACAAGTATGATATAGATTCCTATAATGGAAACATGAAGTACAAAGAGAATAGCTGCTAAATTCACTATTTAGGTATGGAGAAGTTACCATTTCTCAAGAATCAAGAAGAATATAATTGTAGAATCCCCAAAAACATATTTCTGAACAACAAACATTTTCTTCTTCTCATGTTCATGATCTCTCAAAATATAGCTAAAGATAATAACAAATATTTAATCAACACTGGCACATTTAAATTATTTCTTCACAAAAAAATCCTTTGTGTAAAGTTAGAAAGAGAAACAAAGGATACCTGTTTCAGCTGCTTCTAAAAGTATCTCTTCTTGTGTCATACATTTTTCTCTCTTTCCTCTTAATTTGCTGGACCATTATAAAAAGAGGGGGTAGTCAACTAAGATAAAAAAAATGACATCTGTTGGGTACAAGTTGGATGGTTGACGAAACCAATTTAACAACATTCGATGCGAACCTTAGTGGTTTGATTTTAACCAATCTAACAACATTCACTTTTTAGCTTTTCTCATAATGACAGGTGGGCTGGTTGATTGCCTAATGCTCCTCTGAGGAACCCAATCATCAGGAAAGTCCAATGTTCATCCTCTCGTTTAATCTAGTTAATTGTTGAGGCATGGATTAATAGTATAACTGAATAATTATACAATGGATGATTATCTTCTCATATACTTATGAGCTAACACCGGTAACTCTCACATACATCCTTCTCTGGTCATCATCGGGATCAGGTTCCTGCAAAGGAGTTGGATTAGGAAATGGAATGAGAAATTTAGTTGGAACAAATAGAAGATCAACAAAAGCTACAGAAAATCAATTTGACAGATTGGAAGGAGAAGGAGGGATCTCATATCCTCGCAAAAATACTGTCGAATTATCACAAGTAGGGAAAGAGTACCGTGACCAAACAAGGAAAAGGGGCAATTTAACAACAAGAAACAAAGAATTCGGAGGAGTAATCGAGATAGCAGCCAAGAATACATAGTAGACACCTTGACTCGGTGGCTGGACGGCGGCGGCGGGGAGAGGCGAGGCGATGTGGTGCGGGCGGGAGGGCATCGGCGGTGCGGGCCAATGGAGAGCTCTGCGACGCCATGCCGCAGGCTCGGGCGCGGCCGGCCTCGTACGCCTGAGCCCGCCGCGTGGCGTCGCGGAGCTCTCCGCCGGCGGTTGGCCTGCATAGGTCCACGTCCCTGGCGGTGGCAGCAGCTCCCACGTGCCTCTTGCCGTCGAGGATGAGGGGCGGCGCGTAGGGTAGGGTCATGTAGGGGAGGCGACGGAAAGGGGAGGGGATGCGTGCATCGGCTTGGTAGGCAGCGAGGTAATGGGCGTGCCGCGGTTGGGGTGAACAGATCGTGGGGGCATTTTATTAGCATGGTGGGCCAAGGTATTTGCGGGCACTAAAACACGGTGGCTTGGTGTTAAACACAGGAGGATCGTGGGTCGTTAGATTTGGTGTGCTGACGGTGAAGATTATTTGGATCTGCCCCTCTCTTCCTTTTATAATGGTAGTAGATAGATAGTAGATGATTGCAAATGGTTGCATTCGGCAACCATGAGACTTTCATGTCGTTCCCTTCTTAAAAGCGTTGATTTTGGAAGACCCCTCTCGCTGTCTACCAGATCACACCAAATCAACAAAACTAACTCGCCTGATCTACAAAATAGGCAAATGAAATTAACAGGGAAGGGGATGCGCAAAAAAATAGGGAAGGGAGAAGGGAGAGAATAATAGCACCAGCAACCTAGGCGACCGACTTGAACCACCACCAGCAAACGAGAGCATATTAATCTTCAAAAAGGACATAGGGGAAGCATCGAGAAGGAATCAAATTGGAGTCGGCCTCCCCCCCCCCCCCCCCCCCACCCACCCACCTCTCCTCTCTCTCTCTCTCTCTCTCTCAGCTCTCGAACTGTCGCTTTGAACACAATGAATGGGTAGCAAAGAATCCAGTGTAAAGAAAATACTTTTTAAAAAGCAAGCAAACAAGACAGGAACACAGATTTATGGGGGCCTAATGAGGTGCGAACGCAGAAATAGACAGAACATGTTACGAACATGAATTTCGGCACACATATCCATTAGCTAAAACTCTTCTTTTCAACAAGATGAAAATTAGCAAATATATATTTTAGCATGTTCATGAATTTAAAAAATATTCAGAAAATCATTTTGTTCCTAGAAAGTGATCATGAATTAGAAAAAGGTAAAAGAAAATAAAAAATAACAAAAAAGAAATGGAAAAGGAAACCAGGAGGAAAAAGTAAAACAAGGAACAAAGAAAACGCGAAAATATTCAAAGAAAACCAGGAAAAAAATAACAAAAGAACAAACTGAAGGAGCATTAACACCTCCTATCTCGGCCTAGAAAACTGCTCGGCTTGGTTTAGTGGACTAAGCATCAAATAAGAACTAGTACCTCTGGGCTTACTAGTTCCCCTAATATTTAGGCTCATATTTTGATCATGAATAAAATATAAGTTATATGTAACAAAAATAATATCTTGAAACTAAATTCAAATATGAATCCAACGATATAATTTTTTGGTGACATGTATTAACATTTTTCTAGTCAAATGTGTGGTCAAATTTTGACACAAAATACGACGGGCACTAATAAGCCCAGACGCAGGTAATATTTAGCAAGAGCTCCTATTTGATGTGAGAGTCATGTCTCTCTTATTGCGATACCGAGTACCGTCTTGCCCGTCTCGATTGCTAGAATGGGCCGGCACAATAACGTTAAGTTGGTTCAGAGGGAAGGTTCTATATATACACATCACTAATTGGTTTTGGGAACCTTTCACCTGGTTTTGGAAAGGTTCCTATAGGTTTTTACTTTTTCTTATCTTGGGAATTTTTTACCACTCCAGATTTCTCTCATTTTCCTTATGCCACTCTTAGTTTTTGACAATGTATCACAAAATGCTATGTCCTGCAAAACTATGGAAGTGCAAAAAGTTGAGTAGCAAAACTACAAAACCAAGGAGAGTGTGGTCTTTTCCCTGTTGTGTTTGGTCAAAACGTACATTGACCTGACAGAATGACATTTGTGATACATCGTTCAAAGCTAAGAGTGACAACAGTGACATGTAAAATTTTAGAGTGGCATAAAGAAATGGACAAAAGCTAGGGTGGAAAAAAATCCCTTTTCTTATGCATCTTTCATTGGCTTCTTTTGGGGATTTTTCGGTTATTTTTTCCTTTTCCTTTTTATTTTAAAATACGTCTCAACCGTTTTAAATAGGCATTAAGCAATTTTTCTTGTATCCATGGTGAACATTTTCAGATCATGTTAACATTTATATGAATCCAAGTTGAAACATTTGTCAAATGTACATTGAACATTTTTTGTATATATGTTGAATGTTTTTCTGATACAAGATGAACATTTTCCAAATACATGTTGAAAACTTGTCAAGTGCCTATTTCAGATTTTTATCCACTCTATTTTCCTCAATGGATACCTTTCCCCCCTTGGTTTTTATCCACTCCCTCTCAACTTCCACCTTCTCGAATTGTATCTCCATGAACCCAGTACCTTTCTTCTTTTTCCTCCTTCCTTTCATGCCTCTTTGCACTTAAAGCCTCTTTCTTGGAGATCATCTACATGAACGAAGCCAACAATGAGATCACCGCTGCAACATACTTTGCCCTATATGCTTCCACTTCCTCCCACTTGGCTCGGCATCTTCATGGACTTGCACAGAATGGGTCTTGAGTCGCCATCATTGGTCTTTATCTTCTTGCTTGCAACATTGGGGGTACTTGAGTGCTACAATGAGACCCATCCACGTCTTTGCTTTGTTCAACTTAATCCAACAATGATTCATAATAAATGCCTTGCCCTCATTATTCTTGTATAATGTCACCACCAACTTCAACTAGCAAGTGAAATTCATGTCAACATATTGCTTACTGATGTGCGCCTAGGTGTGTGGTTCGTTTGCGGGCCCTACTGCCCACGTGCTGGTGTGGTTATCCGCCAGAAGCCCCTACCTCTTCCCAAGGTGTAGGGGGGGGGGACTGGTAGTGTGTACATTATGGTAGGTTTAGGGGTGTTCCTTGGAGCCTTCTTTGGCTTTATTCGTTTCCGACAAGTATGGAGAAATAGGGGGGGGCTTGGAAGATGCCCTCAGAGCCAAGTTGCCGAGTCGGTATAAAGTACTAGAAACACAATATCAATTCATATTGGTGGTGGGGGGATGTGGGGGTGGGGGGCTAGTGCGGACGAGTAGCGATGTTTAGGGGTCCCCTTTAGAATCACATTTCGTCAGTTCTTCCTATTTCAAGCATGTAGGGGAATGGTAAAGACTGCCCTTGAGATGTCAATCGCGTTCGACTATGACAAAGTACCAGAAAGAACGCATTATCAATTTATCAACCTTAAGATGGTTTGGTTGATCCTCAAGATCAGCTTCGATTTATCACTTTGTACTGATAATAAGAGCAACTCCAATGGGGCGACCCATTTCGTCTGCAGTTGTCTGTTTGGATCGGGGCAGACAAAAGAGGAGGCCCAATGCACCGAGCGAAACCCAAATCGTGTCCGCTTCACATCCACGCCGACGCATTTGCGACCCAAATTTGCGCCCCAAATGCATCGGTGCGGACGCGGAACGGACGCCACGCACGCCTTCTCGGTGTCCGTCACGTCCCCACCTGGCGGTCGTCCAACAGCTCGCGGCCAACCTGGTCGGCTTAATTTATGACCTCGGACCCACGCGTCAGCGACGGCGGTCCTCCTTTTTTAAGCCGACCGTGCGGTGGGGCCATCCTCATCCAAATCGCCATCCACATCTAGCATGCTCTGCTCCCCCGTCGCCGGCAAACCCTAGCCACCACCACCACAATGAGATGGTGCTCTTCTCCGGCACCACCAGCAGCAAGGCCAATGGCAAGGCCCCCGCCATCCCTTTCCCCTTGGAGTTCCTCCCGCCTCCGCCAGCGCCGGTTCGCCGGCTGAGGCAGCGCGTGAACGTGCCAGTGCACCAGGCGGAGTGGCACTGGCAGCACCACGTGCCTCTCCCGTACCCCGACGCCACCCTGCTGCATGATTGGCAACTGGATCCGGAGAGGATCCTAGTGTCGGCGGCGCCGCGGTCGGCTAGGGCGCACGGGGAGGAGGTGCGGCGCCGGCAGGCGCTGCTGACGCTGGAGGAACGCCGTGACCCCGCCTACGCAACCGACTCGCCCAACTGGGCGAGATGATTCCCCTTCGAGCACGAGGAGGCGAGGCGACGCGGTTTGCGCGAGGTCGACCGCAGCGTTTCGCCGCCCCCGCTCGTCGTCCGCAAGGAGGACCAGACGATGGAGGACGCCTAGCAGGCGGCCCTTGCGGCGGTCTACTGGGAGAGCGAGGAGGACGAGCGACGCAGGACGGAGGCGGTGGAGGAAGAGGAGGCTCGGTACGAGGCGGCCATGGCGCAAGCCATTGCCCTCTCCGCGGCAAGCGACTGCGTGCTGTCGTCGGTGGCCCCGCCGTCCCCTCCCTATCGCCGCGTCAAAGCCGAGCCGGAGCCGGAGCCCATCGAGCGCACTCCTGGACGGGAGTAGTGCGCGAGTGGGTCCGCGCGCCATCAGTCTGGATGGACGCGACGCCGGCGCAGGAGGCGGCGTACCTCGAGATGTGGCGCCAGCAACGGCTGGTTGAGGAGCACCGTCGTGGCGAGTACGAGGAGATGCTCGAGCGCGATCTCGAGGAGGAGCGGCGCGAGGCCGAGGAGGAGGAGCGCCAAGCCGCGGCGGCACAGGCGGCCGCACAGCCCCCGCGCCGGCACTGCTCGCGGCCGACATCGCCGCTGCCTGAAACACGGCGTTTCCTTGGGCCGGCCCTGCGCCGACGCTCATCGACCTCATCGACCCCGAGGACGACAATGACGACACCTAGGGCAGCACGCCGCCTCGTTGTTTAGTTTGTTTTTAGTTTTAATGCTAATGTGGATGCGTGGACTCTCGCTGGCCTTCGTGACCAGCTTTAATGTTTAATTAAGTTGTTTTTATTTTAAATATGCATGCATTGTTTTGTTTTTTTTGTCGACGCCGTCAAAATGGGTCGGGCCAGCGTTGACGCATACGCCGACCCAAACGCGAAAGTG
This sequence comes from Triticum timopheevii, assembly GCA_963921465.1. Classification (NCBI taxonomy): domain Eukaryota; kingdom Viridiplantae; phylum Streptophyta; class Magnoliopsida; order Poales; family Poaceae; genus Triticum; species Triticum timopheevii. Next base: position 144,503,851 of record OY997272.1, read on the forward strand.
GACGTCCTTGTCCGCTTGACCGACCCAAACGGACAAAAAATGGACAAGATCACCATCCGTTTGGGTCGGTCCGTTGGAGTTGCTCTAACTAGAAAAACACTTCAAAACAACCGACTGATCGTTGGCTCGTGTCGGCCGTGTTCGCGACCGTCAGATTCAATTTTGATCGGATGACGCATAGCGCGCCCACGCACGCATGGTAGACACAGGGACTTGCAACACCACCCAAGCTACAACCTGCAGCAGCAACCCGACTCACACATGGCAGACACATGAGCTTGCAGTACGGCTCAAGTTGGCATGACAACACGGCTCGCGTTAAGGGCATGTACAATGCATAGCCTCAAGGTGATGCCTCGCATGTCATGTAGGATCGGATATAACGTAAAATAGATTCGAATAGGGAAGCGGGATCCTCTCCAAGAGGCGGGTGTTTGAAGAGAAAAAGTGTAGTCTGGTGACAAAAGCTGAAAAGGTTGGAGTGAAAAGTAGAGATGCATGTATACTAAAGTCTTTATTTTCTATTTCTTAATGAGGCCCACTAGTGGTAGCTTGCATTGGGGAGAAAAAAAATGTAAATGCCTCAAATTACTTTTTGTCACGAGGCATATGTATCCATATGCCATCATTGTACATGCCCTAATAATCATGAGAAATTCCTGCCAAAACCGCATCTCGCACAAGTGACAAGACGGGGCCGAAGTCTACGTGGTCGTGCGCGGTTGCGCTCACGCGTGCCGCGGGCCACAGCGAGGCATGTCGGGCCGCAGGAGGAGGCGGCGTCACGAGGATCTCCCTCCCTGCCACTTTCACCAACCCGGCCAAAAGCACCGGACACCAATTCCGCTGCCTTCGAAAGACAGACGGAGGAGACCCACCGTATCAGCGAACTCTGGCGCGTGAAAGGCTGCATCCAGCACCTCACCTGCACCTGTTTTGTCTTCAAAGGCGACCCCAAACCTTTCCTCCGTGCGACGATCGAGCAAGCGTTCGCCTCCCTGTCCGCCACAACAAACCTCTCCCGTAATAGCACCAGGGAATTTCACGCATGTACTAGTACTACATTGTTTTTAGCTAGTTTTATAAAAGGATGCCACCGTTATTGTGTTCTTCTATATCTGAAAAGTTTGCCATTCCGCACCTCGACGTCCTCTCTAAGTCGAGCCATGCAAAAGACATCGCCATGTGTATTTCGTGATGAAATTGCTGCTTTTTCTGAATTAATAGAAGCCCAGTAATTCGCTCATATGTGAGTATTACTTACGGATTACATGGCCAACGGCAGTCAAATATCCTTGACTATATCACCCGCAATAATAATAATAATAATAATAATAATAATAACAGCCTTGGCTATATATCAACGGTTGGGGATGGAAAATGTTTGAACAAAACTTAGCACGCAAAAAAAAGGGGCACAATAATTATAATAGACCAAAAAGAAATGTTGTCTGTGTGATTGGTGGTCCAACATAAATTTTCCGTTATATATACTAGAACCATTAATCAATCTATCTCTTTTCAAAAATGATTAAAAGCCACCAATTTACGCTCTAATTCAAGCTTTTGTTGTTTTTGACTTTCATTGTATTCAAAGTTGTTCTCATGTATCATTGCGGTTGATCTGGGAGAAGTTTCCTCTCCTCTCCGATCCTTTAGAGAAGATTTTTCTGGTCGCACCGCGCCGCCACCTCTCCTCCGTCAGTGGTTGTCGCCCTCCTCCTCCGCCGCCGGCTCATCGGGTCTAGGGTGGATGCCCCAACCTATCGATGGAGCTCTAGTTTTTCTTCCGTTTTGTGGCTTTCAGTAGGGTTACATGGTAGCGACGACGTTGATGTGGCGAACATTTTCTCCTACAATCTCCCTATCTCAACGGTGTCGGCTTCGGCGTTCTCAATGGCTCACTGGTGTAGATTCTCTTTCTATTCTCTATGCCGAAAATTCGGACTAGTTGGGCTTAATTCTCCTTTTTCATTCAAAGGTACAAACCCAAAACCTTGCACAACTCTGACAAGGCCTAGGTTAACCAAATTGGATTTTGGCAAGCAAATTACATTAACGCTGGGCCAATTGTTAGTGTTTTGAAATAAAATTGCTCTACTCACCGGTACCAAAATAAAGGAGCGTCCATTCTTTAGGTTCCTTGAAATATTTGTATACCTCAGTCCATTTTGAAGCCTTTGGATTAATACTAGTAAAATGCCCGTGCGTTGCAACGGGTTACCAAAACTATGACGTTCCAATCAAGCAATTGAGAACATATAATGTATAGCCCACCTTATTAATCCAAAATCAAATAAAATTAAGCGCTAGTTATAGTTATAGGAATATAACACATTTAGTTGATGGATTAAATGCGAGAAGCTTAGAGACCACAATTTATTCTAAAAATCTTAGTTTAAATTTAGCAATTGGAACTTCCGTTATTCATCATAGAGATACAAACTGTGACTTTGTTTTTGTTTGGAATTTTCACTTCAGACACAACAATATAGAATACTACTTATATATATATATATATATATATATATATATATATATATATATATATATATGCATCTATGAAATTTTTCAAGACATTTTGTAGAGTTTTGAGCACCAAAAAAATTTAGATTTATGCTAATCCTGAGAAGCTTAGAAGGAGTAGAGAAGAAAGAGATATTCCAACCATTTTTTTATTTTTATTTTCTTTGAACCCCTCCTTTTGCCACTGACCAGTGGGTCCGTCAATCCAGCACTCCAGCAGCGTCAGCTACTCCCTGCCCGGCTGTCTCTTCATCTTTTCTCCTCATCCACTCCTCACTCTTCCGGTCTTCCCCCCGGATCCCCTTTCTTGTCAAACTCGCCGGGGACGCCGCCGCTTGCCGTTGCAACGCCAGCCATTGGCACCGGCGGGATCCGCCAGCCGTCGGTCCGGATCGACGCTCACGCCTCCGGCTCCGACATGCACGCCCGTTGAACGCCGTCGTGAACCACCTCGCTTCTCTGGTGCGCTCTTGCTCGTAGGTAGTTTCCTAGCTCGATTGTAGCTCTTGCCGTCCCTTTAATGGTGATTCCTAGCGCCGGCGTGCAGGTACGTCTTGAACCAAGGTCGCCTTTCTCGGTTCCGTCGGCCGCTGTTGCGACGCCGCCGCGGTCATCCTCCTCCCCGAGCAGCTCTAGGGGCCGTGACGGGCTCCGCGTCGTCGCGTCTCCTCTGGACCACGAACTCGAAGCCGTGGGTCCCTCCTACTTCTTCCTCGACCGCTGACCGCCATTGACGCCGTCCGAAACTTGCTGCCGTCCGTCCTCTCGCCTCCCTGCTCCGTCCGACCCTGCCAGGAACAGCAAGGTGAGGAGCCATCTCTTCCTGCTGCTGATGCTGTCCGCTGTTGGCTTGCTTTGCCGCTTGCTGTTGTTGCGCTGCTGGATGGTTGCTTTGCTGCTTGATGCTGCCGGTTGTTTTGCTTGCCGCTGCTGCTTGCTTTTGTTGCTTGCTGCTGCTGGCCTTGAGCTACCGGTAAATGAGAGAAAGAAAGGAAGTTTTACATTTGTAGAGGGATATGGTCGTATTTAGATACACCTAGAAATGGCCATGTTTCACTACCGTTTAATTTTGTTCGTCGTACTGTCAGACTAAGGCTAGTCTTTCCTGTGCATAAAAGTTTCAGAAAAATGCACAACCTGCTGAAATTGGAAAATCCATAAAAAAATCATTCCAGTTTCTGTTTGGAGTAGTACTGATATGGAGTTGGCTGGTTTAAATTGTACTGTAGCAACGGAAAATATGAACATAGTCAATATTATTACTTGGATAGCTCAAGGGTGGATGTTTCTAATCCTGTACATGGCACCTTGGACACATTCTGCAATGAATTTTGAGGCCTGAAATTGATGTTTAAGAAAGTGTTAGAATTTAAGGACACCTGCATGCTAAATCTATCACAAAGCTACAGAAAAAAGTAGATGAACAGATTATATTCTTTTTGTTCATATAGAAGTATCTACTGGCTTGAAAGACTCATCCTGTAATAGTATAGATAGTACAGATACGAGGACTTCACTGATGGCAAACTCAGCTCAAATTTGGGTTGTTCATAAATCATCAGATACATAGTTCCTTATCCATGTATTTCTAACAAGAGATTCTATGCAACTGAAGTTTAAGTCAGTATTTTTATTGGTATATGATATTAGTTTTACCATATTAAAAAGCATATGCCTTAGAAAGAAATATGAAACCTTAGTATTTTTGTTCTTCTTTACCAAGTCACTGTCCAAGCATCTTCCTCCTGCATATGTTGGAAACTTCACGCTGACTCATGTTATTTCCAGCTTAAACAGGTGCATCTTTGACCAAGTATAGGACGGGCAAATGTCGCGGAAGGAATACTGATGGTTTTTGAAGACTGACTATGCTCCCTCGAGTACTGCGCAGCAACAAACTCAGGTCAGTGTGCATTAATATCTACAATAGTTATGTGGTTGTAATGCAGAACTGAACATATTTTACCTTGACATGATATAATTTGATCCAGTGACTTCATGTGCTAAGGACTTCTTTGTAGACTATGTTCTTCGTGGTTATTAATAAGGGCTCAGATCTTTTTCGCTTCTTTGAATTCTTGCTTTCGTCCTTGCCCTTGCCCTTACCATTGTCATTGTCCTTGATGGCGAGAATCTTAATGTTCCTCTTCGCGGTGGCTCTAGACAAAGCGACGTAAAGCTGACCGTGAGAGAAAATCGGGTCCGGTAGGTAAACCCCGACAATGGGGATGGTTTGCCCTTGCGCCTTGTTGATTGTCATGGCAAAGCTGAGCCTAATAGGGAACTGCTTCCTCTTGAACTTGAAAGGGAATATATCGTCATCGGATGGGCAGAGAGGTATCCGAGGAAGGAACACCCTCCTACCAGCATGTTGTCCTAGCACGATTTCTGCGTCGATGGCGTTCCTTTGGAAACCCCGGACCACAAGCCTTGTGCCGTTACACAACCCATTAGCTGGATCAATATTTCTCAACAGTATAACCGGGCAATTTATCTTTAGTTTGAGCGCATGCGGAGGCAGGCCATTGGGAGTCAGGTTGTTGAGGAACTCGGGGGCATAGTAGCCATGTGGATCATCCTCTGCACTATCAAAACTGTGGTAGATCTTCTCTTCACCCTGGAAGCGCTCTATCATGCGCGTGTTTATCTTATCAACGTTGTCATTCTTTGTGGAGAGGATCGCTCGAGATGTCATGTAATTTGGATCGGCCATGTTGTCATCTAGAGCAGGAAATACATGGTCGATTAGCTTCTCTAGGTCAACGCCATCTCCTGTTGGCGGCACACAAATATCTTCGGGGAGCCTTATGTTGCCTTCCTCGTCGGTTTCCTCGGTGCCATTGCCTACCCTTAGCAAGTAATCTGCGAACCACGGGTCGTTATGCGCCCTCATGTTGGTGACGAGCCTTAGCTGGCGCATGCCCTTCCAAAGGTATGAACTCCGCAGGGTTGAATCAATTATCTGACCCCGTGACCCCTTCCTAACGACCGGAAGCACCTGCCTGAAGTCCCCACCGAACACGACAGTTTTTCCCCCGAAAGGTCGGTCCCGTCGTCCCATGATGTCCCGCATGCTATTGTCCAGTGCCTCAACCGCTTGCCGCCTCATCATCGTGGCCTCGTCCCATAGGATGAGTGAAGCCATGCGCAGGAGCTTGGCTGTCCCACTTTGCTTGGTGAAGCTGCACGACGCCCCATCTTCAATGCTGAGTGGGATCTTGAACCTCGAGTGGGCTGTCCTTCCTCCAGGCATGATGGAAGCTGCGACGCCAGATGTCGCCGTAGCCACCGCGATCTTGCCCTCGCCTCGAATCTTTGCGAGTAGTGCCTTGTATAGGAAGGTCTTCCCGGTGCCTCCCGGGCCATCGACAAAGAATACACCCCCATCACCGGCATCGACTGTTGCCAGTATCTCGTCGTATGCAAGTCTCTGCTCGGGGTTTAGCGAGGATGCTAAAGCAGTGTCGTTCGCGTCAACCTCGATTGTGGACTCCTCCGTGACTTCTCTAGCCTCACCTCCAGTAGTGTCACAGGTCTCGTCGATGTCCGGAAGAGGGAACAATGCTATGTCTTTGCCCATGGACTGTAGCATGCCCCTGATGTCAAGCAACACCATCTGCTCCACTGCCTTTGAGCACATGTGTGATCGGCGGTAGTCATCAGACATCGCCTCTAGGTGCCTATGCCATAGACCGCGCACGTCACCTGGCTCGCAGAATACCAAGATTGTTGCAAAGAGCCTCCTGAGTGAGGCTGGCATCGCGAACTCTGTTGACTCTGTAAGACACTCGTCAAGCGTGTTGTCGGCCTCAATGAGGCCCAATCTCTCGGCAGCCTCACGGAAGCTATCACATAGCACACTGTCCACGGTCCGCAGGTCCTCAAAAGATGTCTTGCCTGGCACGTGGTTGAGCAGCACTCGCAGAAAGTACCGCTCCCCCTCGGCCGGATGGGCTGACACAATGCGTTTAGAGGGACGAGCACGAAAGGCGCCTGGGAGTACCTTGATCGGCAAATAGGTAGTACTCATCATCCATGAGGTCACCGGAAAGTCCATTATCATCCATGATGCCGCTAAGGAAGATGTCCATTTCAGCTGCAACATTGTTGAGCTGGTAAGTAATGGTTTAGTGTGAGTGGTCACTGGGAGGGGAGTAAAAGATGAGAGGGTTACCATCGGTCCCAATGGTGTAAGACGGCATGCTCGATGGAGGGGACGAAGCCGGTGAAGCAGCTCCTGTGGGCGGTGTTTCTGAGCTTGTTGCTGCTCTGTTCACATGTAAGGTACTTGGGTGTGGAGACCTCTGCTTAGCTGCAAAGCTTGCATTACGACGCTCTAGCAACGCTGACCTCTCACCTTCTGCTACGCTTTTCGTGTGCGCTCTTCGTTTTGCGGCACCCCCTTGAATGTTCTTTACCACCATACCTCGTTTGTGAGCTCGCTCGCGAGCCCTACGCCGTGCTCTGGTTTCCTGTTTCTGCTCATGGGCTTGATTCTGGTTGTCGTGTATTCCCTGATCATTGGTTTGTTGCGAGGCATTTATGAGTTCGCCGGGAGCCTCATTATTGTCCAGGGTATGACTAAGGTACTCGCCTGCATGGTTGAGGAGCTGGTAAATACTGGTCCAACGCACATGGACATAACAAGTAGAGTAAAGATGGGAGGATTACCGTCTGATTCGAAGCTGTAACCAGCCTTACTCGCTAACTGGGGGGAAGGAGTTGAAGCGGCGGGGTCTCTGGCATGAGTGGTCGACATCAGGTTGGGCGTAGCTAAGGTAGCTGCATCTGGGCGCGGCATTGCGATGGATTCAGCGCAAGGGATGTTGCGCCTAGCCGCGAGTATTGCGTTGCGTTGAGTTAGCATCTTCTGTTTCTCCTTGGGTGGTATGTTTTGCACACGTGCTCTTCGGCGGGCATTTGTCTCTTGCTTCTCCTCGACCGGCATATTTTGGTAGGACGCCCTTCTGCAGCTATTCCTCTCTTGCTTGTCCTCGACCATCATTTTTTGGTAGTCCGCCCTTCTAAGGGTGTTACTTTTTTGCTTCTCCTCTGGTGTCATCCGTTGCCTGGCTTCTCTTTGACATGCATTCCTCTCCTCGTCTGTTTTCTTCTTCCTAGCTGCTCTGCGGTGTGCATTGATTTTCTCCTTCTCTTCAGGTGTTAATCTATCCCGCCGTGCTATGTATTGTTCTCGCCTTTTCTGTTTTTTATCTGATGTAATGATTGCATTTGAAGCAATGTGTTCAGGATCAGTGTGTGAGGTGTTGAGTCGAACCGCTATATCTGAACCAATATTATGCTGAATGCCGCTCTGTGTTCCTTGAAGTGATACACGTTGATCATAGTAAGTGGCTTCACGAGAGTGACTTCCTGAAGAACCATTTTGTGGACCACTTAGGTTAACAAATGTATAAATGCAAGCTGAAATATTTTCATGTGTAAGGTCGATACCGATTGACGTTTGCACATGTTGTACTGGCTGAAAGGCTGTTAGATTGCCGGCTATGGGAACCATCATAGCCACATGTGTGCGCACATTGTCATCATCATCGGAAGACGAAACACTGTAGTTAGTGGTGTCCGTTTGTTCGCGTATGAAGAAACCAGATGGTGGCCGGGGTGTATTGGTGGGTTGTGATCTTGGTCTCCTCTCATAATCAACAACTGATAAAAATGAAGGTAGGCTAAGCTCTGAAAGCTTATTGAAGACCTTATGTCGAGACATGTGAGTGGCATGCACATACCTCTTTTCCCTTTATCATACAGATGCCCTCTGTCTTGTGACATCTCTATGTCCTATAGAAGCTTTATGTTCTTATTACCTGCATTATTTTGCATTAGAAAAATGATTAGATGCTTACTGTAATGGATGCTTAAGTACGGGAACAAAATGCAAGTAAGTTACTGAAACAATATCATGTGTTCGTGACACTTTCTCCAATAAGCACTCTTCTTTTTCAGATGAAGTTAACGAAGGAGAAAAGGAAAGAGAACACTCATCCATACATGAAAAACTGGATATGGAGCTGCAAGATCTGAAAAAAGGATTTCAGCAAAAGGAGGTACTATTTTTATTTTCTTATGATTGTAATTGTTCATATAGGAATTTACAAGTTGTGTGGCTGGACCTCGACTCTTTGTTCACATGTACCGAATAATCTTCATTCCGCCATCCATTTTATGTTGCCCCTCATTCCCCTCTTTTGATTACACAATTCAGTAGAAACTCTTTTTTTGGTGTATCTTACCAAACTGACCTAATAATTTCAAGCCAAGGACTGTACTGTGCACTCACATATGTACTAAAAATTGTAGATTCAGAAAATGGGAACAAAATACACTTGTGGTATGAGAATTTGAACCGAGAGTTATGTATAAAAATTTCTTCCTTTTACTTGTGGTTACCATTAGAGCCATTGCTTCATTGCCACAAGTGGAGGTAATACATGCCTCTCTATGTCAATCGGGAAAACGCAAATGGTTAGGCTAGTCTGCATGTTTATATACTTGAACCTAGCTTGTTGTATTTTGATTGTTTTTTCCACAAGCTGTGAGCTGCAATGTTGATCATGTTAGTTGGCAGCCGTTTAGGATGGAAGTAACATAATTTATATTACATCATAAATTCCGGTCTGGTGCTGCATTTCAGGTTCAGCTTGAGGTGTAGGTGTTGCCATTCTCTCGTAGCGGAGCGAAGAGCACAACCCTGACTGCACAACCCCTTCAAGGATCACTGGTGAATTTGTTCAAGTTTATTTATCTTCTGGGTCATGTTCATTTTTTATCACAGTAGGATTCCGAGCCTGAGGGTATCGTGAGTGTGAGCATTTATAATGGAGTTGCACAATTATCTATCTTCAGAAGTGGAAATATTAGTTATGTGGTCATGAAAATAACTAATGATACCCATGTTTTAGAATAAATCATGACGACAAATATATTACCTTGAAATTTAAGTATGAGTCGCCTCGAATACCTATCTCAACACACTCATGACCAAGTGTGGCGTACACATTGCGAATTACATGATGTTTTGTTCAATACTCTATGTCAGCAAATTATATGATGTATTGATCACTATCCCGATGTCAAAGTTTGTTCTCTATGTCTCAGCTTGTATTGGGCACCAAATACAGATTGGGGGAATAAGTTGTTTGCATTGGGTGTACTTGCTGGAAAGACATCTGAACTTGCCTATTCATCCTTGATTATGAAACATATTAATTCCCAGAATTTAATGGGCGTATTCTTCATTGAAATTTATGATTTTCAGGTAGCTGGTACATAGCTTAAAATCCTGCATCGCTTAAGTATCTTTGTAATGTAGGTAATTTGCTCAGACATCATGAATGCATGAATGCATTTTGTTTTTGTAGGAACCAGCTGAGGATGGTAAACCTAGGGAACTATGAAGATGGTGGCAGGAGGATGTACCTGCGGCGTCCGGAGATGGGTGCGGCAACAGCCGGCCTGCGGAGGTGGCTGGTTCTGGCGGCCCTGACGAGCAACACCATGAGACGGGAGCAGAGGTGCTGGTTCCGGCGGCAGCAGAGGCTGCAGCATGAGACGGGAGCAGAGGTTGCTGGTTCCGGCGGCAGCGAAGGCTGCAGCTCGCACATCTGCTGTGAGAGCGATGTGGCCGGACTGGTTCCGGCGGATGTGGCCGGACGGCGACTATACGTCCAGCGAGAGGAGGAACTGGCGTTTCTGGCGACGTGCGTTCAAGGCTCGATGGAGCTCTCACACTTGTTTTTCTGTTTGGTTTGGCTCGAACGTTTTTTTCTTTGGTTTGGGCATGTACGTCTTTTTTGGTCAATGCATGTAGTGGACGTGGTTCGTGGATTGAGTCGCAACTGTTTCTCTTCGGCTGGTGCGTGATCGTGGGCTGAGTTGGCGATGGATGTCGTTTATGGGCCGTGTTAATTAGCGACGGGATGCGGTCGAGGGGTGGTGGGATTGGTCGAACCATCACGACGACTGCAGATTGCGCTTTAATAGTAGAGATATGTACTCCCTCCTTCCGGAAATACTTGCCGGAGAAATTGATGTATCTAGATGCATTTTAGTTTAGATACATCTATTTTATTCATTTTCACGACAAGTATTTCGGGACGGAGAGAGTAGCTATGAACACCACAATTCAAATTCCTACATAATCTATGGACAAAACTTGCACTGAAGTTTCATGATTTGGAAAGTTTAAGTTTCGGCTAACCAAGGCGCAATTTTAGGTGTATGAGATTTACGAAAATTTCATGCAACTGGAAGTTGGCAAGAATCATTATCCTTTCTAGTAGACCTGATAGTAGCAAAACACAAATCCAGTCACATGCATGCGTCCAGTAGCAAGCATCCATTTTGACAGATTTTTGTTCTTGCATATATAGGGGATGTGCAATCACTCGGTATGTGGAAGTATGACAGGACTTGAACCAGGAAAACAAACATAAAAAGATGAAGATGAATTTGATCGCCCAGCTATAGCCAGCCACTCAAACCCGACAAAATTGACCCTAATTTTTGGCTTTTAATCTCTTTGACGTCACCTTTTTTGAGACAAACAAAAATTACTTCACCTGTTAATTCACCATGTCCGTGAAGTGTATGTCCTTGATGAACTCGTCCACCAGCTGCCGCTCCGCCGGCGGCAAGTCTGTCCGGAGATCGTCGAGCAGCGGGCCTGGGATCAGGCTGTACGGGAAATCGAGCGGCGGCAGCTCCGGGAAGTCGTCGAGGGGGCTAAATTCCTTGGAGTCCCATGTGTGCGCACTGCACTCGCCGCCCAGTTGCCCGTGCGCGCCTTGGAGCTCGGTCGGCGCGTCCGCCCTAGCCGCCGCCGGCTTCTTCACCTTCTTCATCTTCACGCTCCCCGCCGCTGGCTTCTTCACCTTCTTCATCTTCACGCCCCCCGCCGCCGGTTTCTTCGCCTTCTTCATCTTCACGCTCCCCGCCGCTTGGCCGGACGACTCGGAGACGCCGCCGCCTGGCTTGAAGTTGGTGACTGCCCTCGCGCCGTGCAGCTCGACGGCCGCGGCGTCGTACGCTCTGGCGGCGTCCTCGGCGGTGTCAAAGGTGCCGAGCCACCGCAAGGTCTTGGAGTGCCTGATCTGCGCCCCGTACCTGCCGCTTGCCATCTGCACCACGCCGTGGAGATGCCTAACCACCTTCTGCTGCAACTTCTTCTTCTTCTTCCTCTTCACCGATGAGGACGGCTCCTCAGCCGTGGCGCCCTTGCGCTCGCCCTCGCAGTCGCAGGGGAGGTGCTGGGCGACGCCGTCATCATCAGCGGCGGTCACGGGTGGTTGCTTGAAGTTGGGCCTGGCCGCCGCGCCGAGCAGCTCGACGGCCGCGGCGTCGTACGCTCTGGCGGCCTCCTCGGCGGTGTCGAAAGTGCCGAGCCACACCTGAACTTTGTGCTTGGGGTCCTTCAACTGCGCCATGTACCTGCCGTTCGGTCTTCGGGACACGCCGCGGAACTCGGTGCGGGCCTCCGGCCGAGCCGCCTTCCTCCTCCTGCCCACAGCTTCCACCGGCGCCGCGCGCAGGGCTGGATCTTGGGCTCCTTCGGGCTCGTCGTGCTGCTGATCCGTCGCCATCGCCTGCACGGCGGCCGCGGGAAGACCACTCTCCGCCGCCGCCGCCGCCATCACGCTCGCACTGGACCGGGCGGCGCTGCCACGAGGAGAGCTTCTCGCTCGCCGCCCACCGGCATCATGATCGTGCATTAAGCCTTGCAGCGTGGAAGAGATTGTGTTGCAGTAACTGGCCGGTAAAGATGTCAGGTTACTTTTCTTTTCTGACTTTGTGGGTTCGGGAGCGATATGTATGGGCACGTCTGCAGGGCGTCGTGCGCTTTTCACCGTGAGGAGCAAGTGTTCAAGCTGACATGCAAACCTGTTTCAAATCAAAATTTCAAAAAAGTTTTAGTTTCAATCCTAGTGTTCAAATTAAAGTCCATTTTCATGGTTGTGTTCCTCGTGACAAGATCTTTGAAATTAGATCTTGCATGAGCATATTCCGACAAATTTATTGAAAACACGATTTTGAATCACGGAAAGTATATAAAAATTTGGGGTGCAAACATGCTTTTCTAGCTTGAACCAATAAGTGGAGAAATATATTCTAACGAAAAACAAACTTACATTATAAATACACTTTTCTGGCATTAACATATAAGTTGAACATCTTTTTGTGAAATTGTTTCTCGAAAAACTGTTTATACTATATAGTTGCTTGCATACAACTATAGTGTCGAAAAGTGTTTTATATTTTGTAGGGAGGGATTATCAAAATGGGCAAGAAGAGTCTTTGTGCAATTTTGAGATCACACACTACTATTTTTTTAAAGGCAATTGTGTGTCATGAAAGAACAAGTTCGTAGCACAGATCACAAACCGATAAGACGGCCGTCTATTATGGATGTTTGGAATTTAAGCAAGTCCCGAATAGCATTATTGCTTGCAAATAATTAATATGAGAAATTGATTAACTTTAAAAAAATTGGAGCACTGGTATTTTGGAAATGCAAATTTGTGACATGAAAGCAAATTCATAGCACAAACATGTTTTTCTGTCACAAACCATGCGTTATGAATTGTTTGGATAGGAAGAAAGTTTCCAATAGCATTGTTGTGTGCACATTATTAGAAACGAGCAACTAAAATTTTGTACACACATTTGGAGCGGTATTTTGGAAAGGAAAGCATGTAGTGCAGACTTGCTTTCATGACAATCTTTTTTTTTTTCAAACGTGCAAGTATGTGGCATCCAAGAAAGGCATTTAGATTGTCATTTTAATGAAAGTATTAGTTGATGCTCGTTCGACAATGCTACCACGAGGGATTAGCTTGAATCAAGGATATGGCCGCGACGGAAACAACAAGTGTAACCGAAAAAACGTTGAAGTTAGACCGAATGAGCAATTTATTTGATCGTAGCGCCCATATGTGAATCCCAACAAAAATTAGCAAGACATATGTATTTGTTATTGTGAAATATTATATTGTTTGGTGCTTTAGGCTACTGAAATGATGAATATACCGCACAGATCCCGTTAAAACTTTGTATCTTGTTTTTGCGGAAAAAAAAAGTATCGTGTAGCAGCCAAAACTTGAAGCGCACCGGTGTGGCACTAGACGGCAGCCGCATGAACCACCGGTGCTTTTGGGGTCCAGCCACACGCGCAGGCAGGCGCAAGGACAGCAGGACGGAACGGCAGAAGGAGCTCTGCCACTAGCCATTTTCTTTTTTTTGGAATGTTGCCAGGAGAGCTGCCAAATTCATTGATCAGAAGAGGTATTACAAATAACACCCCCAAAGGAGGAATGCACCGCATAAGACGAGTGCTAAAAAGGAAAAAGGAAAGGGTTGCTCGGTTTATCAAGGAAAACCAGGCGAAAACCTAAGCAGCGCCAAGCACCACAAAACATACAACACGCCAGAAAGGCAAACACCCCACAACACGCCCGGTCGGGCACTCGAGCGCCTTCGCTGCTACCAAAGTGCACACCGAAAACCGTCATGTCAATCCAGGCTGCCACAAGCATCTCCACACAACTCGACGACATCGAAGAGGAACGCTATGTCCGAAAGAGCAAACATATGCCGCTTCAATCCCACGAGATTGGCAGACATAACTTGCATGGCGCACCTTGCATGTGAAGGGTGCATCTGCTGCTCTCACGGAGATGTCACATAAGCCGTCGCCAACCACCTTCACGAACACTTAGTCCCTCTGACCGAGTCTAGCTCCAAGACGATGTCCTCAAGAGGAAACACAATGCCGGGCATAGCTAATGGCGTCGTCATCATCCGACCCGGAAGACCGGATCTAGGGTTTCCCCCGAAGCATGTCGAGCAAGGGAAGAAGAGGACTGCAACATCGATGCCTCCAACAAGGGGACGGAGCCCATAGGCACCGCCATCGACCGCCCAAACCCATGACCCAGCCAGCTCTTCCAGCAGATCACCTCCATGGTGCCCTAGCGCTGCTAGACATCTCACCCCCAGGCCACGCCCACAGGAGGTCGCCAGCCGGCCACCCCGCCAGATCTGCACCGCGGGAGGCCCAAGACGCGAACAGGTCCGTCCAGATCGGGAACGCCACCTGCTCGCCACGCCCAGGAGCTCAGCTCTCCCGCAACTCCCGCGCACGCCAACGCGCAGCCCCGCGCCCAGAGGACTGCCCTGCCCACGCCGCGACCGCGGCGCACAAGATCCGTGGGAGCTCGCATGGCGCCGGCCAACGCGGAAACGGCGGCCCTCCACCGAGCGCGTGCCGCCCAGCCTCTAGCGCATCAGGGCGCGACGGCCAGCCACCAGATCGCGCGGCGCTGCGCTCGCACCCGACTGGGCCGCTCGTGTCCCTCGGCCCAGTAGAGCGGCCCCGCGCAGCTCATGCTCCAGGCGAGAGGAAAGAAGAGATCCGCCGCCGCCGATACCGCGCGGGCTTTGCCCGGCGGCGCTCGTCGTCGGCGGCGGCGGGGAGGGAATCTTGGTTGTGCGGGCTCCGGCGGCTAGGGTTTCGCGCCCGGGCCGCCCCGCGGGGGAGCGACACGGGGCCGGAGGGAGTTATTTGCCACTAGCCATTTTCGCCAACCCGGCCAAGGCCAAAGTACTGGGCGACGCCCTCTGGCGTCTGAAAAGGCTGCAGCACAGCAGCGGTGCTCCTCTGCAAGGGTTCGTCTTTTCTCCGTGCAATGGATGAGCAAGAGTTCTGTACTGTACTTTTTTTGGTCACCTCTCTATTACTTTATGCGTCCATTACGAGGACGCCATAGCCATTGTCACAGTCAATTTGTGATTGTATATCATTATTGTGTTTGTTTCGTCTACACCAGTGAAATTCTAAAATCTACTACATATGTAACCCCCGCACAAGAAAATCCACATTTACAAGAGACTGTGAGTTGGTTAAGAAAATTAAGGAATTTTGTTATCTGTAGCGGGACAGAAATCTTTTCTTTCTTTGAACATTTTTTTGGGTTCACAATCGCATAATGTTGCACAATTTTGTGGTCTACATGTTCCTGTAACTTTTACATGGAGCTTTTCTTAAGAATCATTCATATGCACCAAAAAAAAGATATTGTTACTAGATGATGGTTGGGGATGGAGTGTGGATTTTGAGGGTGTTTGGTTGCCATACTGAGACAAAGATGTCTGGCGTGTAGTGTGCCTGAAATCTGCCTGGACCCCGTTTGATTGGTGGCCTGATGAATCTGCTGGTAGCCTGGCCTGGAACACATACGAGGATGATTAGCCTGGCCAGCTGTCCAGGCACATGGTTAGCCTGAACCAGGCCACCCAGATTGGACGCCTGAAGGCGCAATTGCACTTGCCTGGCATCGAAAGTCGAGCAAACAGTGCTGATTAAAGAGATCATAAGCTGGCCCACTTGTCTACTAGTAGTCCAGGCTCGGGCAACAAACCAAACAGCACCTACCGCATGCAGCCTAGCCAGGCAAAATTTCTTCAATCTTCAGGCACACATCAGACATAGAATTTTCTCAGGCACATCTCCCAGGGCAGCAACCAAACACCCTCTTTGTGCTCTCGGCGGCACATGCTGCCCTCACTCAACCAAAGTTTCAAAAATAATAATCAAAATAACGAAATGCTCCCCAGCGCACTTGGTGATTTTCGTTGGGGGTGGCAAATATTTCAACAAAACTTACAACACAGTGCCCACGAACAAATAAACATAGCATATTGTTTATAATCAACCATAATAGGAAATTAAATAAGTTGAATTGCCAAAATTAAGTTGAATTGTCAAAAGTAAGTTGAATTGTCTTTGACGTTAGTGTTATATGTGTCAAAATTATATTAGCATGTAACAAAGCGTTTCTGATTTCCAATATAGTTAAAATATATTTAGATAAAGAGAAACATATGGATACAAATTGACTGAACATCGTATTATCTTATTATTTTATTTTCATCTAGACCGAAATTGGGCTTACTCGGGCTTAATTCTTATGTTTAATTCTATCGTACAAACCTAAAACCTTTTTTGTGTGTGCAAATGACCCGGATTTATTATAAATTTTAACCAGAAATGCAAAGCATCCCACACATAAATGGTAAAACCTTTTTTGTGTGTCGATCACTACTGTAGTCAGAATGAGTAGCCGACACGTCGGTGTCACCGCTCCCCTACTGGAGTCTGCCTAGAGACTTGTACTAGCAATTAATCGACAATATAACTCCAACAAGGCTATACCGAGTTGATGTTTGGAATACAGATTACATTGACTTGGAGCTAATTTGCTAGCATTTTCAAATTAAATTATTATACCCGAGCATTGCTTTTACCTTGTTTGAAATATTTGGGTACCATTGGATCAACATCCAACGAGTCACAAACTAATAACTTCATATATGAACTTACACATAAGTTGCATGATTTTCGAGGTGCAAGTTTAGGCTGGCCAATGTGCAAATTTAGGTATCTCAGATTTACGAAAAATTCAGGCAACACAGAATTAGCAAATTGTGAGAATAAACGTCACAATCAATTCTCCTTTCCTAGAGCTGATAATAGCAAAACACACTCCAGTCAGATTCATGCATCCTCAAACCATGAAAATATGCAAGACAAACTTTAGAAGAACAAGCATAGCTTTGACTGAACTTTGTCTTGCATATATATTCATGTTTTCTTGTAACCAGACCCACAAACATAAGATGATTTTGGTAGTTAGCCACTCAAACCCGACAAAATTGGCCCCGGTTCGTCGCTAATTCACACCTGTTAATTCCCCTCGTCGTGGAAGTCCATGTACTTGATGAACTCGTCCATCAGCTGCCGCTCCGCCTGCGGCAGGTCGGCCCGGAGACCGGCGAGCAGCGGGCCTGGGATCAGGCTGTCCGAGAAGTCGAGCGCCGGCAGCTCCGTCAAGTCGTCGAGGAGGTCAAAGTCCTTGGAGTCCCATGCCTGCGCACTGCACTCGCCGCCCGGTTGCCCGTGCACGCCATGGAGCTCGGTCCGCGCGTCCGGCCAAGCCGCCGCCGGCTCCTCCACCTTGACCTTCACGCTCCCCGCCGCTTTGCCGGACGGCCCGGAGACGCCGCCGCCCGCCTTGAAGTTGGTAACCGCCCTCGCGCCGTGCAGCTCGACGGCCGCGGCGTCGTACGCTCTGGCGGCGTCCTCGGCGGTGTCGAAAGTGCCGAGCTGCCGCAGAATCTTGCGGTGTTTGATCTCCGCCCCGTACCTGCCCCCTAGTGTCCGGAACACGCCGCGGAACTGCCTGTCACTCTTCCTCTTCTTCTTCTTCTTCTTCACCGGTGAGGACGGCTGGGCTGTGGCGCAGGAGAGGTGCGGTGCGACGCCGTCGTCAGCGGCGGCGGCCATGGATGGCTGCTTGAAGTTGGGCTTGGCCGCCGAGCCGTGAAGCTTGACGGCCGCGGCGTCGTAGGCTCTGGCGGCGTCCTCGGCGGTGCAGAAGGTGCCGAGCCACATCTGCGCTTTCGCCTTCGGGTCCGTGATCTGCGCCCGGTACGCGCCCTTGCCTGTCCGGGTCACGCCGCGGAACTCGGTTCGGGCCTCCGGCCGCTTCCTCCTCCTCCGAACCACGGCTTTCACCGGCGTCACATCCACGGACGCACGCAGACCCGGTTCTTGGACTCCCACGGACACCTCGTGCTCCACGGCCATCGCCTCCGCCGCCGCCACCATCACGCTCGCGCTGGACCGGGCGGCGCCGCCGCAGGGAGAAGCAAAGATGCGCCAAGTTTTGGTCCTCACTTCTGGTTCCGCCACCGGGTGACGTGGTGCGTAGAGCCAAAGACAGCGGTCCTCACTTCACTTCTCCTTGGTGCGGACTGCGGAGCTTCTCTCTCGCCGTCCACCGGCATCATGATGGTGTGCGTAAGGCTCGCAACGGGGGAGAGGTCGTGTTGCAGTTGCAGTAACTGGCCAGTATAGCTTTTTTTTTTCAGATCACTTTTCTGATTCGGTTCATTGTGCCAACAATTCAGTTGCAATAAAATCCATTTCCTTGGATGAAAATGTGGGCAGTGTGGCCCCTTTAATTATAAAAAAAAAGATTGAGTTGCAGTTGAGTGGTTTTTGACAAAATTGACTTCAAAGAAATATCTACTACTCCCTCTGTTCACTTTTTATACGACCTTGAAGACATTTCAGACAATGTGCAAAACAACCTATTTTGAATTGTCTGAAACGACTTACAAAAGTGAACGGAGGAAGTAGTAAACAAACCTCTATTATTATTATTTTTTGACTAAACCTAACCATTTCGCAAACCTCTTCGACATTGAAAATTTGGCTATGCTGTGAAAATAATTTGCATTAGTGTCACATTACTAGAAGGGCGACAAGTTAATACTCTAACTTGATAAGCCCAATCGGTTTTCCTTCTTGCGGCACAAAAAATACCTGGTCCAAGCAAAATACCTCATCCAAGTGGTTAGAGCCGTAAGGCGAAGTCGACAGTGATACCGGCAAAACAATGACAAGTTGGCAATAAAGTCGAGTGAGGAGAGCCCGCTATAGTAGAAGATTATGGTTAACATTGTTCACTAGAGCCGCCTCTCGGCTAATATCTTGATGTTTATTCGACAGTGATGCCATGAGAGATGAGCTTGAATGGGGATATTGCCGTGAGGAGGACAGTTGGAGGAAGAAGAAGAACAATGGTAAAGCAATGAATTCAGATCTAACTATCGTGGTTAGAAACTGCCCAACTGTGAGCGCGGACAAAATTATATATTTAGGCTACCAAACTACTGATGATTTATATGTTTCGACAAAGTGACGCGACATAAGGGGTCAGTCTACCAAGAATGTTGGGGCGATGGCCCCAGATGTTTGACGCAATGTGCATATCTTATGTAGCAAGGACTATAAGGCGTGTGGTTCCTGCGTCGTTGTGGCTCGGGTGCAAGTGGAAGTAGTCGAAGCGGTGGCTCCAGATCCAGGGGTATCTGTTGGTGCAGTTGTAGCCTTCTGTCGTATGGACAACAATTATTGTGCTGTTTGTGCGGATTTTAGTTTAGTTTTTCTTATAAACCAGACTATTATGTTTGATTTTCGATACGGTTTTCCTTATAAACTAAATAAATTTCTTTTGAATATAATCAGGTGGAGAGTTATTTCCCATGAGCATTAATAAAACTGCTAATGAGTAATGTTAAAAAAATACTATAAATGTATTTACTATACTGTGTACTAGCATAGTAGTCGACCAGTCTAGATCAAGATGGGCAATTGAGGGAACTTCCGACGCTTGCTCATCTTCTGCTTTTCCGCCTCTAGGAAAATATCGTGATGCTTGCTCGACAGTGATACCATGAGTGATGAGCTTGGGTGGGGCGTACAATGGCGACGATAATAGGAGGAGGAAGAAGAACAAGCGTGAACAATAGGAAGATAAGTTGTGAACCTGGACAAAAGTTAGGGCTTCTTTGATTCAAAGGATTTTCATAGGAATGTTGGAGGATTAGAATCCATAGAAGTTTTTCTTATTTCGGTTGTTATTGAATCCTATAGGAGCTTTTTCTAATGATTTCTGTGCACTGCATATCATATAAATTTTAGCATCTACTCAAACCTTTTTTAAATAATTCTTTGTTTTTTCCCGTGATGCATTCAAGCAAACTAAAGTCCCGTAGGATTGAGATAGACCATGACATTCCAATTCCACGTTCTTTTTATTTCCGCGTATTTTTACAATCCTGTGAATGAAGGAGGCCCTTATATATTTAGGCCTCCAAACTACTCCCTCCATCCCAAAATGATTAAAGTTCTAGGATTATTGCAAGTCAAACATTTTGAAATTTGACCACGTATATAGAAAATTCTATAAAGATCCGCAATATCAAATATATGTATAATATGAACTTATATTTCATAGTAATGAATGTAATGAAATAAGTTTGGTGTTGTACTAGTTGCTAATGTATTTTATATAAACATGGTCAACCATAATGATGTTTGACTTCAGAAGGCAAGAACTTCAATTATTCTGAGACCAAGGAAGTAGTAATGATTATTATGTACTCCTTCCGTCTGGAAATACTTGTCATTGAAATGGATGTACTTTAGTTCTAGATACATCCATTTTAGTTCTAGATACATCCATTTTCATCAATTTTGATGACAAGTGATTCCGGACAAAGGGAGTAATTATATAGAAAAATGAATTTACCAAACCGTGTAGGAGTAGTAGCATAGCAGTCTAGTGGAGACCACCTTGTGCGTGCGCATGCAGTGAAGGCACGAGCACATGCGGGCAACGGCGGGCGGGCGGGCGGGCAGGAGGAGCACCGGCCGATTGTTGCACGAGACGGGCCATTGCATCAACCGTACGCCTGAGGCTTGGCACACGCACAGGCACGGGGACACCAGGAGCTCGCTCCCTGTCCCTGCCTGCCATTTTCACCAACCCAGCCAGCCAAAGCACCGGACACGTACCACAACAGCCTTTGCTTGTCTCCCCTAGACCCTCTGGACCCCGCAAAGGCTGCAATGGATCATCAGCAGTGTGTGGCCCATTTCTTGTTCTCGAAGGGATCATCTTTCCTCCGTGCAAAACAAGATCTCTGTCCTTTTTCTTTCGTTCAGGTCTATACCACTATTGCTTTACATCTGGTTATTGCGAGAATGCCATTTGCCATTGTCGATATTGCGTAGTGTAGGTTTCGTCTGCGCACTAGTATCTTTTTTTTTTGTGTGTGTGTGTGTGCAGGTATCACCAGTGAAATTCGACAAACGTGTTTCCAAATCCAAATTAAAGAAACACAAAAAAATCTTTATATGTACTCCCTCCGTTCCAAAATACTTGACTTCCATTTGTTAAAAAGTGAATGTACCTATATACTAAAACATGTCTAAATACATCTATATTTTGGTAAATGAAAGGCATGTATTGTGGAACAAAGGAAGTAGATGAAAGTCAATCTTGCATTACTTTTGCTCACAAAATCTTTGAAACTATCGGAGTTACGGGAATCATATGCATGTGCCTGCCGGTATTGGATATCAATTTTGTATCCACGCAAAAAAATGATATCAATTTTGTAATCATACGCGTTTGTTGTATTTTATGTAGATCCTACTCTCTCAGTTCCTAAGTATAAGCCTTTTTAGCTACTCGATACAAACTACTCCCCTCATCCCAAAATAAATGTCGTAACCTTAATACAATTTTGTACTAAAGTTAGTATAAAGCCGAGACACTTGTTTTGAGACGGAGGGAGTACATACGAAGCAAAATGAGTGAATCTACACTCTAAAATATATATATATACATTCACATGTAAATCTAAAAAAAGCTTATACTTGGATGGAGTATCATAGTGTAAACTAGATAATACCCCGCGCGTTGCTGCGGGAACATATGCTAAATATTAAGATCCTTACTTGAGTTATCTTTTGGAGAACTATAGATTATCATTGAAAGTCCATCAGATTATGACTAACAAACAACCTTGCTTCTAAACATGCATGATTGATATAAATACAGATAAGCTTCGCCAACTTAAAAAGGAATTGTTTTTCATAGGAATATGAAGAATTAGTGAGCCACAAAGTTATGCTGAAAAAATATGTTTCCTATGAACAACCCAATATCACAATGTAACTACAATAAAGTCAACCACAAAGTTATCTTAATTTGTGAGTGTTACATCTTATCTAAGTACGTAACAGTACTATATGGCACACATACTTACAGTCAGTAGTGATACTTACATACCAAAATGATTTTTTAATACATATATAGTAGTAAAGGCATTCCATATAAGGTGGTTGAAATCTTGACGATACTATTTTGTCTACAAATGCTATTTATTAAATCAGGCTTTTATTTTTTGAAAACATATTTCTTTGATCATGTCAAGATCTTGAACGGAGTGGAGTTGATCATGGTAACACATCTCAACAAAAATAAGTAATAATTACCTTAAACCCCAGAAATCAAATTACAGCCAACAAAGGATTGAAGCAGAAGAATGGACATCCACTGAGAAACATGAAGAAACAAAGGTTATGAAACATGATATTCAATACCATAAAAAACATGAGATGATATTTTTGTTGAAAAAACTACAAAAAAATTTTGTTTCCCAGCTGTAAATTCCACCCTCTAAGTCCTACTCGTTATATGGGCTGGCATTGCTCCTGCCATTTTCATGTGCATGACAAATAGCAAGCACAACCATTAATATATGCTTTCCTAACATGTAATCGAATTCTGATGAAATAGACCGTCATGTAAATCTGAATCACCTTCAAACATATAGTCAAGGGTGCTATAAATGACAATTAGGGATACTACTTCCCATATTACATTGCTTTGCTTGTCTTCCTGTCAGCATCTACAAAGGTTAGACGTCAACTATAAAACAATAATGCAAAAGCCTGAGTTTGGCATTGAGGGAAGTGTAGCGTACGCGGTAGTTGAAGGCCTCAGCTTTCTTTGGACTGAGTGTTGAGATTTGATATACACATGTCCGGAGAGTTGCCTGCACATTAGAATACAACAAAAACAATATGGAGATGAAAGAGATTAATTTAGCACGTCATACTCATGTTATGACACGAAAATTGTAACATGGAACCCAAGTCAGGGCATCAAATTCAATTACAACCTAGAACTTAAAGATTAGGACGTGTCTCACCTGGCATACTTAAGACTTCAAAAGGATGGTGTGGCTGATCGGGGAGAACATCCTAATGGATAACCATATCCATCCAGGCTAGCTAGCTGCAGCTAAAATTCCCAAGTCCCAACCATGTCAAGTTATACACAACTGCATGGATGCAAGAGAGGACGACCTGGATCTAGAGGGAGGTGCTAGAAGATCAGAGAAGGTGTTAGAAGATCAATCAAAGAGGGATAATACTTGGGTCGTGGGTGGTGCCGGTGTGGAAGAATGTGAATGGACAGGAATAGAGAGATCAAATAATAATTTTAATTGCCTCTTGGTGGTGAATGGAGATTAATTGCAAAATTGGGAAGAAATTATGATGCCTTCGGTTACCAACCCTATCAAGAGGAGAAAGGAGTTGAATTCTCAAGAGTAAACGGGAAGTGATGCTACCGGAGGAATAAGAAAGAAAATGTACCGATGACACCATCTAATTGGGTGACATATCATTAGTGTGATATTATTTTGTAAGTAACACTCAAAGCAAAAGAAATCAAATATAGCAGAAAAGAATACATGGCTTTTACTTGACAGACAAGGTCCCAGTATTCTGAAATTTCCTAGTTGTAGAAGCTCAGCTTGCCGAAAAGAACTTTCCGTCACCAGAGGAGAAAGTTGCAGCCGGAGGGAGACAAATTTGTCCGTAACTGCAGGTGCTGGATTCAGTCCACGCCATGGCTGGGGCTCTCACCGGGGTAGCACTTGAGTGTACGGTCATCGGGATCATTGCACAAACCCTGAAATCACCATAAAAATCCACGAGGATTTAGCTAGATTGTAAGTAAGGCTAGTACATAGTGTGCACGCGTACATTAGTGGTGAACTTGTGATTCAGTCTCAGCAAGCTAAAAACTACTCAAGAACAATGGGATCACATGACCTCGACATCGAGAAGCTTAGTCAGAAGCAGTGAAGCAAATGAGTGGTGCTCACCTGAAAAGCTATGTGGCATATCAGAATTTGGAGTCTTGGGGAAGACGTGGATAGAATCGGATTCCTCTCCAACGACGACAGTAGCGGAGCACAACAGCTTAGCTGGTTACCAAACGGCGGACCTGCGTTCCAACCGCACCTTGCACCAGAGGAAGTGGGTGTGCCCAGCCCGATGGTGCTGCTCCTCGACGACCTGGGGCAGCAGCAACAGATCCACGCCTGGTCCGCCTCCCAGCACCCAGGAGACGCCGTACCGGCCGCCGCCGGTTGGCCGAAACGCACGGCAAATAGCGGTAGGGCGCGGTGGTGGACGGGCGGCGCGAGCAAGCGAGGGGGCGGCCATGTCGCGGTGAGCAGCGGAGCTGGCCTGGCCAAGGCATGGTGAGCAGCGGCGCGAGCAAGCGAGGGGGCGGCCAAGGCGCGGGGAGCACCGGCGCTTGCGTGTTGGTGGCGGTGGGATTCAGCCCGGCGGTGGAGGAGGAGATGGAGGCACGGGCGCCGTGGGCGCAGCGCACAGCGGGTGGAAGGGCAAACCCGATGAAGGAAAGGAGGAACGGCGGAGTATGGGCGGCGCTCCAGAAGTGACAGGCTGGGGTAGATCGATTGGGGTTCATCGTTCAGGGAAAGACTGTTTCTTTATAAATCAGGGGGAGAGAGAGACGGTTGGACTTGAGACGATCGGGCTTCATTGTTGGGCTTCGGTGCATCATTTAATGCTAATTATCTTGTGGTGGATGCGTTCTGTAGCTACCTGAATTGAAGATGAAACGGTGGTTTCTTACGTGACCAGGGAATGACTACGTACATGCAAATTATAATTTAATCACATGATTTATTTCTCAACCTATTGTGGGTCTCTCTTGTAATCGTTGATTTGTGATTGGCTGATTTCTGATGACATGGCATGCTGAGTTGGACCATTTGCATGTTAAAAGAATGCCTGGTAGTGGTGAGCAACTTCTTAAGAATGTAAGATTAATGAACAGGAACCATGTCAATGTTTCAAACCTCGGCTTCCATTCCATAGAACGCCAGCAGCACAATTACTATCACAAGACGACGTGCATGATCAATGTCAATGTTGAAACTTTTGCACGCACTGCATGCAGATGGACCCTCTCAGTCTCTCTCTCCTCTCTCCGGTCACGAAAACCGTAGAAAAGCCGGTGCGGATGTGGAACAAAGAGACAAGCATCCTGGCGCTGTGCTGCTGTACAAGAGATGGTATCATGCTGCAGCCTTTGCAGCAGATCGGCGATCGCCTCGCAGGCCAACTTTTTCAGGAGAGAAGTTTGGGCTTTTCACGCAAGAAAGGCTTTTGCTTGGCATCTGCAATGCCTATCCATGGCGATAAAAAAGTTGCACCTACGCTGCTTGATCCAAATCAAGGATTCAAAATTTATTCGAGCTTCACCCATCACAATCTTCTCTATACATAGTTCGATTTATGTGCATTATTCGTCCATATTTTTTCTTCTAGAAATGGGTAAATGTCAGAGATTTTGTAACGGAAGCATCTCACTGGAGTAAAAATGGCCTTGCTTTTCAGAGAGAGGGAGTCAAAAAGAACCTGGCGACGGGTGGCGGCAACAGTGCTACGTGACAAACAAGTTTGACAACGCAGGTCCATGTCCCAGTCCACGAGGGGTCTCCGCCGTCTCATCCACCGCCCAAACCCTTTCCCGTCCTCCTCTACGGCCTCTGCCACTGCCTCCCGGAAAAACCCCAGGAACCTCACGTGCTCCCCCCTCGGCGCTGCGATGGCGGCGGAGCACGACGGTGCCGTGGCCACGGCCGGCGGCAGGAGGAAGAAGACGGTCCGGTCGGAGGTCCTCGGCGTGTACCGGCTGTAGCGCGGCAAGTACCGGGCGCGGATCTGGGACCCGTCGCGGCGCGCCATGAAGAACCTCGGCGCCTTCGCCACCGCCCAGGAGGCCGCCAGGGCGTACGACGCCGCCGCCGTCGGCCTGCACGGCGCGGCCACGGCGCTCACCTACTTCCGGCAGCACACGGCTGCCGACGGCGACGGCGACGCGCCGCTCCTGCACGTCGACACGGACGCCAAGGCCGATGGCGGGGACGCGCCGGTCCTGCGCGTCTCGTGCGTGGGCGAGGACGTCGGGGCCGTGGAGTTGCGCTCAGGCCGGGATGCGGCGGAGAGCGCCGTGGAGAGGAAGGCGCCGCTCAGGCCGGTCGCCCGGACCGTGTTCCGCCGCGTGCGCCGGAGACCGAGCGGCAAGTGTGTGGCGAGGATCAGATGCCCAAAAGGGGGGGCTCGGGGGTACCTCGGCGGCTTCAGCACCGCCGAGGAGGCCGCCAGAGCCTACGCCGCGTCGGCGGTCAAGCTGCGCGGCGCGATCAGCCTGAAGAAGGCGCGCGCGGCGGGGGAGATAAACTTCAAAGGTCAGGCCGGAAGGAAGGCGCAGGCGGCGGCGGCGGCTAAGTCGAAGTCGAGGTCGAGGTCGAGCTCTGTGCCGGTGTTCCGCGGCGTGCGCCAGACAGGGGGCGGCAAGAAGTACTCTGCGCGCATCTGGGACCCGGCGCGGCGAGCGAAGCTGTTTCTCGGCGCCTTTGACACGGCCGAGGAGGCCGCCGGAGCCTACGACGCGGAGGCCGTCAGGCTGCGCGGCGCCAAAGCTAAAACCAACCTGAAGCAGCAGCCCATGGCGAGGAAGAAGGCGGCGGCGGGAAGGACGGACGCCGGGACCAAGTTCCGCGACGTGCACCGGAAGCCCAGCGGCAAGTACGCGGCGCAGATCAGACGCGCCGGGGAGAATTCTCGGTGGCTCGGCCTCTTCGGCACCGCCGAGGACGCCGCCAGAGCGTACGACGCCGCGGCCGTCAAGCTGCATGGCGTGAAGGCCATAACCAATTTCAAGCAACCACCCATGGCCGCCGCCGCCGTCGCCGTTGACGACGGCGAGGAGTCGCCCATGGACCTCAACGACGTCCCGGAGCTGCGTGGCGTGACGGCCAAAACCAACCTCAACCAGCCACCCATGGTCGCTGGCTCTGCTGATGACGGCGAGGAGTCGCACATGGACCTCGCCGACAACGACTTCCCCGAGCAGCCGGCGCTCGACCTCTTCTCGGGCACCATCACCGCAGACGCACAGCTCGACGATGTGTTCGCCGACTTGCCGCCGTTGGATTTGCAGCAGGTGGACGAGCTCCTCAAGGACATGGACTTCGCCAATATGATGGCTTGACTCGCGTGGGTTCGTCCGGCGTGAAACAGAACAGAGACGAAATGCGGCCAATTTTGTCAGGGGCTTAGGATTGCACAGCTGATCAAATTCTCCTTTTTGTTTGAATATGGGGAAACATGAGTGTTTCATTCAGCTATAATGTTGGTTCTAGGTGATGTTATGCTTCCCCATGATGAGTGACCGAACATTCATTCACAACTTGGATTCTATGTTAATGCAAACAATTTGATCTCCACTTGGTAACTGGATCTTACAGATTTGATCGTCAGTTACTTTAGTATTACAAGGTTTTGGACTGTTGAATTGAGCAGGAAAAAATTGATGAGATGTGTGGAAAAATTCGTGAGATGTGTAACCAACCCTTAGCCCGGTAGGACAGCATCATGACTAAATTACTTTGCATAGATACACCTAATTTAGTCAGTAGAGCGTTTCGAATGAAGGGCCCGGATATGAAATGCTTGTGAAACTAATCTGATCCACACAAAACATCGGTGTTTCCAGTCTAAGTGAAATTTTTGTTGTTTTAGTTTCCATAAAAATTACTCCCTCCGATTCAAAATAGGGCCATTTGCATTTCTATCCCTAACTTGAACCACCTAATCAGATATACCCCTAATTCAAAAGCCTGCTCAAAAATGCCCCTCCGCCGTTATGTGCACTTATAGAAATGCCCTTTCGCTCTGTTACCATCCGGTCAAAGGCATTTGACCGTCAACGGGACGTTTTCTGGACATTTGTACCCCTCCCTCCATGTGTCCCTTACGCGTGGGACCCACTCAAAGAAAAATAAAAAGAAAAAGCTCTCTCTGTCGTCTCACTTACACGTGGGACCGAAAATAAAAAATATCAATTTCACATGGGGCCCACATGTCATTGTTTTATTGTTTTCTGAAATGGTACTCACTTATTTATTGTAGGGGCGGGCCCACCTCCCATCTACACGACGGAGCTTGAACTCCGACGAGCACGAGCGCTCCGGGGTTGGCTCGGGACTGTGCGGGAGCACGCTAGGGCGAGCTGTGAACGATCCTGGAGCAAGGCGGGGTCACGGGGTGGTCCGTAAGGGCACTAGGAGTTTGTAGAGCAGCCGGGAAGCTCGCCGGCGACGAGGTCCCGTGGCAACGGCGGAAGGCGCTAGGCACGGGCAAGCTACAGAGGGGAGGGACTAAAGAACGTGAGCAAACACATAAGTGGCTCACTTATTTGATGAAGGCATGATCCAGGAGGCTTGGGATTCACTAGAGCGACGACCTCGTCGTCCACGGCGGACGGCGGAGCGAGGTGGCGCTGACACGGCGGCTCGGGAATGAAGGGCTCCGCAGCGAGGGGTCCACAGGGTCTGGATGCACCAGATGTCGATGAGGCAACCAAGATAGAGCATAGGGACGGCGTAGCAGAGGAGATCGAGGCGCGGCAAAGCATCACCGGAGGGGGAGAAGACGACATCAACCACACTGATTTGAGGCGTTATACTTCAATTAATTCGGTGTGGAAGTCGAGGACAAACAGGCGGATCCCTTGGACAAGGCTACGGGTCGTGGGGTTCCCGTTGGCCGCCTGCATGACGAACAACACCTGGGCGGACGGCCATGATTCCCGCGGACCATGCCTTTGTCGCGTGGCAGAGAGAAAAGAGGGTGCGCGGGGGGGGGGGGGGGGGTGCGGCGTGGACCGGATCGAGGAGGTCATAAGGGGCCGGAGCCGTGCAGCACCTCACCCCGGCGAGGCTACTGCTAGTTGCGTGCGCCCCCGCCGGAGTTGAGGGAGAGACAGGAAAGATTTTTTTGGGTGGGTCCTACATGTAGGTGAGACAAGCAGAGAGAGGAGAGATAGAGCCTTTTATTTTTATTTTTGTTTGAGTGGGTCCCACATGTAAGTGTCACATGGAGGGAGGGGTAGAAATGTCCAGGAAACGTCCCATTGACGGTCAAAGGCCTTTGACCGGACGGTAATGGAGCGGAAGGGCATTTCTATAAGTGCACATAACGGCGGAGGGGCATTTTTGAGCAGGCTTTCGAATTAGGGGTATATCTGATTAGGTGGTTCGAGTTAGGGACACAAATGTAAAAGACCCTTCAAAATAAGCGTCGCAGTTTTGAACTAGTTTTATGGGGTTAGTTCAAAACAACGACACTTTTTATGAATCTGAGGTAGCACATATTTGCATGAATTTGTTGTTGTGTTTACACATGGTAAGTTTCTTCGTATTTATTACCCATGTGAAAAATAGATTTTCTCTGCAATGAAGAACGCACAAGGGCTTTACTAACAAAACAAATAATGTGATGTAAAAAACAAAAAATTTCACTTAACCCTTTCATATTCGTAATTTTAAATCGCCCAAGACAATGAAGCAATTGACTTTGACATGATGATGATGGTTCAAAATGGAAGATGTTCAAAGAAAACTAACATAATAACTGCACTGTAAAGCCAAGTTTGTGGCTGTGTCCGGTTTATGTGTCAAGTTGGCCCATTAAACTTTTGGCTGGCCAAAGTTTTGGTCGAGTTTTTTTGTGCCCATAAGTTGGCCAACATTGACTGGAAAAATAAACTAGAGTTGGCAATAAATCATTGGCTTGCAAAAAAATGATATCAATCCAAACAAAAACCAAATTATTAGCCATTGCCATCCAATTGCTCAGTATAGTTTGTCCACAACCAAAACAACCCCTACAATGAAAAAGCAAAGTCAAAACCTAAAGTTTCTTTAAGGTAAGAGGCATATGGGTAAAGTTTCCATAATGCACTATCATCCATTGACCTACCTTTTCCAAACATGCTTAAAAGTTGGTGTTCTAAATGTATATCGCCAGAAAGATTATTTTGACTGCCACCGTTTTTTAGATTACGAAAACCGTGTACAGAAATTGCCTAAAATGAAATTTCACATTATGTACTAGTTTTGTGGTGTCATTGAAAATAGCGTTTGAATTCATGTTGCGGGGTTATGTGATTATGTCAATGGATCATTGTTGTAAACCACACTTGTCACCTGAGCACGTTATAAAAACAACATGCAAATACATCTATGAGCCCATGTTCAGATACTTCCAGTGAACAGTAGAATCATTAAAAAGCAAAACCAAATAAAACAATCCCGTTTTTCCTGGTGCAAGATGCTTGAGTGCATGATTCCCGTGCCAAAATTCGTGAAGGTTGAACATTCAATGAGCCCATGGTAAAAAAGACAAAATGACCTCCGAACAGTGCGTAATTTCAAAGTTTCTCACATGCCCGGATTTTTTTGCTAAGAGCTCCTCAAATGTCCAAACTTCAGCAAATTTGGCACACGCACCACACACTCAAGTATCTTTCACCACAAAAATTGGAATATTTTGATTTTTAATATTTGTAACAAATTTACTGTTCACTCTGAGGCACGACTGAGCTGTGCCCGGGAGCCAAAATGTCTCTCCCTCTCCCCATGCAGTGTGCGCATATTGTCAGGACTTGAACCTCGCGCATACCGAAGAAGAAGAGAGGAAGACAAGAGATTCAGTAAACCAACGGCTCAGATGAGGAAATACCGATCCGGAGTAGTTCAACGGCTCGGATGGACGCTTGCCGTTTCACCAGTTTTGATACGGGGCTAACCCCGTGTAGGCCGATCTTTCACGTTTGGAGTGGGATCCCTCGAAGAACACGAAGAACACGGGGAAGAACGGGGAGAAATCACAAGGGGAAACACTCAAGAACAAGTCCGATCACACATCCACTAGACAATCAAACACACAAGATCCACAAGGGTACATGAACAACAAAAGGAAAGATACAAGGTAGAGTTCATCTCCAAGAGGAGGTCTTGATGATATCCTAGACGGATCTTCCCACGAGGGGGTCTTGATGATATCCCGCAGGATCTTCTCCTAGATGGAGGTCTTGGCCTCCAATGGAGTAGTGGTCTCCCTCTCTCAAGAGTAGAGATAGGTAGGAGCAAAGCTCACATACAAATGAGCTATCACTTTGCTAACCTTAGAAAGGAGGTGGAGGTGGTCTATTTATAGTCTAAGCCACGAAGGGGTAAGTGGGAGAGGGATACAAGGCCAAAGGCCCGCGGCTGCGCACACAGGCGTCGGACGTCCGGTGGGGGTCGGATGTCCGGAAGCTCGGGAGGTCCGGACATCCGGAAGTCTTCGGACTTCCGTAAATATCGTTCTGTCACCGTGGCACTGGTCGCCCGGTTAGTGTCGGTCGTCCGGGCGCTGGGATTTGTCGGACGTCCGGCATTCATCGGTCGTCCGACCGTTGTAGCTTTCGTCGGTTGGACTTTTGGGCTGGCTGGAGCTCCAGACGACCGGACAACGCCGGGCGTCGGACGTCCGGCGTTGTCCGGTCGTCTGGTGGCTGTAGATCGTAGCAGCTCTGTTTCTTCCGTCTTCTCTTCCATGCTTCCCTCGCGGATGGTGTAGGTGTTCCTTGGCGCTTGCACTCCTCCTCGTCATCCGTGAAGCTCCGGAGATACCTATGCATGCACACGGGTGGAGTGTCAAGTAGTATACCATCCTCGAAGGGGTTAAGTGAACACGTGTAAAGGAGAAGATTCACCTTTATGTATGAGAAGTAGAGGTCGCACATGTCACTTGCCAAATGGACTCTTGACATGGTGATGACTGTAGGATGCTCCACATCATCCCCTCCCCCTTGGAAAAGATCCGACCTCGGATCAAAAACCAAATCACCATGGGAAAGAGATGGCGGTGCCGTGTCGAAGTGGTCGATCACCAAGCACTCATCGTCTAGTAGCTCGAAATTGGCACTCTCCAATGTCGCACCGTCTTGTGGTTCCTTCAAAAGGAGAAAATAGAACAAACACTTGGAAAAACAAATGTGGTTAGCATTAGTGCAAAACCAAGCATTCAAGAGGTGTTTCACCAAACAAGTGTTGTCATCAAGCATAGCATATGGTTTGACAAAGGGTTGTGACATGGCATGTAAGCACATAAATTGAGCACAAGCATAGATATCATGGGGACAAGCATGTAAATGTGAGGTAGAGATGCAAATATGTGTGACAAGAGCATAAGCATCTACCTCAAGGTCATAGCAAGCATGCATAAAGCACTCGACAAATGGTCGATGGTAGGCATAGGAATCATTCACAACACCAAAAAAGATGAGATGTCTAAACAGATGAGTCAAGTGCAAGACAATCCAAGCATAATGTGCATAGGGTGTAGTGAATATAGTGTGGCACTCAACACAATAGAAAGAGCAATTGTTCATCATGTGTGAGGCAATCAAGTCAAGCAAGTGACAAGCAAAGGGACATGGCATATGTGAAGTAATGATATTGGTGCAACCAATCATATGATAGTAGCAAGTAGACCAAGAATTGGATGCAACACACAAGGTATATATATCATGAAGCATGGAAATGTGGCAATCATGGGTGAAAGCAATATCTCGAACATGCGTGCAAATGGTGCAAGCAACACATGAAGTATGATCCACAATATCCAAGCTCAAGAAGGATGTCACCTTGAAGGCGTGTTCTTGTGCATTCTTCACAATGCCGAAGTGGAAGCAAATACGGTGTAGAAGCGAGTTGTGGTAGAATGTATGAGGCTCGCTCTCAAGAGCTCGAATGGTCAACTCACGTGAAGTGGAAGTCAACACAAAGTCCAAGTATCCTACACATGCACAAAACAAAACAAACAAAGTATGCGCATGGTAGATAAACACATCATCCATCATGATGGTTCTCATCTTTTGCACAAAACCATTAGAAGCACAAGTGCATGAATAATATGATGCAACAATGAATAAATTCATGGCACTAGGTATATGGTGCAAAGAAGTAAGACAAGCATGCGTCACAAGTAATATGTCAAAATCTCCAAACATATGTGAGAATGCTATGGGGGCAAACTCATGAGCAATACTAATAGCATGGTTGCACTCAATACATGGCAAATCTAGCATGAGAGAGGCAACATATGGAGATATGTGACAAGAAGCAATAACAATCATGTGCAAAGCGTGTAGATGGTTGTCATCAACCGCATGAAATGAGCAAGTATGAGTCACTGGTGATGCAACATAAGCAAGCTTAGTAATCAAGTCGTGCAAACTAGTGGAGCGAAGATGCAACACACTAGAATAAATCATGGCAATCATGTCATGCGAGCAAATAATAGGCATAGGGAGTGCACATGACATATCGCAAGCACGAACACAAAGCAAGATGTAAGTATCATCATAAGAATGATGAACAAAAGGAACATGGCAAGAACAAGCAATATCTCCACCAAGCTTGCAAATACACATACAAGTACTAGAATCAATCATCATGTGTAATGCAAAGCATGGGTCACAAATGCATGTCAAAGGCATATGAATGAGCATATCATGCAAAGTGTACATGGCAAGATGGGCATATGATATGTAATGAACAATAACCCATAGCCAAGTGAGGGCCATGTAGAAGAAATGCGCGAAGTCTTTGCGCGAAGAGAGCGGTGGGAAAAACAATCCATGAGATCCCAAATCATCGTTGCTCTCTAGAGCTCATTTTGTCAACTCGTGGGATTGCGAGGTTGACAAGTATTCATGGGTACCTACACAAAAGAGACACAAACCAAAGAAATTGTGCATGGGGTAAATGTACACATCATCCATCATGATGTGTATGTGCACGTGTGAGTTAGCACAAGATAAGCATCTCTCAAAGAAATTTGATGCGTGGTAGAAGAACATGTCATCCATCATGAAAGAATAGTTATTGTGTATGACACGATGGGGACACAAATTGAGAATGCAAGTATATGGCGCATCAATAGCATGTTTGTTCATGGGGAGCATATGGTGCACACAAGTATGGGGATCATGCAATGAATGGGATGGATCAAAATCTCCTAAAATGTACAATGAAACTATGGGGGCCTCCTCATGAGCAATAGTGGAAATATCATATGGAGAAAATGGACAACATCCAAAACAATGCATATCCGAAGCTAGGTGGTCATGGCATGGCATATGAGATAAATGATGCAAAGGGAGCATATCAATATCATCACAAGAAAAACAAATGCCAATAACCATGGGCTTGTCATCTATGTCATAACTGCAAATTGGGTTTATTTTAATGGCATATGCATAGTCACTATGAAGATATTGCAAATAAGACATATGGTTGATCTCATGCATAGCATATGACAAGTTAAGCGGATTATCAAACATGATGTGACCAAGGGAATTGTCACAAGAAATCCTATGTAACATGGCATCACAACTAATAGACTCCACATGAGAATTATCATATTCATCATAAATGGGCAAATCATCACATGGGGAAATCATACTAGCATGAAGCATGGTACTAGGTGGATCAACATCATGCAAGCAACCAATGTTAAGAATGTCCACTAGTGGGACTAGAGCATCAACTTCACCTATGTTACCTTTTTCATTCCAGTCAAGTGGTGTAGGTGAGGTGGGAAAGACCAAATGGTGGTCATCTTCATCTTGATGGAACCATGTGGGGGTGCATCATATTCCACCATGGCCATCGTCTTGTCCAAAGGGAGGACGAAGTCGTCGAGGATCGACGCGTCATCATAAACGGGACCTAGCACCAAATGAGAAGACACAATAGAGGTAGAGGTCAAGTTGTTAGAAATGCAAATGGCCTCACGAGACCTATCAACTATCTCACTCTCTATATGTGGTGGTTCACTCACTCCCTCAAAATAGGTGCACTCAAACTAACGTATGGTGGAGTCACTCATATCACTCAAGTGGTGGGGGTTGTGGCTCTCCTCACATGGGATTTGTGGCAACACATCATATATAGGGCTAGTGGTGAAGGCACTCTCACTCTCAATATGGTGGCACAAGTCACTCAAGTCATCATATGTCGCCGTGGTGGAAGGGAAAATCCCATGCTCAACCATCTCGTCGTCGTTGCCGTGGATGAAGGCCGAAGATGGCACATCATCACTCTCCTCCATGACCAAAGGGAAAATCCCATGCTCGATCATCTCGTCATAGTTGCCGTGGATGAAGGCAAAAGATGGCACATCATCACTCTCGCCTCCAAAGATGGAAGCATCATCCTTGCTCGCCACCTTGTCGCTCGCCTCCAAAGCTTGGTCCTTGAAGGTCTCCGTAGTCGTACTCGTCGCCGCACCGTCTTGAAAAAGAGTCAAAGTAGACTCGGCACCATCAATGCCACAAAAAGGGATGGAGGTGAAGTCGAACTTGGAAGCATCGTCTTGGAGCTCGTCGGGCTTGGACATCGTGGTTGTACTAGCCTCATGCTCGTTCTCATGGAGCTTGGTCATCTTGAAGTGTGCTTGGGGTGGAGAAACCTTGGCCTTCATGAGTTCTTGTTCTGCCTTGAGAGCACCAATATAGTTGTCGTTGAGGGACTTGTAGTTCTCGAGGAAGATAGTCTTGGAGATGTCGTTGTTCAATCCCATCATGAAGTGGAACTTCATCAAAATGGGGTCGTCCACGCCGGCTCGTCGCAAGGCAATATTCATCTCCTTGAAGTACGCGTCGATGGACTTGGATCCTTGGATGGTGTTCTCCAATTGGCGTCGAAGTTGTTCCATGTAGGTTAGAGGCACGAACTCTCGCCGCAAAGCTCTCTTTGTCTTGGGCCAACTCATGTTGTAGTACTCCGAAGGTGTGTGAAGCCACCAAGTCGAGGCGTAGACGTGGAAGTTTCTTGTGGCGCACTTCACTTGATCTTCGAGACGAACTTGATGTAGCTTGAGGTAGTCGTCCATCAAACGCTCCCACTCGAGATACTCCTCAGGTTCTTGAGTCACATAGAAAGGAATCGCATGGTCGATGTTGAGGTCGTAGTAGCTCGTGGAAGTCGCGGACTTGAGCTTGGGGAGCTTCTCTTGAGCGTAGCCTTGAGGTTCTTGTTGGCAAAGATGCCGTATGTCTGTAGGCGAAGATGCCAAGGGAGATGGTGAAGTCGTTGAGCGGTTGTTGGTGTTGAGCTCTTGACCTTCACGTTCTTGTTGGTGATGGTGTCGATGCCGATGTGATTTTGCCGGGGATGGTAACTCGGAAGCATGTGCTCTTGAGCGTCTTCTCGAAGATGAGGAAGATCTCTTGTAGGACTTGATGAGGGCTTTGATCTCCTCCATTTGATCTTGCATCTTGGCGTCGTAGTTGTTGTTCGTGGCATCGAACTCGTCGTTATTGTTGTAGACCGAAGGTGAAATGCCTTGCCTATCCATCACAAGACTCGAGTAGAGGTGAGTAGGAAATGAGATAAACAATACCAAGTTATCTTTTCCCAAAGTTGAGGATGTATCCCGTTTCACTCAATGTGAAATGAAAGAATAGTGGAATTGGTACGAGACTTGTTCACTCACACCTATCAAGTAAAGCTTATGGTAGAGCTCGGTGAGGATAGTGGCACAAAAATTTGATGCAAAATGTTAGCAAGAGTCAATAATGTTGAAAAAGATTCACAAATTCGCAAGTGAAACAAGTAGACCAATAGCAAATATGTGGCACACAGAAACACACACACGGATAGATAAATGGGGTCGTGCAACCAAGGAATGAGCACAAAATGTGGAATCCACAGAAAACGCTCGTGTTGCACAACTCAAGAAAGACGCTAGCACGATTGCTCAATAGGCGGATACGACACTTGTGCACAACCTATAAGATGCAAAATGGATAAACTTTCTATCCCAAGTATGCTATATATGTATGATTCCCGATGTTTCTCACACAATGATCCAAAATGATCAAGAATGATAGCATATGATATGTTTTGATGCTATGGCTATTGCTTACAAGCTCTTTGCTCTCTTTTGCTTAAAAGCTTATTCTCTCTTTTTTTGTATGATATGGCCACTTTTGCACAATGCACAAACTAAGGTAGCAATTGTGTATATGCGGGAACAAACTTGAGACACAATGGATGATATGATACCAAGATGATATGGTATGTATGTAATGGAAGGTATAGACCACTAATGTGCACAAGTAACGTTGCCGGCAATACTCAAATGGCTAGTCTCGATAGGCAAGTAACACAAAATGGGCTAGGGGTTAACAATGCAACGGCAAGGGGAATATACAATGGTGTCGTCGAGGTTACCGTCCTTTGTGATGATGAGTGGCGGTGTTCTTGATGTAGATACCAAGATGATGGAGACTCATCCCTAAGTAGCCGAAACACCTTAGGAAATGGAAAAACCGCGAACTCAAAATCTCAAATAACAAATGTCAAATGGTGGTAGCGGAAAGCGGTGGTGGTTTTGCACTAGGCAAATGCGGAAGTGGTGGTGGTGGTTGAAGAAGAAGCAACCGTCCCTATGTAGCCGAAACACTTTA
This sequence comes from Triticum timopheevii, assembly GCA_963921465.1. Lineage (NCBI taxonomy): Eukaryota > Viridiplantae > Streptophyta > Magnoliopsida > Poales > Poaceae > Triticum > Triticum timopheevii. The sequence goes on from OY997272.1 coordinate 144,541,512, forward strand.
GGAGACTCGAACCACTACTCAAGCAACCACTAATGCTATGGTGAACAAAATGGGTTAGGTTGCAGAAGTCGGTGGTGGCTATGCGGATGATATGGTGGAGGGCCTACACAAACTTGCCAAATTTTGAAACACTTAATGGAGTCAAATGGTTTTAGTAGTATTTTTATGGGATGGGGGATGTCAATAGCTTCAAAACGAGCTAAAGAACGTCAAAATCGGAGTTCAGATGAATTAGTTATGGACAAAACTAAAATCAGCCAAAGTCTGAAACTACAGGTTACGGACATTCGTAAAAGGACGGATGTCCGGTCGTTGGACGTCCAGTCGGGTCGGAAATCCGTAAATTCAGCTCGAGTTTGGGGTTCCGGTCATCCGGTGCTTTGTGGGGGTCCGGACGTCCGTAAAACGCCGGTCGTCCGATGGGTCGGGGTCAACGCAAGATCCGAGATCCGGTGCGCGATTTTGGGCGGGAAATGGAGATTTCAGGGTCAAAATTGATGAGATTTCGTGGATGAAAGATGGGGAAACTTGGAGAAATGCTAGATCCACTCGAAACAAAGCAAATCCATGGATCAAAATCAACAAAACATCATCAAACCAACAAATCACAAAAAAAATTGGGGCTATTTTTGGTGGGGATTTTCGAAATTTAGGACGAAATCAAGCAAAAGAAGGCTAGAAAACGGTGGGAGGGACTCCAAATACGTGATCAACGTGGCTCATGATACCATATGGTATGGGGCTAACCCGGTGTAGGCCGATCTTTCACGTTTGGAGTGGGATCCCTCGAAGAACACGAAGAACACGGGGAAGAACGGGGAGAAATCACAAGAGGAAACACTCAAGAACAAGTCCAATCACACATCCACTAGACAATCAAAAACACAAGATTCACAAGGGTACATGAACAACAAAAGGAAAGATACAAGGTAGAGTTCATCTCCAAGAGGAGGTCTTGATGATATCCTAGACGGATCTTCCCACGAGGGGGTCTTGATGATATCCCGCAGGATCTTCTCCTAGATGGAGGTCTTGGCCTTCAATGGAGTAGTGGTCTCTCTTTCTCAAGAGTAGAGGTAGGTAGGAGCAAAGCTCACATACAAATGAGCTATCACTTTGCTAACCTTAGAAAGGAGGTGGAGGTGGTCTATTTATAGTCTAAGCCACGAAGGGGTAAGTTGGAGAGGGATACAGGGCCAAAGGCCCATGGCTGTGCACATAGGCGTCGGACGTCTGGAAGCTCGGGACGGTCCGGACGTCCGGAAGCTCGGGATGGTCCGGACGTCCGGAAGTCTTCGGACTTCCGTAAATATCGTTCTGTCGTCGTGGCACCGGTCGTCCGGTCGGTGTCGGTTGTCCGTGCGCTGGGACTTGTCGGACGTCCGGCATTCGTCGGTCGTCCGGCCGCTGTAGCTTTCATCAGTTGGATTTTGGGCTAGCTGGAGCTCCAAGCATCGGACGTCCGGCGTTGTCCGGTCGTCTGGTGGCTGTAGATCATAGCAGCTCTGTTTCTTCCGTCTTCTCTTCCATGCTTCCCTCACGGATGGTGTAGGTGTTCCTTGGCGCTTGCACTCCTCCTCGTCGTCCGTGAAGCTCCAGCGATACTTTTGGGCTAGCTGGAGCTCCAAGCATCGGACGTCCGGCGTTGTCCGGTCGTCTGGTGGCTGTAGATCATAGCAGCTCTATTTCTTCCGTCTTCTCTTCCATGCTTCCCTCACGGATGGTGTAGGTGTTCCTTGGCGCTTGCACTCCTCCTCGTCGTCCGTGAAGCTCCAGCGATACCTATGCATGCACACGGGTGGAGTGTCAAGTAGTATACCATCCTCGAAGGGGTCAAGTGAACACATGTAAAGGAGAAGATTCACCTTTATGTATGAGAAGTAGAGGTCGCACATGTCACTTGCCAAACGGACTCTTGACATGGTGATGACCGTAGGATGCTCCGCATCAAGTTTTAAACTTCCATCACTGTTATGTAACCGTTTATTACTGTTTATCGTTTCACCGCGCCGACCAGGACAACAGCTTATAAGCCGCCACCAAGGCGTAGCTCGGGCAAGTTGAATTTCGCTATTATTCTAGATATTAGATAGTACCCTAAATACTGTACGGAAGTCCGGGTATCTTGCCTCGCAATTACCCTCTTGTATCAAATTCTACCATGAAATTCCATCGATCTTGCGTGAGTTGAGCCGATCTTGCAAATTCTTAGCGATTCGGGTCTCACAAAGGTATCAGAGCGACAGTAGATCCTCGGCGGCGGTGAATCGACGGCGAATCGAGCAGTGGAGAGCAGGAGGTTGGGATCTCTTGTAAAATCCCTCCGGTCCCTCCCTGTTCACGGCGGCGGTGTGCTCTGGTGGAGGCGCGCGACAACGGAGAAATTCGGGCACAGATCTTTGAGTCCGAGATGGTTCTAGGAGAAATTCTCCTGGTGGTAAAATTCTGGTGTTTATAGAGATCCGTGTGCCACAGCGTCGCGAGAGGTGTGGGGGTGATTCGCAGGCGGAAGAAATAGCTGCTAGATGGTGGGCACAAGAGCAAAAGTTCAAATCACAGTGGACAGAGTGGAAAAAGAAGTTGCAGATCTACGGGCTGAATTTGAAGGGCTACAAGAGCTTTGACAGGAAGTTGCTCAGCTCAAGGCAGACATGGTGACTATGCCCAAAGTGGAGTTCAAACTATCAGAGATGAACAAGGACATTCAACAGACACTTCAGCTAATACTACAAAACATGAAGATCAATCCCCAGAAAGAAGAAGCGGTGACTCCAGCGCCTAAAGATCAAGAGCCACGAAATCAACCAGGGCTAAGTTCACAGTTTCCAATGACTGTCACAGACAACAACACAATATCGAAGAACCAGTGATAAGAAACTTAGAACCAGGATTTCAGGGGTTAGAACAAGAGGCCTATGGGCAGTGTTGCAGGTTTATCAACTGACCTGCCATAGGGTTCATTGTTTGCTGAGAGCACTAGAGTGAACAGTGACAAATACAGAGAAATCCCAGGTCCTTCTGTAGCTAGAGTGACACCAGCAAACACAAGTGTGACAATTCAAGCACATACCTTAGGATTCTCTGGCAACAGTGGATATTTTGCTCCCATTAGTGCTCCTCTATATTCTCCTCCACATACATACAACCCAATCACTGTCCAGTATATTAACATGTCTACCACCCCCTCAAGGAATTCCTCCTGTGTATCAGGCAGTAGGCAATTTATACGAGGCTCAAAGAAATCAATATGCAACCCGATTAGGTGGTCCTTCTTACTTTGCATAAGCAGTCTTAAAAGGACCCAGATTGGAAATTCCATTGTTCAATGGAGAAGATCCTATTGGGTGGCTCATAGCTTGTGAAAAATTCTTTGACATGTCTGGGACACCTTATGAATAGTGGGTTAACTTGGCAACAGGGCATTTGCAGGGAAGAGCATCAAATTGGTTAAAGAACATTTGTGTTCCTTGGCAAATGGTCACATGGCAGCAGTTCTGTCAAATGATAGCTGACAGATTTTCAGAGGCTAGTGTTCATGAAGCTATGGAACTTTTGAAGAACATCCAGCAAACAAATACAATGGCTCAATACATAGACAACTTTGAACAATGTGTGGCCCTGGTAAAAAGGGATCATCCTTGTCTCCAGGAGAATTTTCTCTTAAGTTGTTTTATTGGTGGTCTGAGAAGTGATATCAAACATGAAGTATGTGGACAGAAACCTACTGGCATAATTGAGGCATATTGGTATTGATGCAGAGCATCCCACGATCATCCCCATGGATGTACCTACATCTCCCACAACACCACTTGGACCTATGACAAGAGCTTGAGCAAAGGCTGTTGGGGAACGTAGCAGAAATTCAAAATTTTCCTACGTGTCACCAAGATCTATCTATGGAGAAACCAGCAACGAGGGGAAGGAGAGTGCATCTACATACCCTTGTAGATCTCTAAGTGGAAGCGTTCAAAAGAACGGGGTTGATGGAGTCGTACTCGTCGTGATTCAAATCACCGATGATCCTAGCGCCGAACGGACGGCACCTCCGCGTTCAACACACGTATGGAACGGAGACGTCTCCCATGCCTTGATCCAGCAAGGAGGAGGGAGAGGTTGATGGAGATCCAGCAGCACGACGGCGTGGTGGAAGTAGCGGGATTCCAACAGGGCTTCGCTAAGCGCTGTGGGAGGAGGGAGATGTGTCACGGGAGGGAGAGGGAGGCGCCAGGCCTTAGGTATGGTTGCTCCTCCTTTTCCCCACTATATATAGGGCCAAGGGAGAGGGGGGAGGCGCAGCCCTTGCCCCTTCCTCCAAGGAAAGGGTGCGGCCAAGGGGGGAAGGAGTCCATCCTCCCCAAGGCACCTCGGAGGTGCCTTCCCCCTTTAGGACTCTCCCCTTTTTCTCTTCTCTTGGCGCATGGGCCTCTTGGGGCTGGTGCCTTTGGCCCATGTAGGCCAAGGCGCACCCCCTACAGCCCATGTGCCCCCCCGGGGCAGGTGGCCCCACCCGGTGGACCCCCGGGACCCTTCCGGTGGTCCCGGTACAATACCGGTGACCCCGAAACTTGTCCCGATGGCCGAAATAGCACTTCATATATATAATTCTTTACCTCCGGACCATTTCGGAACTCCTCGTGACGTCCGGAATCTCATCCGGGACTCCGAACAACTTTCGGGTTACCGCATACTAATATCTCTATAACCCTAGCGTCACCGAACCTTAAGTGTGTAGACCCTACGGGTTCGGGAGACATGCAGACATGACCGAGATGACTCTCCGGTCAATAACCAACAGCGGGATCTGGATACCCATGTTGGCTCCCACATGTTCCACGATGATCTCATCGGATGAACCACGATGTCAAGGACTTAATCAATCCCGTATACAATTCCCTTTGTCTAGCGGTACGATACTTGCCCGAGATTCGATCATCGGTATCCCGATACCTTGTTCAATCTCGTTACCGGCAAGTCTCTTTTACTCGTTCCGTAACACATCATCCTGTGATCAACTCCTTGATCACATTGTGCACATTATGATGATGTCCTACCGAGTCGGCCCAGAGATACCTCTCCGTTTACACGGAGTGACAAATCCCAGTCTCGATTCGTGCCAACCCAACAGACACTTTCGGAGATACCTGTAATGCACCTTTATAGCCACCCAGTTACGTTGTGACGTTTGATACACCCAAAGCATTCCTACGGTATCCGGGAGTTGCACAATCTCATGGTCTAAGGAAATGATACTTGACATTAGAAAAGCTTTAGCATACGAACTACACGATCTAGTGCTATGCTTAGGATTGGGTCTTGTCCATCACATCATTCTCCTAATGATGTGATCCCGTTATCAATGACATCCAATGTCCATGGTTAGGAAACCGTAACCATCTATTGATCAACGAGCTAGTCAACTAGAGGCTCACCAGGGACAGATTGTGGTCTATGTATTCACACGTGTATTACGATTTCCGGATAATACAGTTATAGCATGAATAAAAGACAATTATCATGAACAAGGAAATATAATAATAATACTTTTATTATTGCCTCTAGGGCATATTTCCAACAAAGGCTATCGAAGATAAGGTGAACTCGCTCCTCTTCAAACTACCCCTTTCTACACATGAGTCATGGCTACTACCTCAAGCGGAAACATTATGTGTGATCAGGTACTTAGAATAAGGCCATGGTACAACTACATTAAATGGCCTAGACGGCAAGGACACCGAGCATGAAGGCCAAGAAGAAGAGACACCGAAGATGCCACAGCCACTGGACGACCGGTCGGGACTGGACGTCCGGCGCCTGAAGCCCAGCTTGCCCAAGTCCCAGCCGACGCAGGCTACAACGAGCGGACGTCCGGCCTGGACTGGACGACCGGCCACACCTCCCAGCGAGCGGACGACCGGTCGGCAACTGCACACCCAAAGAGAAATTAGCAGAAGTCCGAAGACACCGGACGTCCGACACCACCATCACAGAAAAGAATCAGCGGAAGACCGACGACTACCGGACGTCCGGCCGTTCATAAGCCACCGGACGACCGGTCCCCAACGGATGTGCCCACAGCCTCGGGCTGTTGCCCTTGTACCCCTTCACTTTGACCCCCATTTGTACTACGACTATAAATAGACCTCTCCCACCTCCTAGCAAAGGTCAACATTGTGATAGCTCATTTGTGAGATAGAGCCTCGCTCATCCATCCGGATCTGCTCCTCCGAGAGAGACCATGCCTCTACGGAAAAGATCCATTTGGATTCAAGGCCCCTAATAATCCCCAAGTGCAGGGAATCATCGTAGCAATTTCCAAAGATGGAAGTCATAAGTATGGAGTGTCGAACCCACAAGGAGCTAAAGGTAAGATCAATATTCTCTCAAGTCCTATCTGCCACTAGTACGACTCTACGTACACCGAACGTTTGCTTCCAACTAGATACGAGAAATAAAACTACATTGTGGGTATGAAGTGGATAAATTTGCATCATATCGGAGAGCTAAAATATAAAAGTAGGTGCTGTTATCATAAAGTTAGAATATATTACTAAATATTATAAATAGCGAGTGTGGAATAATAATCTAGTTCACATTACCATGTGATTAACACTCGATGAGTTCTGGGTTTGATCATGTTATGCTTGTGAGAGATGTTATAGTCAACGGGTCTGAACCTTTCAGATCCGTGTGTGCTTTACAAATTTCTATGTCATCTTGTAGATGCAACTACTACGCTACATTTGGAGCTATTCCAAATAACTGTTCTACTATACGAATCCAGTTTACTACTCAGAATAATCTGGATTAGTGTCAAAGTTTGCATCGGCGTAACCCTTTACGACGAACTCTTTTACCACCTCCATAATCGAGAAAATTCCTTAGTCCACTAGTTACTAAGGATAACTTTGACCGCTGTCCTGTGATCCATTCTTGGATCACTCTTGTACCCCTTAACTGACTCATGGCAAGGCACACTTCAGGTGCGGTACACAGCATAGCATACTGTAGAGCCTATGTCTTAAGCATAGGGGACGACCTTCGTCCTTTCTCTCTATCCTGCCGTGGTCGAGCTTTAAGTCTTAACTTCATACCTTACAACTCAGGCAAGAACTCCTTCTTTGACTGATCCATCTTGAACACCTTCAAGATCATGTCAAGGTATGTGCTCATTTGCAAGTACTATTAAGCGTTTTGATCTATCCTTATAGATCTTGATGCTCAATGCTCAAGTAGCTTAATCCAGGTTTTCTATTGAAAAACACCTTTCAAATAACCCTATATGCTTTCTAGAAATTCTACGTCATTTCCGATCTATGATATGTCGACAACATATATTCATCAAAAATTTCTCATAAACTTTGTATAAACCCAAAATCTTTGATCATCTCATCAAAGCATACATTCCAACTCCAAGATGCTTCTCCAGCCCTTAGAAGGATTGCTAGAGCTTTGCATACTTATTAGCATCTTTCAGGATTGACAAAACCTTCCGGTTGTATCACATACAACCTTTCCTCAAGAAAATCATCGAGGAAACAATGTTTTGACATCCTATCTGCAAGATTTCATAAATAATGCAGTAATTGCTAATATAATTCCAACAGACTCTTAGCATCGCTACGAGTGAGAAAGTCTCATCGTAGTCAACTCCTTGAACTTGTCGGAAAACATCTTAACGACAAGTCGAGCTTTCTTAATGGTGACATTTACCATCATCGTCTGTCTTCCTTTTAAAATCCATATGTACCTAACAGCCTTACGACCATCAAGTAGTTTTTCCAAAGTCTACACTTTGTTTTCATACATGGATCCTCTCTCGGATTTTATGGCCTCGAGCCATTTATCGGAATCCGGGCCCACCATCGCTTCTCCATAGCTCGTAGGTCCATTGTTGTCTAGCAACATGACTTCCAAGACAGGATTACGTACCACTCTAAAGTAGTACGCATCCTTGTCATCCTACGAGGTTTGGGAGTGACTTGATCTGAAGTTTCATGATCACTATCATAAGCTTCCACTTCAATTGGTGTAGGTGCCACAGGAACAACTCTTTGTGCCCTGCTATACACTAGTTGAAGTGACGGTTCAATAACCTTATCAAGTCTCCACCATCCTCCCACTCAATTCTTTCGAGAGAAACTTTTCCTCGAGAAAGGACCTGATTCTAGAAACAATCACTTTTGCTTCCGGATCTGAATTAGGAGGTATACCCAACTGTTTTGGGTGTCCTATGAAGATGCATTTATCCGCTTTGGGTTCGAGCCTATCAGCCTGAAACTTTTTCACATAAGCGTCGCAGCCCCAAACTTTTAAGAAATGACAGCTTAGGTTTCTCTAAACCATAGTTCATACGGTGTCATCTCAACGGAATTACGTTGTGCCCCTTTTAAAGTGAGTGCGGTTGTCTCTAATGCCTAACCCATAAACTATCGTGGTAATTCGATAAGAGACATCATGGTACGCACCATATCCAATAGGGTGCAACTGTGATGTTCGGACACACCATCACACTATGGTGTTCCAGGCGGTATTAATTGCGAAACAATTTCCACAATGTCTTAATTGTGTGCCAAAACTCGTAACTCAGATATTCATCTCTATGATCATATCATAGACATTTTATCCTCTTGTCACAATGATCTTCTACTTCACTCTGAAATTACTTGAACCATTCAATAATTCAGACTTGTGTTTCATCAAGTAAATATTCTCAACATCTACTCAAATCATCTGTGAAGTAAGAACATAACGATATCCACTACATGCCTCAGCACTCATTGGATTGCACACATCAAAATGTACTACTTCCAACAAGTTGCTTTCTAGTTCCATTTTACTGAAAACGAGGCTTTCAGTCATCTTGCCCATGTGGCATGATTTGCATATCTCAAGTGATTCAAAATCAAGTGAGTCCAAACGGTCCATTTGCATGGAGTTTCTTCATGCAAATACACCAATAGACATGGTTCGCATGTCTCAAGCCTTTGAAAAACGAGTGAGCCCAAAGATCCATCAACATGGAGCTTCTTCATGCGTTTTATACCGATATGACTTACGTGGCAGTGCCACAAGTAGGTGGTACTATCATTACTATCTTTTGTGTATCACTACGATCGAGATTCAATAAACCATTCATTTTAGGTGCAAGACCATTGAAGATATTATTCAAATAAACAGAGTAACCATTATTCTCCTTAAATGAATAACCGTATTGCGATAGACATAATCCAATCATGTCTATGCTCAAAGCAAACACCAATCTCGATGGTAGAGGGAGCGTGCGATGCTTGATCATATCAACATTGGAAACACTTCCAACACATATCGTCAGCTCACCTTTAGCTAGTCTCCGTTTATTCCGTAGCTTTTATTTCGAGTTACTAACACTTAGCAACCGAACCGGTATCTAATACCCTGGTGCTACTAGGAGTACTAGTAAAGTACACATCAACACAATGTATATCCAATATACTTCTATCGACCTTGCCAGTATCTAATACCCCGGTGCTACTAGGAATCCCTCATGCTTGCGCGACACAGAGGGCACAATAGGACGACACCAAAATAAAACATACAACTCGTACCAATCTAGATCATCAATCAACCCAAAGACAGGAGATATCTACTCAAAACATCATAGAATGGCAACACATCATTGGATCATAATATGTGGCATAAAGCACCATGTTCAAGTAGGGATTACAGCGGGGTGCGGGAGAGTGGACCGCATAAAAGAGATGAGGATGGTGATGATGGTGATGTTGATGAAGACGATCACCGCGGCGATGATTCCCCTCCCGATGGCACTCCGGCGCCACCGAGAGAGAGGAGGAGAGGTCCTTCCCCTTGTGCTTTCTCCTCCATGGCCTCCCCCCTGGATGGGGAGAGGTTCTCCCTCTGGTCCTTGGCCTTCGTGGCAATGATGGCCCCTCCGGGATCCTCCTCCATGGCCTCCGATGATGATGGCCCCCTCCGGCAGGGTGCCAGAGAGGGCCTAGATTGATTTCTCGTGGCTACAGAGGCTTGCGGTGACGGAACTTCCGATCTAGGTTATTTTCTGGAGGTTTCTGTATTTATAGGAATTTTTGGCGTCGGTCTCACGTAGGAGGGGGGGTCTCCGAATCATCCACGAGATAGGGGCCCACACCCAAGGGGGTGGGCGCGCCCCCCCCACCCTCGTAGATAGCCCGGGACTCTTCTAGCCCAACTCTTTTACTCCAGGGGCTTCTTTTGGTCCATAGAAAATCATCAAAAATTGGCACGTCAATTGGACTCCATTTGGTATTCCTTTTCTGTAAAACTCAAAAACAAGGAAAAAACAGAAACTGGCACTGGGGTCTAGGTTAACAGGTTAGCCCCAAAAATCATATAAAATAGCATATAAATGCATATAAAACATCTACGATGGATAATATAATAGCATGAATACTTCATAAATTATAGATACGTTGGAGACGTATCAGCATCCCCAAGCTTAATTCCTGCTCGTCCTCGAGTAGGTAAATGATAAAAGAAATAATTTATGAAGTGTGAATGCTAGCAGGTGCACAAGTTTGATCAATGATAATTTCAATCACCTTTTCTAGCATCATTATATGTCATAACAGTAGCTCATCTCATAAAACTTTTCATGGTCAAGTAACAAGCTATTCACATGTTAAAGTATAGATCATAAACTTTCTTGAAAACTAACAAACAGTGCTCTTAGTCATCAAACAATTGCAATTCATCTTATTTTCAGGAAGGGCTATGTAAGAGCTTTGATTTTTCAAATCCCACATACTCAACTATCATATAGTCTTTCATAATTGCTAACACTCATGTGATATTTATGGGTTCAAAGTTTCAATCTGACACAGATAAAGATAGGGGCTTATAGTTTTGCCTCCAAACCATTTACCTCAAGGGTAATGTTAACAATAATACTTTATGAAAACCTACATCCAAGTGGATATATATATCCGGATTGCTCCAACACAAAGTGTTGCCAAAGGAAAAAGTGTAAAAAGGAAAGGTGATGATCACCATGACTCTTGTATAAGGGTAGAAGATAAAAGTAAAAGATAGGCCCTTCGCAGAGGGAAGCAGAGGTTGTCATGCGATTTTAAGGTTGGTTGCACAAAATCTTAACGCAAAAGAATGTCACTTTATATTGCCGCTTGTGATAGAGACCTTTATTATGCAGTCCATCGCTTTTATTTCTTCCCTATCACAAGTCCGTATAAAGCTTATTTTCTTTGCACTAATAGATCATACATATTTAGAGAGCAATTTTTATTGCATGCACCGATGACAACTTACTTGAAGGATCTTACTCAATCCATAGGTAGGTATGGTGGACTCTCATGGCAAAACTAGTTTAAGGGATGTTTGGAAGCACAAGTAGTATTTCTACTTGGTGCAAAGAATTTGGCTAGCATGAGAGGGAAAGGCAAGCTCAACATGTTGGATGTTCCAAGACAATATAACGTTTCGTATATAGGAAAACATAACCCATTAAGTTGTCTTCCTTCAATATTCTTTCATGAATTGTTCAAATGACCAATACAATGCTTGCTAACCTTCAATAAATTTACAACCTCTACTTCTTAGATGTGAAGTCATTACTCCCGATGTGATAATCAAATGAGGCAAATATAATTTCAGATTTATGACAATCAACTCATTCAACAATTTACTCATAGGATATAAGTGAAGCACACGAGTAAATGACAAACTACTCCAAAAAGATATAAGTGAAGATCAAGAGTAGCTAAATAATTATGTAACTATGCGAAGACTCTTTCTCATTAAAGAATTTCAAATCTTGGTATTGTATTCAAACAGCAAGCAAAACAAAATAAAATGACAATGCAAGGATAGCACAACTCATGTGAAGAAGCAAAAACTTATGCTCAATCGATACTAACCGATAGTTGTTGAAGAAGAAAGGTGGGATGCCTACCGGGGCATCCCCAAGCTTAGATGCTTGAGACTTCTTGAAATATTATCTTGGGGTGCCTTGGGCATCCCCAAGCTTGAACTTTTGTGTCTCCTTAATTCCTCTCATATCATGGTTTCTCTTTTTATCAAAAACTTCATCCACAACAAACTCAACAAGAACTCGTGAGATAGGTTAGTATAAACCAATGCAAATCCTTATCATTTTCTACTGTAACAAATCACTTAAATTATTAATCACAATTGCATACTAAATGTCTCTGCATATTTAACACTCCTATCCTCAAATAGAATCATTAAACAAGCAAACATATGCAAACAATGCAACCATAACCGCCATTTGTCAAAACAGTATAGTCTGTAAAGAATTCAAGATTCATCATACTTCCCTAAATCCAAAAATTATGAAATAAAATTCCCACTGTAGTAAATTTATCATATCTCATTATGCAAAAGTTCTCATCATTATATCATTGTCCGACTTTTCTAGGGAATTTTTGCAACAGCGGTAAACTTTCTGTTTTCAAACAGCAACATGTATACTAGCAAAATAAGCATGGTAAAGACTATCCTTGACTTCTTTATTGAAAATAAAGATGCAAAACATTATTCTAAATAGCATCAAGTAAAAACTAACACAAGAAAATGACGCTCCAAGCAAAACACATATCATGTGGTGAATAAAAATATAGCTCCAAGTAAGGTTACCCGATAGACGAAGACGAAAGAGGGGATGCCATCCGGGGCATCCCCGAGCTTAGGCTCTTGGTTGTCCTTGAATATTACCTTGGGGTGCATTGGGCATCCCCAAGCTTAGGCTCTTGCCACTCCTTATTCCATAGTCCATCGAATCTTTACCCAAAACTTGAAAACTTCACAACACAAAACTCAACAGAAAACTCGTAAGCTCTATTAGTATAAGAAAATAAAACCACCACTTAGGTACTGTAATGAACTCATTCTAAATTCATATCGGTGTAATATCTACTGTACTCCAACTTATCTATGGTTCATACCCTTCGATACTACTCATAGATTCATCAAAATAAGCAAAAACACACGAAAACAGAATCTGTCAGAAATAGAACAGTCTGTAGTAATCTGAATCAAACATATACTTCTGAAACTCCAAAAATCCTACCGAATTAGGAAGTCCTAAGAAATTCGTGTACCAATCCATAGCAAGACGAATCAGATCAATATAACATTTCTGTGAATTAACAAAACTAATTTACTGGGTGAAAAGGTTTCTAATTTTCAGCAGGATCAACACAACTATCTCCGTAAGCTATCCTAAAGGTCTTACTTGACACTTTATTGAAACAAAAGCTATAAAACATGATTAATACAGTAGCATAATCATGTGAACACACAAAACAGTAAGGATAAATATTGGATTGCCTCCCAACAAGCGCTTTTCTTTAATGCCTTTCTAGCTAGGCATGATGATAACAATGATGCTCACATAAAAGATAAGAATTGAAACATAACGGGAGCATCATGAAGCATATGACTAGCACATTTAGGCCTAACACACTTCCTATACATAGGGATTTTGTGAGCAAACAACTTTGGGAACAATAATCAACTAGCATAGGAAGGCAAAGCATAGCTTCAAGATTTTCAACACATAGGGAGGAGATTTGACATTATTGCAATTCCTACAAGCATATGTTCCTCCCTCATAATAGTTTTCAGTAGCATCATGAATGAATTCAACAATATAACCAGCACCTAAAGCATTCTTTTCATGATCTATAAGCATATAAAATTTATTACTCTCCACATAAGCAAAATTCTTCTCATGAATAATAGTGGGAGCACCATAAGAGACTTGAACACTAAAAATTGTTTCCACGTTAAAAGAGTAATGTTCAGAAAAAGGGTAATCATAATCTTGACAAGTTTTATAAATATAATCATCACTAGCATAAGTATCATCACAATAATCATCATAAGTAGCAACTTCGTTCTGATCATAATCGATTGAAACCTCTCCCAAGATAGTGGAATCACTAAATAAAGTTGACACTCTTCCAAATCCACTTTCGTATTCATCACAATAAAATTCAACATCCTCCAAAATAGTGGGATCACTACTTCCTAAAGTTGACACTCTTCCAAACCCACTTTCATCAATATAATCATCATAGGTAAGAGGCACGCTATCATCATAACAACTTTGCATATCAAAACTTGGGATGCTAAAAATATCATATTCATTAAACATAGCATCCCCAAGCTCGGGACCAAGGTTTTAAATAGCGGATAGTGGGGTGATAGCGGATTGAGGTCGACGTAGCGGAATGCGGATAGCGGGCGATATTGCGGACGCTATGTCCACATAGTGGATTTGTAAAAAAAACACTTGTAAAATTGAGATTATTATGTATGTTTCTAAGACATTGACAACAATGTGACACTTGAATTGGACAATCGTCATTTATATAAGCATATAGACAATAATTGTCGCATCTGGACAATATTCACCCATGTAACCATGCTAACAAAGACTATCGGCATGACACAACATATAACTACTTCTCCAGTCAGATCCATGTCCACTTTTCTTGGTCTTCTTCATCAATATCTTCCTCAACTTCTTCATTCTCCACCTCTTCTTCCATTTCCTCTTCTTCTGCTACTTTCTTCTCTTCCTCCTCTTGTTCAACATCACCGGTTGTGGTTGTAGAAGGAGCCCCTGATCCTACTGAGGACATTGTGCTAGTAGCCTACTACTATAGAAAAAAGAAACAAACATAAGCTATTTGACTGAATTGCAAGTGCAGATGGTTGATTTTTTATTTAGAAATTACCACTAAACTGAATTTGGAAATACAGTACAAAAAGAAATTTTAAGTAAACTAAATTTACCACTACTAGTAGCCTTGTTGGCCGGTACACAAGAAATTAAAACTAAACCGAATTTATAAAGACAATATAGTGCAAGTTTCATCTACTACATCAACAGAAATGCAATCGTGAGGCACAACTACATACTAGTAGTAAATATGTACTATTCTATGAGCTGAGATACCGAATGCAACAAGAATCAAACAGGAACGTAAGTTTCACCTTGTGTCAGTGCTACCGAAGAGATTATGGATTGTTCTATGAGCTAAGCTCCCTCTTATTTTGTCTACTGTAACTACAAGTGCTACCTTGAGGAATTTTGTTTGCTAACTACTCTAGTAAGCTATGCATCGAAGAGACTATGTCAGAAGGAGAATTTTGTCTACTAACTATAACTCTGTAAGTGCTAGTGCTACCTAAGATACTCCAGACTCTAGAGCAATATGCATCGATTTACTATCTCAAGCAGGAGTACTATACATCGAACAGTATAAAGAAAAAGCAGAGAAAAGCAGGTACCTTGAGGTGGTGACCCGTCGGATTGAAGATTGCGAGTTGTGGAGCAGAGCGACTGGATTGGGACATCGACCAGTAGGGGATGGGATGATGGGGGCGTCGATCAGGGACCAGGGAGGGCGGAGGGGATGAGGGCGTTGAGCTTGAGCATTGGCGTCATAGTGAGGTACTGCCCGCTGAGGCGCCGAGGCAACGAATCGCCGTGTCGGCCAGCACCGGCCCGTCGCGACCAGCGAAGGGCGTCGAGCAGGATCTAGGAGGTGGCCGTCGTGATGGCTGCTGCCTCAATGCCCGACAAGGGAGGCGGGGGGCTAGGGGAGTTGAGTCATCCGGTGACGGTGATCCTGGATGTGCCTCTCCGGCCAGCCTCCGGCGTTAGCCGCACCGCCGCTGGGGAAGTGCCAGCCGCCCGCCGCCAGGGGATAGGATAAGATGAGTGGGTCAAATTAGAGATGGCCGGTTGGGTGTACGTCTCAAATTTATACCTACGTCTAATTTTTTCAGCTGTCCGCTATGACCCGCAGCCGGCACTACGGGAAGGCCCGCTATTGCGCTCTCACAGCCGATATAGCGGCCGCAACATGCCAATTACGCTATTAGCAAGTGCAGCGTTTGACTTGTAGCGGCTGGCCAGCGCTACCGCTATTGCGGCCGCAATAGCGGTCATAGCGGCCGCTATTTAAAATCTTGCTTGGGACAAACATTAATTTCAGAAAATATATTCTCAAATATTTCATCCTCATCAAACTTAGCTTCCCCAAGCTTGGGCCTTTTCAAATCATAAGCATAATTACTCTCAGCATTAATAGTATGGATAGGACCAATAGTATAGCAATTATCATCATCACAATGAGTAGTAGGAGCAACATCATTTGGGAGGGATACCTTTTTACCTTTGTTGCCCATTCTTTTCCTTTTCTTTTTCACATTATGTGTGGGTTCAACCTTCCTCTTTGAGCTCCTTATTGACGAGATTAGTTGAATAGAAAGCTCCTCCTTGTTACCTGATTCATCATAAGAAATAATAGGAGGATATTGGGAAGTCTCTTCCCTTTCATTAGTATTCTCATCATATTCTATTTGCTTTCTTTTCTTTATGTAATTGGCAATATAAGGATTTTCAATGCAATTCACCACACAATACAAATAGATCTTCTCTAGATCAATATCAAGGAATTTCTTATGGTCAAATTCTGGAAGGTCCTTAATTAAACGTTTCAATTCTTCATAACCCAAAAGTAAACTAAGTTCATTGTAATGTGCAAGGGAAATCAAATCATCACAATTTTTGGACATGATTCGATCATGAAATAATTTGCATAGGAGATGTAGATGACCACGTTCATTGCATAGTTCACAAGTACGACAAAGGAAGTGTAAATTTTCAGCACTCCCATTTAACTTTTCTCGCAACAATTTAGTTTTTAAATGCTTATGCCTCTTGCAATATATATCTTCTCTATTTGGTGTGTTCATGCAAACATGCACTCCACAAAAATGAACATGCTTATAAGAGACATTTTCATCATAACCAGTGTAATCATCATTAGTACTATGGATATTCAAAGAGTTCATACTAACAACATTGCAATCATGCTCATCATTCAAAGATTTAGTACCAAGCATTTTAATGCATTCTTCTTCTAGCACTTGAGCACAATTTTCCTTTCCATCATACTCACGAAAGATATTAAAAAGACGAAGCGTATGAGACAAACTTAACTCCATTTTTTTGTAGTTTTCTTTTATAAACTAAACTAGTGATAAAACAAGAAACAAAAGGATTCGATTGCAAGATCTAAATATATACCTTCAAGCACTCACCTCCCCGGCAACGGCGCTAGAAAAGAGCTTGATGTCTACTACACAACCTTCTTCTTGTAGACGTTGTTGGGCCTGCAAGTGCACAATTTTGTAGGACAGTAGCAAATTTCCCTCAAGTGGATGACCTAAGGTTTATAAATCCGTAGGAGGCGTAAGATAAAGATGGTCTCTCTCAAACAACCCTGCAACCAAATAACAAAGAGTCTCTTGTGTCCCCAACACACCCAATACAATGGTAAATTGCATAGGTGCACTAGTTCGGCGAAGAGATGGTGATACAAGAGCAAAATAGATAGTAGATATAGGTTTTTGTAATCTGAAATAATAAAAACAGCAAGGTAACTAATGATAAAAGTGAGCGTAAACGGTATTGCAATGATAGGAAACAAGGCCTAGGGTTCATACTTTCACTAGTGCAAGTTCTCTCAACAAGAATAACATAGATAGATCATATAACAATCCCTCAACATGCAACAAAGAGTCACTCCAAAGCCACTAATAGCAGAGAACAAACGAAGAGATTATGGTAGGGTACGAAACCACCTCAAAGTTATTCTTTCAGATCGATCTATTAAAGAGTTCGTACTAGAATAACACCTTAAGACACAAATAAACCAAAACCCTAATGTCACCTAGATACTCCATTGTCACCTCAAGTATCCGTGGGCATGATTATACGATATGCATCACACAATCTCAGATTCATCCAACCAACACAAAGTACTTCAAAGAGTGCCCCAAAGTTTCTACCGGAGAGTCAAGAAAACGTGTGCCAACCCCTATGCATAGGTTCATGGGAGGAACCCGCAAGTTGGTCACCAAAACATACATCAAGTGGCACGTGATATCCATTGTCACCATAGATAAACACAACAAGACATACATAAAGTGTTCTCAAATAAAAGACTCAATCCGATAGCATAACTTCAAGAGGGAAACTCAATTCATCACAAGAGAGTAGAGGGGGAGAAACATCATAAGATCCAACTATAATAGCAAAGCTCACGATACATCAAGACCGTGCCATAGAGAGAACACGAGAGAGAGAGAGATCAAACACATAGCTACTGGTACATACCCTCAGCCCCGAGGGTGAACTACTCCCTCCTCGTCATGGAGAGCACCGGGATGATGAAGATGGCCACTGGTGAGGGATCCCCCCTCCGGCCGGGTGCCGGAACGGGCTCCCGAGAGGTTTTTGGTGGCTACAGAGGCTTGCGGCGGCGGAACTCCTGATCTATCTTCTCCCATGATGTTTTTAGGGTACATGGGACTATATAGGCGAAAGAAGTCGGTCGGGGGGGGGGGTGCTTGAGGGGCCCACGAGACAGGGGGGCGCGCCCAGTAGGGGGGGGGGGGGGCGCCCCCTATCTCCTGGCCTCCTCGAGGATCTTCTGACGTGAACTACAAGTCTCCAGGATCATATTCTTCCAAAAAATCACGCTGCCGAAGGTTTCATTCCGTTTGGACTCCGTTTGATATTCCTTTTCTTTGAAATACTAAAACAGGCAATAAAACAACAATATGGGCTAGGCCTCCGGTTAATAGGTTAGTCCCAAAAGTAATATAAAAGTGTATAATAAAGCTCGTAAACATTCAAAACAGATAATAAAATAGCATGAATGCTTCATAAATTATAGATACGTTGGAGACGTATCAGCTTGCCAAAGAAAAAAGTGTAAAAAGGAAAGGTGATGATCACCATGACTCTTGTATAAGGGTAGAAGATAAAAGTAAAAGATAGGCCCTTCGCAGTGGGAAACAGAGGTTGTCATGCAATTTTAAGGTTGGATGCACAAAATCTTATTGCAAAAGAACGTAACTTTATATTGCCTCGTGTGATAGAGAACTATATTATGCAGTCCGTCGCTTTTATTTCTTCCCTATCACAAGTCTGTATAAAGCTTATTTTCTTTGCACTAATAGATCATACATATTTAGAGAGCAATTTTTCTTACACCGATGACAACTTACTTGAAGGATCTTACTCAATCCATTGGTAGGTATGGTGGACTCTCATGGCAAAACTAGTTTAAGGGATGTTTGGAAGCACAAGTAGTATTTCTACTTGGTGCAAAGAATTTGGCTAGCATGAGAGGGAAAGGCAAGCTCAACATGTTGGATGATCCAAGACAATATAACGTTTCGGATATAGGAAAACATAACTGAGGGAGTCCTGGACTAGGGGGTGTCCGGACAGCCGGACTATCATCGTCCGCCGGACTCCAAGACTACGAAGATACAAGATTGAAGACTCCGTCCCGTGTCCGGATGGGACTTTCCTTGGCATGGAAGGCAAGCTTGGAGATACGGATACGTAGATCTCCTACCATTGTAACTGACTCTGTGTAACCCTAGCCTCCTCCGGTGTCTATATAAACCGGAGGGCTTTAGTTCGTAGGACACAACATACATTACAACAATCATACCATAGGCTAGCTTTAGGGTTTAGCCTCCTTGATCTCGTGGTAGATCCACTCTTGTACTACCCATATCATCAATATTAATCAAGAAGGACATAGGGTTTTACCTCCATCGAGAGGGCCCGAACCTGGGTAAAACATCGTGTCCCTCGTCTCCTGTTACCATCCGCCTAGACGCACAGTTCGGGACCCCCTACCCGAGATCCGCCGGTTTTGACACCGAAATTGGTGCTTTCATTGAGAGTTCCTCTGTGTCGTCACCGATAGGCCCGATGGCATCTTCAACCAACGACGCTGTCCAGGGTGAGACTTTTCTCCCCGGACAGATCTTCGTATTCGGCGGCTTCGCACTGCGGGCTAATTCGTTTGGCCATCTGGAGCAGATCGAAAGCTACGCCCCTGGCCGTCAGGTCAGATTCGGAAGCCTAAACTTCACGGCCGATGTCCACGGAGACTTGATCTTCGACGGACCCGAGCCACAGCCAAGTGCGCCGCACTGTTGCGATGGGCATGATCTAGCTCTGCCGCCGAACAACGCCTTGGTGGCCGCACACGAATCCGCTCCGGCCGTTGGTCCGGAGCAGACTGCCCAGATAGAGGATTGGTGGATGGACGCCGCCTCGGGGGCTTCAACTGCTACGACGATGGAGCCGAACACTAATCTTGTCCCTCGCAAAACTCGTGATTCCGAGGTGCCGGACTCCTTGCGGACTCCGAACCTCCCACGCCCCTACCAATCAAATCGGATTGGGCGCCGGTTATGGAATTCACTGCCATGGACATCTTCTAATACTCGCCTTTTGGCGACATCCTGAATTCACTAAAGCATCTCTCGTTATCAGGAGAGCCCTGGCCGGACTATGGCCAGGATGGTTGGGATGCGGACGACAAAGAAATTCAGAGCCCACCCACCACCCACTTTGTAGCCACTGTCGACGATCTAACCGACATGCTAGACTACGACTCCGAAGACATTGACGCTATGGATGATGATGCCGGAGACGAACAGGAACCAGCGCCTACAGGGCACTAGAAGACCACCTCGTCATATGACATACACATGGTGGATACCCCAAAAGATGGGGACGGCGAGGGAACAGCGGAGGCAAATTCTTTAAAGAAACAGCCCAAGCGCCGGAGTCAGCGGCGCCGCTCTAAATCCCGCCACAGCAAGAATGGAGATTCCGGCACAGGAGATAATAATACCCCAGAAAGTGCCGAAGACAACCCCCTCCAGCAAGACTCAGCGCAGGAGGATGCAGAAGCAAGCCCTCAGGAGAGGGCGGCGGACGAAGAGGTTGAGGATTACAACTATATGCCTCCCTCCGATGATGAGGCAAGCCTCAACGATGACGAATTCGTCGTGCCCGAGGATCCCGTCGAACAAGAGCGTTTTAAACGCAGGCTTATCGCCACGGCAAACAGCCTAAAGAAAAAGCAGCAGCAGCTTCATGCTGATCAGGACCTGCTGGCCGATCGATGGACCGAGGTCCTTGCGGCCGAAGAGTATAAACTCGAACGTCCCTCCAAAAGCTATCCAAGACGCAAGCTACTCCCCCGATTAGAGGAGGAAGCATACATACCTCCATCACTAGTGCACGATACGGCTGACCGACCACCCCGCGGTCGTGACAGAGAGGCATCCAGGCCCCCATCCAAGACAGTACCCCGGCATCGCTCCAAAAGTACGAAGCCAAGAGGGAATGCGCCGGACTTGCGAGATATATTGGAGGACAAAGCAAGGCAATCCAGATCCATCTATGGATCACGTGGGCGCCCCACAACCCATGACGTATACCGTCGTACCGGATATAATAACCCCGGCCGGGCCGAATACGGCAGACAGCGCTCTCTCGAGCTGCGTCGTGATATTGCTCAATACAGAGGCGCCGCACACCCACTATGCTTCACTGACGAAGTAATGGATCATCAAATCCCCGAAGGGTTTAAACCCGTAAACATTGAATCCAACGATGGCACAACAGACCCCGCGGTTTGGATCGAGGATTATCTTCTCCACATTCATATGGCCCGCGGCGACGATCTCCACGCCATCAAGTATCTCCCACTCAAGCTTAAAGGACCAGCTCGGCATTGGCTTAACAGCTTGCCTGCAGAGTCAATTGGGTGTTGGGAAGACCTGGAGACTTGAAGACATGGCACCCCTGAAAAACCAGCCAATCACTCTAATAGAGATTGCTGGGTGTTCAAACAGGCAGGCAAGTTCATCGCCGAAAACAATGACAAGGGGCTAAACAGCGATGACGAGGAGGAGACCCGACCGCCGAACAATAGAGGACAGAAGGGTTTTCCCCCACAAGTGCGGACGGTGAACATGATTTACGCAACCCATATACCCAAGAGGGAGAGGAAGCGCGCACTAAGGGACGTCTATGCGATGGAGCCAGTCGCCCCGAAGTTCAATCCATGGTCCTCTTGTCCGATCACTTTCGATCGAAGAGACCATCCGACCAGCATATGCCATGGCGGATTCGCCGCATTGGTTTTAGACCCAATCATTGATGGATTTCACCTCACGAGAGTCCTGATGGACGGCGGTAGCAGCCTGAACCTGCTTTATCAGGATACAGTGCGCAAAATGGGCATAGACCCCTCAAGGATTAAACCAACAAAGACAACCTTTAAAGGTGTCATACCAGGTGTGGAAGCCAACTGTACAGGCTCAGTAACACTGGAAGTGGTCTTCGGATCCCCGGACAATTTCCGGAGCTAGGAGTTAATCTTCGACATAGTCCCGTTGTTGGGGAACGTAGCAGAAATTCAAAAATTTTCCTACGTATCACCAAGATCTATCTATGGAGAGACCAGCAACGAGTAGAAAGGAGAGTGCATCTACATACCCTTGTAGATCGCTAAGCGGAAGCGTTCAAGTGAACGGGGTTGATGGAGTCGTACTCGTCGTGATTCAAATCACCGATGATCAAGTGCCGAACGCACGGCACCTTCGCGTTCAACACACGTACAGCCCGGTGACGTCTCCCAAGCCTTGATCCAGCAAGGAGAGAGGGAGAGGTTGAGGAAGACTCCATCCAACAGCAGCACAACAGCGTGGTGGTGGTGGAGGAGCGTGGCAATCCTGCAGGGCTTCGCCAAGCACCGCGAGAGAGGAGGAGCACTTGAGAGAGGGAGGGCTGCGCCAGGGGCAAGGGTGAAGCTCCCATGTGCCTCCCCACTATATATAGGGGTGGAGGGGGCTGGTTTCTTGCCCTCCAAGTCCATTGGGGCGTTGGCAAAGGTGGGAGGAAAGAAATCGCATCATTTCCTTCCCCACCGATTGCTATCCCCCCTTTTTAGGGATCTTGATCTTATCCCTTTGGGATATGATCTTATTCCTTCTAAGGGGGGATCTTGGTGCGCCTTGACCAGGGGTGTGGGGCCTTTCCCCCACTACCCACGTTCATGTGGGTCCCCCCATGCAGGTGGGCCCCACTCCGGAACCTTCTAGAACCTTCCCGGTACAATACCGAAAAATCCCGAACATTTTCCGGTGGCCAAAATAGGACTTCCCATATATAAATCTTTACCTCCGGACCATTCCGGAACTCCTCGTGACGTCCGGGATCTCATCCGAGACTCCGAACAACATTCGGTAACCACATGCAAACTTCCTTTATAACCCTAGCGTCATCGAACCTTAAGTGTGTAGACCCTACGGGTTCGGGAGACATGTAGACATGACCGAGACGTTCTCCGGTCAATAACCAACAGCGGGATCTGGATACCCATGATGGCTCCCACATGTTCCACGATGATCTCATCGGATGAACCACGATGTCAAGGACTTAATCAATCCCGTATACAATTCCCTTTGTCTAGCGGTATTATACTTGCCTGAGATTCGATCGTCGGTATCCTTATACCTTGTTCAATCTCGTTACCGGCAAGTCTCTTTACTCGTTCCGTAACACATCATCCCATGATCAACTCCTTGGTCACATTGCGCATATGATGATGTCCTACCGAGTGGGCCCAGAGATACCTCTCTGTTTACACGGAGTGACAAATCCCAGTCTCGATTCGTGCCAACCCAACAGACACTTTCGGAGATACCTGTAATGCACCTTTATAGCCACCCAGTTACGTTGTGACGTTTGGTACACCCAAAGCACTCCTACGGTATCCGGGAGTTGCACAATCTCATGGTCTAAGGAAAAGATACTTGACATTAGAAAAGCTCTAGCAAACGAACTACACGATCTTTGTGCTAGGCTTAGGATTGGGTCTTGTCCATCACATCATTCTCCTAATGATGTGATCCCGTTATCAACGACATCCAATGTCCATAGCCAGGAAACCATGACTATCTGTTGATCACAACGAGCTAGTCAACTAGAGGCTCACTAGGGACATATTGTGGTCTATGTATTCACACGTGTATTACGATTTCCGGATAATACAGTTATAGCATGAATAAAAGACAATTATCATGAACAAGGAAATATAATAATAATACTTTTATTATTGCCTCTAGGGCATATTTCCAACACCCGTTTCGCAGCGGCTATCACGCTCTGCTCGGACGAACCGCGTTTGCCAAATTAAACGTGGTGCCGCATTATGCATACCTCAAGCTCAAGATGCGAGGCCCTCACGGGGTCATCACGGTCAACGGGAATACAGAACGCTCCCTCCAAACGGAGGAACATACAGCGGCTCTTGCGGCAGAAGTACAGAGCAGCCTCTTAAGGCAATTCTCGAGTCCGGCCATTAAACGACCGGATACAGCAAAACGCGCCCGAAGCAATACCAACCAAGACCACCTGGCGCGATCAGAGCACGCGTAGCAATGCGGCCCCGACCCCCGCCCGCGCATGATCGCAAGAATAACACTCCGCGTACATCATTACGCTTTGGAGATACCATGGGCGCAGGGGAAGGGGCACGATCGCAATGGACCCAGAGTGCGGCTCGACCACACCAGGGGCTCGCAAGTGTGCCCCCTTTTTATTTATTATTTTCCTTCTTTATGTACACAGGACTCCGGTAACCAGAGGCCCTGTCCGGCGGCAAACCTGCCGAACTCGTGATGCAACAGTCAGGGACGAAAGAAGGCTGCGACGTACACTCAGGTGGTCTCAATTTCGAGCATTAAATTCGATTATATACGCCAAATCCGCGGCTCACCCCTGGAGGGGGACATGTTTACTTAGTCCAAATCCCTTGCTTACCGCACTATTTGTATCAGTCCGCACTTATAGCAGACTTCCTTTAATAAATAGTGCAGCACTTTTCGACTGCAATTACATTACCTTATATATATATATGTTCATTACACAACATCTTGCACCCGTACATTTTGGTACGGCTGAATACACCAGGGGCTTGTGTTCCCCGCATTATGGTGTGATAAGTCCGAACACTTTCACAAGTGCGGCACCCCGAACTTATAGCATTATATGAATCGGCTCCGAATCATGTCTTGGGTCAATAGTTGGGTTTGCCCGGCTCCCACGTTTTGGTGCCTTACGTTCCGTTCTGTCGGCTAAGGTGGCACTGGGAGAACCACTGCGATTGCGCCCCAGTTGAGCCGGGCGAGCGCCTCAGTGGAGAAAGCTAAAACTGACTGGCATGATAAGGCGAGAGACTGGTCGCTGTTCGAGAGGTTTTTTCGGGTCCTTAAAGACTCATGCCGCTTCGAGCGAAGTTCCGGACAATGTCCGACGAAGGCGTGGATAGCGCCCCGGATTCGGCCTTCCGAATACCAGGGGCTTCGCCGAAATTTAAAATTATAGAATTCTATGGCTAAGTGAGAGTGTTCAAGCATTATAAGTCCGGTTGCCTTGTTCGCTGTGTTGAGCGCCTCCCTAGATGGACCCAAAAATGGGAACAAGAGCGCTCAAGGTTATCCCGAACACCCTAGCACTCGTGGCTTGGGGGCTGAAGCCAACGACTTGCCATCTCTCAGATTTTATACACGGCCGCACAGAAGGTAATATTTTAAATTAAACAAGCATTGCTTAATGCGCATATGAACAAAGTCTCAGCGCAAAGGATAATAGATAGCGAGTCTACTCAAAGATTACATTTCTGGGGCACTCATCCGCAATATCGCGGGCTCCCTTCAGGACAGTTTTATAATACATTTCAGGCGTACGATACTCCTTGCCCGGTGGCGGTGGGTCCGTGAGAAGCTTCTCCGCATCCAACCTGCCCCAATGCACCTTTGTGCGGGCAAGGGCCCGACGAGCACCTTCAATACAGGCGGAGCGCTTGATGGCCTCCACCCAGGGGCATGCATCCACCAGCCGCCGCACGAGGCCAAAGTAGCTCCCAGGCATGGCCTGTCCAGGCCACAGCCGGACTATAAGGCCCTTCATGGCCTCCTCAGCTACCTTGTGGAGTTCGACCAGCTGCTTCAGCTGGTCGCTTGGGGGCACCGGGTGTCCGGCCTCAGCGTACTGAGACCAGAAGACTTATTTTCCGTCGAGCTCCCCTCCTCGCCATGATAGAATGCGGCGGCATCGGACGCACTACGCGGCAGATCTGCAAACACCCCTGGAGAGCTCCGAATGCGGGTAAGTGTCAGGTATTTTACATTAACATGCTTGCTTTGCATGAAAAATGCCTTACCCGCCGCTATCTTCTTTACATCTTCAACCTCCTGAAGGGCCTTATGGGCCTCGGCCTTGGGTACTTGGCACTTTCGAGAGCCGAGGCAAGCTCGAACTCTCGAGTCTTGGAGTCACGCTCCAAACTCTCATGTTTCTCCATGAGAGCCTGGAGCTCTTGCCGTACTTCCGCCACCCGTGCCTCCTGCTTCTCTCGCTCTTCTCGCTCTGCGGCCGCACTGCGTTCGGCCGCGGACATAGCCTCCTTCAGGGCTGCCACCTCGTTCGTGGCCCCTGCAATACCCATATTATCCTTGTTAATTTTATTGCAACCAAAATCCTTTTCTGTAAGGTAACCATTTAAAAGAGGTGTGACTCACCTTCTTTGTCCTCGAGCTGCTTCTTGGCATGGCCGAGCTCTTGCTCGGACCGCTCGAGATCCTTTTTCAACACATCGACCTCCGCCGATAGTGCGGCAGAGGTCAGTAGCGCAGCCTGCAAACCCATATTGACATATTTTAAGCAACCCTGCGTATATCTTGTTAGATCCTCAGTCCGGCTTTTCTTTTCCGAACACCGAACTGAGCATCAGGGGCTACTGTCTATGCGGTATTACATTACATAATTTTAACTTCTTACCTCAAAGACTGTTAGAAGGCTGCTGCAGGCTTCGGTCAGCTCGCTTTTAGCAAGCTGAACCTTTTGAATCACCGCACTCATGATAGTGCGGTGTTCTTCCTCGATGGAAGCGCCTTTAAGCGCTTCCAGCAAGTTATCCGGCGCCTCCGGTTGGACGGAGGTCGCCGGTGTCACGGTCTTGCCCTTCTTTCGAAGGGGCCGCTTGCCGGACTCTGGAACCACTGCAGGTTCCGATGTATAGTCCGGCACAAAGTCCGAGAGGCTGCCTGACGGCGCCTCCAGAGCCTCCTCCTGATGGGTCCCTCTCTGGGATCCCACCTCGGCGTCCTCATCGGCGCGTGGGGTAGAGGCAGTCGGAAGTGAATCCACATCCGACGGGGCCAACGACCCACTCGATGAGTCTGGGAGATCGTCATCGGCCGGACTACGGATAGAATGCGGCATTAAGGACACTACGCGACACGAAAGAAATTGCATATAAAGGATCCGGATACTTACGATCTTGCCGGACGCCTGGCCCTTGGAGGCCACTCATCCTCGCCAACGGTGGTGTTGGCGAAACTGTCCGGGGGGATAGTCCTCCCCCTCTTGGACCCTTCGGCCTCCCCTATTGGGGAAGCCTTCCTATTCTTCTCTCCCTCCTTCGGGAGAGAGTACTCCTCCTCCTCCTCGTCTTCAGGGGAGGAGTACGCCTCGTCGTCAGACGCCTGATTGCGGGAACTCTTTCGAGTCCCCGCGGCCACCTTCTTGGCCTTCTTCTCTGGCACCACGTGCGGTGCCGGAACCAGCAGCCCTGCTAAGCGGGCGTTCTCTGGGTCTTCTGGCATGGGAGCCGGGCTGATGACCTGCTTGGCCTTCTCCATCCATTCCTGTCGAAGGAAAAGACAAGAATGTAACCCCTCTAGAATCAATTTGATTACCACAAGTGTCCCGTAAAGGGGTTGAATCACTTACCTCGTCAGCCGGATGCTGCGAGCGAAATCTGCGATCTTCTGTCGCGGATGCGGGGGCTTCGGCGCCCTTAAACAGCACCCTCCAGGCGCCTTCGTATGTCGTATCGAAGAGCCCGCTTAGTGCCTGGTGCTGTTCCGGATTAAACTCCCACAGATTGAATGCCCGTTCTTGGCATGGGAGGATCCGGCGGATGAGCATGACTTGGACCACGTCGACGAGCCTGAGCTTACCGCTCACCAGCTTCTGGATGCAGGCTCGGAGTCCCGTCAGCTCCTTCGGATTGCCCCACAACAAGCCCTTCTCTTTCCAGGAGGTGAGCTGCATGGGGACGCCAGATCTAAACTCGGGGGCCGCCACCCATGTGGGCTTGCGCGGCTCGGTGATGTAGAACCACCCCGATTGCCACCCCTTGACGGAGTCCACTAAGGCCCCTTCGAGCCAAAGGACGTTGGGCAACTTGCCCAACATGGCGCCTCCGCATTCCGCTTGAGTGCCCTTCACAACCTTCGGCTTGACGTTGAAGGTCTTGAGCCACAGGCCGAAGTGGGGCCGGATGCAGAGGAAGGCCTCGCACACGACGATAAACGCCGAGATGTTGAGGATGAAGTTCGGCGCCAGATCGTGGAAATCCAGGACATAGTAAAACATGATCCCCCGGAAAAATGGGTGCAGTGGAAAGCCTAGTCCGCGGAGGAAGTGGGGGAGGAAGACAACCCTCTCATGGGGCCCAGGGGTAGGGATGAGCTGCCCCTCGTCGGGCAGCCGATGCGCGATATCGCCGGAAAGGTATCCGGCGCTGCGCAGTTTGGTGATATGCTCCTCCTTAACGGTGGAGGCCAACCATTTGCCTCCCACTCCGGACATATTCGGAGACGGTTGGGGCGGGATGCGCGAGCTTGGGCGTTGGAGCTTGAGTATGCGGAGATGGATAAGTAAAGGAGGAAGAAGGCGTAGGTGAGAAGGTAAATCCTTATCCCTTATATATAGGCGGACGAAAACTATGCATCCCCACCGGCCTGATAAAACTCGCTTATCTCCCAAGCGCCACCATCAATGGCGCGGTTGGGTTACCCACGTCCGTATTGATGAGAATCCTGGAATAAGGGGAACACGATCTCTGCTTCGACAAGACGTGCCAAGGAAACCGCTTCGCTAAATGTGCTGAGGTGGTATAGTAAAAAACGATTCAAATAAAAGCTTGATAGCGGTGTGATGTCACGCTGCATAATACGTCAGCAGATTGGACTGGTGTACATTTTATTCTCTCTATGGTGGAATGTGGAATTTATTTTGCAGAGCCGGACACTATCCTGGTGTTCATGATCTTCTCTGGATTATTCAAGGAAGGAACCCGCCTTGCAATGCCGAACTTTATGCGCGCCGGACTTATCGTCATTGAAGCCTGGCCCAGGGGCTACTGAGGGAGTCCTGGACTAGGGGGTGTCCGGACAGCCGGACTATCATCGTCCGCCGGACTCCAAGACTACGAAGATACAATATTGAAGACTCCTTCCCGTGTCCGGATGGGACTTTCCTTGGCGTGGAAGGCAAGCTTGGCGATACGGATATGTAGATCTCCTACCATTGTAACCGACTCTATGTAACCCTAGCCTCCTCCAGTGTCTATATAAACCAGAGGGCTTTAGTCCGTAGGACACAACATACATTACAACAATCATACCATAGGCTAGCTTTAGGGTTTAGCCTCCTTGATCTCGTGATAGATCCACTCTTGTACTACCCATATCATCAATATTAATCAAGCAGGACGTAGGGTTTTACCTCCATCGAGAGGGCCCGAACCTGGGTAAAACATCGTGTCCCTCGTCTCCTGTTACCATCCGCCTAGACGCACAGTTCGGGACCCCCTACCCGAGATCCGCCGGTTTTGACACCGACAATAACCCATTAAGTTGTCTTCCTTGTCCAACATCAACTTTTAGCATGTCATATTTTAATGAGTGCTCACAATTACAAAAGATGTCCAAGATAGTATATTTATATGTGAAATCTCTCTTCCATCAATATTCTTTCATGAATTGTTCAAGTGACCAATTCTGTTGGGGAACGTAGTAATTTCAAAAAATTTCCTATGCACACGCAAGATCATGGTGAAGGCATAGCAACGAGAGAGGAGAGTGTCGTCCACGTACCCTCGTAGACCGTAAGCGGAAGCGTTATGACAACGTGGTTGACGTAGTCGTAAGTCTTCATGATCCGATCGTTCCAAGCACCGAACGTACGGCACCTCCGAGTTCAGCACACGTTCAGCTCGATGACGATCCCCGGGCTCCGATCCAGCAAAGCTTCGGGGATGAGTTCCATCAGCACGACGGCGTGGTGACGATGATGATGTTCTACCGGCGCAGGGCATCGCCTAAACTCCGCGACGATATGACCGAGGTGGAATATGGTGGAGGGGGGCACCGCACATGGCTAAGGAACAATCCGTAGATCAACTTGTGTGTCCTAGGGTGCCCCCCGCCCGTGTATATAAAGAAGCTAGGGGGGAGGAGGCGGCCGGCCAAGGAGGGCGCGCCAAGGGGGGAGTCCTACTCACACCGGGAGTAGGACTCCCTTCTTTCCTAGTTGGAGTAGGAGAAGGGGGGAAGGAGGAGGAAGAGGGGAAGGAAAGGGGGGGCGTCGCCCCCCTCTCCTTGTCCTATTCGGACTAGGGAGGGGAGGGAGCGCGGCCCACCTCTTGCCTCCTCTCCTCTTCTCCCTTATGGCCCATGTAGGCCCAATAACCCCCGGGAGGGTTCCGGTAACCCCCCGGTACTCCGGTAAAATGCCGATTTCACCCGGAACACTTTCGATGTCCAAACATAGGCTTCCAATATATCAATCTTTATGTCTCGACCATTTCGAGACTCCTCGTCATGTCCGTGATCACATTCCGGACTCCGAACAAACTTCGGTACATCAAAACTTATAAACTCATAATAAAACTGTCATCGTAACGTTAGTGTGCGGACCCTACGGGTTCGAGAACTATGTAGACATGACCTAGAACTATTCTCGGTCAATAACCAATAGCGGAACCTGGATGCCCATATTGGTTCCTACATATTCTACGAAGATCTTTATCGGTCAAACTGCATAACAACATACGTTGTTCCCTTTGTCATCGGTATGTTACTTGCCCGAGATTCGATCGTCAGTATCCAATACCTAGTTCAATCTCGTTACCGGCAAGTCTCTTTACTCATTACGTAATGCATCATCCCGTAACCAACTCATTGTTCACATTGCTTGCAAGGCTTATAGTGATGTGCATTACCGAGAGGGCCCAGAGATACCTCTCCACTACTAGGGAAAAGGCTACTAGCAGCGCGGGTAAAATGGCTACTAGCAGCGCGGGTACCCGCGCTACTAGTATCGCGCTACAGCTAATAGTTAGTAGTAGCGCGGGGTAAACCCGCGCTACTACTAACATTTTACTAGTAGCGCGGATGTCACCCGCGCTACTACTAACGAAATAGTAGTAGCGCGTCTATAGTACCACACGCTACTAGTATCCTGAATACTAGTAGCGCTCCATTTCACCCCCACGCTACTACTAACTAATTAGGAATTAAAAAAATAAAATCCATTAATTCCATTTTATGCATACAATTTCCATTTTATGCATACAATTCTGACAACTAAAACAAGCCCAGATTTGTAATAAACCAGCAACATTACACATCATTCCAAATCGAAGATTTATAGTAAACCAGGAGCATTAGAGCATATCCATACATCTACACTTATTGCCTAGTCACTTATTCCCAGCTAGTGCAAACACAGTTGAAAGCAAACAAAAATGCATAAAAACACCAAACAGTGGCATTCTATCCCTCCAAATGATTTTCTCCCTCTCCATCCTTGCAATCATGTTCTTCTCCCTTGTGTACTTCGCCCATTTATCAATCCAAGATTTCTGTAAAGAGCAAAGAACAAATTAAATTAAATTTCAGCAGACATATATTTCCTTGCATGTTGTGATGTACAGTAGCTATGGGAATAAATATACAAAAACAAAAAAGTGAGTGATTTCTATTAACAAGAGATCGCCTATGTAATAGCTACAAACAAATGAAATTAATGTCTAGATAATATATATTGCCAACCAAGCCTAGATGAACTATATATTGTCAGGTAATAGGACATATCTAATTTTCACATTAATTGCCTTTAGTTTTCTTCAAAACTAAATATACTTAAACTTAGATCATTTCATATAGATGTTCAAAGGATAATACAGCTAAAAGAATCCAATTTCTTTGTTTTTTTGAAGTAGTTTAAAAGTAAAGCATTAACACATAATAGAAATGATTATCTGCCATAGGGTGATGCTGGACAGCTAAAAAGCTCACAACCCATCAGATCAATTGCTCGATAGGACAGCACAAATCTTATAGGATGATTTTCCAAAATGAAAGCAGACCAACAAGGACAAATAACGGCCCATCAGACCACTTGATGTGAACTATAAGAACATTATTCCACCTCCTCATATGGTACTACTAAACTCGCAATGAACATCGACACTGAATTGAAAGGAGCTGCAAATGAACACATGTTTTAACAGCAGGCATGTCATGAATGGGCAAACTAAAGTGCATGGCTTCAGGGATACAAGACTAATTCGGGTGCATAGAGAGATGTTATAAACTTGTTCAAATTGACTAGGATAATTAAGGAATAACAACCACTGGATATCGCTTGAATGGATGCGAATGAGGGTTAGCTGTTGCATTAAAGCGATGCATCCATAAATCCAATCTAAGAATGTTACAACTTGCATCATCATCATCATGGCCAAATGATAGAGAAGTGAGATGGATCCGTACTCTTGGTCTGGGGAGTCCCACTGACCACCCATGTGTTTGCGGTGATGGACGCTTGCACTGCGTCGACAGAAAACAGGACACAAACAAGTCAGTATTCCCCATCTGCACCTCCACATGGTAAGCAGAAGCAAGCAGCGAGTATGCAGAGACACCATGTAGGAAATAAATAACAGACCTTTGGGGTTGAGGAACTGGATGACCAGGCCATACAGCACCAACTTGTCGAGAAGTCTCCGGTGATCTGAAAAGGCTTCATCAAAAGAAGGAATGTCTCCGTTTGTTTTAGGGACATGCTGCATTTGCATTGATAGGAACCGACACATGATCAAACCATGGGCATCCACTAAGGAAGATCGATAATTCTGCATTTAACATATTATCCCGGAAATAGTGTCCGGCGTCCTTGAGTAATAACCCAAGCATTCTTATGATTACCTAGCAGGAACTAGCAATCACAACCCCTCTAAACTTCAGAGCATGCTTGTTTTTTCATAATTATATAATACAAAAAGGTGGAACTCTGAAGCCCTTGTAACTGTAGAAACCCAAAACTGCTGTACTTAACCCCTTCAGGTAGTAAATATAATGTAGGGCAGTAAAAGTGGAACATGGCTCAGCATTTGCATTGATCAGAACATATATACAATCTACATTCTAGCAATTATAGGAAGAGAACACTGTTACTTACAGGGACAGGAACCATGTCATTCGGTCTTTTTCCGACTTCACCGTCGAGAGACGAGACATCATCCACGAGCTCAATCGAGCACCCTTGGCCGTCGTCAGCGGCTAGGCCAGGCTTGCCTCATCTGGCCTCCTCCCCTACAAGCACGACGACTACCACATAATGCGAAGCGAAGGTCATGTAGTTATCTTCTGTTCTCCTTTAGTTTTTGCTTTGTACTAGGCAGTATGTGTGAAGCACGTTATTTACTTGCTTAGTGTAGCCTGTGATCTAGCACTTTCTTGATTGTTGTGGCTGAAGGTCTCACTTGTTCTTAGTACCACCTAGACTTGCAGCTTTCCACGCTTCAACCGGCAGCGAAGAGTTGATGTGGATTACTGAAGCATTAACTGAAGGTGTTGGCAATTTAACTGAAGAAATCGACAGTTCGTTGGGTACAGATAGCATCCTGAGAAACGCTCCTAGGGACACAATACCAATATGAATCACTTGGTTGTTGAGATGCTGGACCTAGCCTGTCAGTCGTTAAGTCTATTTGTGTGGTGACACTTGCATGAGCGAAATTATTTTTTAGCTTTTCTTTGCTGAACCTAAAGTTTGGACGTGAGCACAAGGTGCAGCCAAGCAGTGTACATGATGATGTTGTATAGAGCAAAATAAAGTATTTTGTTGAGTTAATTCTTGATAGCATCATCTAAATGTATCACTCATATAACATTTGTTCTTCCCGTTGCAACGCATGGGCATTGGCCTAGTTTTACTAAAAAAAAGATGATAGCTATAAAAAGATTGTAAAATTGCCATGTCAGTTGGTGATAATTTGCTCTATTTTTACACAACTGAAAAAGTAGCATCAATCCAATAGTAAATCAAATCCAAAATCCCAAATCAATTACTATCCCAGGACTACTATCAGGGACCAGCATCAATTGACACCTAAATGGGAGGCAGAAGTAGTGGTGAATCGTCATGGTTTTAATGTCTGTACGCTACAAATGCTATCATCAGAAACTAGTGGCAATACCTGGCCGCACACGCATCAGCAGAAGTAGTGGCTGCCATGACACGAGACTTCGCCAACGCCTGGGCTGGGCAGTCCGTGCAGCAAGCTCCACAACGGTGAGAAAACAAACCAGAGCGCAGCACGTCGGCGTCCCCCACCACCACGCGCAGCCCGCACCATCCCATGCGTCGGCATACGCGACCACCACCCGCGGCGTCGGAGACTCGTGGACCTCAGATCCGCCGCGAGAAAATCCATAACTGCCACCGGTGGGAGGCCACTGCCGCCGTGCAGGGGAGAGCGGCGCCACGCCTCATGTTAGAGCCCCCGACTCCTCGACGCACGCCGCCGCTGGGGGTGAAGGCCATGGATGCCCTGCCACCTCGCTCCGCCCATCAGGCCGTCATGGAAGGACAGATGCCTCGCCGCGCGTGCTGGAATCCTCCACCGCCGCCGAAATCAAGGAGGCCCGTTGTCGGAGATTTGTTCGAGTGCTGGAGAGAGAGAGAGAGAGAGAGAGAGAGAGAGAGAGAGAGAGAGAGATGCGGGGCGGGAGGGGGGGGATGGGGTGGCGGTGGCGGCGAGGAGATCATGGGGAGAGGAGCCGGCATGAGAGAGTTTTTTAGGGATGAGAGAGAGAGAGTGATGGGGTGGGAGTGGATCGGGCCGAGGTGGATGGTGCAAAAGTGGAGGCCACATAGCAGCAGCGCGGGTTATATCCCTCGCTACTACTATCAACTTAGTAGTAGCGCGGGTTTTATAGCCCCCGCTACTACTATGGTCTTTCCTGGGGGGTATGGTGAAGATCACTTAGTAGTAGCGCGGGTTTATACCCCTCGCTACTACTATCAACTTAGTTGTAGCGTGGGTTTTATACCCCCCGCTGCTACTAATTAGTAGTAGCGCCTCATTTTAGACCGCGCTGCTGGTAAGCTTCTGTGTATAAGGTTTTCCCTAGTAGTGCTCCGACAATCGGAGTGACAAAACCTAATCTCGAAATACGCCAACTCAACATGTACCTTTGGAGACACCTGTAGTACTCCTTTATAATCACCCAGTTACATTGTGACGATTGGTAGTACCCAAAGTGTTCCTCCGGTAAACGGGAGTTGCATAATCTCATAGTTACAGGAACATGTATAAGTCATGAAGAAAGCAATAGCAATATACTAAACGATCAAGTGCTAGGCTAACGGAATGGGTCATGTCAATCACATCATTCTCCTAATGATGTGATCCCATTAATCAAATGACAACACATGTCTATGGTTAGGAAACATAACCATCTTTGATTAATGAGCTAGTCAAGTAGAGGCATACTAGTGACTATATGTTTGTCTATGTATTCACACATGTATCATGTTTCCGGTTAATACAATTCTAGCATGAATAATAAACATTTATCATGATATGAGGAAATAAATAATAACTTTATTTTTGCCTCTAGGGCATATTTCCTTCAGTCTCCCACTTGCACTAGAGTCAATAATCTAGATTACATAGTAATGATTCTAACACCCATGGAGTCTTGGTGCTGATCATGTTTTTCTCATGAGAGAGGCTTAGTGAATGGGTCTGCAACATTCAGATCCGTATGTATCTTGCAAATTTCTATGTCTCCCACTTGGACTTGGTCCCGGATGGAATTGACGCGTCTCTTGATGTGCTTGGTCCTCTTGTGAAATCTTGATTCCTTTGCCAAGGAAATTGCACCAGTATTGTCACAGAAGATCTTCATTGGTCCTGATGCACTAGGTATGACACCTAGATAGGAAATGAACTCCTTCATCCAGACTCCTTCATTTGCTGCTTCCGAAGCAGCTATGTACTCCGCTTCACATGTAGATCCCGCCACGACGCTTTGTTTAGAACTGCACCAACTTACAGCTCCACCGTTTAATAAAAATACGTATCCGGTTTGCGATTTAGAATCATCCGGATCAGTGTCAAAGCTTGCATCAACGTAACCATTTACGACTAGCTCTTTGTCACCTCCATATACGAGAAACATATCCTTAGTCCTTTTTAGGTATTTCAGGATGTTCTTGACCGCTGTCCAGTGATCCACTCCTGAATTACTTTGGTACCTTCCTGCCAAGCTTATTGCTAAGCATACGTCAGGTCTGGTACACAGCATTGCATACATGATAGAGCCTATGGCTGAAGCATAGGGAACATTTTTCATTTTCTCTCTATCTTCTGCAGTGGTCGGGCATTGAGTCTGACTCAACTTCACACCTTGTAGCACAGGCAAGAATCCTTTCTTTGCCTGATCCATTTTGAACTTTTTCAAAATTTTATCAAGGTATGTGCTTTGTGAAAGTCCTATTAAGCGTCTTGATCTATCTCTATAAATCTTGATGCCCAATATGTAAGCAGCTTCGCCGAGGTCTTTCATTGAAAAACTTTTATTCAAGTATCCCTTTATGCTATCTAGAAATTCTATATAATTTCCAATCAATAATATGTCATCTACATATAATATCAGAAATGCTACAGAGCTCCCACTCACTTTCTTGTAAATACAGGCTTCTCCAAAAGTCTGTATAAAACCATATGCTTTGATCACACTATCAAAGCATTTATTCCAACTCCGAGATGCTTGCACCAGTCCATAAATGGATCGCTGGAGCTTGCACACTTTGTTAGCACTTTTTGGATCAACAAAACCTTCTGGCTGCATCATATACAACTCTTCTTCCAGAAATCCATTCAAGAATGCAGTTTTGACATCCATTTGCCAGATTTCATAATCATGAAATGCAGCAATAGCTAACATGATTCAGACAAACTTAAGCATCGCTATGGGTGAGAAAGTCTCATCATAGTCAACCCCTTGAACTTGTCTAAAACCTTTCGCAACAAGTCGAGCTTTATAGACAGTTACATTACCATCAGCGTCAGTCTTCTTCTTAAAGATCCATTTATTCTCAATGGCTTGCCGATCATCGGGCAAGTCAACCAAAGTCCATATTTGTTCTCATACATGGATCCCATCTCAGATTTCATGGCCTCTAGCCATTTTGCGAAATCTGGGCTCATCATTGCTTCCTCATAGTTCGTAGGTTCATCATGGTCAAGTAACATGACTTCCAGAATAGGATTACGGTTCCACTCTGGTGCGGATCTTACTCTGGTAGACCTACGAGGTTCAGTAGAAACTTGATCTGAAGTTTCATGATCAATATCATTAGCTTCCTCACTAATTGGTGTAGTTGTCACAGGAACCGGTTCTTGTGATGAACTACTTTCCAACAATGGAGCAGATACAGTTATCTCATCAAGTTCTACTTTCCTCCCACTCACTTCTTTCGAGAGAAACTCCTTCTCTAGAAAGGATCCGATTTTAGCAACAAAAATCTTGCCCTCAGATCTGTGATAGAAGGTGTACCCAATGGTCTCTTTTGGGTATCCTATGAAGACACATTTCTCCGATTTAGGTTCGAGCTTATCTGGTTGAAGTTTCTTCACATAAGCATCGCAGCCCCAAACTTTAAGAAACGACAACTTTGGTTTCTTGCCAAACCACAGTTCATAAGGCGTTGTCTTAACGGATTTTGATGGTGCCATATTCAATATGAATGCGGCCTTCTCTAAAGCATAACCCCAGAACGATAGTGGTAAATCAGTAAGAGACATCATAGATCGCACCATATCTAGTAAAGTACGATTACAATGTTCGGACACACCATTTCGTTGTGGTGTTCCAGGTGGCGTGAGTTACGAAACTATTCTGCATTGTTTCAAATGTAAACCAAACTCGTAACTCAAATATTCTCCTCCACGATCAGATCGTAGAAACATTATTTTCTTGTTATGATGATTTTCCACTTCACTCTGAAATTCTTTGAACTTTTCAAATGTTTCAGACTTGTGTTTCATTAAGTAGATATACCCATATCTGCTCAAATCATCTGTGAAGGTGAGAAAATAATGATACCCGCCGCGAGCCTCAACATTCATTGGACCACAAACATCAGTATGTATGATTTCCAACAAATCAGTTGCTTGCTCCGTAGTTCCGGAGAACGGCGTTTTAGTCATCTTGCCCATGAGACACGGTTCGCAAGTACCAAGTGATTCATAATCAAGTGATTCCAAAAGCCCATCAGTATGGAGTTTCTTCATGCGCTTTACACCGATATGACCTAAACGGCAGTGCCACAAATAAGTTGCACTATCATTATCAACTCTGCATCTTTTGGTTTCAACACTATGAATATGTGTATCACTACTATCGAGATTTAATAAAAATAGACCACTCTTCAAGGGTGCATGACCATAAAAGATATTACTCATATAAATAGAACAACCATTATTCTCTGATTTAAATGAATAACCGTCTCGCATCAAACAAGATCCAGATATAATGTTCATGCTCAACGCTGGCACCAAATAACAATTATTTAGGTCTAAAACTAATCCCGATGGTAGATATAGAGGTAGTGTGCCGACCGCGATCACATCGACTTTGGAACCATTTCCCACACGCATCATCACCTCGTCCTTAGCTAATCTTCGCTTTATCCGTAGTCCCTGTTTCGAGTTGCAAATATTAGCAACAGAACCAGTATCAAATACCCAGGTACTACTGCGAGCATTAGTAAGGTACACATCAATAACATGTATATCACATATACCTTTGTTCACTTTGCCATCCTTCTTATCCGCCAAATACTTGGGGCAGTTCCGCTTCCAGTGTCTAGTCTGCTTGCAGTAGAAGCACTCAGTTTCAGGATTTGGTCCAGACTTGGGTTTCTTCTCTTGAGCAGCAACTTGTTTGCTGTTCTTCTTGAAGTTCCCCTTCTTCTTCCCTTTCTTGAAACTGGTGGTCTTGTTAACCATCAACACTTGATGCTCCTTCTTGATTTCTACCTCCACGGCTTTTAGCATTGCGAAGAGCTCGGGAATAGTCTTGTCCATCCCTTGCATATTATAGTTCATCACGGAGCTCTTGTAGCTTGGTGGCAGTGATTGGAGAATTCTATCAATGACACTATCATTAGGAAGATTAACTCCCAGTTGAATCAAGTGATTATTATACCCAGACATTTTGAGTATGTGTTCACTGACAGAACTATTCTCCTCCATCTTGTAGCTATAGAACTTATTGGAGACTTCATATCTCTCAATCCGGGCATTTGCTTGAAATATTAACTTCAACTCCTGGAACATCTCATATGCTCCATGATGTTCAAAACATCGTTGAAGACCCGGTTCTAAGCCGTAAAGCATGGCACATTGAACTATCGAGTTGTCATTAGCTTTGCTCTGCTAGACGTTCTTAACATTGTCAGTTGCATCAGCAGCAGGCCTGGCACCCAGCGGTGCTTCCAGGACATAATTCTTCTGTGCAGCAATGAGGATAATCCTCAGGTTACGGACCCAGTCCATGTAATTGCTACCATCATCTTTCAACTTTGCTTTCTCAAGGAACGCATTAAAATTCAACGGAACAACAACACGAGCCATCTATCTACAACAAACATAGACAAGCAAAATACTATCAGGTACTAAGTTCATGATAAATTTAAGTTCAATTAATCATATTACTTAAGAACTCCCACTTAGACAGACATCTCTCTAGTCATCTAAGTGATTACGTGATCCAAATCAACTAAACCATGTCCGATCATCACGTGAGATGGAGTAGTTTCAATGGTGAACATCACTATGTTGATCATATCTACTATATGATTCACGTTCGACCTTTCGGTCTCCGTGTTCTGAGGCCATATCTGTATATGCTAGGCTCGTCAAGTATGACCTGAGTATTCCGCATGTTTAACTGTTTTGCACCCGTTGTATTTGAACGTAGAGCCTATCACACCCGATCATCACGTGGTGTCTCAGCGTGAAGAACTTTCGCAATGGTGCATACTCAGGGAGAACACTTCTTAATTATTAGTGAGAGATCATCTTAAAATGCTACCGTCAAACAAAGCAAGATAAGATGCATAAAGGATAAACATCACATGCAATCAATATAAGTGATATGATATGGCCATCATCATCTTGTGCTTGTGATCTCCATCTTCGAAGCACCGTCGTGATCACCATCGTCACCGGTGCGACACCTTGATCTCCATCGTAGCATTGTTGTCGTTACGCCATCTATTGCATCTACGAATATCACTACCGCTTAGTGTAAAAGTAAAGCAATTACAGGGCGTTTGCATTTCATACAATAAAGCGACAACCATATGGCTCCTGCCAGTTGCCGATAACTTCGTTTACAAAACATGATCATCTCATACAATAAAATATAGCATCACGTCTTGACCATATCACATCACAACATGCCCTGCAAAAACAAGTCAAACGTCCTCTACTTTGTTGTTGCATATTTTACGTGGCTGCTACGGGCTTAGCAAGAACCGTTCTTACCTACGCATCAAAACCACAACGATAGTTTGTCAAGTTAGTGCTGTTTTAACCTTCGCAATGACCGGGCGTAGCCACACTCGATTCAGCTAAAGTGAGAGAGACAGACACCCGCCAGCCACCTTTAAGCACGAGTGCTCGTAATGGTGAAACCAGTCTCGCGTAAGCGTACGTGTAATGTCGGTCCGGGCCGCTTCATCTCACAATACCGCCGAACCAAAGTATGACATGCTGGTAAGCAATATGACTTGTATCGTCCACAACTCACTTATGTTCTACTCGTGCATATAACATCAACGCATAAAACCTGGCTCGGATGCCACTGTTGGGGAACGTAGTAATTTCAAAAAATTTCCTACGCACACGCAAGATCATGGTGATGGCATAGCAACAAGAGAGGAGAGTGTCGTCCACGTACCCTCGTAGACCGTAAGCGGAAGCGTTATGACAACGCGGTTGATGTAGTCGTACGTCTTCACGATCCGACCGATCCAAGCACCGAACGTACGGCACCTCCGAGTTCAGCACACGTTTAGCTCGATGACGATCCCCGGGCTCCGATCTAGCAAAGCGTCGGGGATGAGTTCCGTCAGCACGACGGCGTGGTGACGATGATGATGTTCTACCGGCGCAGGGCTTCGCCCAAACTCTGCGACGATATGACCGAGGTGGAATATGGTGGAGGGGGGCACCGCACACAGCTAAGGAACAATCCGTAGATCAACTTGTGTGTCCTAGGGTGCCCCCCGCCCCCGTATATAAAGGAGCCAGGGGGAGGAGGCGGCCGGCCAAGGAGGGCGCGCCAAGGGAGGAGTCCTACTTCCACCGGGAGTAGGACTCCCTTCTTTCCTAGTTGGAGTAGGAGAAGGGGGGAAGGAGGAGGAAGAGGGGAAGGAAAGGGGGGGCGCCGCCCCCCTCTCCTTGTCCTATTCGGACTAGGGAGGGGAGGGAGCGCGGCCCACCTCTTGCCTCCTCTCCTCTTCTCCCTTATGGCCCATGTAGGCCCAATAACCCCCGGGAGGGTTCTGGTAACCCCCCGGTACTCCGGTAAAATGTCGATTTCACCCGGAACACTTCCGATGTCCAAACATAGGCTTCCAATATATCAATCTTTATGTCTCGACCATTTCGAGACTCCTCGTCATGTCCGTGATCACATTCGGGACTTCGAACAAACTTCGGTACATCAAAACTTATAAACTCATAATAAAACTGTCATCGTAACATTAAGTGTGCGGACTCTACGAGTTCGAGAACTATGTAGACATGACCTAGAACTATTCTCGGTCAATAACCAATAGCGGAACCTGCATGCCCATATTGGTTCCTACATATTCTACGAAGATCTTTATTAGTCAAACCGCATAACAACATACGTTGTTCTCTTTGTCATCGGTATGTTACTTGCCTGAGATTCGATCGTAAGTATCAAATACCTAGTTCAATCTCATTACCGGCAAGTCTCTTTACTCGTTACGTAATGCATCATCCCATAACCAACTCATTGGTCACATTGCTTGCAAGGCTTATAGTGATGTGCATTACCGAGAGGGCCCAGAGATACCTCTCCGACAATCGGAGTGACAAAACCTAATCTCGAAATACGCCAACTCAACATGTGCCTTCGGAGACACCTGTAGTACTCCTTTATAATCACCCAGTTACGTTGTGACGTTTGGTAGTACCCAAAGTGTTCCTCCGGTAAACCGGAGTTGCATAATCTCATAGTTACAGGAACATGTATAAGTCATGAAGAAAGCAATAGCAATATACTAAATGATCAAGTGCTAGGCTAACGGAATGGGTCATGTCAATCACATCATTCTCCTAATGATGTGATCCCATTAATCAAATGACAACACATGTCTATGGTTAGGAAACATAACCATCTTTGATTAATGAGCTAGTCAAGTAGCATACTAGTGACTATATGTTTGTCTATGTATTCACACATGTATCATGTTTCCGGTTAATACAATTCTAGCATGAATAATAAACATTTATCATGATATGAGGAAATAAATAATAACTTTATTATTGCCTCTAGGGCATATTTCCTTCAAATTCTGCATTTGCTAACTTTCAATGAGTTTACTACCTATACATATTATGTGTGAAGTCATTACTCCCCATGTTATAAGCATATGAAACGTATATAAATTCAGATTTATGATAGTCATTTCATTCAACCATTTACTCATAGGATATACGTGAAACACGTGAGCAAATGACAAACTACTCCAAAAGATATAAGTGAAGAACACTGAGTAATCAAATAATTAACTAGCCATGGGAGGATTCTTTTTTATTCAAGATTTCAGATCCAATGATTTTATTCAAACAACAAGTAAAATTGAAAATACGCTCCAAGCAAAACACATATCATGTGACGAATAAAAATATAGCTCTGAGTAAGGTATACCGATAGTTTTGAAGACGAAAGAGGGGATGCCTCCGGGGCATCCCCAATCTTAGGCGCTTGAGTCTTCCTTCAATATTACCTTGGGGTGCCCTGGGCATCCCCAAGCTTAGGGTCTTTCCGCTCCTTATTCTCCTCATACCAATATCTCACCCAAAGCTTGAAAACTTCAATCACACAAAACTTAACGGAACTTCGTGAGATAGGTTAGTATGATAAAGAGTAAACCATTCACTTTGGTACTTTCAAAGACAAGGTTCATAATTGTTCTCACACAATGCTTAATGTACCATATCATTTCTACAATTTATGTTGAGAAATATAAGCCATAGAAACTAGAAAACAAGCAAACTATGCAATGAAAACAGAATCTGTCAGAAACAGAACAATCTGTAATGATATGAACACCAACCATACTTCTACTACTCCAAAAATTATGAAATAAATTTGTGGACGTGAGGAATTTGTCTATTAATCTTCTTCAAAAAGAATCTAGTCAAAAGCACTCTTCTGTAAAAAATGGCAGCTAAACCCGTGAGCGCAAAGTTTAAGTTTTTTACAGCAAGATCACATTAACTTTCACCCAAGTCTTCCCAAAGGTCTTACTTGGAAATTTATTGAAAAAAGCTATAAAAATGAGTAATACAGTATCTTAATCATGTAAACACACAAAGACAGCAAGGGTAGATATTGGGTTTTCTCCCAACAAGCGCTTTTCTTTAATGCCTTTTAGCTAGGCATGATGGTTTCAATGATGCTCACATAAAAGAAAAGAATTGAAACATAGAGAGCATCATGAAGAATATGACTAGCACATTTAAATATAACCCACTTCCTATGCATAGGGATTTTGTGAGCACATAATGTATAGGAACAAGAATCAACTAGAATAGGAAGGCAAAACAAGTATAACTTCAAAACTTTAAGCACATAGAGAGGAAACTTGGTATTATTGCAACTCCTACAAGCATAAATTAGTCCCTCATAATAATTTTCATTAGTATGATGAATAAATTAAACAATATAACCATCACATAAAGCATTCTTTTCATGATCTACAAGCATAGAAATTTTTCTACTCTCCACATAAGCAAAATTCTTCTCATTCGGAATAGTTGGATCACTAATTCCTAATGTTGACACTCTTCCAAACCCACTTTAGATGATAGTATTATTCATACTCCAAAAGATATAAGTGAAGTTCATGGATCATTCTACAATTAATATAGACTAACCAATATCCAAGCTCAAAATATGTAACTGAAGCACACCAAGCATTCTATAAAACCATACTCAAAAAATTTAAGTGAAGCACTAAGAGCAATTCTATAAGATCATACTTAAAAGATATAAGTGAAGCACATGAATTATTCTATAAATAAATGAAGGGCTAACTCATACTAGCATGGTTCTTAAAGAAAAAAAACAAAAAC
This sequence comes from Triticum timopheevii, assembly GCA_963921465.1. Lineage (NCBI taxonomy): Eukaryota > Viridiplantae > Streptophyta > Magnoliopsida > Poales > Poaceae > Triticum > Triticum timopheevii. Next base: position 144,585,989 of record OY997272.1, read on the forward strand.
ACAAAGGACACAAATCATGTGAACAAAACAAAAACCGAGGTATACTGATATTTGTTGAAGAAGAAAGATGGGATGCCAACCGGGGCATCCCCAAGCTTAGATGCTTGAGTATCGTTTGAAATATTTATTTGGAGTGCCTTGGGCATCCCCAAGCTTGAACTCTTGCCTCTCTTTATTCTTCTCATATTGATAGCTCCTCGATCTTCAAACACTTCATCTACACAAAACTTTAACAAAAACTTTGTGAGATCCGTTAGTGTAATAAAGCAAACTACCACTTTAAGGTACTGTAATTAACTCATTCTTTATTTATATTGGTGTTAAAACTACTGTATTCCAACTTCTCTATGGTTCATACCCCCCAATACTAGCCATAGATTCATCAAAATAAGCAAACAACACGCGAAAAACAGAATCTGTCAAAAACAGGACAGTCTGTAGTAATCTGGAAGTTTAGTAAACTTCTGTAACTCCAAAAATTATGAAATAAATACTAAAAATTGAAAAATTTGTACATAAGTAATGCACAAAAAGTTTCAGACCCATTTGACCTTCCAGTCAAAAATGTAAAATCAAGCGCTACAGCCACAGTTTCTGTTTTTGTTCTGCACATAGTAAACAAGCAATCCAATCATCCTAAAACCAAAGCTTGGCACATTATTTTTATAATACAATGGATATATACAAGAGGATAATTATTTACAGATAAACTTCCATGATAAATTCTACATTGTTTCCGTGAGCATGAACACAAGTGCTCAAGGTCGACCCTCACTTCTGCAATGCATAACTTTCCAATCACTTCTCTTTTTGAAAAACTTTTTTAGGCATGAGAGGCAAGTATTTTTTTTAGTATTTTCATTCTTTAATTTTTTTGTATGTTTCACCCACAAATAAACAGAAACAAAAAGGAAAAACAAAATCTACTTAGTGAAGAAAGCAAACAAGCACACACGAGAATATCAACCCCACGCTATTGCTCCCCGGCAACGGCGCCATAAAAAGGCTTGATAATCCCCAAGTGCAGGGAATCATCATAGCAATTTCCAAAGGTGGAAGTGATAAGTATGGAGTGTCGGACCCACAAGGAGATAAAGGTAAGATCAATATTCTCTTAAGTCCTGTCTGCCACTGATACGACTCTACGTACACCGAACGTTTGCTTCCAACTAGATACGAGAAATAAAACTACGTTGTGGGTATGAAGAGGATAACTTTGCATGATATCTGAGAGCTAAAATATAAAAGTAGGTGATGTTATCATAAAGTTAGAATATATTACTAAATATTATAAATAGCGGGTGTGGAATAATGATGGATCGGTGTGTGGAATAATCCTAGGCAATTGTTAACAAGACCGGTAGTCGTCATTGCAATTTCATATGTGGGAGAGGCATAAGCTAACATACTTTCTCTTCTTGGATCATATGCACTTATGATTGGAACTCAAGCAAGGATCCACAACTACTAAAGATCATTAAGGTAAAACACAACCACAGCATTAAAGCATCAAGTCCCCTTTATCCCATACGCCACAACCCCTTACTCGGGTTTATGCTTCTGTCACTCAAGCAACCCACTATAAGCGAATCATGAACGTATTGCAACACCCTACAGCAGGAATCCCTCACGCTTGCGTGACATGGAGGGCACAATAGGATAGCACTAAAATAAAACATACAACTCGTACCAATCTAGATCATCAATCAACCCAAAGACAAGAGATATCTACTCAAAACATCATAGGATGGCAACACATCATTGGATCATAATATGCGACACAAAGCACCATGTTCAAGTAGGGATTACAGCGGGGTGCAGGAGAGTGAACCGTGTAAAAGAGATGAGGATGGTGATGATGATGGTGATGTGAAGACGATCACCGCGGCGATGATTCCCCTCCCGATGGCACTCTGGCGCGACCGAGAGACAGGAGGAGAGGTCCTCCCCCTTGTGCTTCCTCCTCCATGGCCTCCCCCTGGATGGGGAGAGGTTCTCCCTCTGGTCCTTGGCCTTCATGGCGATGATGGCCCCTCCGGGATCCTCCTGCATGGCCTCTAGTGATGATGACCCCCTCCGACAGGGTGCCAGATAGGGCCTAGATTGATTTCTCGTAGCTACAGAGGCTTGCGGCGGCGGAACTTCCGATCTAGGTTATTTTCTGGAGGTTCTTGTATTTATAGGAATTTTTGGCGTCGGTCTCACGTCAGGGGGGTCTCTGAATCGTACACGAGATAGGGGCCCATGCCCAGGGGAGGTGGGCACGCCCCCCACCCTCGTGGACGGCCCGGGACTCTTCTGGCCAAACTCTTTTACTCCAGGGGCTTCTTTTGGTCCATAAAAAATCATCAAAAATTGGCATGTCAATTGGACTCCGTTTGGTATTCCTTTTCTGTAAAACTCAAAAACAAGGAAAAACAAAAACTGGCACCGGGCTCTAGGTTAATAGGTTAGTCCCAAAAATCATACAAAATAGCATATAAATGCATATAAAAAATCTACGATGGATAATATAATAGCATGAATACTTCATAAATTATAGATACGTTGGAGACGTATCAGCCCCTAGCAGGAAGAACTCAAGACCTCCTCTCGGAGAAGAACTGGTTACCCTATGTATCATCCTTTGTTGGATTCAGATCTTGTATCACTTTGTGTCTCGATGATCTAGCGCATGTGTGACTTTATTCTTGTTGGTTGAGTGTTTTCTCGTGTATCCCTCTCATTTCCCTCCTAGTGTTCTTCGTGTTCGTGGTAGGAATCCCTCCAAACGTGAAAGATCAGCCTCTAGGGTTCTACCATACATCATCTTGGTATCAAAGCCAACTTGCTCATGATCTTGGTATCATGAGCCATGTTGATCATGTTCTTGGAGCCCCTACCCTTTGTTTTCTAGCTTGATTTTGTCGTTTTTGACCTAAATCCGTAAATCTCCACCAGAAATAGCCCCAATTTTTTTTTGTGATTTGTTGGTATGTTGAAATTTTATTGGATTTGATCCATGGATTTGTGTTGCCACGTGTGGATCTAGCTTTTCCTCATCTTCTCCACCATCTCCATCCACAAAATCGCTCGGATTTTACCTCTCCACCTTCATCCACCACGAAAAAGAGCTGTTCATCCTGTGCCCGAAACCGCACAGGCACCGGACGACCGCTAACCATCGGACATCCGGCGACCGGACGACCGTTCCCCACCGGACGTCCGTTGAACCCTGACGAAACTGAAATTTTTTAGTTCGGCCACCACCACCTCTCCACTTTCCACCACCTTTTGCAAACGCCTATACCACCACCGCTTTCCGCAAACACCACCATCGCTCACCGCTACCACCTATGACGATTTTGACATGTTTTGGTCTTTGAGAATTTGAGTTGTGGTTCCCGTGTCATATTTTGTTTCGGCTATATAGGTACGGTTCGACGTCAACATCACCACCGCTCATCTTCGACAAGGACTCATCATCGCTAAGGACGGTAACCTCGGCGACATCTTTGTCTACTCCATGCCATTTGCATTGATAACCACATAGCCTTACTTTTTGCATTTCTTACCCATCGAGACTAGCCATCGAGTATTGCCGGCAATGTGACTTGTGCACATTAGTGATCATACTCCATAGCATACATACCATATCATAGTGGTGCATATCTTGGTATCATCTTTTGTGTCACAAATTTGTCATCGCATACACAATTGGTATCTTGGTTCGTAAAGTTTTGCATGAGAAAAGAGCTCAAAAGTGAAAGAGCCAAACAAGCTTTTAAGCAAAGAGGGAAAGATAAGCAAAGAGCTTATAAACAAGAACCATTGCATCATACTACATTAAGATTGTCATATCCGATCATCTTGGATCATACCATCAGAACACCATACATATAGCATACTTGGGATAGTAGTCGTTGCATTTTTGCCTAGTAGGTTTTGCACAAGTTCCGTATCCGCCTATTGTGCAATCGTGCTAGCGTCTCTCTAGTGTTGTGCAACAAGAGCATTTTCGTGGTCTCCACATTTTGGCTCATTCCTTCGTTGCACGACCCCACTTATCTATTTGCGTGCGTGTTTCCGTGTTCCATACCTTGCTATTGGTCTACTTGTTGCATTTGCAAATTTGTGAATCTTTTCCAACATTATTGAAGCTCACTAACAATTGCATCAAATTTTGTGCCACCATCCTAACCGAGCTCCACCATAAGATTTTACTTGTGTAGGTGTGAGAACCAACAAGAATTGGTACCAATTGCGCTATTTCATTGTCCACACTTGAGTGATCATTGATCCATCTTCAACATCGGTTAAGGTACATTTGGTATAAGTTCTTCTCCTTCTCCCACTCACATATTTGCTTGGAATGATGGATAGGCCAAGTTCTTCTACCAACCCACTCTTCATCGAGCAAAATGACGACATGGCATCCTACGTCACCAAGAGCCACCTCTTCGGTGCACAACGAGCGTTGCATCAAGAGCAACAAGCAATGAACAACCACATCGACAATCTCGCCACCGACTTGCGACTCTCCGAACAACGAACAAGAGACTACTTCGACAACAAGCTCTACGCTCACAAACATGAGAACAACGCAAGAATGGACGAGATCTATGCCTTGTTGGTGAACTGACGTTCTTCCACTTCTTCATCTTCAAGACGGATCCGCTCAAGTAGACACACCTTCTCCGGCTCAAGTACACCTTGTCGAGCCGCGCGTCAAGACCGTCGTGCATCTCGCAACCCTCTACGCGGAAATCATCCACAAGAGCAGTCGACGAGCAAGCACATCTTCATTGTCAACACCAAGTCCCTCTCGCACAAGCGCAATAAAGGCAACGTCAACATCTCCAAGAGGAAGAGCGAGCACGGCAACATCAAGACGAACAAGACACCAAGGCCGAACCTCAACAACAACGACAACGTGAAGCACAAGATCTTGAGGCGCAACGTGCCCTTCAAGAATCAAGTCGAGCCATTTCCAAACGCAACCATGATGGGCGCAATCAAGAGGAAGCACTTCGTGAAGAAATCCAAGAGCGAAACTACCAACCAAGAGTTCATCGTCAAGTTCCTCAAGGTCCTCCTCAAGCTCGACAAGATCCTCCATAACCTCAAGTTCAACAAGAGCCAGACGACTATGGAAATCCTCCATGCCAAGAGCAACATGAGGTTGATTATCCTCCACGTCAAGGACGTCATCATCACCCTCGACCCCAACACAATGAAGAGCACGATATGGCAAGCTAAAGTTCACCATGCCCAAGTTCAATGGAAGCAATGATCCCAAAGACTACCTATCATGGGCATTGAAGGTCAACAAAATCTTTCATTTGCACAACTATGAGGAAGAGAAGAACATCGTTATGGCATCGCCTGAGTTCTAGGACTATGTGATCATATGGTGGGAACAAGTCGTTGAGTGCCGATAAGCAAGAGGGGAACCACCAATAACCACTTGGGCTCAAATGAAAGATGTCATGCGAGCATGTTTTGTGCCCACCTACTACAACCGCGATCTCTTCAAGATGCTCCAACTACTCAAGCAAGTAACAAAGAGTGTTCAAGAATACTATAAGGAAATGGAGATAGCCATGACATGGAAGATGATGAGCAAACTATGGTCCGTTTCTTGAATGGCCTCAATTATCCCATCAAGAAGATTGCCGACTTCCAACCCTACTCCAACCTCATTGAGCTCTTGCATCAAGCTACCAAAGTGGAACATCAAGTGCAAGAAGACTCCGAGTACGCCAAGTACTCATCCAAGAGCTACGGCTTCTCCAACAACCAAGCTTCAACAACTCCTCCAACTTCTACCTCAACCAAGCCATCTACAAGCAACAGCGCAAGTCAAGTTATAAGAAAGCTTGGACAACCTCAAGTCTTCCTCCTACTACAAGCAACTTCAAGCTGCACGCTTCATCATCTACTCCAACTGATGAGACCGTCAAGACAAGCTCCTTCAAGTGTTTCACTTGCGGCGGACGAGGCCACAAATCTTATGAGTGCACCAACAAGCGCACCATGATCCTCAACGATGATGGTACCTATGACTCCATGAGTGAAGAGGAAATGGAAGCCCTTGAGCAAGTGGCCATGCACCGGCACGTGAACAAAGATGAAGATGATCAAGTCTTTTGTGATGAGGATTCGAGTCCTGCTCTTGTTGTCTCCTAAGTCTTGACTCTTCAACATCAACAGGACGAAGAACAAAGATGCCACATCTTCCACACAAAGGCTAGCATCAATGGAAGGTCCATCAAGGTCATCATTGATGGAGGTAGTTGTCACAACTTGGCAAGTGAAGAACTATGCTCCAAGCTCCAATTGGTCAAGATGAAGCACCTGCATCCCTACAAGGTCCAATGGCTAAGCGATTCCAGCACCATACAAGTTGAGCATATGGTCAAAGTCTCCTTCAAAATTGGAGCATATGAAGACACTTTGGAGTGTGATGTCGTCCCGATGTCCGTTTGCCACCTCCTTCTTGGTCGATCATGGCAATTTGACCACGACGTCATTCATGATGGGCGTACCAATCACAATGGCTTCAAGATGAAAGGGAAGGAGTATGTGCTATGACCTATGTCTTGAAGTCAAGTGATCGCCGACAAGCAAGCCACCCATCATGGAGAAAAGAGTGAGAGAGTTATCCACCAAAAAGAGAGTAAGCGCCACAAGCCAAAACTGAGTGCCTCCATGATGAGCGATAAGAAAAACTTAGTCCTATTTGCCACCAAAAGTGAGATGAGAGAAGTGTGTAAGAACCCATCTAGTGTTATGCACTTTGTCCTTGTGTGCAAAGATGAGGCACCAAAAACTAACACCTCTCACGATCTACCTTTAGTGTTGTCTTCTCTTTTGCAGGAATTCCAAGACGTTTTCCCCGACGAGCTACCTGCGGGTCTAGCTCCACTACGAGGCATTGAGCACTGAATCGACCTCATCCCCGGAGCACCTCTTCCTACAAGGCTCCCTACCGCATCAACCCCGACGAAACTAAGGAGATCAAACGGCAAGTGCAACAACTAATCGACAACGACTAAGTACGTGAAAGTTTGAGCCCTTGTGCCATTCCAGTCATACTTGTTCCAAAGAAAGACGGTACTTATAGAATGGTCTCCGATTGCCGTCCCATAAATGCTATCACTGTTAGATATCATTATCCTATTACACGATTAGATGATATGCTTGATGAGCTTAGCGGAGCCGCCATTTTCTCTAAAATTAATCTTAAGAGTGACTACTATCAAATACGCATCCAAGAAGGTGATGAATGGAAAACCACATTTAAGAGCAAATTTGGCTTTGCTAACAAAAAACTTCACCACCGAATCATTTTTTATTTCTGAAACAAGATCTTTGTTGCAGAAACCGCTGATCTCTAATTCGTACTGTAAGTGCATCTAGTACCCCTTAGTGATTTTGGTGTATTGAAGACTTATAGGTTAAGGGACTGATGTGTTTGTGAGTGTACACAGGTCTATAAGTCTATGAGGATTTTGATATTTACAGAGAAAGTCGACCCCTAAAAATGATGTTCTTCAACTTAAGACTTTGGATTACTAAGGACTTTCTGAAGACTTTGAAATTGAAGAAATTGGTGTGACCCTGAAGACTTGGCAATCATTCAAGGAACATGAAGCGTGAATACTTTTGTTTTCGTAGTTTCATTTTCTCTTTCTTGAGTCATAGGAAACACCGTACTGTTAAAGGGGGTCGAGGAAATACTAAGGAAAAATTTCCATGTGATGCTCAACTCAAAATCCTACACCTACCAATCCCTTCGAGTGAAGCCATTGGAAATCTCATACAGTTCAGTCATATTCCTCAGTGACAGAGACGAAGTTCTTCTGGTCTCTGAGGAATTTGTTCTAACTGAGGAGTTAGGAATTCGCCAGTGTGAATTGCCTACACAGTGAGGAACATGATAGTCCTGAGGATTTTGATAGTCAAAATTCCGACCGTTGCTGTGCTATGAGCCAGCTGTTCCAAAATATCTACCCACCTAACGGTCATATCAGACAAGGGCATTTATGTCTTATCATGTCGGGCTACTCCCTATGCTATAAATAGCCTCCCCATACAACCACTAGCTGGTTGGCTGCTTCGAGAGAAACTGACACTTGTCATTTGAGAGCATCCCATCCTCTGAGGACTTTGAGCAAAAATCATCAAGTGAGGAAAACCCAAACCCAACACCTACAAACCCAAAGTGATTGAGCATCACTGAAGAGATTGATCCTGCGTGGATCCTACGCTTGTTTCCTTTGAAGACTGTGCTTCTTCCAGACGGTTAGGCGTCAAGGTCTAGAGCATCCAAGAGGAATTGTGGATCGCTGAGTGACCGAGTTTGTGAAGGTTTGGAAGTCACCTGAAGACTTACCGCGAGTGATTGGGCGAGGTCTGTGTGACCTTAGCTCAAGGAGAATACGGTGAGGACTGTGTGTCCGGGATTGGGTGTCCTCGAGTTTAAATACTCGGCCGCTCCAACCAGATGTACAACTGATACAGCAGTTGGAACTGGTCTACCAAATCATTGTCTTCACCGAGCTTATTGGTTCTATTTCCTCAACTCTTCATTTCCCCATGTCTGTTGTTGTGTGCCTGTTCATATCTGTTTGAAGACTTTGACTGAAGACTTTCTCAATTTCCTCAGTTCAATTTCTTTAGTCTGTCCGTCTCCTTTCTTGTGTTATCCTATGTTTACGCTTTCTATACTCTGTGCTTGTCTTCATCTTGTCATGATGACTATGCTTGTATTCTGTTATGTTTACTTCTGAGTACTTATTCCACTGCTGGTAGTTCTTCATTTAGGAATTTCCTCACCAGCAAGTTCCTCAGTGAAGTTCATAAAAATCGCCTATTCACCCCCCCTCTAGTCGATATAACGCACTTTCAATTGGTATCAGAGCAAGGTACTCCCTTGTTCTGTGTGATTTTGGTTTAACCGCCTGGAGTTTTAGTTATGTCGACTGCAGGATTGAGGAACGTATCCTGCCCCATCTTTGACGGTCATGAGTATCCTCGATGGAAGGCCATGATGAAGAAGCGACTCATGGCTATGGACATCAAACTGTGGACCGTCACTGAGATTGGTCTTACCGATCTATGCAAGATGGCAGAGGCTGATGACATTCGCAAGTACACTCTACTCAACCTCACACCAAAGGATGTCATCTGCTCCTGTCTGTCCCGAAATCAGTTCAGGAACATCATGCACCTCAATCATGCGAAGCTAATCTGGGACCGGCTGTCTGAGGTCTACGAAGGTCATCGTACTCGTCATGATCCTTGGTTTGAGGATTACAAGGACTCTCTCAAGGAGATGACTTTCGCACCTCGTCATCCTCTTCACCGTTCCTTATGGCAGAGGGTGCCAAGGTAACTGAATGCTACCTTTCAGAGTCTAGTGATGATGAATCAAATGATGAATTTGGCCCCAGCTATGTCAAACTTGCTTCCCTTGCCACTAAACAACAAAGAGCTTTGGAAAAAGTTCAATACATGCTAAATAAGAACGATGATATGTTGGGTGAAGAAATGGATCAGTCAAAAGCATTGGCTGAGAGTCTTCCAAGACTTCAGTCCAAATTCGATGCCCTTCAAGATCATCATAACACTCTCTTATCTGATCACGAGAAGCTTTCTTCTGAATTTCTTCAAAGAAAGCAAGATCTTGAAAAGCTAAGAGTGGATTATGAAGATCTTCAGAAGGAGCGTGATTCACTACTAGATCAACAAATCAGCGCTACCTAGGAAGAATTTGTTCCTCCATGTCTGAAGTGCATTGAACGTGAAACTGCTAATTCTTCACCTGAATGTTCAAATGCTTCTAATGCTACAAATTCTTCATATGTCTCTGCTATCACTAATTCCTCATCCGAGGACAATGCAAGTATCACTCATGATGCATGGCTGAAGGAATTATACATGATAGGCATGTACAAAAGCCTCAAAGGGCATCAGACTCTTTGTGATGTGCTCAAAAAGCAGATCCTCAATAGAAACCCTAGGAAAGAGGGTATTGCCTTTGAGAGGAAACTCAATGTTGATGGAATATATTGGAAGCCTGAGCAGTACCCCAAAACCTCATGGGTTGCTACAAAGGGACCTCCAGTTGATCCATCCAACTTATCTGGTTTTTCATGTGAATCTCCTCGTTCTTCTGATGAGTCATTTGACTCCAACTATAAACTGTTAAAAAACCAGAATGGTGAAGTATTTGCTAGATATGTTGGCTCTAACTGCAGGAACGGATCACATATGAAGAAAATCTGGGTTCCCAAAAGTTGTCTTGAAAGTCTTCAGGTGAATGTCCTCATGACACCACCTGTGAAGAATAGGAACCCCAGATCAACTTCTTCATATGAACCAAATTCTTCATATGGATCCAAGTCCTCAAGTGGAACAAATTCCTCACGTGGATCAAATTCCTCAAAAGGATCAAAGTCCTCATATGATCATCATCGTGCTAACCCTTCTATTTCGCAGGGTAGAGCTAAGGGCTATGAATATGTGCATTATTATTCAAATCATTATGTTCATAAGTCCTCGAAGAATTTCTCTGCTTATTCATACGCTTACCCTAACCTCTCTTATGTGAATCGAAGTGGACTGGCGTCTATGCCACCTTTCTCATATGGTGCTCACAGAGTGATGAATTCTTTGCCACCCCTTCAGATGTGGGTGGTGAACAAAAAGAACTAATCACTTATGCAGGGTCAGGTCTCCAGACGTGCTCCAAACGTCTGAAGAATTTGCTGGAGACCTGAATAGTGCCTGATAGGACGCAAGCTAATCATGATGAAATGAACTTTCATTTCACACGTCCTCCTACCAATTTATCTATTCTATTGCTTGATGAAATTGATCTGATGATATTGATGTCATATTCTTCACTGATGAAGTATATGAGTTCGTAAGTTGCACTAATTCATCTACAGGATGATCAACCCAAAGCCAATGAGTGGGTCCTCGATAATGGATGTACAAATCACATGACTGGTGACAAGAATCTATTGATGGATGCTCCTTTATCACCGTCACATATGAAGCATATCATCTTCGCTGACAAAGGCAAAAGTCAGGTATTGGGTCTAGGTAAGGTTGCGATCTCTAAGGACATACACATGGACAAAGTCATGCTTGTCGAGTCCTTAGGATACAACCTCATGCCTGTCTCAATGCTTTGTGATCTTGATATGGTTGTTGTCTTTGGCAAGTATCGTTGTGTTGTGATCATGGAAGCTGACAATTCCAAAGTCTTCAAAGGCTTTAGGAGAGGAGACTTGTACATTGTTGATTTCTCTACAGGACCACAACCGGCCATATGCTTACTTGCAAAAGCTTCAGAAGGCTGACTATGGCATCGATGACTTGGTCATGCTAGCATGAGGAATTTGCACACGCTCTTGAAGAAGAAGCATGTCATTGGCATTGAGAATGTGAAATTCCTCAAGGATCACTTATGCGGAGCCTGTGAAGCTGGGAAGATGACAAAGTCCAAGCATCCAGCAAAGACTATCATGACGACCACTCGACCATTTGAATTGCTTCACATGGCTCTCTTCGGTCCTAATCATTATTCTGCTGTTACAAATGATGCATCTCTATATGGCTTTGTTGTTGTTGATGATTACTGTCGTTACACATGGGTACACATTGTCACTTACAAACATGAGGTGCAGGAAGTCTTCAAACGATTTTCCTCGAGGGATTCAACCAACTTTGGTGTGAAGATCAAGCACATCAGGAGTGACAATGGAACTGAGTTCAAGAATTCCGGTCTTGATGACTATCTTGATGAACTTGGTATTACTCATGAGTTATCTGCTCCTTATACTCCTCAACAGAATGGCGTCGTGGAGCGGAAGAATAGAACTCTTGTTGAGATGGCTCTCACTATGCTTGATGAATAGAAGACGCCTCATCGTTTCTGGAGTGAGGCAATTGATACTGCCTGCCACATCATCAACAGAGTATATCTTCACAAATTCTTCAAGAAGACTGTCTGAACTCCTCACTGACAAGAAACCCAATGTGAGTTACTTCAAAGTCTTCGGTGCTAAATGTTGGATTAGAGATCCTCATCACAATTATAAATTTGCACCGAAAGCACATGAGGGTTTCATGCTTGGTTACGGAAAGGACTCACACACCTACAAAGTCTTCAACAACGTTCTTCACAAGGTTGTTGAAACTGTGGATGTGCGGTTCGATGAAACTAATGGCTCACAAAGAGAGCACCTACCTTCTGTGATAGATGAACCAGCACCTAAGGATTCTATCAAGTTCAAAGCCGCTGATGATGTCATTCCTCCTGAAGAATCTGCTGAAGAATTCATTCCAGAATGTGATGAACGTCGAGCTGGCGCACATGAAGAAAATGGTGCTGAGGAAAATGCAGCTGAAGAAAATGCAGATCAAATTCCTCGAAGACAAGCCACGCATCCTCATATTGCAAACGAAGTGCAAATCGAGAAGATCATCGATGACATTGAAGCACTAGGTCCTCTCACACGCTCAAAAGCTTCACATTTATCTAACATTTGTGGGCACTTTGCTTTTGTCTCTATCACAGAGCCCACTGAGGTAGATGAAGCATTTCTGGAGCCTGAGTGGATTCAAGCTATGCAAGAAGAATTACATCAGTTCGATCTCAACAACGTCTGGGAACTGGTCAAACGTCCAGATCCTCACAAGCACAACATTATTGGCACAGAATGGATCTACCGCAACAAGCAAGATGAAAATGGCCTTGTGGTGAGGAATAAGGCATGACTTGTAGCTCAAGGCTACACACAGATTGAAGGAATTGACTTCGATGAAACTTTTGCACCTGTTGCTAGACTTGAGGCTATTCGCATATTACTTGATTATGCTAACCATCATGATATTATCGTACAACAAATGGATGTGAAAAGTGCATTCCTCAATGGTAAGCTTGAGGAAGAAGTATATGTTGCTCAACCCCCAGGTTTTGAAGATCCAAAGAATCCTGACAAAGTCTTCAAGCTCAACAAGGCCCTGTACGACCTCAAGCAAGCCCCTCCGGCGTGGTATGATACTTTGAAGGAATTCTTCATGAAGAAAGGCTTCAAACCCGGTTCACTCGACCCAACTCTTTTCACTAAGTCTTATGATGATGAATTGTTTGTGTGCCAAATATATGTTGATGATATCATTTTTTGGCTGTACTAACCAACGATATAGTGATGAATTTGCCTATATGATGAGTGAAGAATATCAAATGTCTATGATGGGAGAATTGAAGTTCTTTTTAGGTCTTCAAATTCGTCAACAGTGCAATGGGATATTCATATCTCAGGAGAAATACCTCAAGGACGTATTGAGAGAATTCGACATGCAAGATTGCAAAGGTGTCAAAATTCCAATGCCCACAAATGGCCATCTGTTCACTGATGAAAATGGTCATGACTTCGATCAAAAGGTATACCGCTCCATGATTGGCTCTTTGTTGTACCTATGTGCATATAGGCCGGATATTATGCTTAGTGTTTGCATGTGTGCCCGATTTCAAGCTACACCGAAGGAATCACACCATAAGGCTGTGAAGCATATTCTTCGATACTTATCTCACACACCAACACTTGGATTATGGTATCCCAAGGGCTCTTTTTTTGATCTCATCGGATATTTAGACTCTGACTATGCTGGCGATCGCATGGACCGCAAGTCAACATCAGGCACATGTCATTTCCTCGGACGATCTTTGGTCTGTTGGTCCTCGAAGAAACAGAACTGCGCATCACTCTCCACTGCAGAAGCTGAGTACATTGCTGCTAGATCGTGCTGTGCTCAATTACTATGGATGAAGCAAACACTCAAGGACTATGACATCAACGTGAAGAATGTGCCTCTCTACTGTGACAACGAGAGTGCTATCAAGATTGCTCATAACCCAGTTCAGCACTCGAAGACCAAGCACATCCAGATTCGTCATAATTTTCTTCATGATCATGTGTTGAAGGGGGAAATCTCCATCGACCACGTCAGCACTGAAGATCAACTGGCTGATATCTTCACTAAGCCCTTGGATGAGAAGAGATTTAGCAAGTTGCAGTGTGTGCTAAATATCCTAGAATCTTCGAATGTTCTCTGAAATGGACACACATCCTAACACTTATGCTGACTTGATGACTTAGATGCGCAACACACGAAGTAACGTTTTTCTTCGATCAATGAAGACTAACCCTCTAAGTGTGAAGAAACTAATCAAGAAATTGATTCTCAGAGCCCTACGGTAATTGTACGCGGTGTCTGAAATCAGCTTTCTTATACGATGGGTTACGCCACCACCCAAAGTTGAAAATCTTCAATTTGAGTTTTTCTTCGTTTTTGAAATTCCTCGGTATTTCAAATTCTTCAACTTTGCATTGTCTTCACTCTTGCCGGTGTTGTTCTTCATTTGAATATATATATATATATATATATATATATATATATATATATATATATATATATATATATATATATATATATATATATATATATGAGTTTTATGTCCTCTACAGCATTCACTTATTGCTAATTCCTCAAGTTGATTTCTTCTGCTAAGTGAATGTGATCGGACCCTCCCCCCTCTATGCTAAACTCAACCCAGTCTATTCACAAATTCCTCATGTGCGTTCTAATTGAAACTCGTTCAAAATCTTCACCCTGTCCTTGACATCTGAAGAAATTGCGAACGAAACTTTTAAACTTATCTTATCTAAATTTTCGGCTTTGCCGCTCAAACCGTTCCACTTCTCATGACAATACTTATCTATTCACCCACGATCCTACATGATCGCCACCTCTCAGTACGTGGGTGACACATGTCACGCGAATGAGAAGGGCCAGGGGCACGTTCATCCGATTTCCTCGGGTGAACAGTTTTTCACTCCCTCTATAAATACCCATGTCTCTTCCTCACTTCACTTTCACCTCGCTCGCGCTCTCTCCCGCTCGAGCTTCCCAAAACCCTAGTGCCACCGCTACTTCATTGTCTCCAGTGAGGAAGAGCTTCACTGCCTCAACCTCGTTGCCGTCGTACTCGCGCCGGCTGTGGACTTCTTCACTCCGCCGCTGCCGTAGTCGTCTTCCTCTACCGAGTTAGGGCGTGGAAGATCTGACCCGATGAACTTCACATCTACTCTTTCCAGTTCGTCGCGTTCTTCACTTCGGGTAACTAAAAATTACTATTACTGCCCTCTTTGATTCTCAAGTTTTCTTGAAAATCTTCAAAGGTGTTTATTCTTCAAATCTTCACACACGTGAACACCTCACATGTCATCTGCTCTTGATTCGTTTCTCTCAGCAATGATTTTCTTCAAGATTCCTCAATTGTGTGGATTTTCAATCTATAGAACTCTGGAACCTAAGACAAAGAACGCTTAATGAAATTCCTCAAGACTCATCTGGTCAAATTCCTCAAAACCTATTCATTTTTGAAAAACCTTCTGAGAACGCATATGACCTCTCCAAATTCCTCGGAACTATACTCTGTTCACAGGTACAAATGTCCGCTGCTGAATCACTAGGTTCTCATCAACTTAACTCATTTGCAGCGTTCCTTGAAGAAAAGTTGCACACCTCTTCAAAAACTTCAGTTGTTCATATTCCTCAGCTGAAGAAAATGGCTGACAAGAAGCCACAGAAGGGAGGAAAGAGGCCTGAGGTCAATAGTGCGTTTGAAATTCCTGAGGACATTTATGCTGGATGCTGCACTCCTGATGAAGCCAAGTTTGGCAAGGAGGACAAGAATCAGCGCAAGGTGCGCATACAAAGGATAGAGAGGAGATGGACATGAGAATGGAGGGAGTAGAGGTATGTTACTCCCAAGTATATGAAGAAATTCGCGCTCAATCGTCCATGCTCAAGACCTCCATTGGCACCAGGACAATTGGCAGATCCCACCAGCCTCAAGCGCGATGAGGACTATGCTGATGAATGGGCAAAGCGCCAGGCCAAATTGGCCAAGCAAGCAAAGGAAGCAGTGAATAAATTCAACGCAGACTCTGCTGCTGCTGCTGCCTCTGCTGAGGCCTCTGCTAGTCAGCCAAAGAAGGCAATGCATAAGAAGCCTGTGCATAAGTCCAGTGCTTCACCTTCATGCCCTCACGGCCAAGCTCCTCTGCTATGCCCTCAAGGCCAGATTCTTCAAGGCTCTCACGGCAAATTCCTCAGACTGCTCCTTCAAAGTCCTTAGCTCCTCCATCAAAGTCTTCAGCTGCTCCGACCAAATCCTCGGCACCTGTGCATCTTGACTCGTGCCAAAGGACTCAAGGCTTCTCAATTGCCTCAGGAGCATCTGCAAGCTCCTCAGCCGCTTGAAATACCTCAGCTGGTCCCTCTCAGCTGAAGAAAAAGGCCACTGTTGGACGAGGCGTTCAACCAAGTCCTCACAAGAAGCAGGTCGCCTTCCAAGTGACCTCTGATGATGATGAGGCTGATGATGAAGAACTTGCCGAAGTCATCCGAGACAGGCAAGCCAGGGCCGCTAGAGCCAAAGACGGCAATGTGCCGCTGATGTTGGATCCAAAGTTGATCCTCGACTACATTGACCTGTGGCGCAAGGACCCTAACACGCCTTTGCCGGAGATGAACCTCACTCCTGGTCAGAGTCATGTTCCGACTGCCTTTATTGAGGAAGAAAAGTGGAAAATTGAACAAGGTAGAAGTTTGAAGAAAGCATGATGCTTCATGATGCAGGCTTGCTCAATTTCTGCTCTGACATAGTTGATTGGAATGAAGAGCTTATTCTTCAGTTCTACGCAACTCTGCATATCACAGGTGATGCTGCTGATGTCAACTCGTGGGTGTTGGACTGGATGATTGAAAACACTCATTACAAGGAACCAGCCTCTGAATTGCTTCGTGCCTTGCCAATCAGTCCTCCACCTGATGGTGCTCGTTGTCTGTATGATGAGCCTGAACTCATTGCTCACTATATGCAAGTGCTCATGAAGCCTCTGAAGCCGGGTCAAGACCCAAGGACCAAATTCCTCGTGAAGGAATTGCTCTATGTGCCAAGAACCATCTACCGCATTCTGACGAAGACCATGAGTCCCATCAAAGGCCATGACTCATCCGATGAAGAAATTATCGGAATGATGAGGAATATGCTTTTCAACATCATGCATGGCATCCCCATAAACTATCATGATTTCTTCATGAGGACTCTGGCGAATGTTGCACTTTCACCATTTGAGCTGAAGCCTTACGCGCCATGGATCATGAGATTCCTCGGAACAAGGTCTTCACTCAACTACAAGGCTGATTTTCAGAATCACCTCAGCTACTTGCCCCCTATTGAAGTCCTCAAGCGGATAATTTCCTCATCTGATGAGAAAGGCAAGTCACCAGCCGTTACCGATGAAGGCATTCGTCCATTGGATGGTTAGTTCCGCAAAGCTGCATCTTACTCCACCAATGATGACTCTGCCACTCATGATTCTGCTGCCAATGCTACCAAGTCAAGTCCTCAAGCTACTGCTCCTCGTGTGATGACTGACCGTGAACTGCTTATAAGTCTTCATTAGAAGGTGGATCGCAACCACAAGTGGGTTAAGCGTCAGTTTGGCTCCATTCTTCACAACATGACTTCCACACATAATGCAGTGAAGAAAAACCATTACTACCTCCATGAAGTGTTTGATCGCACCTGGGCTATTCTGTCACATCTATATGGTGAAGAAGATCTGAAGCAAATGGGCTTCAAGGAAGACTTTGACTGGTCTGCTCCTCCACCGAAGAAATACAAGAAGGTCAAGGTTCCTTCCTTGGTGGCTAGCTCATATTCTTCATCACGCACCACGGACGAGCATGAAGACTTGGACAACACTGCAGCAGGCCCTACAACGACTCAAGACCCTGACAACACTAGCGCTCCTTCATCATCATGATATTCTTCAAGGGCGTTAGTCCTTAGTTTCAACCCTTTTGGTCATTCGATGACAAAGGGGGAGAAATTTGAGTTAGTCTTCAAGTGGGTCTATCCTATATGGGCGTTTTTGCTAAGTTACAACTCTCGTTCTTCTGATGACTTTGCTGGATCGAGTTATAATCTTAAACTCTATGGTGGCCTGATACTTTTGTTGTGTTCTTCTGCATGCTTATTCCTCATTAATGTCAATGCATGCATGCTGAATTACATCAGTCACCATATTTCATCATGCATTTCAAATTCTTCATATTATATATCAAATGCGTGTATGAATTACAAGATATAGGGGGAGATCTCCATGATTATACTCTTCAAGTGTGCATTGCTTCAAAAGAAAATTCCTCACTATGCACATCTTCGGGGGGAGTTCTTCTATATCTTGCAATCAAATTCCTCAATATCAGTATTTACACTTCATATGTTTATCCCCGTTGAAAACTTACCTATATTGTCATCAATCACCAAAAAGGGGGATATTGTAAGTGCATCTAGTACCCCTTAGTGATTTTGGTGTATTGAAGACTTATAGGGTAAGGGACTAATGCGTTTGTGAGTGTACACAGGTCTATAAGTCTATGAGGAGTTTGATATTTAAAGAGAAAGTCGACCCCTAGAAATGATGTTCTTCAACGGAAGACTTTGGATTACTGAAGACTTTCTGAAGACTTTGGAATTGAAGAAATTGGTGTGACCCTGAAGACTTGGCAATCATTCGAGGAACATGAAGTGTGAAGACTTTTGTTTTCATAGTTTCATTTTCTCTTTCTTGAGTCATAGGAAACATCGTACTGTTAAAGGGGGTCGAGGAAATACTAAGGAAAAATTTCCATGTGATGATCAACTCAAAATCCTACACCTACCAATCCCTTCGAGTGAAGCCATTGGAAATCTCATACAGTTCAGTCATATTCTTCAGTGACAGAGGCGAAATTCTTCTGGTCTCTGAGGAATTTGTTCTGACTGAGGAGTTAGGAATTCGCCAGTGCGAATTGCCTACACAGTGAGGAACATGATATCCCTGAGGATTTTGATAGTCAAAATTCCGACCGTTGCTGTGCTATGAGCCAGCTGTTCCAAAATATCTATCCACCTAACGGTCATATCAGACAAGGGCATTTATGTCTATCATGTCGGGCTGCTCCATAGGCTATAAATAGCCGCCCCCTACAACCACTAGCTGGTTGGCTGCTCCGAGAGAAACTAACACTTGTCATTTGAGAGCATCCCATCCTCTAAGGACTTTGAGTGAAAATTATCAAGTGAGGAAAACCCAAACCCATCACCTACAAACCCAAAGTGATTGAGCATAACTGAATAGATTGATCCTGCATGGATCCGACGCTTGTTTCCTTTGAAGACTATGCTTCTTCCAAACGGTTAGGCGTCAAGGTCTAGAGCATCCAAGAGGAATTGTGGATCGCCGAGTGACGGAGTTTGTGAAGGTTCGGAAGTCACCTGAAGACTTACCGTGAGTGATTGGGCGAGGTCTGCGTGACCTTAGCTCAAGGAGAATAGGGTGAGGACTGTGTGTCCGGCACTGGGTGTCCTCAAGTTTAAATACTCAGCCGCTCCAACCAGATATACAACTGAGACAGCAGTTGGAACTGGTCTACCAAATCATTGTCTTCACCGAGCTTACTGGTTCTATTTCCTCATGTCAGTTGTTGTGTGCCTATTCATATCTGTTTGAAGACCTTGACTGAAGACTTTCTCAATTTCCTCAGTTCAATTTCTTCAGTCTGTCCGTCTTCTTTCTTGTGTTATCTTGTGTTTACGCTTTCTGTACTCTGTGCTTGTCTTCATCTCGTCATGATGACTATGCTTGTATTCTGTTATGTTTACTTCTGAGTACTTATTCCGCTGCTGGTAGTTCTTCATTTAGGAATTTCCTCACCAGGAAATTCCTCGGTGAAGAATTCATAAAAATCGCCTATTCACCCCCTCTAGTTGATATAACACACTTTCACGTACCTGCTTGAGTCCTCGCCGGCCGCCGGCGATCCCGAGCAAGACATCGCCGCCACCACGGTGGATAAGGCCTGGTTGCCCAATGCCTTGCACTGCTGCGCCATTCCGCCGGCTCCTAAATCCAGCCGGGCGCCCTCTAATCCAGACGAACCTCGAAAACCCCATACTATTATTCAGTTGCCCCGAAACCCCCTACTGTAACACAGTTGCAGGAATGAGAGTCTTGAAACAACAGGCGAGTTGCAGGAAAACATATGCGGCTTTGGCGGACGCGGGGAAGTTATCGACCATCTAATCAACACATGATTAAACGGCTACAGAGCCGGCGGACGGGCGCGCACGATCGGCCGGTAGAAGGTAAGCTTTTGCCTTATAATATAGCTCATCACATATATAGAATGCCAATTAGTCTCTCTTTCCTTCCTTATTCCCTCAGCCACTTTTTCCTTGCTTATTTTGATCACGTTGAAAATCCTCTTTTAAATGGGCGTGCAGTAATAATTAGCCTCTCTTTCCTTTGTAATATCATTCTCATGATTCGCTGCTTCCTAATACCCAATAAACTCAAAAACGTATTTAAATTGGGTGAGTTGGATGTAAAGCAGTGAGGTGGTACTATTTAGTAGGAAAGTAAACTTTGGATTGAACACACAACATGTGCTAGATGAGTTGCTTGCAACAATATTTATCTGACTGCAGGTCCCAAGTTCGAACTCTGGTAACCTGCAGGTTTTTTACCTCCTTTCCTTTGTACTACAACTGGGCCTGCAGGAATCAACGCATGTGAGACTTACATGGGCCTATTTTGGAGTGCAGATGGGCTGCTCGATATGGCCTAGCCGGGATGGGTGAGCGTAATGATGCCACTTTATGTACAAATATTTTAATAGGTTAGAAGAAGTTAGTACAGAAAATTAGTACCACCTTGGTTAGAATTCAACTGAAAGCGTAAAATCATAGAAAAAAAGCGTATTGTGACGGTGAACCCAAGGAGTCAATCCGTGCTTTATTATTAGGGAAAGATTTTCCACCAAAAGTGAGATGAGATAAGTGTTTGAGAACCCATCTAGTGTTATGCACTTTGTCCTTGTGTGCAAAGATGAGGGACCAAAAACTAACACCTCTCACGATCTACCTTTAGCATTGTCTTCTCTTTTACAGGAATTCCAAGACGTTTTCCCTGACGAGCTACCTCCGGGTCTACCTCCACTACGAGGCATTGAGCACCGAATCGACCTCATCCCCAGAGCACCTCTTCCTAACAAGGCTCCCTACCGCGTCAACCCCGAGGAAACTAAGGAGATCAAACAGCAAGTGCAACAACTAATCAACAACGACCAAGTACGTGAAAGTTTGAGCCCTTGTGTCGTTCCGGTCATACTTGTTCGAAAGAAAGAGGGCACTCATAGAATGGTCTCCGATTGTCGTCCCATAAATGCTATCACCATTAGATATCGTTATCCTATTCCACGATTAGATGATATGCTTGATGAGCTTAGCGGAGCCGCCATTTTCTGTAAAATTGATCTTAAGAGTGGCTACTATCAAATACGCATCCAAAAAGGTGATGAATGGAAAACCGCATTTAAGACCAAATTTGACTTATATGAATGGCTAGTTATGCCAATGGGTTTATCCGAAGCACTCGGTACTTTCATGCGAGTCATGCACTTTGTTCTTTGTCCCTATATTGGTGTATTTGTTGTGGTCTATTTTGATGATATTCTTGTCTTTAGCAAATCCCTCAAAGAGCATGTCACCCATCTTAGAACCGTGTTGCAAACCCTTAGGAAAGAGCGGCTTTATGCTAATGTGGAAAAATGCCCTTTTGGTGTTGATAAGCTTGTTTTCTTGGGTTTTTGTCGGAGTAATGGGTCACGGGTAGGCTAACCCGAGCCCCAGAACCTTTCAAGACATCAGGGCAGGCTGCGCCCCGCGAGTCCAGGAGGCGACTCCAAGATAAGCCGAGTCCCAGAGGCGACTCCCAGTTAAGCCGAGTCCCAAAGGCGACTCCAAGATAAGCCGAGTCCCAAAGGCGACTCCAAGATAAGCCAAGTACCAGAGGCGGCTCCCAGATAAGACGAGTCCAGAGGCGACTCCAAGATAAGCCGAGTCCCAGAGGCGACTCCAAGATAAGCCGACTCCTGGCCGGAGACTTCCGAAGAGGCCGACTATAGGGAGTCGGCCTGCAACTCCAACCACCCTGTTAATTAAGGGTGGGCATGGCCACAGTGCACCGTACCGACGGAGATCTCCGTCTGGCGCGGCACTGTTGCCATGTCGGCCCTGACATCAGCCCTTGGGGGCGGAGCACTGTGCCCACGATGGCCTGTCTGTACGACCCAGAGACGGCGGGGCCTACCAGTCAACGAGGGTACTTAAGACGGCAAGAGTGCCACAAGATGGACCCGTTGGGGGTCGGCCCCCGGGAGTCGGCCGGCTCTTCCCACGGGCCCCATGCGCCATTAACCGGACACGACAGGGGAATGGCATTAGTGATCGCCCGTCAGGCGGCGACACTATTGCCATGACCCCATGACCAAGCTAGCGTCATTAGAAGCACGGCTACAGTAATCTGCAGCCAGCAAGACCCGCCCGCGGCGGACACGGGCTGTCGGTCCCGTACCAGGCAAGTCAGCGGGACCCACCAGTCGGCGGGCCCCAATAGTCGGCGGGGAAGACAGTGGCTTGAGAGACAGACGGCTGGGACCCGTATCCAGCCGGTTTTACCATTGTACCCCTGGGAGGTAGGCCTATATAAACCCCCCAGGGCACCCGTGTAAAGGGTTCGAATCCATTAGCACTAGACAGACCATATAGGAAGGAGAGAGCTAGCCTTGCCTTCTCCTACCTCCCAAAACAGCTCAAGGAGCAACCTTGTACTCACGTTGCCTTAGTGATCATGCGGAGACCCCGCAGAGCAGCAGTAGGGGTGTTATCTCCACGGAGAGCCCCGAAGCTGGGTAAGATCCGCCGGCATGCATGTCTTCGCCTCATCCCATTTCCAGGCACTGGCGACATTCTACTCGCCCCCACCATGATAAGGCATCCTTTGGCATATGTCGCACCCAACCCCCGACATTTGGCGCCCACCGTGGGGCCTGGCGCACCGTCGTCCGGAGATCTGTTCTGGACGGGAACCCTTTTCCTCCCTGGCGAGCGCAGCCAGCCAGGCTCGCCAGACGGAGTCTGCATCGACACGCTGCGCGGCGCTGAGGCGGCCTGTGCAGCCAGCTGCCTCGCCGAACTTGTCGGCGAGGTTCGCCTCTCCGACGAGCCTGCATCCGATGCAGGGACGGGCGGCCCCAAGAACCTCCTCGTGGGCCTCCTCAACCAACTCCACGTCACCGGCGAGCCTGCCGCGGACTTGGAGTCCGTAGGCTCCAACGACCCGATGCTGGTCGACTCCGACGCGGCGTTGCTTGACGCTTTCCCCACCGACGTGGTGGTCTACGACGAGCCACTCCCTCACGAGGAGAGCGGCGGAAGCGGCGTCACGGAGGTGCTCATCATCAGTCATGATGAGCGTTCCGGTGAGGGAGCCCATGACCCACTCGACGCAGCTCTGCAAGACCTGACTGCGCCTATTCCAGAAGACGCAGACGCCGATACGCTGGAGGCACGCCGCCTTCAGATCATCGAAGGCGCCAAGAAGCTGGCAAGTATGAGGCGCTTGTCAGAAGCCTACCAGCACGAGATGGATCGCGCTGTGGGCGGCTCGCCGGCTCCGACTGGGCCTAGCTGCCTAGGCGCGGTCTGACAGCGCGACGCGACCATCGCCAACCTGTTTGGGGCCAATCGCCCCGTATACGCCACGCCAGTGGAGAACATCCACGCCGCCCAGGCGGCGACTGATGAGCTGAAGAACTTTGAAGGCGAAGAGCGCCGCATGATGACGGAGCGAGTCCAACAGCTCCTCGACGCGGTTGCCGCGCAGAATGCAGCCGGCGGCCGCACAGAGGCGCCGCAACGACCAGACGATGACCTACCTCCCCGCTAAGATCAAGGCGCGACGTCTCGGACGCCGACTGGTGGAGTTCGCGGAAGAGAAGACAAAGAGCCAGCTGTCAGCCACAGTCGAACTCGCATCACCATCGAGCATGACCAAGACGGCCGCCCAAGAGCAGTGGAACGGCAGGGCGACTATTTGCCTCCCCCACCGATAAGAGAAAGTCGAGTTTCCCCACCTCCTGTTGAGCATTCGACTCTCGGTGGCCGCCTTGGCCGCCGAGAGGGAATCAGAGACAATCACGCCCGCCACCGGATCGACCGACTCCATCGATCCCTGGCGCTGGAAGAAGAAGACGAGTTGGGTCCGCCATGCTTCGGACCCCTCATCCGAGACGAGCGTTTTTCCAAAGGGTTCACACTCCCCCGAGACACACCCAAGTATACCGGCTCCGTGAAGCCGGAAGACTGGCTAGTTGACTACTCCACAGCCGTCAGCATAGCGAACGGCAACAAGCATGTTGCCGTAAAGTATGTTCCACTCATGCTCCAGGGCACGGCCCGGACATGGTTGAACAGCCTGAAGCCCCGCAGCATCAACAGCTGGGTCGACTTCACCGAAGCCTTTATCCGCAACTTCACAAGCACGTACAAGCGACCTCCCAAGCCTCGCCAGCTTTCCTTGTGCGTGCAAGGCCCCGACGAGTCCACGCGCGACTACCTCACGCGCTGGCCTGAGCTTCGGAACTCCTGCGAGGGCGTGCACAAGGTGCAGGCTATCGAATACTTCACCGCCGGGTGCAGAGAAGGCACCCTCCTCAAGCACAAGCTCCTCTGCGACAAGCCGGAAACCCTCGACGAGCTGCTGATCATAGCAGACAAGTACGCCACAGCCGACTCCTCCATGAAGAAGGAAATTCAAGTTAACGCGACTGGAAAAGTGGCCCCTCAGGCTCCCAGAACTCCGGCTGGAGACGCCAGTTGGCGACAACGATAGAACGACAACAAGCGCAAGGCCCCACAGCCGACTTCCAGCAGTCGACAGGTTGCGACAGTCGAAGATCAACAGCCGGAGGGGCAGCCTCCGACCAAGCGACAGAAAGGTGGCAAGTCCAACTGGTTGCCGGCCTTCTCTTACGAGCAGACTCTAGACGGTCCCTGCAAGTTCCACAAGCAGCGCAAAGCCGTCAAACCACACCACCCGAAAATGCCACTGGCTCACCAGAATTGCCAAGGGAGACGGCCTCCTTCCTCCTCCGCCTGCTGGGCCGCCGCCTCCACCGCCGCCCCAGCAGCCGGCTGCCCGGCCAGTCGACGCAGTACGAGATGAGTACCCGGAAGAGCATGGAGCCTATGTAGTGTTCACCAGTGTGGCTGATGATCAACGCAGCAGGCGCCTGCAGCAGCAAGAAGTAAACGCAGTAGCATCAGAAGCCCCGGAGTTTACATTTCTCCGAGAAGCCTATCAGTTGGAGCAGAGCTGATCACCCAGAGGTGATGCCGAATCCAGGTTCCTACGCCCTGGTTTTGAGTGCCACCTTGGCCACAGATAGGCGGGCCACTCGCTTCTCGCGAGTGCTGATAGACGGAGGCAGTAGCATCAACATCCTATACAAGGATACCATGGAGAAGTTAGGAATCAAGCAAAGACAGCTGTAGAGCAGCCGGACTGTGTTCCACGGCATTGTACCTGGCCTTTCCTTCTCACCAATCGGCAAGATCCTGATAGACGTCCTCTTCGGAGACAAAGATCATTTCCGCCGAGAGCCAGTTTGGTTTGAAGTGGTGGACCTCGAAAGCCCGTACCATGTGTTGCTTGGCCGACCTGCTTTGGCCAAGTTCATGGCGGTCCCCCACTACGCCTACCTCAAGATGAAGATGCCGAGTTCCAAGGGGATTCTGACCATAGCCAGCGACTATAGGAAGTCGTCCGCTTGCGCGGCTGAGAGCAGTCGGCTGGCCGAGTCACTGGTAATCGCAGCTGAGAAGCGGCTCCTTGATCGGGTCGTGGCGATGGCCGGAAAGCGGCCAGAGATGTTGCCCGACCCCAAGGAGTCGGAAGCTGAGGGTTCGTTCAAGCCGGCCAAAGAGACCAAGAAGATACCCTTGGACCCGGAGCACCCAGAGAGGTATGCTGTCATAGGTGCAAACCTCGACAGCAAATAGGAAGGCGAGCTCGTCGATTTCCTCTGTGAGAATCGAGACATCTTTGCATGGTCCCCTAAAGACATGCCAGGTGTACCGACGGAATTCGTTGAGCACAAGTTGTTGGGGAACGTAGTAATTTCAAAAAATTTCCTACGCACACGCAACATGGTGATGGCATAGCAACGAGAGGGGAGAGTGTTCGTCCACGTACCCTTGTAGACCGTAAGCGGAAGTGTTAGCACAACGCGGTTGATGTAGTCGTACGTCTTCACGATCCGACCGATCCAAGCACCGAACGTACGGAGCCTCCGAGTTCAGCACACGTTCAGCTCGATGACGATCTCCGGCCTCCGATCCAGCCGAGCTCCGGAGATGAGTTCCATCAGCACGACGGCGTGGTGATGATGATGATGTTCTACCGGCGCAGGGCTTCGCCTAAACTCCGCGACGATATGACCGAGGTGGAATATGGTGGAAGGGGGCACCGCACACGGCTAAGGAATGATCCGTAGATCAACTTGTGTGTCTTTGGGGTGCCCCCTGCCTCTGTATATAAAGGAGCAAGGGGGGGGGGTGCGGCCGGCCCTAGGAGGAGGCGCGCCGGAGGAGTCCTACTCCCACCGGGAGCCCTTTCCTAGTTGGATTAGGACTTGGGGGGAGGGAAAGAGGGAAGGGGGGGCGCCGCCCCCCTCTCCTTGTCCTATTCGGACTAGGGGGGAGGGGGCGTGCGGCCTGCCCTGGCCGGCCCTTCCTCTTCTCCCTCTTGGCCCACTAAGGCCCGTTAACCCCCGGGAGGGTTCCGGTAACCCCCCGGTGTTCCGATAAAATCCCGATTTCACCCGGAACCATTCCGAAGTCCAAACATAGGCTTCCAGTATATCAATCTTTATGTCTCGACTATTTCGAGACTCCTCGTCATGTCCGTGATCACATCCGGGACTCCGAACAAACTTCGGTACATCAAAACTTATAAACTCATAATAAAACTGTCATCGAAATGTTAAGCGTGCGGACGCTACGGGTTCGAGAACTATGTAGACATGACCTAGAACCATTCTCGGTAAATAACCAATAGCGGGACCTGGATGCCCATATTGGTTCCTACATATTCTACGAAGATCTTTATCGGTCAAACCGCATAACAACATACTTTGTTCCCTTTGTCATCGGTATGTTTACTTGCCCGAGATTTGATCGTCGGTGTCCAATACCTAGTTCAATCTCGTTACCGGCAAGTCTCTTTACTCGTTTCGTAATACTTCATCTCATAACTAACTCATTAGTTACATGCTTGCAAGGCTTAGGTGATGAGTATTACCGAGAGGGCCCAGAGATACCTCTCCGACAATCGGAGTGATAAAACCTAATCTCGAATTATGCCAACTCAACATGTACCTTCGGAAACACCTGTAGAGCACCTTTATAATCACCGAGGGGGTTGTGACGTTTGGTAGCACACAAAGTGTTCTTCCGGTATACGGGAGTTGCACAATCTCATAGTTGCAGGAACTTTGTATAAGTCATTAAGAAAGCAATAGCAGTATACTAAACGATCAAGTGCTAGGCTAACGGAATGGGTCATGTCAATCACATCATTCTCCTAATGATGTGATCCCACTAATCAAATGACAACACATGTCTATGGTTTGGAAACATAACCATCTTTGATTAATGAGCTAGTCAAGTAGAGGCATACTAGTGACTATTGTTTTGTCTATGTATTCACACATGTATCATGTTTCCGGTTAATACAATTCTAGCATGAATAATAAACATTTATCATGATATGAGGAAATAAATAATAACTTTATTATTACCTCTAGGGCATATTTACTTCAGTCTCCCACTTGCACTCGAGTCAATAATCTATATTACATAGTAATGATTCTGACACCCATGGAGTCTTGGTGCTGATCATGTTTTGCTCGTGAGAGAGGCTTAGTCAATGGGTCTGCAACATTCAGATCCGTATGTATCTTGCAAATCTCTATGTCTCCCACTTGGACTTGGTCCCGAATGGAATTGAAGCGTCTCTTGATGTGCTTGGTCCTCTTGTGAAATCTGGATTCCTTTGCCAAGGCAATTGCACCAGTATTGTCACAGAAGATCTTCATTGGTCCCGATGCACTAGGTATGACACCTAGATCGGAAATGAACTCCTTCATCCAGACTCCTTCATTCGCTGCTTCAGAAGCAGCTATGTACTCCGCTTCACATCTAGATCCCGCCACGACGCTTTGTTTAGAACTGCACCAACTTACAGCTCCACCGTTTAATAAAAACACGTATCCGGTTTGCGATTTAGAATCGTCCGGATCAGTGTCAAAGCTTGCATCTTCATAACCATTTACGACTAGCTCTTTGTCACCTCCATATACGAGAAACATATCCTTAGTTCTTTTCAGGTATTTCAGGATGTTCTTGACCGCTGTCCAGTGATCCACTCCTGGATTACTTTGGTACCTTCCTGCCAAGATTATTGCTAAGCATACGTCAGGTCTGGTACACATCATTGCATACATGATAGAGCCTATGGCTAAAGCATAGGGAACATTTTCCATTTTCTCTCTATCTTCTGCTGTGGTTAGGCATTGAGTTTGACTCAACTTCACACCTTGTAGCACAGGCAAGAATCCTTTCTTTGCCTGATCCATTTTGAACTTTTTCAAAATTTTGTCAAGGTATGTGCTTTGTGAAAGTCCTATTAAGCGTCTTGATCTATCTCTATAGATCTTGATGCCCAATATGTAAGCAGCTTCACCGAGGTCTTTCATTGAAAAACTTTTATTCAAGTATCCCTTTATGCTATCCAGAAATTCTATATCATTTCCAATTAATAATATGTCATCTACATATAAAACTAGAAATGCTACAGAGCTCCCACTCACTTTCTTGTAAATACAGGCTTCTCCAAAAGTCTGTATAAAACCATATTCTTTGATCACACTATCAAAGCATTTATTCGAACTCCGAGATGCTTGCACCAGTCCATAAATGGAATGCTGGAGCTTGCATACTTTGTTAGCACCTTTTGGATCAACAAAACCTTCTGGCTGCATCATATACAACTCTTCTTCTAGAAATCCATTCAAGAATGCAGTCTTGACATCCATTTGCCAAATTTCATAATCATAAAATGCAGCAATAGCTAACATGATTCAGACAGACTTAAGCATCGCTACGGGTGAGAAAGTCTAATCGTAGTCAACCCCTTGAACTTGTCGAAAACCTTTCGCAACAAGTCGAGCTATACAGACAGTTACATTACCATCAGCGTCAGTCTTCTTCTTAAAGATCCATTTATTCTCAATGGCTTGCCGATCATTGGGCAAGTCAACCAAAGTCCATACTTTGTTTTCATACATGGATCCCATCTCAGATTTCATGGCCTCTAGCCATTTTGCGGAATCTGGGCTCATCATCGCTTCCTCATAGTTCGTAGGTTCATCATGGTCAAGTAACATGACTTCTAGAATAGGATTACCGTACCACTCTGGTGCGGATCTTACTCTGGTAGACCTACGAGGTTCAGCAGAAACTTGATGTGAAGTTTCATGATCAATATCATTAGCTTCCTCACTAATTGGTGTAGTCGTCACAGGAACCAGTTCTCGTGATGAACTACTTTCCAATAAGGGAGTAGATACAGTTATCTCATCAAGTTCTACTTTCCTCCCACTCACTTCTTTCGAGAGAAACTCCTTCTCTAGAAAGGATCCATTCTTAGCAACGAATGTTTTGCCTTCGGATCTGTGATAAAAGGTGTATCCAACAGTCTCTTTTGGATATCCTATGAAGACACATTTCTCCGCTTTGGGTTCGAGCTTATCTGGTTGAAGTTTCTTCACATAAGCATCGCAGCCCCAAACTTTAAGAAACGACAACTTTGGTTTCTTGCCAAACCACAGTTCATAAGGCGTCATCTCAACGGATTTTGATGGTGTCCTATTTAACGTGAATGCGGCCGTTTCTAAAGCATAACCCCAAAACGATAGTGGTAAATCGGTAAGAGACATCATAGATCACACCATATCAAGTAAAGTACGATTATGACGTTCGGACATACCATTTCGTTGCGGTGTTCCGGGTGGCGTGAGTTGCGAAACTATTCCGTATTATTTCAAATGTAAACCAAACTCGTAACTCAAATATTCTCCTCCACGATCAGATCGTAGAAACTTTATTTTCTTGTTACAATGATTCTCCACTTCACTCTGAAATTCTTTGAACTTTTCAAATGTTTCAGACTTGTGCTTCATTAAGTAGATATACCCATATCTGCTCAAATCATCTGTGAAGGTGAGAAAATAACGATATCCGCCACGAGCCTCAATATTCATCGGGCCACATACATCTGTATGTATGATTTCCAACAAATCTGTTGCTCTCTCCATAGTTCCGGAGAACGGTGTTTTAGTCATCTTGCCCATGAGGCACGGTTCGCAAGTACCAAGTGATTCATAATCAAGTGATTCCAGAAGTCCATCAGTATGGAGTTTCTTCATGCGTTTTACACCGATATGACCTAAACGGCAGTGCCACAAATAAGTTGCACTATCATTATCAACTCTGCATCTTTTGGTTTCAATATTATGAATATGTGTATCACTACTATCGAGATTCAATAAAAATAGACCACTCTTCAAGGGTGAATGACCATAAAAGATATTACTCATATAAATAGAACAACCATTATTCTCTGATTTAAATGAATAACCGTCTCGCATTAAACAAGATCCAGATATAATGTTCATGCTCAACGCTGGCACCAAATAACAATTATTCAAGTCTAAAACTAATCCCGAAGGTAGATGTAGAGGTAGCATGCCGACTGCGATCACATCGACTTTGGAACTGTTTCCCACGCGCATCGTCACCTCGTCCTTGGCCAGTGCTCGCTTATTCCGTAGTCCCTGTTTCGAGTTGCAAATATTAGCAACAGAACCAGTATCAAATACCCAGGTGCTACTACGAGCTCTAGTTAGGTACACATCAAAAACACGTATATCACATATACCTTTGTTCACTTTGCCATCCTTCTTATCCGCCAAATACTTGGGGCAGTTCCGCTTCCAGTGACCAGTCTGCTTGCAGTAGAAGCATCCAGTTTCAGGCTTAGGTCCAGACTTGGGTTTCTTCTCTTGAGCAGCAACTTGCTTGCCGTTCTTTTTGAAGTTCCCCTTCTCCTTCCCTTTGCCCATTTTCTTGAAACTAGTGGTCTTGTTGACCATCAACACTTGATGCTCCTTCTTGATTTCTACATC
Source organism: Triticum timopheevii (assembly GCA_963921465.1). Lineage (NCBI taxonomy): Eukaryota > Viridiplantae > Streptophyta > Magnoliopsida > Poales > Poaceae > Triticum > Triticum timopheevii. The sequence goes on from OY997272.1 coordinate 144,617,258, forward strand.
CGCGGCTTTTAGCATTGCGAAGAGCTCGGAAATAGTCTTGTTCATCCCTTGCATATTATAATTCATCACAAAGCTTTTGTAGCTTGGTGGCAGTGATTGGAGAATTCTGTCAATGACACTATCATCAGGAAGATTAACTCCCAGTTGAATCAAGTGATTATTATACCCAGACATTCTGAGTATGTGTTTACTGACAGAACTATTCTCCTCCATATTGCAGCTATAGAACTTATTGGAGACTTCATATCTCTCAATCCGGGCATTTGCTTGAAATATTAACTTCAACTCTTGGAACATCTCATATGCTCCATGACGTTCAAAACGTCGTTGAAGACCCGGTTCTAAGCCGTAAAGCATGGCACATTGAACTATAGAGTAGTCATCAGCTTTGCTCTGCCAGACATTCTTAACATCGTCAGTTGCATCAGCAGCAGGCCTGGCACCCAGCGGTGCTTCCAGGACGTAACTCTTGTGTGCAGCAATGAGGATAATCCTCAGGTTACGGACCCAGTCCGTGTAATTGCTACCATCATCTTTCAACTTTGCTTTCTCAAGGAACGCATTAAAATTCAACGGAACAACAGCACGAGCCATCTTTGTACAAACAAACATAGACAAGCAAGATACTATCAGGTACTAAGTTCATGATAAATTTAAGTTCAATTAATCATATTACTTAAGAACTCCCACTTAGACAGATATCTCTCTAGTCATCTAAGTGATCACGTGATCCAAATCAACTAAACCATAACCGATCATCACGTGAGATGGAGTAGTTTTCAATGGTGAACATCACTATGTTGATCATATCTACTATATGATTCACGCTCGACCTTTCGGTCTCCGTGTTCCGAGGCCATATCTGCATATGCTAGGCTCGTCAAGTTTAACCTGAGTATTCTGCGTGTGCAAAACTGGCTTGCACCCGTTGTAGATGGACGTAGAGCTTATCACACCCGATCATCACGTGGTGTCTCGGCACGACGAACTTTGGCAATGGTGCATATTCAGGGAGAACACTTCTTGATAATTTTAGTGAGAGATCATCTTAAAATGCTACCGTCAATCAAAGCAAGATAAGATGCATAAAGGATAAACATCACATGCAATCAATATAAGTGATATGATATGGCCATCATCATCTTGTGCTTGTGATCTCCATCTCCGAAGCACCATCGTGATCACCATCGTCACCGGCGCGACACCTTGATCTCCATCGTAGCATCGTTGTCGTTTTATGCCATCTATTGCTTCTACGACTATCGCTACCGCTTAGTGATAAAGTAAAGCAATTACAGGGCGTTTGCATTTCATACAATAAAGCGACAACCATATGGCTCCTGCCAGTTGCCGATAACTTCGGTTACAAAACATGATCATCTCATACAATAAAATATAGCATCACTTCTTTGACCATATCACATCACAACATGCCCTGCAAAAACAAGTTAGACGTCCTCTACTTTGTTGTTGCAAATTTTACGTGGATGCTACGGGCTTAGCAAGAACCGTTCTTACCTACGCATCAAAAACCACAACGATAGTTCGTCAAGTTGGTGCTGTTTTAACCTTCGCAAGGACCGGGCGTAGCCACACTCGATTCAGCTAAGGTGAGAGAGACAGACACCCGCCAGCCACCTTTAAGCACGAGTGCTCGTAACGGTGAAACCAGTCTCGCATAAGCGTACGCGTAATGTCGGTCCGGGCCGCTTCATCTCACAATACCGCCGAGCCAAAGTATGACATGCTGGTAAGCAGTATGACTTGTATTGCCCACAACTCACTTGTGTTCTACTTTTGCATATAACATCAACGCATAAAACCTGGCTCTGATACCACTGTTGGGGAACGTAGTAATTTCAAAAAGTTTCCTACGCACACGCAAGATCATGGTGATGGCATATCAATGAGAGGGGAGAGTGTTCGTCCACGTACCCTCGTAGACCGTAAGCGGAAGCGTTAGCACAATGCGGTTGATGTAGTCGTACGTCTTCACGATCCGACCGATCCAAGCACCGAACGTACGGAGCCTCCGAGTTCAGCACACGTTCAGATCGATGACGATCTCCGGCCTCCGATCCAGCCGAGCTCCGGAGATGAGTTCTGTCAGCACGATGGCATGGTGATGATGATGATATTCCACCGGCGCAGGGCTTCGCCTAAACTCCGCGACGATATGACCGAGGTGGAATATGGTGGAAGGGGGCACCGCACACGGCTAAGGAACGATCCGTAGATCAACTTGTGTGTCTTTGGGGTGCCCCCTGCCCTTGTATATAAAGGAGCAAGGGGGGGTGCGGCTGGCCCTAGGAGGAGGCACGCCGGGGGAGTCCTACTGAGTAGGACTCCCCCCTTTCCTAGTTGGATTAGGACTTGGGGGGAGGGAAAGAGGGAAGGGGGGGGCGCCGGCCCCCCTCTCCTTGTCCTATTCGGACTAGGGGGGAGGGGGCGCGCGGCCTGCCCTGGCCGGCCCTTCCTCTTCTCCCTCTTGGCCCACTAAGGCCCATTAACCCCTGGGAGGGTTCCGGTAACCCCCCGTGTTCCGGTAAAATCCCGATTTCACCCGGAACCATTCCGAAGTCCAAACATAGGCTTCCAATATATCAATCTTTATGTCTCGACTATTTCGAGACTCCTCGTCATGTCCGTGATCACATCCGGGACTCCGAACAAACTTCGGTACATCAAAACTTATAAACTCATAATAAAACTGTCATCGAAACGTTAAGTGTGCGGACCCTACGGGTTCGAGAACTATGTAGACATGACCTAGAACCATTCTCGGTCAATAACCAATAGCGGGACCTGGATGCCCATATTGGTTCCTACATATTCTACGAAGATCTTTATCGGTCAAACCGCATAACAACATACTTTGTTCCCTTTGTCATCGGTATGTTTACTTGCCCGAGATTTGATCGTCGGTATCCAATACCTAGTTCAATCTCGTTACCGGAAAGTCTCTTTACTCGTTTCTTAATACATCATCTCATAACTAACTCATTAGTTACATGCTTGCAAGGCTTAGGTGATGAGTATTACCGAGAGGGCCCAGAGATACCTCTCCGACAATCGGAGTGACAAAACCTAATCTCGAATTATGCCAACTCAACATGTACCTTCGGAAACACCTGTAGAGCACCTTTATAATCACCCAGTTACGTTGTGACGTTTGGTAGCACACAAAGTTTTCTTCCGGTATACGGGAGTTGCACAATCTCATAGTTGCAGGAACTTTGTATAAGTCATGAAGAAAGCAATAGCAGTATACTAAACGATGAAGTGCTAGGCTAACGGAATGGGTCATGTCAATCACATCATTCTCCTAATGATGTGATCCCACTAATCAAATGACAACACATGTCTATGGTTTGGAAACATAACCATCTTTGATTAATGAGCTAGTCAAGTAGAGGCATACTAGTGACTATTGTTTTGTCTATGTATTCACACATGTATCATGTTTCCGGTTAATACAATTCTAGCATGAATAATAAACATTTATCATGACATGAGGAAATAAATAATAACTTTATTATTGCCTCTAGGGCATATTTCCTTCACAAGTTACATGTCCGACCTGATGTGAAGCCCGTCAGGCAGCCCTTGCGCCGCCTGTCAGAAGAGAAGAGAAGAGTTGTTGGAGAAGAGATAGCCCGGCTCCTGGCGACCGGCTTCATTATGGAGGTGTTTTTCCCAGAATGGTTAGCAAACCCGGTCCTGGTGTTGAAGAAGAACAAGCAGTGGCGGATGTGCATTGACTACACAAGCCTCAAAGAAGCTTGCCCGAAGGACCCTTTTGCTCTGCCAAGAATTGATCAGGTGATAGACTCCACAGCCGGATGCAAGCTGCTGAGTTTCTTAGATGCATATTCAGGATATCACTAGATCAAGCTGAACCCGGCAGACAGACTGAAGACCGCCTTCATCATGCCGTTCGGAGCCTTCTGCTACCTGACCATGACGTTCGGCTTGAGGAATGCCGGCGCCACCTTTCAGTGTTGCATGCAGAAGTGCCTCCTCAAGCAACTCGGCAGAAACGCCAACGTCTACGTAGACGATGTGGTGGTGAAGACGGAAAGGCGTGGGACGCTTCTGGAAGACCTCAAGGAAACCTTTGAGAACCTGCGCCGATTCCAGATCAAGCTCAACCCTGAGAAGTGCATCTTCGGAGTACCAGCCGACCAACTCATTGGCTTCCTGGTCTCTGAACGCAGCATAGAGTGCAACCCTATGAAGATCAAGGCCATCGAGAGGATGGAGGTACCCAACCGACTGCTAGATGTGCAAAAGTTCACCGGCTGTTTGGCGTCAATCAGCCGATTCATCAGACGGCTGGGCGAGAAGGCCCTCCCATTGTACCAACTGATGAAGAAGACCACCTTTTTCGAGTGGAACCACAAGGCAGACGAAGCGTTCCTCCAGTTGAAGAAGATGTTGACTACTCCCCCCATGCTCCTATACATTGCCGCCACCAGCCGAGTAGTCAGCACAGTCATTGTAGTCGAGCGCAAAGAGGAAGGCAAGGCGCTCCCTGTCCAGAGACCGGTATACTACCTGAGCGAGGTACTGTCGACCTCCAAGCAGAACTACCCCCACTACCAGAAGATGTGCTACGGCGTGCATTTTGCCGCCAAGAAGTTGAAGCCTTACTTCCAAGAGCATCCAATCACTGTGGTGTGCACAGCCCCGCTGGCCGAGATCATCGGAAGCCGAGATGCTTCTGGCCGAGTGGCCAAATGGGCCATAGAGTTGGCTCCCTACACCATCTACTACCAGCCTCGCACCACCATCAAGTCGCAAGGACTGGCCGATTTCCTCGTCGACTGGGCCGAGACCCAGTACCTGTCGCCGGCGCCCGACTCCACCCATTGGCGGATGTATTTTGACGGCTCCAAGATGCGCACCGTCTTGGGAGCCGGCGTCGTCCTCACCTCCCCTAAAGGCAACAAGCTCAAGTATGCGCTGCAGATCCACTTCACCTCCTCCAACAACGTCGCCGAATACGAGGCGCTCATTTACGGGCTCCGGCTTGCCAAACAACTCGGCATTCGTCAGATCCTGTGCTATGGCGACTCCGATTTGGTGGTCCAGCAGTCATCTGGTGACTGGGACGCCAAAGATGCAAACATGGCGAGCTACCGCTTCCTGGTGCAGCAACTCAGCGGATACTTCGAAGGGTGCGAGTTCCTTCACGTGCCGAGAAATGAAAATGACCAAGCAGACGCCTTGGCACGAGTCGGCTCCACCCGCCAAGCGATACCATCCGGCGTCGCTCTTCAGCGCCTCCTCAAGCCGTCTATCAAGCCTTCACCAGAATCAGACTCCATCTTTGTGCCGGCTCCCCCCGAAGAAGTCGGATCCGACTCAAGAGCCCTAGCAGACGGCTCCAAGAAAATCGCAGTCGAAGCCGGCCTGGGGACTGCGCCAGTCAGCTAGGGGACTGCGCCAGTCGGCCCGGGGACTTCGTCAATCCAGCAAGCGGCCGCAGACTCCAGCCCGCCGCCTCCCAGCCTAGCTGCCCTTGTCCAAGTCGTAGTGGTGGCGATTGAAGAAATAGCAGCACCCTCATGTGCGCAGCCCATCCTCAAGTTTCTAGTGAACAAAGAGCTGCCAACTGATGAAATCTTGGCTCGGCAAGTGCAACGCCGAGCGGCAGCCTACACCATAATCAACAGAGAGCTAGTCAGGCGTAGCGTCACTGGTGTCTACCAGCGCTGCGTTGAGCCAGAGCAAGGCCAAGCAATTCTCAGAGACATCCATCAAGGCGAGTGCGGCCACCATGCGGCTTCAAGAGCACTCATCGCCAAAGCCTTTCGGCACGGTTTCTTCTGGCCAACTACCCTGGAAGAGGCCAAGGAATTAGTCCAAAAATGCAAGGGGTGCCAGAAGTTCCGCTCCAAGCCGCTTTAGCCGGCTTCTGCGCTGAAGACAATCCCCATCGCCTGGCCCTTTGCAGTTTGGGGCCTGGACATGGTGGGACCATTCAAGACGGCCCGAGGCGGCCTAACTCACTTACTCGTCGCAGTGGACAAGTTCACCAAGTGGATAGAAGCAAAGCCCATCAAGAAGTTGAACGGTCCGACTGCAGTGACTTTCATCGCCGACATCACGGTTCGGTACGGCATACCGCACAACATCATCACCGACAATGGCACAAATTTTGCCAAAGGCGCCTTGGCCCGTTTCTGCGCGACACAGGGCATCTGACTGGACTTAGTGTCCGTTGCCCATCCGCAGTCAAACGGCCAAGTGGAGCGAGCAAACGGCCTCATCCTATCCGGCATCAAGCCTCGACTGGTCGAACCACTCGAGCGTTCGGCCGGCTGTTGGCTTGAGGCGCTGCCAGCCGTCCACTGGAGTCTGCGCACGACTCCAAACAAGTCAACCGGATTCACGCCTTTCTTCCTCGTCTACGGTGCTGAAGCCGTCATCCCAACGGACATAGAGTTCGACTCTCCACGAGTCACCATGTATACCGAGGAGGAAGCAGAAGAAGCACGTCAAGGCGGCGTCGATCTGCTGGAAGAGGGCCGGCTGTTGGCACTCAGCCGGTCCAGCATCTACCAGCAGAGCCTACGTCGATACTACAATAGGAAGGTCAGGCCGAGATCCTTCCAAGAGAGCGACCTTGTGCTCCGACTAATCCAGCGAACAGCCGGCCAGCACAAGTTGTCGGCGCCTTGGGAAGGCCCCTTCATCATCAGCAAAGTGTTGGGCAACGACTCCTACTACCTAATCGACGCCCAGATGCCCCGAGCACGCAAGAGGGACGACTCCGGCAAAGAGTCGGAACGGCCATGGAACGCAAATCTTCTCCGAAGATTTTACAGTCGATGCAGTATGTACCACGCTATCCTTTGTATTAAAGTACCGAGACTTTGGGCCCCCCGAGACGAGCTCGGGGACTGCCCTTTTTTATTATCTATATGATAAGAATTATACCTTCGAGTATGCTACTCTTTGTTATGCCGCTTGGCGCCGGGTTCGACTAGTCGGCCCGGGGACTCGCCGTCTTGCGCTATGAAATGCTTCCTGCAGTCGGAAAAGTAGTGTGCGGCGCTTAAGCCGTCTCCTGTCAGAAGCTGCAGCTCGCAGAGCGACTGTTGGTGGGCAAAGAGTAAGGAAGAATGAGCGCCCACACGAAAAAATGGCTAAGGACTCAAAGCATAAGCATAGCCCAAGCCGGCTTCCAGCCTCTCTTCGCAGAGCCGACTCTTGAATAGTCGGCTTGCCGCCTTCTATCCAACTTGTTAAAAGACTCTAAAAAAGGCCAAGTACTTGCCTTCCCTAAGGTAGCCAAGCATTTGACCCAGCCGCAGTCCGCAAAGCGGTTGTCCGTCTGGCAAAGCGGCGACTGTGGGACAGCGGCAAAGGAATAAGCCAAAAGAGCGATGAGCAAGGAAAGATAGAATTCAGATAGATATTTACATAACATAGGCCCCTGGCCAAGTTCAAAATACACCCCACGGGTGGAATTGTGCAAATTAATAAGTTTTTTCAAAGACTACTAAAGCAGATAAAATAAACGCAAGACGGCAGCCTAAGAAGCGGCAGACGGGTTTGGAGGGTCGAAGGAGACGGCGGTGTCAGGCGCCAGGGCGGCCGGCTGGGCAGTCTCGGCTTGATCGCCTCCGGTGGCAGCCGACTCGGTCGGACGCGGCTCGTTGCTGGAGGCGCGGTCGAGCTGAGGCTGGTCGCCCACTCCGTCTTCTGGCGCCTCCGTCTCGTCTCCGTCCTCCGCCTCGCCTTCCTCCTCGGCGTTGGAGCCGATCACCTCCGCCGAGTCTTCATCGTAGTCCGGGTTCATCTGAACCACTCCGGCAGCACCTCCTTGCCGTTTGCGGCCCGCTCAGGGACGAAGACGCTGGTGTCGGTATAATCGGCAATCGCTGCCGCACGCTCGACGAGGGCGCCCTCCACAGCCACCAGCTCCGCCTGGGCCTCTGACCGGAACGCGGCCAGCCGGTCCAGATCCAGCCCTCGATACCAAGCCTTGACGAATTCCAAGGCCCGACGCGCTCCAGCCCAGGCCGAGGAACCCTTCCAGGCCTCAAGACGGCCAGCTGCAACCTCCAGCCAGTCGGCAGTCCGACTGGGAGTACGCAGAACCGGCATGTCTGGCCACAGGGCGGCAATCACCTGAGCACCGGCATGTTGAAGCCGGCGCAGCAGCTGATGGGCCGGCCGCAGACGAGTCTCGATGCTCAGGAGCTGCTCGTCGATGGTCAGGGGGGCATTGGCGGCGATCTCTGTGCCATTTGCCCTCCGCGCCTCAATGGCTCGATTGGCTGCCTACGATTGGCCAGGGAAGAAGTCTGCCAAAACAAGAAGAAGCAAGAGAAAGAGTCAGGAGTCGGCCTGACTTACATTCGGCGGCTCAAAGAAAGAAAGCAAAAAAAAACTCACCGTCGACGATCTCTTCGATCTCATGGAAGCCGGAGGTCAGCATCGCCTCCTTGTCGGTCCAGGAGGAGCGCTCGCTTTCGAACTCGGCCAGGAGAGCGGTCTCTCTCTTCTCCGCCTCGTCCTGCGCCTTCTTGAGCAGCTCCTTCTGCTCCGCCAGCTGCACGGCCAGCAGGTCGCGCTCTGTGGCGAGCTTGCTGCACTCCTCCTCCTTGGCGCGTAGGGCAGTGCTGACTTCGCCCAACCGTTCCTAAAGAGAGGCATTGGCCTCTGAAGAACAAAAGGGAAAGGACGTTAAGTCATCAACAAAGAAGGTCGCCAGGAAGATCCGGCCCGACTGCTCAGCAGTCGGCCCGAACTTCGGGGACTACAGCCCGCGGGTGCGCCAGCGCGCCCCCGCGAAAAAGAGAAAGGACTCACTCCAGCTCTCCGACAAATCGGCAATCTGCTTCCCTAGCTACTCAACGTTGCGGTTGAAGGCAGTGACGCGGAGGTTGTGATACTCATGTGATAAACAATCAGAGAAAGGTTAATATCCGGAACTCGCTAGATGGAGTTCCGGGCCGCCTGCTCAGTAGCCGGCCTGAAACTCAGGGACTACACCCAGTGGTTGGGCTGGCGCACCCCCACAGAGAAGAAGGAGAAAAAACAAAGTCAAAGAAAAAAAGAATAATCGAATAGCTGCTCGCGACGCCAGATGTGCCTTGGTGCAGCCCTGGATGGCCTCGCCCTCAGCTCGCAGCTTCGCCTGGACGTCCAGGAGCGCCTGGTTTAGCGGACCGTCGCCGCCTCCTCGCACCCACCTAGTAGGCGCGGCGCTTGTCGCCTCGGCATCTGGGATGGCCGAGCTGGCGACGCCGGCCTCCAAGGGGCGTGGCGCCGAAATCGCCTTCTCAAGGCGGCGGCGCGCTGGTGAGGCGACTTGAAGGAGCAGCCTCGCCACCGCCTCGTCTTCAGTCGGCGGCACTGGCGGGCCTGCCGGCTGCTTACCATGCACGCTCCCCGATGGCAGCGGAGGCGGCGGCGACGGAGTGGCCGTGCCTGATGCGGAGGCCTCGCCACTATCCTTCTCCACAATGGGATTCTCCCCGCCGGCTTCTCCAGTCTACCCCGTGAACTCCGGGGGCGGCGGTGCGGAGTTCAGCGGGATGACAAGCAACGCCGGTTGGCGGTACACGGTCTCCTCAGCCCGCTATCTTGCCGCGATGGCGGCTTCGGCCTCCTCCAGTTTCTTCTGGGAGGAGGCCGCCGCTTTCTCGGCCTCCGCCTTCTCTATGCGGTCGGCCTCCTCCTCGTCGCGCTTCTCCCGCGCGTTTTGCTCCGTCGCCTCCCGGAGATCGGCGGCGGGGTCAATCCGCCGAGTGTTGGCGGACATCTCGGCCGACCCCATGACGGAGGGGACGGCGACCCTCTCAAGGGAAAGAGGGGCCCTGAAGCAAAGAAGGAATATAAAAGACTCGTAAAGGATTCATTAAAATAAAACAAGACGAAGGCAGAAAACACTTACGCAGAGACTAGCGGCGGCTTCTTCACTTCCTTGCGGAAGCGGTTGGCCTTCGCGACCGCCTCCTCCCGCTTGGTCGCGGCGGCCGCCCCTTGAACTTCTTCGGCCGGCCGCCGAGCAAACTCGGCACGGCCCGACGCTTCTTCGCGCCGACTTGACCGGCCACGCCGGCGGAGGAACTCGCGCCTGGGTGGCCGGCTTTCGATTGGTGGCGTGGGGCGACTTCCCCTTCCGCGTCGTCTTCCGGCCAGTCGGCGAAGGTGGCCGAGGGCCTGAAGCCGCCTTCCGCTCCTCCTCCTCCGCCTTCGGCGCCGGCCTCCATCGCCGCCGCCCGCAAGTCGGGGTCATCGACGTCGCTCTCCGCTCGGTTGGGGACGAACTCACGGGGCGGTCCCGAGGCGCCGGCTGCCGGCTGGATGAGGGGGTTCTGACTCGAAAAAACCAAGAGGATCAGAAGTCGGATTCGGCTGCAGAAGAAAAACAGAAGAACAAAATATACGACTTACCACTGGCGGGGGGTTGGCGCGTGAGTACGGCTCTTTGCTGAACTGTCAGTCCGCTGCAAGCTCGCAGTTCGCAATGTGGTTCACCATGTTCGCCACCTCCGCGTGGGGCATGTCCCTGGTGCACATCCGACTCGGGTCCTGATGGTCGCTCATCTGACTGATCAGATGAGGTCGGCCTTGGAGTGGGAGGACTCGGCGCACCACGAAGGCGGCCAGCAAGTCGGCCCCAACCAATCCTTCCGACTGCGTCAGCACTCGGAGTCGCGCCACGGCGGCGGCACCTGCGGGAGTCAGCGTCTTGGCCCGGTGGGACAAGCTGGGAAGCCTCCCAGCCGGCGCTCCGACTTCGTAGGGCGGCATGTTGACCCAGTCGCCTTCTGGGGCGACGTTCTTCACGTAGAAGTACGACCACTGCCACATCTTCACCGACTTAATCAGTGCGATGGAGGGGAATGGGTTGTCGGCGGTCAACCTTCGCATCGCGATGAAGGCGCCGTACTGAGCCGGCACGCTGGCGACGTGCGTGCCGAGCTTGGATTGGAAGAACTCTCCCCACAGCTTGATGGTGGGGAGAACGCCAAGAAAACCCTCGCACAGGGTGGCGAAGGCGGCCAGCAGCACCACCGTGTTCGGAGTAAGGTGGTGCGGCTGGAGCCCGTTGAACTCCAGGAAGGAGCGGAAGAAACCGCTCGCCGGCAGCCCCAGGATGCGCATGAGGTGCGAGCGGAATATGACCCGCTCGCCCTCCTCCGGCGCCGGCCTTATTTCCCCCGCCGGGGCGGCATGGGCTTGCACCAGGTTCGTGCCGGGGAGCCGACGCGTCTTGCGGAGGAGCTCGATGAGGTCGTCGTCCACCTCAGAGCCGTCCCACATGCCGGAGCGTACGGCAGGAGCTGCGGCGGCAGAGGAAGAACTCATCGCTGCGGGTGTGGTGCGGTTTGGCGCGACGATGGCAAGAAGAAGAAGAGGCAAGAGGAAGCGGCGGAGCAGGGAGGAATGGGCGCGCGTGTTTCGCCGTCCCGCTCCCCCCGCCTACTTATAGGCCCATAGGCTGAGAAGCCGATGGGGCGGGCGTGGGGTTAACTGCGCACGGGACCCCACGCCCCCCTCGATTTACCCCACGAAGTTACTGCACGCAGTAACGACGTGGGAAACCCAACCGCCCGCGCGGCCGCAGTGGATCCATTCGCGGGCCGAGGCACGGTAGTGGCGGGCCCCGCCCGACGGCCAGTCCCATCGTGCGCGTGGGTGGGCAGACTGCCCCTGCCGCGTGGCGCCGTGCGACGGGTCCGCGGCGAGCGGCTGCGGGGAAGCGTATCAGGCACGCCGCCTGGTTCCCGCCGCGACTTTCAAAACTCCTTAGGGGGCAAGACGACCCTCTGCGAGTCCGACTCCATCTAGTCGGCTTGAAGGAAGACGGCAAGCAAGGCCTAAATTTCACCAGCAGAAGAATGAAACTGTTGAGGCCCCACGACGTATCACCCTTGGAGCCTCACCAGCTTCGGGGACTACTGTCAGAGTAATGGGTCACGGGTAGGCTAACCCGAGCCCCAGAACCTTTCAAGACATCGGGCAGGCTGCGCCCCGCGAGTCCAAGAGGCGACTCCAAGATAAGCCGAGTCCCAGAGGCGACTCCCAGTTAAGCCGAGTCCCAGAGGCGACTCCAAGATAAGCCGAGTCCCAGAGGCGACTCCAAGATAAGCCGAGTACCAGAGGCGGCTCCCAGATAAGCCGAGTCCAGAGGCGACTCCAAGATAAGCCGAGTCCGAGAGGCAACTCCAAGATATGCCGACTCCTGGCCGGCGACTTCCGAAGAGTCCGGCTATAGGGAGTCGGCCTGCAACTCCAACCACCCTGTTAATTAAGGGCGGGCATGGCCACAGTGCGCCGTACCGATGGAGATCTCCGTCCGGTGCGGCACTGTTGCCATGCCGGCCCTGACATCAGCCCTTGGGGGCGGAGCACTGTGCCCACGACAGCCTGTCTATATGACCCAGAGACGGCGGGGCCTATTAGTCAACGAGGGTACTTAAGACGGCAAGAGTGCCACAAGACGGACCCGTTGGGGATCGGCCCTCGGGAGTCGGCCGGCTCCTCCCACGGGCCCCACGCACCATTAACCAGACACGACAGGGGAATGGCAACAGTGATCGCTCGTCAGGCGGCGGCACTGTTGCCATGACCCCATGACCAAGCTAGCGTCATTAGAAGCACGGCTACAGTAATCTGCAGCCGGCAAGACCCGCCCGCGACGGACACGGGCTGTCGGCCCCGTACCAGGAAAGTCGGCGGGACCCACCAGTCGGCGGGCCCTAGTAGTCGGCGGGGAAGACGGCGGCTTGAGAGACAGACGGCTGGGACCCGCACCCAGCCGGTTTTACCATTGTACCCTTGGGAGGTAGGCCTATATAAACCCCCCAGGGCACCCATGCAAAGGGTTCGAATCCATTAGCACTAGACGGACCATATAGGAAGGAGAGAGCTAGCCTTGCCTTCTCCTACCTCCCAAAACAGCTCAAGGAGCAACCTTGTACTCACTTTGCCTTAGTGATCATGCGGAGACCCGCAGAGCAGCAGTAGGGGTGTTATCTCCACGGAGAGCCCCGAAGCTGGGTAAGATCCGCCGGCGTGCATGTCTTCGCCTCATCCCGTTTCCAGGCACCGGCAACGTTCTACTCGCCCCCACCATGATAAGCCATCCATTGGCATATGTTGCACCCAACCCCCGACAGTTTTGTTGTGTCTTCTAAGGGTGTTCATGTAGATGAACCTAAGATCAATGCTATTAAAACTTGGCCCCAACCAACCAATTTGCAACAAGTGCGTACTTTTCTTGGTTTAGCCGGTTTCTATCATCACTTTGTGAAGGATTTTAGCACCATTGCTTCACCCTTGCATGCTTTGAGTAAGAAGAATGCGCCATTTGTTTGGGGACCATACCAAGATACCGCATTTAATGAGCTTAAGAATTTGCTTACTCATGCTCCCGTGCTTGCATTACCTAACTTTGACAAACCTTTTGAGATTCATTGTGATGCTAGCGGTAATGGCATAGGAGGCATGTTAATGCAAGAGAAGCGTCCCATAGCATAATTTAGTGAGAAACTTTCCGACGCGCAAGTCAATTACCCCATATATGTCAAAGAGCTATATGATTTAGTGCGAGTTTTGCGTGAATGAGAACATTGTCTTCACCCTCAAGAATTTATCATTCATACCGATCATGAAGCACTTAAGTACTTAAAAGGCCAAACTAAGTTGAACAAGCCTCATGCCAAATGGAGTGAATTTATAGAGTCTTTTCCTTATGTCATCATGTACATCAAGGGTAAGGAAAACGTAGTAGCGGATGCCCTTTCCCGCATATGCACGCTTGTCACTAAACTTGAGTTGAATGTTATTGGCTTTGAGCACATAAAAGACTTGTATGCGAATGATACTACCTTTGCTACTCCTTATGCTAAGTGTTTGACGCATACATCTTGGGAACAATATTACATCAAGGATGATTATCTTATGAGAGCTAACAAACTTTGCATTCCCGAGTCTTCTCTTCGTTTGCTCCTTTTGCAAGAGGCTCATGAAGGCGGACTCATGGGACACTTAGGAAGCGACAAGACATTCGCCATGCTCTCCAAGAACTACTTTTGGCCCAAGATGTTCCGTGACGTCTCACGCTTCACTAGCCGATGCTCTACATGTCGCAAAGCTAAGTCTAAAGCTCAATCCCATGGTCTTTACATGACTCTTCCTATTCCTTATCAACCTGGGGAAGACATTAGCATGGATTTTGTACTTGGTTTGACTAGAACTCAAAATGGAAAGGATTCCGTGTTTGTTGTTGTGGACCGATTCTCTAAGATGGTACATTTCATTCCTTGCAACAAGATAGACGATACTTCACATATTGCCAATCTTTTTTGTGGGGAAATCTTGCGACTCCATGGAGTACCAAACACAATTGTCTAGGACCGCGACGTCAAGTTCTTGAGTTACTATTGGAAGACGCTATGCACCAAGCTTGGAACAAAGCTCTTGTTCTCTTCAGCATACCATCCTCAAACCGATGGCCAAACGGAGGTGATGAACCATACACTCTCCACTCTACTTCGTGTGTTGATCAAGAGGAACATCAAGGAGTGAGAGGAGTGCCTACCCATCGCCGAGTACGCCTAGCAAGACACGAGACTACCGGCAAGTCCCCCTTTGAAGTCGTCTAAGGTTTCAACCCGTTGTCCCCATTGGACATTCTACCTCTTCCACTACAAAAGCGCACCAACATGGACGCGAGTGCACGAGCAAGCTACCTCAAGAAGATGCATGAAGATACAAGGAACATGATGTCTACTACACAACCTTCTTCTTGTAGACGTTGTTGGGCCTCCAAGTGCAGAGGTTTGTAGGACAGTAGCAAATTTCCCTCAAGTGGATGACCTAAGGTTTATCAATCCGTGGGAGGCGTAGGATGAAGATGGTCTCTCTCAAACAACCCTGCAACCAAATAACAAAAAGTCTCTTGTGTCCCCAACACACCCAATACAATGGCAAATTGTATAGGTGCACTAATTCGGCGAAGAGATGGTGATACAAGTGCAATATGGATGGTAGATATAGGTTTTTGTAATATGAAAATATAAAAACAGCAAGGTAACTAATGATAAAAGTGAGCACAGATGGTATTGCAATGCTTCAAAACAAGGCCTAGGGTTCATACTTTCACTAGTGCAAGTTCTCTCAACAATGATAACATAATTAGATCATATAACAATCCCTCAACATGCAACAAAGAGTCACTCCAAAGTCACTAATAGCGGAGAAAAAACGAAGAGATTATTGTAGGGTACGAAACCACCTCAAAGTTATTCTTTCGGATCAATCTATTCAAGAGTCTGTAGTAAAATAACATGAAGCTATTCTTTTCGTTTGATCTATCCTAGAGTTCGTACTAGAATAACACCTTAAGACACACATCAACCAAAACCCTAATGTCACCTAGATACTCCACTGTCATCTTAAGTATCCCTGGGCATGATTATATGATATGCATCACACAATCTCAGATTCATCTATTCAACCAACACGAAGAACTTCAAAGAGTGCCCCAAAGGTTCTATCAGAGAGTTAAGATGAAAACTTGTGCCAACCCCTATGCATAGATGCCCAAGGTCACGGAACCCGCAAGTTGATCACCAAAACATACATCAAGTGAATCAATAGAATACCCCATTGTCACCACGGGTATCCCACGCAAGACATACATCAAGTGTTCTCAAATCCTTAAAGACTCAATCCGATAAGATAACTTCAAAGGGAAAACTCAATCCTTTACAAGAAAGTAGAGGAGGAGAAACATCATAAGATCCAACTATAGTAGCAAAGCTTGCGGTACATCAAGATCGTGCCAAATCAAGAACACGAGAGAGAGAGATCAAACACATAGCTACTGCTACATACCCTCAGCCCCGAGGGTCAACTACTCCCTCCTCATCATGGAGAGCGTCGGGATGATGAAGATGGCCACCGGTGATGGATACCCCCTCCGGCAGGGTGCCGGAACAGGGCCCCGATTGGTTTTTGGTGGCTATAGAGGCTTGCGGCGGCGGAACTCCCAATCTAGGTTTCTTTTCAGGGGTTTCTGTATTTATAGGAATTTTTGGCATTGGGAACAAGTCAGGGGGGTCTCCGAGTCGTCCAGGAGATAGGGTGGCGCGCCCAGGGGGGTAGGGCGCGCCCTCCACCCTCGTGGATGGCTCGGGACTCTTCTGGTCCATCTCCGATGCTCCGTGGTCTTCTTCTAGTCCATAAAAAATCGTCAAAAATTGGCATGTCAATTGGACTCCGTTTGGTATTCCTTTTCTGTAAAACTCAAAAACAAGGAAAAACGAAAACTGACACTAGGCTCTAGGTTAATAGGTTAGTCCCAAAATCATATAAAATAACATATAAATGCATATAAAACATCCAAGATGGATAATATAATAGCATGAATACTTCATAACTTATAGATACGTTGGAGACGTATCAACATCCCCAAGCTTAATTCCTGCTCGTCCTCGAGTAGGTAAATGATAAAAGAAATAATTTATGAAGTATGAATGCTAGTAGGAGCACAAGTTTGATCAATGATAATTTCAGTCACCTTTTCTAGCATCATTATATGTCATAACAGTAGCTCATATCATAAAGCTTCTCATGATCAAGTAGCAAGCTATTCACATGTTAAAGCATATACCATAAACTTTCTTGAAAAACTAACAAACTATGTTCTTAGTCATCAAACAATTGCAAATCCCACATACTCAACTATCATATAGTCTTCCATGATTGCTACCTCTCAAAGCATATTTTTAGAACAAATAGCATCCATTGAACATAGAGAAAGATAGGGGCTTAATGTTTCGCCTCCCAACTTACTTATCATATAGATAATTGTCAACAATAATAATTCATGATCAAATATATTTGAATGGCCATATATGCTTAGATCTTTCCCCATCACATGATGCTTGCCAACTAAAGAGTAGGTTGGAATGAGAAGGAATACAACTGACTCTTGCATAAAAGTAAAAGGTAGGCCCTTCGCAGAGGGAAGCATGGATTTGCAGAGGTGCCAGAGCTCGAAGCTTTTAAAACAGAGATGAAAATAATTTTGAGAGGTATGCTTTCATTGTCAACATAACAACCAAGAGTTCCCAATATCTTCCATACTAGATACATTATAGGCGGTTCCCAAACAGAAAGGTAAACATTTTACTCCCCCTCCACCAACAATCACACTCCACGGCTTGTCCAAAACAACGGGTGCCGTCCAACTATCAACAATCCTGGGGGAGTTTTGTTTAAATTATTTGCGATTTGTTTTTGATCTTTTGATCATAGGACTGGGCATCCCAGTTACCAGCCATTTTCTCGGGAATGATGAGCGGAGTCCACTCATCGTGAGAATAACCCACCTAGCATGGAAGATACTGACAGCCCCTAGTCGCTACATGAGCAACTCCGGCATACAAAATAGATTATTATTTGAAGGTTTAGAGTTTGGCACATGCAAATTTACTCGGAATGGCAGGTAAATACCGCATATAGGTAGATATGGTGGACACTCATGGAAGAAAATTGGTTCAAGGAATTTGGACGCACAAGTAGTATTCCCGCTTAGTACAAATATTTTGTCTAGCAAAGGATTCTAAATAGCAAGGACCACATGTTAGAGGATCCATAACAATATAACTTCTATACAAATATACCCAAGCATAACTCATTATGTTGTCTTCCTTGTCCAACTTCAACTAATTTGCTCAGGTTTGAAAATAATTAATGGGGCTCACAATCAGAGAATATGTCCAAGATAGTATATTTATATGTGAATCTCTCTTCCTTCGATATTCTTTCATGAATTGTTCAAGTGACCAATACAATCTTTGCTAACCTTCAATAAATTTACCACCTCTACTTCTTATATGTGAAGTCATTACTCCCCATGGGATAAGAATATGAAACATATATAATTTAAGATTTATGATATTCAACTCATTAAACCATTTACTCATAGGATATAAGTGAAGCACACGAGTAAATGACAAACTACTCTAAAAAGATATAAGTGAAGATCAATGAGTAGTTGAATAATTATGTAACTATGTCAATACTCTCTAACATTTAAGAATTTAAGAACTTGGTATATTATTCAAACAACAAGCAAAACAAAATAAAATAGATTGACGCTCCAAGCAAAACACATATCATGTGGTGAATAAAAATATAGCTCCAAGTAAAGTTACCGATGAATGAAGACGAAAGAGGGGATGCCTTCCGGGGCATCCCCAAGTTTAGGCTCTTGGTTGTCCTTGAATATTTCCTTGGGGGTGCCTTGGGCATCCCCAAGCTTAGGCTCTTGCCACTCCTTATTCCATAGTCCATCGAATCTTTACCCAAAACTTGAAAACTTCACAACACAAAACTCGTAAGCTCCGTTAGTATAAGAAAATTAAACTACCACTTAGTTACTGTTGTGAACTAATTATAAATTCATATTGGTGTAATATCTACTGTATTCCAACTTCTCTATGGTTCATACCCTCCGATACTACTCATAGATTCATTAAAGTAAGCAAACAACACATAGAAAACAGAATCTGTCAAAAACAGAACAGTCTGTAGTAATCTGTAACTCTTGAATACTTATGTAACTCCAAAAATCCTACCAAATTAGGATAACCTAAGAAATTTGTGTACCAATCCAGAGAAAAAGAATCAGATGAAAAACACATTTCTGTGAATTATCAAAACTAATTTACTGAGCGCAAAAGTTTCTGATTTTCAGCAGGATCAACACAACTATCACCGTAAGCTATCCTAAAGGTCTTACTTGGCACTTTATTGAAACAAAAGCTATTAAACATGATTAATAATGTAGAGTAATCATGTGAACACACAAAAACAGTAGGGGTAAATATTGGGTTGTCTCCCAACAAGCGCTTTTCTTTAATGCCTTTCTAGCTAGGCATGATGATGACAACGATGCTCACATAAAAGATAAGAATTGAAACACAATGGAAGCATCATGAAACATATGAATAACACATTTAAGTCTATCCCACTTCCTATGCATAGGGATTTTGTGAGGAAACAACTTATGGGAACAATAATCAACTAGTATAAGAAGGCAAAACAATCTTAACTTTAAAACTTAAGCACATAGAGAGGAAACTTGATATTATTGCAATTCCTACAAGCATATATTCCTCTCTCATAATAATTTTCAATAGCATCATGAATGAATTCAACAATATGACTATCACATAAAGCATTCTTTTCATGATCTACAAGCATAGAAATTTTATTACTCCCCACATAAGCAAAATTCTTCTCATGAATAGTAGTGGGAGCAAACTCAACAAAATAACTATCATGTGAGGCATAATCCAATTGAAGATTAAAATCAAGATGACAAGTTTCATGGTTATCATTGTTCTTTATAGCATACATGTCATCACAATAATCACCATAGATAGGAACTTTATTCTCATAATCAATTGGAACCTCTTCTAAAATAGTGGATTCATCATTAAATAAAGTCATGACCTCTCCAAATCCACTTTCATCAATATAATCATCATAAATAGGAGGCATGCTTTCATCATAATAAGTATTCTCATCAAAACTTTGGGTACTAAAAATATCATCTTCATGAAACATAGCATCCCCAAGCTTGTGGCTTTGCATATCATTAGCATCATGGATATTCAAGGAATTCATACTAACAACATTGCAATCATGCTCATCATTCAAAGATTTAGTGCAAAACATTCTAATGCATTCTTCCTCTAGCAACTGAGCACAATTATCGGAATCCTTATTTTCACGAAAGACATTAAAAAGATGAAGCATATGAGGCACACTCAATTCCATTTTTTGTAGTTTTCTTTTATAGACTAAACTAGTGATAAAACAAGAAACTAAAAGATTCGATTGCAAGATCTAAAGATATACCTTCAAGCACTCACCTCCCGGGAAACGGCACCAGAAAAGAGCTTGATATCTACTACACAACCTTCTTCTTGTAGGCGTTGTTGGGCCTCCAAGTGCAGAGGTTTGTAGGACAATAGCAAATTTCCCTCAAGTGGATGACCTAAGGTTTGTCAATCCGTGGGAGGTGTAGGATGAAGATGGTCTCTCTCAAACAACCCTACAACCAAATAACAAAGAGTCTCTTGTGTCCCCAACACATCCAATACAATGGCAAATTTTATAGGTGCACTAGTTGGGCAAAGATATGGTGATACAAGTGCAATATGGATGGTAGATATAGGTTTTTGTAATCTGAAAATATAAAAACAGCAAGGTAACTAATGATAAAAGTGAGCACAAATGGTATTGCAATGCTTCGAAATAAGGCCTAGGGTTCATACTTTCACTAGTGCAAGTTCTCTCAACAATGGTAACATAATTTGATCATATAACAATCCCTCAACATGGAACAAAGAGTCACTCCAAAGTCACTAATAGCGGAGAACAAACGAAGAGATTATTGTATGGTACGAAGCCACCTCAAAGTTATTCTTTCTGATCGATCTATTCAAGAGTCCGTAGTAAAATAACATGAAGCTATTCTTTCTGTTCGATCTATCCTAGAGTTCTTACTAGAATAACACCTTAAGACACACATCAACCAAAACCCTAATGTCACCTAGATACTCCATTGTCACCTCAAGTATCCGTGGGCATG
This sequence comes from Triticum timopheevii, assembly GCA_963921465.1. NCBI lineage: Eukaryota > Viridiplantae > Streptophyta > Magnoliopsida > Poales > Poaceae > Triticum > Triticum timopheevii. The sequence goes on from OY997272.1 coordinate 144,637,902, forward strand.
ATTATACGATATGCATCACACAATCTCAGATTCATCTATTCAACCAACACAAAGAACTTCAAAGAGTGCCCCAAAGTTTCTATCAGAGAGTCAAGACGAAAACATGTGCCAACCCCTATGCATAGATTCCCAAGGTCACGGAACACGCAAGTTGATCACCAAAACATACATCAAGTGAATCAATAGAATACCCCATTGTCACCACGGGTATCCCACACAAGACATACAACAAGTGTTCTCAAATCCTTAAAGACTCTATCCGATAAGATAACTTCAAAGGGAAAACTTAATCCATTACAAGAAAGTAGAGGGGGAGAAACATCATAAGATCCAACTATAGTAGAAAAGTTCGCGGTACATCAAGATCGTGCCAAATCAAGAACACGAGAGAGAGAGATCAAACACATAGCTACTAGTACATACCCCCGAGGGTGAACTACTCCCTCCTCATCATGGAGAGCACCGGGATGATGAAGATGGTCACCGGTGATGGATCCCCCCTCCAGCAGGGTGCCGGAACAGGGTCCTGATTGGTTTTTGGTGGCTACAGAGTCTTGCGGCGGCGGAACTCCCAATCTAGGTTTCTTTTAGGGGGTTTCTGTATTTATAGGAATTTTTGGCGTCAGGAACAAGTCAGGGGGGTCTCCGAGTCGTCCATGAGATAGGAGGGCGCGCCCAGGTGGTAGGGCACGCCCTCCACCCTCGTGGATGGCTCGGGACTCTTCTGGTCCATCTCTGATGCTCTGTGGGCTTCTTCTGGTCCATAAAAAATCGTCAAAATTGGCACGTCGATTGGACTCCGTTTGGTATTCCTTTTCTGCAAAACTCAAAAACAACTAAAAACATAAACTGGCACTAGGCTCTACGTTAATAGGTTAGTCCTGAAAATCATATAAAATAACATATAAATACATATAAAACATCCAAGATGGATAATATAATAGCATGAATACTTCATAAATTATAGATATGTTGGAGACATATCAGAACACCATCGAGCGCCAAGTACAATGACTCGCGACCAAGCTCAACGTCAACAAGCAACCCAGGATATTCAACATTGGAGATCTAGTGTGGCTACACCTTCACAAGGACCGCTTCCCCAATAAACACAAGTCCATACTTCTACCTCGAGCCGATGGACCCTTCAAGGTGCTAGCACGCTACAACAACAACGCTCACAAGATCGACCTCCCACGCAAAAAGTACAATGTTTGCGACATCTTCAATGTCAAGGACCTCTCGCCATACGATGGTGATGAAGCTTTCGATCCGAGGTCAGATCTTTCCCAAGGGTGGGAGAGATGATGCGGAGCATCCCACTATCATCCCCATGGATGTACCTACATCTCCCACGACACCACTTCGACCTATGACAAGAGCTCGAGCAAGGGCTATCGAAGTTAAGGTGAACTCGCTCCTCTCCGAACTACCCCTTTCTACACATGAGTCATGGCTACTACCTGAAGCAGAAACATTATATGTGATCAGGTACTTAGAAGAAGGCCATTGTGATACGTCTCCAACATATCTACAATTTTTGATTGTTCCATGCTATTATATTACCCCTTTTGGATGTTTATGGGCTTTATTTTACACATTTATATCATTTTTGGGACTAACCTACTAACCGGAGGCCCAGCCCGTATTGCTGTTTTTTTGCCTATTTCAGTATTTCGAAGAAAAGGAATATCAAACGAAGTCCAAACGGAATGAAACCTTCGAGAGCGTGATTTTTGGAACGAACGTGATCCAGAGGACTTGGAGTGCAAGTCAAGAAGCAGTCGAGGCCCCCACAAGATAGGAGGGTGCCCCCCTATAGGGCGTGCCCCCTGTCTTGTGGGCCCCTCGGGCGTCCACCGGCGTACTTCTTCCTCCCATATAAGCCTACGTACCCCGAAAACATCCAGGGAGCAGACGAAACACAATTTCCACCATCGTAACCTTCTGTATCCGCGAGATCACATCTTGGAGCCTTCAACGGCGTTCTACCGGAGGGGGGATCGACCATGGAGGGCTTCTACATCAACATCCTTGCCCCTCCGATGAGTTGTGAGTAGTTTACCACAGACCTACGGGTCCATAGTTATTAGCTAGATGGCTTCTTCTCTCTTTTTGGATCTCAATACAATGTTATCCCCCTCTCTTGTGGAGATCTATTCGATGTAAACTCTTTTTGCAGTGTGTTTGTCGAGATCCGATGAGTTGTGGGTTTATGATCAAGTTTATCTATGAATAGTATTTGAATCTTCTCTGAATTCTTTTATGTATGATTGAGTTATCTTTGCAAGTCTCTTCAAATTATCGGTTTGGTTTGGCCTACTAGCTTGATCTTTCTTGCCATGGGAGAAGTGCTTAGCTTTGGGTTCAATCTTGCGGTGTCCTTACCCAGTGACAGAAAGGGTTGCAACGCACGTATTGTTTTGTTGCCATCGAGGATAACAAGATGGGGTTTATATCATATTGCTTGAGTTTATCCCTCTACATCATGTCATCTTGCTTAATGCGTTACTCTATTCTTATGAACTTAATATTCTATATGCAGGCAGGAGTCGGTCGATGTGTGGAGTAATAGTAGTAGATGCAGGCAGGAGTCGGTCTACTTGTTGCGGACATGATGCCTATATACATGATCATGCCTAGATAATCTCATCATTATGCGCTTTTCTATCAATGGCTCGACGGTAATTTGTTCACCCACCGTAATACTTATGCTATCTTGAGAGAAGCCACTAGTGAAACCTATGGCCCCCGGGTCTATCTCTTATCATATTTGCTTCCAATTTACTTTTATTTGCATCTTTAATTTTTGCATCTATATTATAAAATACCAAAAATATATTCATCTTATCTTACTATCTTTATTAGATCTCACTTTCGCAAGTGGCCGTGAAGGGATTGACAACCCCTTTATTATGTTGGTTGCGAGTTCTCAGTTTGTTTGTGTTGGTGCGTGGGACTTTTGAGGAGCCTCCTACTAGATTGATACCTTGGTTCTCAAAAACTGAGGGAAATACTTATGCTACTATTGCTGCATCACCCTCTCCTCTTCGAGGAAAACCAAGGCTTAGCAAGAAGGATTTCTGGCGCCGTGGCCGGGGAGGTCTTCGCTCAAGTCCAGACATACCAAGTACCCATCACAGACCCATCTCCCTCACATTTACATTGTTTGCCATTTGCCTCTCGTTTTCCTCTCCCCCACTTCACCCTTGCCGTTTTATTTGCCCTCTCTTTCCCAATCTCCTCCTCTCTTTTTGCTTGCCTTTTTCTGTTTGCTTGTGTGTTGGATTACTTGTTGCCATGGTGTAAGATAATACCAAATTGTGTGATTTCTCGAATACCAATAATAATGATTTCCTTAGTACTCCGATTGCTCCTCTTGATGATGTCGAGTCTTGTGAAATCAATAATGCTTTGCTGAATCTTGTTATGAAAGATCAACTCGCCGGCCTTCCTAGTGAAGATGCCGCTACTCATCTAAACAACTTTGTTGATTTGTGTGATATGCAAAAGAAGAAAGATACAGATAACAGTATTGTCAAATTGAAGTTATTTCCATTTTCACTTAGAGATCGTGCTAAAGTTTGGTTTTCGTCTTTGCCTAAAAATAGTATTGATTCTTGGAACAAGTGCAAAGATGCTTTTATCTCTAAGTATTTTCCTCCCGCTAAGATCATCACTCTTAGGAATGATATTATTAATTTTAAACAAATTGATCATGAGCATGTTGCCCAATCTTGGGAAAGAATAAAATTGATGCTTCGCAATTGCCCTACTCATGGTTTGAATTTATGGATAAACATACAAAAATTTTATGCCGGTTTGAACTTTGCTTCTAGAAATCTCTTAGATTCGGCCGCGAGAGGCACGTTTATGGAAATCACATTAGGAGATGCTACAAAACTTCTTGATAATATTATGGCTAATTATTCTCAATGGCACACCGAAAGATCTTCTAGTAAAAAAGTGCATGCTATAGAAGAAATCAACGTTTTGAGTGGAAAGATGGATGGACTTATGAAATTGTTTGCTACTAAAAATACTCCTCTTGATCCCAATGATATGCCTTTGTCTTCCTTGATTGAGAATAATAATGAATCTATGGATGTGAATTTTGTTGGTAGGAATAGTTTTGGAAATAATGCTTATGGAGGAAACTTTAAAGCTAGACCGTTCCCTAGTAATTCCTCTAATAATTATGGAAATTCCTACAATAATTCTTATGGTAATTTTAATAAGATGCCCTCTGATTTTGAGAATAGTGTGAAAGAATTTATGATTTCTCAAAAGAATTTTAATGCTTTGCTTGAAGAAAAATTGCTCAAAGTTGATGATTTGGCTAGGATCATTGATAGACTTTCGCTTGATGTTAATTCTCTTAAACTTGGATCTGCTTCTCCTAAGCATGATATCAATGAGTCTCTCAAAGTAATGAGAATTTCCATTGACGAGTGCAAGGAAAGAACCGCTAGATTGCGTGCTAAAAAAGGTAGCTTTATAAAAGCGTGTTCTTCTAGTTTCCATGAAAATAATGATGAGGATCTTAAAGTAATTGATGCGTCTCGTATTAGATCTATGTTTTTCAACATGAATTTTGATAATTATGGGACCGATGATGAATCAACCTTGCCTAGAAGGCGTCCCAAGAATTCGGAGTTTTTAGATCTTGATGCTAAATTTGGAAAAAGTGGGATTGGAGAGGCCACAACTTTAAATAGCGTTGAACCCACTATCTCGGATTTCAAGGAATTTGATTATGATAATTGTTCTTTAGAAGGTTGTATTTCCTTGTTGCAATCCGTTGTTAATTCTCCTCATGCTTATAGTCAAAACAAAGCTTTTACCAACATATTGTTGATGCCTTGAGGCAATCTTATGATGAAAAACTTAATTTGGAAGTATCTATACCTAGAAAACTTAATGATGAGTTGGAACCTACTATAAAGATTGGAATTAAAGATCATGAGTGTTTTGCTTTGTGTGATTTGGGTGCTGGTGTTTCCACGATTCCGAAAACTTTATGTGATATTCTAGGTTTCCATGATCTTGATGATTGCTCTTTAAATTTGCACCTTGCGGATTCCACCATTAAAAAGCCTATGGGAAGGATCAATGATGTTCTTATTGTTGCAAACAGAAATTTGGTGCCCGTGGATTTTATTGTTCTTGATATAGATTGCAATCTTTCTTGCCCTAATATTCTTGGTAGACCTTTCCTTAGAACGATTGGCGCGATTATTGATATGAAGGAAGGGAATATTAGATTCTAATTTCCATTAAAGAAAGGCATGGAGCACTTTCCAAGAAAGAAGGTCAAATTACCCTATGAATCTATCATGTGGGCTACTTATGAATCTAGTGCCAAAGATGGCACTCGTTGAATCTATCTTCGCTTTTATGCCTAGCTAGGGGCGTTAAACGATAGCGCTAGTTGGGAGGCAACCCAATTTTCTTTATGTTTTTTTGTTTTTGCTCCTGTTTAGTAATAAATCTTGCATCTACCTTCTGTTTAGATGTGTTTTTATCTTTTAATTAGTGTTTGTGCCAAGTAGAACCTATAGGATAACCTATGATGATGGTTGATTTGATTCTGCTGAAAAACAGAAACTTTGCGCACACGAATATAATTTTCTTAAATCACAGGAACGTGATTTTGCGTTGATTCTTTTTGATTCTAATCAACAAACAAATTTTACAGGAATTCCTATTTTGGTACGATTTTTAAAGTTCCAGAAGTTTGCGTTAGTTACAGATTGCTACAGACTGTTCTGTTTTTGACAGATTCTGTTTTTCGTGTGTTGTTTGCTTATTTCGATGCATCTATGGCTAGTAAAATAGTTTATAAACCATAGGGAAGTTGGAATACAGTAGGTTTAACACCAAAATAAATAAAGAATGAGTTCATTACAGTACCTTATGTGGTGGTTTTGTTTTCTTTCACTAATGGAGCTTATAAGATTTCCTGTTGAGTTTTGTGTTGAGAAGTTTTTCAAGTTTTGGGTAAAGCTTTTATGGACTATGGAATAAAGAGTGGCAAGAGCCTAAGCTTGGGGATTCCCAAGGAACACCAAGATATTCAAGAATAGCAAAAATCCTAAGCTTGGGGATGCCCCGGGAAGACATCCCCTCTTTCGTGTTCGTTCATTGGTAACTTTACTTGGAGCTATATTTTTATTCGCCACATGATATGTGTTTTCCTTGGAGCGTCGTGTATTATATTATTGTTTGCTTTTTAGTTTACCGCAATCATCCTTGCTGTACAAACCTTTTGGGATAAGCCTATTTGATTAGAATTTGCTAGAATACTCTATGTGCTTCACTTATATCTTTTGAGCTTGATAGTTTTTGCTCTAGTGCTTCACTTATATCTTTTAGAGCACAGTGGTGTCTTAATTTTGAAGAAATTGCTAGTCTTTCATGGTTCACTTATATATTTTTGAGAGTCTTTTAGAACAGCATGGTATTTGCTATGGTTGCAAAGTTGGTCCTAGAATGATGAGCATCCAAGTTGGGTATAATAAAAACTATCATAGAAAAGTGAATTGGATGCTATGATCAATATGATGCTTGATAATTGTTTTGGGATATAAAGGTAGTAATGTTAAGGTCATGCTAGTGGGTAATTATGAAATTGAGAAATACTTTTTTTGAAGTTGGCAAGTCCCGTAGCATGCACGTATGGTAAAAGTTGTGTGACAAATTTGTTGTATGAGGTGCTCTTTGATTGTCTTCCTTATGAGTGGCAGTCGGGGATGAGCGATGGTCTTTTCCTACCAATCTATCCCTCTTGGGGCATGCGTAGTAGTACTTTGCTTCAAGGGCTAAGTAGACTTTTTCCATAAGTATATGAGTTCTTTTTGACTAATGTGAGTCCATGGATATATGCACACTCATCTTTCCAATTTGCTAGCCTTTATTATTACCGCGCAACTTTCACTGGTATCATGAATCCTTTACTTACCTTCCTCAAAACAGCCACCATACCTACCTATTATGGCATTTCCATAGCCATTCCGAGATATATTGCCATGCAACTTTCCACTGTTCCGTTTATTATGACACATTCCATCATTGTCATATTGCTCTTTGCATAATCATGTAGTTGACATCGTATTTGTGGCAAGGCCACCTTCATAATTTCCATACATGTCCCTCTTGATTCATTGCATATCCCGGTACACCGCTGGAGGCATTCATATAGATTCATATCTTGTTCTAGCTTTGAGTTGTAATTTTTGAGTTGTAAATCAATAGAAGTGTGATGATCTTCATTATTAGAGCATTGTCCTAGTGAGGAAAGGATGATGAAGACTATGATTCCCCCACAAGTTGGGATGAGACTTCGGACTTTACAAAAAAAAGTGAAAGGCCAAAAAAGAAAAAAAGAGAAAGGCCAAAGAAAAAAAGAAATAAAAGGAAAAGAAAGAAAAAGAAAAAAAAGAGAAACATAAAAAAATAAAATGAGAGAAAAAGAGAGAAGGGACAATGCTACTATCTCTTTTTCCACACTTGTGCTTCAAAGTAGCACCATGATCTTCATGATAGAGAGTCTCCTATGTTGTCACTTTCATATACTAAGTGGGAATTTTTCATTATAGAACTTGGCTTGTATATTCCAATGACGGGCTTCCTCAAAATTCCCTAGGTCTTCGTGAGCAAGCGAGTTGGATGCACACCCACTTAGTTTCTTTTGTTGATCTTTCATATATTTATAGCTCTAGTGCATCCGTTGCATGGCAATCCCTACTCACTCACATTGGTATCTATTAATGGGCATCTCCATATAGCCCGTTAATCCGCCTAGTTGATGTGATACTATCTTCTCCCCTTTTTTTCCTCACAACCACCACCATATACTAACATAGTGCTATGTCCATGGCTTGTGCTCATGCATTTCGTAAGAGTTGAAAAAGCTGAAGCGCCTTAAAAAGTATGAAACAATTGCTTGGCTCGTCATCAGGGTTGTGCATGATGGGAGTATTTCGTGTAATGAAAATGAAGCATGGCCTAACTATATGATTTTGTAGGGATAAGCTTTCTTTGGCTATGCTATTTTGATAGGACATGATTATTTGTTAGTATGCTTTGAAGCATTATTATTTTTATGTTTTATAAGCTTTTATGTTGTATCATTTGGATCTGAACATTCATGCCACAATAAAGAAAATTACATTGAGAATTATGCTAGGTAGCATTCCACATCAAAAATTTCTTTTTTATCATTTACCTGCTCGAGGACGAGCAGGAATTAAGCTTGGGGATGCTTGATACGACTCCAACGTATCTACAATTTTTGATTGTTCCATGCTATTATATTACCCATTTTGGATGTTTATGGGCTTTATTATACACATTTATATCATTTTTGGGACTAACCTACTAACCGGAGGGCCAGCCTGTATTGCTGTTTTTTTTGCCTATTTCAGTATTTCGACGAAAAGGAATATCAAACGGAGTCCAAACGGAATGAAACCTTCGGGAGCGTGATTTTTCGAACGAACGTGATCCAGAGGACTTCGAGTGCAAGTCAAGAAGCAGCCAAGGCTCCCACGAGATAGGAGGGCGCGCCCCCTGTCTCGTGGGCCCCTCGGGCATACACTGCTACGTCTTGAGCCTGCGTTGGTTTTCCTCGAAGAGGAGAGGGTGATGCAGCAAAGTGTAGCGTAAGTATTTCCCTCAGTTTTGAGAACCAAGGTATCAATCCAGTAGGAGGCTCCTCAAAAGTCCCACGCACCTACACAAACAAACTGAGAGCTGGCAACCAACGCAATAAAGGGGTTGTCAATCCCTTCACGGCCACTTGCGAAAGTGAGATCTAATAAAGATATTATGATAAGATAAATATATTTTTGGTATTTTATAAGATAGATGCAAAAAGTAAAGATGCAAATAAAGTAGATGGAAAGCAAATATTATAAGAGATAGACCCGGGGCAATAGGTTTCACTAGAGGCTTCTCTCAAGATAGCATAAGTATTACGGTGGGTGAACAAATTACTGTTGAGCAATTGATAGAAAAGCGCATAGTTATGAGATTATCTAGGCATGATCATGTATATAGGCATCACGTCCATAACAAGTAGACCGACTCCTGCCTGCATCTACTACTATTACTCCACACATCGACCGCTATCCAGCATGCATCTAAAGTATTAAGTTCATAAGAACAGAGAAACGCATTAAGCAAGATGACATGATGTAGAGGGATAAACACATGCAATATGATATAAACCCATCTTGTTATCCTCGATGGCAACAATACAATATGTGTCTTGCAACCCTTTTTTCACTGGGTAAGAACACCGCAAGATTGAACCCAAAGCTAAGCACTTCTCCCATGGCAAGAAAGATCAATCTAGTAGGCCAAACTAAACTGATAATTCGAAGAGACTTGCAAAGATAACTCAATCATACATAAAAGAATTCAGAGAAGATTCAAATATTATTCATAGATAAACTTGATCATAAACTCACAATTCATCGATCTCGACAAACACACCGCAAAAAGAGTTTACATCGGATAGATCTCCACAAGAGAGGTGGAGAACATTGTATTGAGATCCAAAAAGAGAGAAGAAGCCATCTAGCTAATAACTATGGACCCGTAGGTCTGTGGTAAACTACTCACAACTCATCGGAGGGGCAAGGATGTTGATATAGAGGCCCTCTGTGGTTGCTTCCCACTCCGGCAGAGTGCCGGCAAGGCCTCCAAGATGGGATCTCACGGATACAGAAGGTTACGACGGTGGAAATTGTGTTTCGTGGTGCTCCTAGATGTGTTCGGGGTACGTAGGTATATATAGGAGGAAGAAGTACGTCGGTGGCCGCCCGAGGGGCCCACGAGACAGGGGGTGCGCCCTACAGGGGGGGGCACCCTCCTATCTCATGGGGCCCTTGGAGCTTTATTGACTTGCACTCCAGGCTCTACGGATCAGATTTGTTCCAAAAATAACGCTCCCGAAGGTTTCACTCCGTTTGGACTCCGTTTGATATTCCTTTTCTTCGAAATACTGAAATAGGCAAAAAAACAGCAACATGGACTGGGCCTCCGGTTAGTAGGTTAGTCCCAAAAAATGATATATATGTGTAAAATAAAGCCCATAAACATCCAAAAGGGGTAATATAATAGCATGGAACAATCAAAAATTATAGATACGTTGGAGACGTATCAAGCATCCCCAAGCTTAATTCTTGCTCGTCCTCGAGTAAGTAAATGATAAAAAAGAAATTTTTGATGTTGAATGCTACCTAGCATAATTCATAATATAATTTTCTTTATTGTGGCATGAATGTTCAGATCCAAATGAATACAGAATAAAAGTTCATATTGACATAAGAAATAGTAATACTTCAAGCATACTAATCAAAGTAATCATGTCTTCTCAAAATAACATGGCTAAAGAAAGTTATCCCTACAAAATCATATAGTATGGCTATGCTCTATCTTCATTACACAAAGTATTTAATCATGCACAACCCCGATGACAAGCCAAGAAATTGTTTCATACTTTAATAATCTCAAACTTTTTCAACTTTCACGCAATACATGAGCGTGAGCCATGGACATGACACCATATGTGGAATAGAATGGTGGTTGTGGAGAAGACAAAAATGAGAAGATAGTCTCACATCAACTAGGCATATCAATGGGCTATTGAGATGTCCATTAATAGATATCAATGTGAGTGAGTAGGGATTGCCATGCAACGGATGCACTAGAGCTATAAATATATGAAAGTTCAATAAAAGAAACTAAGTGGGGTGCATCCAACTTGCTCGCTCACGAAGACCTAGGGAACTTTTGAGGAATCCCATCATTGGAATATACAAGCCAAGTTCTATAATGAAAAATTCCCACTAGTATATAAAAGTGACAACATATGAAACTCTCTAACATGAAGATCATGGTGCTATTTTGAAGCACAAGTGTGGAAAAAGAGATAGTAGCATTGTCCCTTCTCTCTTTTTCTCTCATTTTATTATTTTTTTCTTTGGCCTTCTTTTTTTTTCTTTTTGGCCTTTCTCCCTTTTTTTCTATTTTTTTCTTTTTGTAAAGTCCGAAGTCTCATCCCGACTTGTGGGGGAATCATAGTCTTCATCATCCTTTCATCACTAGGACAATGCTCTAATAATGAAGATCATCACACTTTTATGGATTTACAACTCAAAGCTAGAACAAGATATGACTCTATATGAATGCCTCCGGCAGTGTACCGGGATATGCAATGAATCAAGAGCGACATGTATGAAAATTATGAAGGTGGACTTGCCACAAATACAATGTCAACTACATGATCATGCAAAAAGCAATATGACAAAAGTAATGTGTGTCATATGAATGGAGCGGTGGAAAGTTGCATGGCAATATATCTCGGAATGGCTATGGAAATGCCATAATAGGTAGGTATGGTGGCTGTTTTGAGGAAAGTAAATGGTGGGTGTATGGTACCGGCGAAAATTGCACGGTACAAGAGAGGCTAGCAATGGTGGAAGGGTGAAACAGTGCGTATAATCCATGGACTCAACATTAATCAAAAGAACTCATATACTTGTTGCAAAAGTTTAGAAGTCATCAAAAACCAAAGTACTACGCGCATGCTCCTAGGGGGATAGATTGGTACGAAAAGACCATCGCTCGTCCCCAACCGCCACTCATAAGGAAGACAATCAATAAATAAAATTGTGATCCAACTTCATCACAAAGCGGTTCACCATACGTGCATGCTACGGGAATCACAAGCTTCAACACAAGCATTCTTTAAATTCATAATCACCCAACTAGCATGACTTTAATATCACTACCTCCATATCTCAAAACAATTATTAAGCATCAAATTGATCATAGCATCCAATTCACTTTCTATGATAGTTTTTATTATACCCAACTTTGATGCTCATCATTCTAGGACCAACTTTATGATCATAGCAAATACCATGCTGTTATAAAAGACTCTCAAAATGATATAAGTGAAGCATGAGAGACTAGCAATTTGTTCAAAATTAAGACGCCACCGTGCTCTAAAAGATATAAGTGAAGCACTAGAGCAAAAACTATCAAGCTCAAAAGATATAAGTGAAGCACATAGAGTATTCTAGCAAATTCTAATCAAATAGGCTTCTCCCAAAAGGTGTGTACAGCAAGGATGATTGTGGTAAACTAAAAAGCAAAGACTAATATAATACACGATGCTCCAAGCAAAACACATATCATGTGGCGAATAAAAATATAGCCCCAAGTAAAGTTACCAATGAAAGAAGACGAAAGAGGGGATGCCTTCCCGGGGCATCCCCAAGCTTAGGCTTTTGGCTATTCTTGAATATCTTGGGATTCCATGGACATCCCCAAGCTTAGGCTCTTGCCACCCTTTATTCTATAGTCCATAAAAGCTTTACCCAAAACTTGAAAACTTCACAATACAAAACTCAACAGGAAATCTTATAAGCTCTGTTAGTGAAAGAAAACAAAACCACCACATAAGGTACTGCAATGAACTCATTATTTATTTATATTGGTGTTAAACCTACTGTATTCCAACTTCTTTGTGGTTTATAAACTAATTTACTAGCCATAGATGCATTGAAATAAGCAAACAACACACGAAAAAACAGAATCTGTCAAAAACAGAACAGTCTGTAGCAATCTGTAACTAATGCAAACCTCTGGAACTCTAAAAATCCTACCAAAGTAGGAAGTCCTGGAAAATTTTTCTTTGAACATCAGCAAAAAGAATCAACGCAAAATCACGTTCCTGTAATTTAATAAAATTATATTCGTGCGTGCAAAGTTTCTGTTTTTCAGCAGAATCAAATCAACTATCATCGTAGGTTATCCTATAGGTTCTACTTGGCAAAAACACTAATTAAAAGATAAAAACACATCTATCCAGAAGGTAGATGCAAGATTTATTACTAACCAGGGGCAAAAACTAAAAACATAAAGAAAAATTGGGTTGCCTCCCAACTAGCGCTATCATTTAACGCCCCCAGCTAGGCATAAAAGCAAGGATAGATCTAAGTGGTGCCATAATAATAAGATAGATCTTGAAAGCTCATCTCATATTCTCTACGTTCGGCAGCAAGTTTCCTTTGAGGCAAGCAAAAGTAATCAAAAGGGCAAAATTTAGTGGGACAAAGATCCCCAAGATCAATCACAGGAGGAATAGGTTCCTCCCTTGGCCCCTCATAGTGCACAACTATTTCATCACTAAAGGCATTCTTTTGGCAAAATCTTGTGAGCCTATACTCAAGAGAGTATCCTAGCTCATTGTTTCGAAGGGCAAAATCATTATTAAGCTCGTTAATACAATCAACCAAGACATTCGTAGGAACCTTTTTTCTAAGATTTTCATTAAAAGCGACATAGTCAGAAGATTGAAAACGTCTAATTTCCTCTATGGGAGGACGACCGACGTCCACCCTATAGTGCGCAAAGATTTCTTTGGCCTCTCTTATGATAAATCTAAACTCATGAGCCAAAAAGATAGTAACATCACACTTAACAGAAGAATGCTCAATATTAGAAAATTCTTGGAAAATTCTTTGTATGCAAGGATGCATATGCATAAATTGTACTTCAAGTTCAACTACAAGCATAGCGATAGCATCCGCAAGACTACTAGTTCTATGAAGAATAGAACAACCCATGGAAGGTAAAGCACCGGCGCAAGTAAAGAAATCTTGAATAACACCTTTGCCAGTGATGTTACCACTACCGATTCAAAACTTTTTAGTATGCAAGGTAGGGGCTTCATTGGCCGGAGCCTTGGGATTTTCTGTGTTATCATTATTGTCCATATCGACGATAATCTCCCCAATTTCAGACATAGCGGTAAACAAAAGCAAGGCGGAAGAAAGCAAGTGAAAAGGAGAAGAGGAGATTGGGAAAGAGAGGGCAAATAAAACGACAAGGGTGAAGTGGGGGAGAGGAAAACGAGAGGCAAATGGCAAATAATGTAAATGCAAGGGAGATGGGTTTGGGATGGGTACTTGGTATGTCTTGACTTGAGCGAATACCTCCCCGGCAACGGTGCCAGAAATCCTTCTTGCTACGCCTTGAGCTTGCGTTGGTTTTCCTCGAAGAGGAGAAGGTGATGCAGCAAAGTGTAGCGTAAGTATTTCCCTCAGTTTTGAGAACCAAAGTATCAATCGAGTAGGAGGCTCCTCAAAAGTCCCACGCACCTACACAAACAAACTGAGAACTCGCAACAAACGCAATAAAGGGGTTGTCAATCCCTTCACGACCACTTGCGAAAGTGAGATCTAATAAAGATAGTATGATAAGATAAATATATTTTTGGTATTTTATAAGATAGATGCAAAAAGTAAAGATGCAAATAAAGTAGATGGAAAGCAAATATGATAAGAGATAGACCCGGGGGCCATAGGTTTCACTAGAGGCTTCTCTCAAGATAGCATAAGTATTATGGTGGGTGAACAAATTACTGTCGAGCAATTGATAGAAAAGCGCATAGTTACGAGATTATCTAGGCATGATCATGTATATAGGCATCACGTCCATAACAAGTAGACCGACTCCTGCTTGCATTTACTACTATTACTTCACACATCGACCGCTATCCAGCATGCATCTAGAGTATTAAGTTCATAAGAATAGAGAAACACATTAAGCAAGATGACATGATGTAGAGGGATAAACACATGCAATATGATATAACCCCATCTTATTATCCTCGATGGCAACAGTACAATACGTGTCTTGCAACCCGTTCTGTCACTGGGTAAGAACACCGCAAGATTGAACCCAAACCTAAGCACTTCTCCCATGGCAAGAAAGATCAATCTAGTAGGCCAAACCAAACTGATAATTCAAAGAGACTTGCAAAGATAACTCAATCATACATAAAAGAATTCAGAGAAGATTCAAATATTATTCATAGATAAACTTGATCATAAACCCACAATTCATCGGATCTCTACAAACACACTACAAAAAGAGTTTACATCGGATAGATCTCCACAAGAGAGGGGGAGAACATTGTATTGAGATCCAAAAAGAAAGAAGAAGCCATCTAGCTAATAACTATGGACCCGTAGGTCTGTGGTAAACTACTCACAACTCATCGGAGGGGCAAGGATGTTGATGTAGAGGCCCTCCATGGTTGCTTCCCCCTCCGGCAGAGTGCCGGGAAGGGCTCCAAGATGGGATCTCGCGGATACAGGGAGCAGACGAAACACAATTTCCACCATCGTAACCTTCTGTATCTGCAAGATCCCATCTTGGAGCCTTCGCCGGCATTCTGTCGGAGGGGGATTGACCATGGAGGGCTTCTACATCAACATCCTTGCCCCTCCGATGAGTTGTGAGTAGTTTACCACAGACCTACGGGTCCATAGTTATTAGCTAGATGGCTTCTTCTTTCTTTTTGGATCTCAATACAATGTTCTTCCCCTCTCTTGTGGAGATCTATTCGATGTAAACTCTTTTTGCGGTGTGTTTGTCGAGATCCGATGAATTGTGGGTTTATGATCAAGTTTATCTATGAATAACATTTGAATCTTCTCTGAATTCTTTTATGTATGATTAAGTTATCTTTGCAAGTCTCTTCGAATTATCGGTTTGGTTTGGCCTACTAGATTGATCTTTATTGCCATGGGAGAAGTGCTTAGCTTTGGGTTCAATCTTGCGGTGTCCTTACCCAGTGACAGAAAGGGTTCCAAGGCACGTATTGTATTGTTGCCATCGAGGATAACAAGATGGGGTTTATATCATATTGCTTGAGTTTATCCTTCTACATCATGTCATCTTGCTTATTGCGTTACTCTGTTCTTATGAACTTAATACTCTAGATGCAGGTAGGAGTCGGTCGATGTGTGGAGTAATAGTAGTAGATGCAAACAGGAGTCGGTCTACTTGTTGCGGACGTGATGCCTATATACATGATCATGCCTAGATAATCTCATAATTATTCGCTTTTCTATCAATTGCTCGACAGTAATTTGTTCACCCACCGTAATACTTATGCTATCTTGAGAGAAGCCACTAGTGAAACCTATGACCCTCGGGTCTATCTCTTATCATATTTGCTTCCAATTTACTTTTATTTGCATCTTACTTTTTACATCTATATTATAAAACACCAAAAATATATTTATCTTATTTTACTATCTTTATTGACAACCCCTTTATTTGTGTTGGTTGCGAGTTCTCAGTTTGTTTGTGTAGGTGCGTGGGACTTTTGAGGAGCCTCCTACTGGATTGATACCTTGGTTCCCAAAAACTGAGGGAAATACTTACGCTACTTGAGGGAGTCCTGGACTAGGGGGTGTCCGGATAGCCGAACTATCATCATTGGCCGGACTCCAAGATCATGAAGATACAAGATTGAAGACTTCGTCCCGTGTCCGGATGGGACTTTCCTTGGCGTGGAAGGCAAGCTTGGCAATACGGATATGTAGATCTCCTACCATTGTAACCGACTCTGTGTAACCCTAGCCCTCTCCGGTGTCTATATAAACCGGAGGGTTTTAGTCCGTAGGACGAACAACAATCACACCATAGGCTAGCTTCTAGGGTTTAGCCTCCTTGATCTCGTGGTAGATCTACTCTTGTACTACCCATATCATCAATATCAATCAAGCAGGTGTAGGGTTTTACCTCCATCGAGAGGGCCCAAACCTGGGTAAAAACATCATGTCCCTTGTCTCCTGTTACCATCCACCTAGACGCACAGTTCGGGACCCCCTACCCGAGATCCGCCGGTTTTGACATCGACATTGGTGCTTTCATTGAGAGTTCCTCTGTGTCGTCGCTCATAGGCCCGATGGCTCCTTCGATCATCAACAACAACATGGTCCAGGGTGAGACTTTTCTCCCCGAACAGATCTTCGTATTCGGCGGCTTTGCACTGCGGGCCAATTCGCTTGGCCATCTGGAGCAGATCGAAAGCTACGCCCCTGGCCATCAGGTCAGATTTGGAAGTTTGAATTATACGGCCGACATCCGCGGAGACTTGATCTTCGACGGATTCGAGCCACAGCCGAGCACGCCACACTGTCACGATGGGCATGATTTAGCTCTACTTCCAGACAGTGCCCTGGAGGCCGCACAAGAGTCCGCTCCGACCCTTAACTCGGAGCTGACTGCGCCGATCGAGGATGGGTGGCTAGACACCGCCTCAGGGGCTGCTACCTCTACGGTGATGGAGCCGAATACCGACCCTGTCCCTTGCGAAGCTCATGACTCCGAGGTTCCGGACTCCTCGCTGGACTCCAAACCTCCCGCGCCCCTACCAATCGAATCCGATTGGGCGCTGATCATGGAGTTCACCGCTGCGGACATCTTTCAGAACTCGCCTTTTGGCGACATCCTGAATTCGCTAAAGTATCTCTCTTTATCAGGAGAGCCCTGGCCAGATCACGGCTAGGACGGTTGGGATGCGGACGATGAAGAAATTCAAAACCCACCCACCACCCACTTTGTAGCCACTGTTGACGACCTAACCGACATGCTAGACTTCGACTCCGAAGACATCGACGGCATGGACGATGATGCCGGAGAAGACCAAGAACCAGCGCCTATGGGGCACTGGAAAGCCACCTCGTCATACGACATATACATGGTGGACATCCCAAAGGATGAGAATGGCGATGGAACAGCGGAGGAAGACCCCTCCAAGAAACAACCTAAGCGCCAGCGTTAGCGGCGCCGCTCTAAATCCCGCCACAGCAAGAATGGAGATTCCGGCACCGGAGACAATAACACCCCGGACAGTGCCGAAGACAACCCCCTCCAGCAAGATTCCGCACAGGACGATGGAGAAGCCAGCCCTCATGAGAGAGCGGCAGACAAAGAGGTAGAGGACGATAATTACATGCCTCCCTCCGGAGACGAGGCAAGCCTCGACGATGACGAATTCGTCGTGCCTGAGGATCCCGTCGAACAAGAGCGTTTTAAACGCAGGCTCATGGCCATGGCTAGCAGCCTCAAGAAAATGCAGCAACAGCTTAGAGCTGATCAAGATTTGCTAGCCGACAGATGGACCGAAGTCCTTGCGGCTGAAGAGTACAAACTCGAACGCCCCTCCAAAAGCTACCCCAAACGCAAGCTGCTGCCCCGATTAGAGGTGGAAGAATATAAACCTACATCACCAGTGCACAATACGGCCGACCGGCCACCTCGTGGCCGCGACAGAGAGGCCTCTAGGCCCTCCACTAGAACCGTACCCCGGCATCGCTCGGAAAGTACAAAGCCACGGGCGAATGCACCGGACTTTCGAGACATATTGGAGGATAAGGCAAGACAATCAAGATCGATCTACGGATCACGTGGGCGCCCCACAATACGCGAAGACAACCGCCGCCGGATACAGCAACTCTGGCCGGGCCGAACACAGCAGACAAAGCTCGCTTGAGCTACATCGTGATATAGCCCAATACAGAGGCGCCGCACACCCACTATGCTTCACAGATGAAGTAATGGATCATCAAATCCCCGAAGGGTTCAAACCCGTGAACATTGAATCCTACGATGGCACAACAGATCCCGCGGTTTGGATCGAAGACTATCTCCTTCATATCCACATGGCCCGTGGTGATGATCTTCACGCCATCAAATACCTCCCACTCAAGCTTAAAGGACCAGCTCGGCATTGGCTTAACAGCTTGCCAGCAGAATCAATTGGGTGTTGGGAGGACCTGGAAGCCGCATTCCTTGATAACTTCCAGGGCACATATGTGCGACCACCAGACGCCGATGACCTAAGCCACATCATTCAGCAGCCAGACGAATCGGCCAGACAATTCTGGACACGGTTCTTAACCAAGAAAAATCAAATCGTCGACTGTCCGAATGCAGAGGCCCTTGCAGCCTTCAAACACAACATCCGCGACGAGTGGCTTGCCCGGCACCTAGAAAAGGAAAAGCTGAAATCCATGGCAGCCCTCACATCACTCATGACCTGTGTCGGTGTCAAAACCGGCGGATCTCGGGTAGGGGGTCCCGAACTGTGCGTCTAGGCGGATGGTAACAGGAGACAAGGGACACGATGTTTCTACCCAGGTTCGGGCCCTCTCGATGGAGGTAAAACCCTACTCCAGCTTGATTGATATTGATGATATGGGTAGTACAAGAGTGGATCTACCACGAGATCAAGGAGGCTAAACCCTAGAAGCTAGCCTATGGTATGATTGTTGTAATGGTTGTTGTCCTACGGACTAAAATCCTCCGGTTTATGTAGACACCGGAGAGGGCTAGGGTTACACAGAGTCGGTTACAATGGTAGGAGATCTACATATCCGTATCACCAAGCTTGCCTTCCACGCCAAGGAAAGTCCCATCCGGACACGGGACGGAGTCTTCAATCTTGTATCTTCGTAGTCTTGGAGTCTGGCTGACGATGATAGTCCGGCTGTCCGGACACCCCCTAGTCCAGGACTCCCTCAGTAGCCCCTGATCCAGGCTTCAATGACGATGAGTCCGGAGCGCATATTGTTCGGCATTGCAAGGCGGGTTCCTCCTCCGAATAATTCATAGAAGATTGTGAACACCAGGATAGTGTCCGGCTCTGCAAAATAAATTCCACATTCCACCGTAGAGAGAATAATATGTACACTAGTTCACTCTGCTGACGTATTTCGTGGCATGACGTCATCCCACTACCAAGCCTTTATGTTTTTTATCATACCACCTCAGCGCGTTTAGCGAAGCGGTTTCCTTGGCACGTCTTGTCGAAGCAGAGATCGTGTTCCCCTTATCCCGGTACTCCCATCAATACGGGCGTGGGTAACCCAATCATGCCCGTCGCCACGCCCCCTCTATCGGAGGCGAGTCCCGAAAGGTCACGGGGACGGCTCTTGATATTCTCCCCCTTTATAAAGGGACCAAGGCTCGTTTCTTTTCTTCAACCCGCAATCGAATCTTCTCCCTGCCCCGAGTTCCAACACCCAGAGCCCCAGATTCGAGCGCTTCGGACCTTCAACAATGTCCGGCTCCGACCCACAGGGCCGATGGACGCCTTCCTCTGTCACGGAAGAAGACGTGCTAAAGCTGCGAGAGGCTAAGTACCTGTCTTACGAGATTTCGCATAGGTTGCCCGCCAAGGGGCAAGTTATTCCTACCCCCGAGCCCGGCGAGCATGTCGTGTTTGTATCCCACCTCCGTCGGGGTTTAGGCTTCCCGATGGATCCTTTTGTGAGGGGACTCATGTTCTACTATGGGTTGGAATTCCACGACTTGGCTCTGGAGTCCATCCTCCATATTTTTGCATTCATTGTCGTCTGCGAAGCCTTCCTCCGCATTACCCCTCACTTCGGCTTGTGGCTTAAGACCTTCGACGTGGTGCCGAAGATGATTGAGGGGCGTCAAGCAGAGTGCGGCGGGGCGGCTGTAAGCCGAAGGGCCAACGCTCCGTGGCCCGAGGGCTCTTTCCAGGAGGAGCTCGGCTTGTGGCAGCAGGAGTGGTTCTACATAACCGCTCCCAGGGGCAGCAGGCAGGAGCCGCTGCCCATCTTCCGCCCGGGCCCTCCACAGCGGCTGAGGTTGTGGGTCAGCCAAGGACTCAACTGGGGGCCGTCAAAGGACGTGCCCCTATTGCAGGGCCGGATTCAAGACCTCCAAGCGAGGGAGATCAATCTGGTCGTGGTGATGTAGGTCATGCTGATTAGGCGTGTCCTGCCCTGCAAACGTCGTCCTCTCCGGCTGTGGGAGTTTAATCCGGAGGGACCATGAATTCTCCAACACTTCATGGGTATGACACCCGTGGAGATGTACGAACTGTTCTTCGGATCACGAGAGGCGTGTCCGGAATTGACTTAGGACGCCGGCCTAAGCTGCAATTGCCCGGATACACAAGTAAGTAGCTCCATGTCCGGACATACCGTTTGTTTGCCTTTCTATGATTCACTTTTTGATCAACTGCCCTCTAAACAGGAGTGGATAGCGCAAGCAAAACTGATACGGTGTCCGGCCCCCCTCCCAGAGACCGCGCCGGATCCCGTGCTGGTCAGGATGTTGGAGGTTGCGCCTTTGGAGGAAGGCGAAGGGGAGAACAGAGGAACTACCGCCTCAACCAAGGAGGCTTTCGAGGAAGGGGGGATCGAGAATCCCTCCTTCCAAGGGGAGAAGAGGACCGCCTCCGAAAACCCGGAGGCTAAAGCCCCGAAGCGGGGGAAGAGATCTTCACCAGAGGGTCCTGCGTTCGGAGAGGCTCCGGCCGCACAATCTCCCCTAAAGAATCAGCCCTCCAGCGAGCCGTAAGTAGAAAAAAGGGAGTTTTGTAATAAGGGACATCCCTATTTGTGCTTCTGAGGATAACTTAAGTTTTTACCTTGTAGTTCAGATCTCTGTCCTTCTCAGATGAGCTCGTCTTAGGGGGAACTCCGTCCGAAGATGATGGAGAGCGAGACGCCTCCATCCGACGCACCATCGGATAGGGCGGACGAGCCTGAAGTGTCATCACAGAGGGTATCCCCGAGTCCGGCAGGGCCGAATAGTTCGGCACCAACTGGTGTGCGGTCGGGGGAGCTGAAGGATCTGCTTGAGAGGGCGTCCATCTCAGAAGGTCACCGTACACTGATGAGTATGTTGATTGAAAGAATTTTATCCGCCGAAGGCGGATTGCATGATGCCGTCAGGAGTTTGCTGGCGGGGTTTGAGGTACGTAAAAATGACATACTCTTTGATAGTTTTACATATAAAGTGCGCCCTGTATAGATAGTAGCCCCTGAGACTCAGTAGGGTGTCGAGAACGACAGCGTGCCGAGGATCAAAATCCCAGGAATTGATTTTCGCCTTTCCTAAGCAGGTGGCGGATAGTTCGGTGGCTAGCCGGACTGATGGAGTTGTCGAACTAAAGAGGCAACTCGATGTTGCGGATGCGGACATCGCGCTAGTCAACAGGCGACTTGACGAGTCTCAAGGTAGGTTTCTTCTCCGTGGTCACCTAGTAAGGGAGCCGAAGCCCACCCCTTACAATATTTGTGCTTGACGCAGATGGTGCCGCTGCTGTGGAGAGCCTTCGGGCAGAACTTGCTCAAGCCAAGGAGCAAGCCAGAAGGAGTGATGCGGCTGCCTCGAGGGCGGCCGAAGAGCTAGAAGCCGAAAGGGCTGCACACTGCCGAAGCAGGAAGGAGATGGCCGAAATGGCCGTGAAGTTAAAAGATGCTACCAACCGCAATGAGGTTCTTGAAAGGGAGCGCCTAGCGGAGCGAGAAGACCTGGGGAAGGCCACCGCCGAAGCCAAGGATGCCCGTTCTGCAATGCAGCCTATAAAGGAGGAGCTGCGCCAGGCCGGAGACATTGTGGCTGGAAAGCCCTTTCTGCTGCGCCGAAGGTTTACAGATCCAAAGTATGCTCATCTTGGCCAGCTGTGGGGTCCGAAGGATCCTTATATGGACTTGGCAGCGAGTGCGGCGGATGCCGTTGTGCACTTCCGAAGTCAGAAGGATCACAAGACGGAAGAGCTGTTTTGGTCTCAATTCCATAGTCCGGAGCGTTCCCTTCCGCTGACCGATCGGTTGGCCGAGTGGGATGAGCTAAGTAGATTGTCCGGGCTTGCCATGACGGATATCATGACTCATGTCTGGACGGATAGGCCCAAGCCGAAGAGTTATTTTTGCTTATTGCAGCAATTCCTTGGGGCGGTGCCGCACATCAAGGCGATGAAGCAGTCGGCCTGCATAGAGGTTGCACGGATGGCCCTCGCCCGTGTGAAGACATACTGGACGGAGATGGATGCCACCGCTGTTGCGACCCAGGGTACGGACGAGAGCCGGTTACCCGCCGAGCACTATTTTGGAGAAGTTCTGCGTTGTGCTCGTGTAATAGAGTCGCAGTGCTCAAAAAATGTCACGATCAAATGAATGTGTTGGTTTGTAAAACGATCTTTATGATGTAAGCGCTTTTTGTACTTGTGCGTTCAAGTATTGAAATATCTCCTGTGCGGCCGTTTATGTATACGTGTGTATAGCCTGAAAGATGGCAGTCGTCGGCTTCAGCCCCCACGCACAAGGTGCGGGGGTGTTTGCAAAAATAGCGCATTTTCACACTTAATCCGACGTCTCGGTCCTGTGAAGGAGGTGGTAGCGTAGCAAACGAGGCAACCGGACTATAATACTTTATCACTTTCACTTAGCCATAGGAGTTCGAGCGTGGGGCTACGACATAGCCCCTAGGGGCACCGCGCTCTCCGCATTCGGGGCGCGTATGTGCCTGACCGGGAAACGGTCCTTCGTCAAAGCGGCGGAATTCTAAACATTCCGATAGTCGATCGAGTGGTTGACCAGTCTCTCGCTATATCATGACAGTCAGTTTTCAGCTTTCTCTACTGAGGTGCTCGCCCGGCCGAACCGGGGCACAATCACAGTAGTTCTCCTGGTGCCGCGTTAGCCGATGATATGGAACGTAAGGCAGCAAAACACAGGAGCCGGGCAAACCCAACATTTGACCAAAGACATGACTCGGAGCTGATGCATATAAGGCCTAACTCGAGACGCCGAACACTCCCTAAGGTGTTCGGTCTTTATAATAATGGGCAGAACAATGCCCTAAGCCCCTAGTGTCCAGGTACAGGCGAGAATTTCTGGCGCGGCCGATGCCAAAACGCCAGCCTCCTCATTGGTTATGGTGAAAAACCGTGGGATGTGATCAACAAAAGACAGTAAGAAAGGTTTACGCAGGGACTTAATCTGAAAAGAATCCTTGCGACGGGTCCCTGCTGCACGTCTGCGCATGTGTCTCCGTTGTGCCGTATCCTGGATGGGTGTACACGTTGTTCATCTGTAAAAAGAAAGGAACTTAGCTTGAAAGGAAATCGTGCAAAAAATGTATTAAAAATCGAAATATGAATGAATGAATAAAGCTGAGCCTATGTTAGCTCATACGCACAGCCCCTTGTAAAGGGGTGTGCGGCTAAGGAGCCCCTAGCATTTTATGCCGGACTCGTCTAGCCGTGTCCGGGGTCTTGAACGACCTTTTAGTAAGATGATGCCGCGTGGACCGGGCATTTTAAGTGTAAGAGACGCGTAGTGTGGTATTGCATTAAAGTGGACAAAAGCTTCACGTCCCAATAGTGCTTGATGGCTACTTTTGAATGGGGCGACATGAAAGATTAGCTTTTCGCGTCGAAAGTTGTCGGGTGACCCAAACACAACTTCTAGTAGTAAGGAGCCTGTGCACTTGGCGTAAGGGCCTGGCGTCACTCCTTTGAAGGAAGTGCGGCTATGTCGAATTTTAGTAAGGTCTATCCCCAACTTGCGGATTGTGTCTGGATATAGCAGGTTTAAATCGTTGCCGCCGTCCATTAGGACTTGTGTAAATTGTAGTCCCTAGATTATAGGATCCAATATCAGAGCAGTCCATCCTGCGTTTCGAATACTTCTGGAATAGTCCAGGTGGTCGAAAGTAATTGGTTTTAACATCCAACCTCGAGGTTCCGCTGGGGTGGACCGTGCGATACCTAGTTTGGCGGGTGCCGCAATGTTGCTCCGTATTATCACATGAAGTGAATTTACTGTTTTGACTTCTTGTGGGAAAGTCTTTTATTTACCGGCGCTCTGCTGGTGGGGTTCGTCGTTATCCTCGCTTGACGCGTCGAGCCCCTTGTGTTCGGCGTTGAGTCGGCCGGACTGTTTGAAGACCCAACAATTTCGGTGGGTGTGGTTTGCAGGCCTTCCGGAGGTGCTGTGGATTTGACATATCCGATCCAAAATTTTGTTTAAGTTGGATAGCTCGTCACTGTTGTCCTTAAGAGGCAGTGTTTTGTTGTTCGGCCGCGAGCTTTTGAATCCGGCGTTAACCGCCGTGTTCTTTGGGCTTTTTTCTTTGTTTCGATGATGGTCCTTTCTGCGCCGTGATTTTCCGTTTCCATCTCTGATCTCGCATGTACTCGGGTCGCTGGTGCTACATCTTGCTAGCCAGCTGTCTTCCCCCGCGCAAAAGCGGGTCATGAGGCTTGTTAGCGCGGCCATTGTTCTCGGCTTCTCTTGGCCAAGGTGTCTGGCGAGCCATTCGTCTCGGACATTATGTTTAAAAGCTGCTAAGGCTTCGGCGTCCGGACAGTCGACTATTTGGTTCTTTTTGGTGAGGAACCTGTTCCAGAATTTGCGCGCTGACTCTCCGGGCTGTTGAGTTATATGACTTAGATTGTCTGCATCCGGAGGGCGGACATAAGTCCCTTGAAAATTTGCTCTAAACGCGTCCTCGAGCTCTTCCCAACTTCCAACAGTATTTTCTGGGAGGCTTTTGAGCCAATGCCGAGCTGGCCCTTTGAGCTTGAGGGGTAGATATTTTATGGTGTGGAGATCATCTCCTCTAGCCATGTGTATGTGTAGTATGTAATCCTCAATCCAGACTCCAGGGTCTATTGTTCCGTCGTATGCCTCTATGTTTACGGGTTTGAATCCCGCTGGGAATTCATGATCCAGCAATTCATCGGTGAAACATAGTGGGTGTGCGGCGCCCCTGTATTTAGGCGTGCCGTTATCTTCGAACATGCAGTGTGTTGTGTTGCTTCCTGGGGCCCTCTTTTTTGGCCCATAAATGGATCTAACCGGGCCATCTGTTTTATGAGGGTCACATGTCGTCTTGTGTGCGGTGCCGCTTGTCGCTTTTGGCCTGTCATCTGGTCGCCTATCCGGCCAGGCGGCCTCTTTGCTTTTTGACTGGGGGGCTCTATGGCCTCCTCGTCGAATTCAGGCAGCAGCTTGCGCTTCAGGTAGCTCTTTGTTTGGTGGCCATTGCCATATTTGTCCGCGGTCTTGAGTACTTTGCTCCACCTCATTCTGAGTATGTCTTCCACTGTTTTGAGCTTCCGTTTTTCCTTCTTCAGACTTCTTGTAGTGGCGACGAGTCTTTTGTGAAGGTTCTTATGCTCCGGTGGTGTGTCCGGCGTGAGGTCGTCTGGACTGTTGTTCTCGCTGGGCATGGATTGATTATCCGATTCATCCTGTTCGGACGGTTGCTTGGTTTCATGTTCGTCGTCCACTGGTTTGCCCTGCTCCATTGCTGGGTCATTAGGAGTGCTGTTTTTATCGAGGTGGGACTTAGGGCGGCATCTGCATCGCTGTTTTGGTTGCTTGTCGGCGGGATTATCCTTTGCCGCGTCCCGTTGTTCCTTGTTATCGCTTCCTTTTGGGGTGTCCACCATATATACATCATGGGTTGGGGTGGCCTTCCAGTGCTCGGTAAGCGCTGGTTCTTGGTAGTCTCCGGCATCGTCGTCCATACCATCGATGTCTTCGGAGTCGTAGTCTAGCATGTCGGTTAGATCGTCGACAATTGCTATAAAGTGGGTGGTGGGTGGGCTTTGAATTTCTTCATCGTCCGCATCCCAACCATCCTGACCGCAGTCCGGCCAGGGCTCTCTTGATAACGAGAGATGCTTTAGCGAATTCAGGATGTCGCCAAAGGGTGAGTTCTAAAAGATGTCCGCGGCGGTAAACTCCATGATCGGCGCCCAATCGGATTCGATTGGCAGGGGCGCAGGAGGTTTGGAGTCCGGCAAGGGGTCCGGCGCCTCGGAGTCATGACCTTTATAAGGGACAAGGTCAGTATTCGGCTCTATCGCCATAGAAGTCGCAGCCCCTGAGGCGGTGTCCAGCCACCTGTCCTCGATCTGCGCGGTCTGCTCCGAACTATTGTTCAGAGCGGACTCGTGTGCGGCCTCCAGGGCACTGTCTGGCGGCAGGGCTAAATCATGCCCATCGTGACAGCGCGGCACACTCGGCTGCGGCTCGAATCCGTCGAAGATCAAGTCTCCGCGGATGTCGGCCGTGAAGTTTAGGCTTCCAAACCTGACCTGATGGCCAGGGGCGTAGCTTTCGATATGCTCCAGATGGCCAAGTGAATTGGCCCGTAGTGCAAAGCCGCCGAACACAAAGATCTATCCGGGGAGGAAAGTCTCACCCTGGACGGCGTTGTTGTTGATTGAAGAAGCCATCAAGCCTATCGGTGACGACACAGAGGAACTCTCAATGAAAGCACCAATGTCGGTGTCAAAACCGGCGGATCTCGGGTTGGGGGTCCCGAACTGTGCGTCTAGGCGGATGGTAACAGGAGACAAGGGACATGATGTTTTTACCCAGGTTCGGGCCCTCTCGATGGAGGTAAAACCCTACTCCTGCTTGATTGATATTGATGATATGGGTAGTACAAGAGTGGATCTACCACGAGATCAAGGAGGCTAAACCCTAGAAGCTAGCCTATGGTATGATTGTTGTAATGGTTGTTGTCCTACGGACTAAAACCCTTCGGTTTATATAGACACCGGAGAGGGCTAGGGTTACACAGAGTCGGTTATAATGGTAGGAGATCTACATATCCGTATCGCCAAGCTTCCCTTCAATGCCAAGGAAAGTCCCGTCCGGACACGGGACGGAGTCTTCAATCTTGTATCTTCATAGTCTTTGAGTCCGGCTGACGATGATAGTCCGGCTGTCCAGACACCCCCTAGTCCAGGACTCCCTCAACCCGCTTCTGTGCGGGAGAGGGCAGCTGGCTAGCCCGCAGTAACAATCTCAACAAAAATTCTGGCAGTCCGAATACCAAGGACAGCAATGGCAGGTCGCGTCGCAATAAGCACAAATGCCGCATTAACGGCGATAATACTGAAGATATGGCAGTCAACGCCGGATTCAGAGGCTCCAAACCCAGTCAGCGGAAAAAGCCATTTAAAAGAACTACCACGGGTCCGTCCAATTTGGACCGAATACTCGACCGCTCGTGCCCGTTAAACGGCACCCTCGAAAAGGCAGCTAATCACACCAACAGGGATTGCTAGGTATTCAAGCAGGCAGGCAAGTTAATCGCCAAAAACAATGACAAGGGGCTGCATAGCAATGACAAGGAATAGACCCGGCCGCCGAACAATAGAGGACAGAAGGGTTTCCCCCCACAATTGCGGACGGTGAACATGATATACGCAACCCACATACCCAAAAGGGAGCGGAAGCGTGCGCTCAGGGACGTATACGCGATGGAGCCAGTCGCCCCAAAGTTCAATCCATGGTCCTCCTGCCCGATCACCTTTGATCGAAGGGACCACCCCACCAGCATCCGCCACGGCGGATTCGCCGCATTGGTTCTAGACCCAATCGTTGACGGATTTCACCTCACTAGAGTCCTGATGGACGACGGCAGCAGCCTGAACTTGCTTTATCAGGATACGGTGCGCAAGATGGGCATAGACCCCTCAAGGATTAAACCCACAAAGACGACCTTCAAAGGCGTCATACCAGGTGTAGAGGCCAACTGTACAGGCTCAGTTACACTTGAAGTGGTCTTCGGATCCCCGGATAACTTCCGAAGCGAGGAGTTAATCTTCGACATAGTCCCGTTCCGCAGCGGCTATCATGCACTGCTCGGACGAACCGCATTTGCAAAGTTCAATGTGGTGCCGCACTACGCATACCTCAAGCTGAATATGCCAGGCCCTCAAGGAGTCATCACGGTCAACGGAAACACTGAATGCTCTCTCCGAATGGAGGAGCATACGACGGCTCTCGCGGCGAAAGTGCAGAGCAGCCTCTTAAGGAAATTCTCGAGTCCGGCCGTTAAGCGACTGGACACCGTCAAGCGCGCCCGGAGTAACCTACAACAAGACCACCTGGCACGTTCCAAGCACGCGTAGCAATGCGGCATCAACCCCAGCCCTCGCAAAGTTGCAAGACCAGTACTACGCGTACATCACTACGCCCTGGAGATACCATGGGCATAGGGGGAGGGGCATGACCATGGTAGGCCCAGACTGTGGCTCAACCACACCAGGGGCTCCCACATGTGTCATTCTTTTTTCTTTTTTTTTCTTATCCTTAGGACTCCATTTACCAGAAGCCCTGCCCAGCAGTAGACCCGCTTAACTCATGATACACCAGCCAGGGAAGCAGAAAAGCTACGACGAGTATCCAGGTGGTCTCCATTACGAGCATTATACCTGTTTTATACACCATTCCGCAGCTTACCCCTGGAGGGGGACATGTTAAATAGTCTCACCCCTTGTATCATTCTGCATTCATGGCAGTATTTTTTGAATAAACAATGCATCGCTTTTTGCCTACCATTGCAATCCTTTTTTTATACATATGTTCACTTATGACATGTTGCATCCGTACACTCTTGTACGGCTAAATACACCAGGTGCTTAAGTTCCCCATATTATGGTGTGATAAGTCCGAACACTTTCACAAGTGCGGCACCCCGAACTTATAGCATTATATGCATCGGCTCCGAATCATGTCTTGGGTCAATAGTTGGGTTTGCCCGCCTCCCATGTTTTGGTACCTTACGTTCCGTTATATCGGCTAAGGTAGCGCTGAGAGAACCACTGCGATTGTGCCCCAGTTGAGCTGGGTGAGCACCTCACTGGAGAAAGCTAAAACTGACCGTCGTGATAGGGCGAGAGCCGGTCGCTGTTTGAGAGGTTTTTTCGAGTCCCTAAAGACTTATGCCACTTAGAGCGAAGAACCAGCTTTGTCCGGCCCAGGCGTGGATAGCGCCCCGAATTCGGCCTTCCGAATACTAGGGGCTTCGCCGAAATTTAAAATTATAGAATTCTATGGCTAAGTGAGAGTGTTCAAGCATTATAAGTCCGGTTGCCTCGTTCGCTGTGTTGAGCGCCTCCCTAGAAGGACCCAAAAATGGGAACAAGAGCGCTCAAGTTTATCCCGAACACCCCAGCACTCGTGGCATGGGGGCTGAAGCCAATGACTTGCCATCTCTCAAATTTGATAAATGGCCCCACAGAAGGTAATATTTTAAATTAACAAGCGTTGCTTAGCGCATATGAACAAATTTTTCAGCGCACAGGATAACAAAATGCGAGTCTACTCAAAAATTACATCTTTGGAGCATTCACCCGCAATAATGCGGGCACCCTTCAGGACACCCTTATAATACATCTCGGGCATGCGATACTCCTTGCCCGGCGGTGGCACGTCCGTCACAAGCCTCTCGGCGTCCATCCTACCCCAGTGCACCTTAGCGCGGGCAAGGGCCCGACGGGCACCTTCAATGCAGGCAGAATGCTTGATGATGTCGACCCACGGACAGGTGTCCACCAGCCGCCGCACCAGACCGAAGTAGCTCCCAGGAATGGCTTCTTTGGGCCACAGCCGAATTATGAGGCCCTTCATGGCCTGTTCGGCCACCTTGTGGAGCTCGACCAGCTGCTTCAGCTGGTCGCTTAGGGGCACCGGATGTCCGGCCTCAGCATACTGAGACCAGAACACCTTCTCCGTCGAGCTCCCCTCCTCGGCTCTGTAGAAAGCGGTAGCATCAGACACGCTACGGGGCAGATCTGCGAACGCTCCTGGAGAGCTCTGAATTCGGGTAAGTAACAGGTAATTCACTTTTACATGCTTGCTTTGCATGAAGAATGCCTTACCCGCCGCTATCTTCTTTACTGCCTCATTCTCTTGGAGGGCCTTTTGGGCTTCGGCCTTAGCGGTTTTGGCACTCTCAAGAGCGGGCGCAAGCTCGGACTCTCGAGTCTTCGAGTCACGCTCCAAATTCTCGTGCTTTTCCACGAGAACCTGGAGCTCTTGCCGCACCTCCGCCACCCGCGCCTCCTGCTTCTCTCGCTCAGTGTGCTCTGCAGCCGCATTGCGTTCGGCCGCGGACACCGCCTCCTTCAGGGTCGCCACCTCGTTCGTGGCCCCTGCGATACCCATGTTATTCCTGTCATTTCTTGCAACCAAATCCTTTTTTATAAGGTACAACTTTAATAAGGTGCTACTTACCTTCCTTGTCCTCGAGCTGCTTCTTGGCACGGCCAAACTCGCTCTCGGACCGCTCGAGGCTCTCCTTTAAGGCATTAACCTCCGCAGTAAGTGCGGTAGAGGTCAGCAGCGCAGCCTGCATTCCCATATTGACATATTTGTGTTAGACTCCTGCATATATCTTTTTAGATCCTTAGTTCGGCTTTTCTTTCTGAACACCGAACTGAGCATCAGGGGCTACTGTCTATGCGGTACTATTTTACATATCTTAAAATCCTTACCTCAAAGCCTGTTAGAAGGCTGGTGCAGGCTTCGGTCAGCCCGCTTTTGGCGAGCTGAACCTTCTGAATCACCGCACTCATCACAGTGCGGTGTTCCTTGTCGATGGAAGCACCGTTGAGCGCCTCCAGCAAGTTATCCGGCACCTCCAGTTGGACGGAAGCTGCCGGTGTCACAGTCTTGCCCTTCTTACGAAGGGGCCGCCCGCCGGACTCCGGAACCACCAAAGGTTCCGGTGCGGAGCCCGGTCCAAAGTCCGGGAGGTTGCCCTGCGGCACCTCCGGGGCCTCCTCCTCCTGGTGGGTCCCCTTCTGGGATCCCACCTCGGCGTCGTCGGCGTCACAGGGGGAGGAGGCGGTCGGAAGTGAAGCGCTATTCACATCCGACGAACCCAAGGACCCGCTCGACGAAGCGGGGAGATCGTCCTTGGGCGGACTACGGGGTTGTATGCGGTGTTAGAAGACGCTATGCGACAAAAAGGAAAATTATGAGTTATTCAGGAGCCCGGACACTTACGATCTCGCCAAGGGCTTGGCCCTCGAGGGCCACTCCTCGTCGCCGTCATCGGTGTTGGTGGAACAGTCCGGGGAAAGGGTCCTCCCTTTCTTGGACCCTTCGGCCTCCCCCGTTGGGGAAGCCTTCCTCTTCTTCTCTCCCCCCGCTGGGGGATAGGCCTCTTTCTTCTCCTCCTCGCCTTCGTGGGAGGAGTCCGCCTCGGAGTCATGGGACGATGAATCCGATAACACCTGGCGCCCGGAACTCCTCTGGGTTTCCGTGGCCTTCTTCTTGGCCTTCTTCTCCGACACCACGTAAGGCGCCGGGACCAGCAGCCCTGTCAAACGGGCATCCGCTGGGTATTCTGGAAGGGGAGCCGGATAGTTAACCTGTCCGGACGTCCTCTGCCAGGCCTGTTAAAGGTATTGGGAATTCAGATCCCACATAGAGTCAAACTATGGAAAGTAAGTGTCCCGTAAAGGATAATATAGCTTACCTCGCCTGCCAGACGCTGCGAGCTGAACCCGCGATCTTCGGTAGCGGATGCGGGCGCCTCGGCGCCCTTGAATAGCACCCTCCAGGCCTCTTCGTACATAGTGTCGAAGAGCCCGCTCAAGGGCTGGTGTTGTGCCGGATCGAACTCCCACAAGTTGAAGTCCCGCTGTTGGCAGGGGAGAATCCGGCGGATGAGCATGGCTTGGATTACATTGACAAGCTTGAGCTTCTTGTTCACCAGGGTTTGGAGACAGGACTGGAGTCCGGTTAGCTCTTCCGAATTGCCCCACAGCAGGCCCTTCTCTTTCCAGGAGGTGAGCCGCGTGGGGATGCCAGATCTGAATTCGGGGGCCGCTGCCCATTCGGGGTCACGCGGCTCGGTGATGTAGAACCACCCCGATTGCCACCCTTTGATGGTTTCCACGAAGGAGCCCTCGAGCCAGGTGACGTTGGGCATCTTGCCCACCATGGCGCCTCCGCACTCCGCTTGGCTGCCCCCCACTACCTTCGGCTTGACATTAAAAGTCTTTAACCATAAGCCGAAGTGGGGCTGGATGCAGAGGAAGGCACACGATGATAAACGCCGAGATGTTGAGGATGAAATTCGAGGCCAGATCATGGAAATCCAGGCCATAGTAGAACATGAGCCCCCGGACGAAGCGGTGGAGTGGGAAGCCCGGTCCACGGAGGAAATGGGGAAGGAAAACCACCCTCTCATGGGGCCCGGGGGTGGGGATGAGCTGCCCCTCATCGGGGAGCCGGTGCGCGATATCGCTGGACAAATATCCGGCCTTGCGCAGCTTCTTGATGTGCCCCTCTGTGACGGAGGAGGCCATCCACTTGCCTCCCGCTCCGGACATGGTTGGAGAAGGTCGAGGTGAGATGTGCGGACTTGGGTGCTGGAGCTCGAGTGCGTGGAGATGGATAAGTAAAGGAGGAAGAAGGCGTAGGTAAAAAGGTGGATCCTTATCCCCTTATATGTGGGCGGACGAAGCTATGCGTCCCCACCAGCCCGGTAAAACTCACTTATCTCCCAAGCACCGCAATCAATGGCGCGGTTGGGTTACCCATGTCCGTATTGATGAGAATCCCGGAATAAGGGGACACGATCTCTGCTTTGGTAAGACATGCCAAGGAAATCGCTTCGCTAAATGCGCTGAGGTGGAACATTAAAAACAATTCGAGTAAAGGCTTGGCCGTGGCGTGACGTCATGCCACGAAATACGTCAGCAGATTAAAGTTGTGTAAATATTATTCTCTCTACGGTGTTATGTGGAATTTATTTTGCAGAGCCGGACACTATCCTGGTGTTCACAATCTTCTATGAATTATTCGGAGGAGGAACCCGCCTTGCAATGCCGAAGACAATATGCGCGCCGGACTCGTCGTCATTGAAGCCTGGTTCAGGGGCTACTGAGGGAGTCCTGGACTAGGGGGTGTCCGGATAGCCGAACTATCATCATTGGCCGGACTCCAAGATCATGAAGATACAAGATTGAAGACTTCGTCCCGTGTCCGGATGGGACTTTCCTTGGCGTGGAAGGCAAGCTTGGCAATACGGATATGTAGATCTCCTACCATTGTAACCGACTCTGTGTAACCCTAGCCCTCTCCGGTGTCTATATAAACCGGAGGGTTTTAGTCCGTAGGACGAACAACAATCATACCATAGGCTAGCTTCTAGGGTTTAGCCTCCTTGATCTCGTGGTAGATCTACTCTTGTACTACCCATATCATCAATATCAATCAAGCAGGAATAGGGTTTTACCTCCATCGAGAGGGCCCGAACCTGGGTAAAAACATCGTGTCCCTTGTCTCCTGTTACCATCCGCCTAGACGCACAGTTCGGGACCCCCTACCCGAGATCCGCCGGTTTTGACACCGACACTACTATTGCTGCATCACCCTCTCCTCTTCGAGGAAAACCAACGCAAGCTCAAGACGTAGCACACGGTACAGCTACATTCAATGGCCTAGACAGCGAGGACACCGAGCGTGAAGGCCAAGAAGGAGAGACACCGAAGATGCCACAGCCACTGGACGACCGGTCGGGACCGGACGTCCGGCGCCTGAAGCCCAGCCTGTCGAAGTCCGAGCTGACGCAGGCTACAGCAAGCGGATGTTCGGCCCGGACCGGACGACTGGCCACACCTCCCAGCGAGTGGACGACCGGTCCGCACTAGATGACCGGCAACTGCATACCCGAAGAGAAATAGCGGAAGTCCGAATACACCGGACATCCGGCACCACCGTCACAGAATAGAATCAGCGGAAGACCGACGACTACCGGACGTCCGGCCGTTCATAAGCCACCGGACGACCGGTCCCCAGCAGACGTCCAGTGCTTGTGTGCCCGCAGCCTCAGGCTAATGCCCTTGTATCCGTTCACTTCGACCCCATTTGTACTACAACTATAAATAGACCTCTCCCACCTCCTAACTAAGGTCAGCATTGTGATAGCTCATTTGTGAGATAGAGCCTCGCTCATCCATCTGGATCTGCTCCTCCGAGAGAGATTGTGCCTCTACGGAGAAGATCCATTTGGATTCAAGGCCCCTAACGGAAAGAACTCAAGACCTCCTCTCGGAGAAGAACCGGTTACCCTATGTATCGTCCTTTGTTGGATTCGGATCTTGTATCACTTTGTGTCTCGATGATCTAGCGCATGTGTGACTTTATTCTTGTTGGTTGAGTGTTTTCTCGTGTATCCCCTCTCGTTTCCCTCCTTGTGTTCTTCGTGTTCGTGGTAGGAATCCCTCCAAACGTGAAAGATCGGCCTCTAGGGTTCTGCCCTACATCATGTATGCTAAAGTTTATGAGAAAGCTACAGCTGCCAGAAAAATGCAAAACACACTAATGTACAAAACCAGAAACTTTTCAGCTCCATACAAAAGTCCTGCAAATTCTCTTCAGGTGCAAGTTCCAAATCAAGAAAAATACAGTGTGCCATTTCCAAAGGATGTTAGAGCTTGTTGGTATTGCAGAGAACCTTGGTCTAGGCAACACAAATGTAAGATTGGAAAAACTTTGCACATTCTACAAGAAATAGATGATGATGAAGATAGTGACAATACAGAAGATAGTGCTGGGCCTGAACAAGCTTATCATATAGCTCCAAATACTCCAGATAAGGAAAAGAGGAGTACACCTAATGTAGAGAAAACTACACATGCAATGCACATTTGAGAAAATGCAGTGGAGGGCACTCCAGGTCCAAATACTTTTTCCCTGGTCATAGAGATTGCAGGAAAGAAGGCCACAGCTTTGTCTGACAGTGGATCTTCAGAAAAGTTACAACCCAGAAAAAGTTACTGTAACTAAGGGTGGCAAACTCATGTCCACATCTAAAGTTCCTACTGGGGATTTTCAAATTCAGGGCAAGACATTTTGTAGCAGTTTCAAAGTCCTGGATCTTCAGTCCTATGATATTATTTTAGGGGCTGACTAGATATATCAATACAGTCCTATCTGCTTGGATTTAGTAGAAAGGATCTTGATTGTCACAAAACAAGGACAACCAGTTACATTGTTTGATCATACAATTCCTCAAAAGAAATGCATCCTGTCAGCAGCAAGAATGGAAAATTGTTAACAAAAGGAGTGATGGGATATATTTTGCAAATCCAAGAAGTGGAGACAGAGAATAACAGAAATCAATCACCACCTCCAGCAGCCTTGCAACCTTTGCTGCAGAAATTTGCTGATATTTTTGCAGAGTCAGACAAGCTTCCCCACAGAGCGATTGTGAACACAAAATTGTGTTACAGGAGGGAGCAAAACCACCAAACTTAAGACCATACAGAGTACCTCACTATCAGAAAGCAGCTATGGAGTAAATCATTAAACAGTTGATCAAAAAAGGGGAAATATAAGAAAGTTTCAGTCCCTTCTCTTCTCCAGCAATCATGGTCAGGAAAAAGGATGGAGGATGGAGACTATGTGTGGACTACAGGGAGCTTAATGCAATTACTATCAAAAATAAGTTTCCTATGCCTATTATTGAGGACCTTTTAGATGAGTTGCATGGGGCTCAAATATGGATATCACCATATCAGAATGGCTGTAGAAGATATTCCCAAAACTGCTTTAAGAACTCACATGGGCCATTACGAATATAAAGTGGTTCCATTTGGCTTGTCCTGTGGTCCAGGGACTTTTCAGGGCCTTATGAACTCCGTATGTGAGGAAATCAATGAACCAGCAAAGGAGAGTTCATTCTGGTTTTCTTTGATGATATGCTAGTATTTAACAAATCCATGGAACAACATTATTCACATCTGGAAAGAACTTTTGCTATGTTAAGAAAACATGAGCTATATGTGAAACTTCCAAAGTGTACTTCTGCAACAAGCCAAGTATCTTATCTGGGCCATATCATTTCAGATAAAGGAGTATCTACTGATCCTGGAAAAAATTCAATCAGTAGGGGACTGGCCAAAGCCTGAGAATGTCAAGCAGTTGAGAGGTTTTGTAGGCTTAACTGGGTACTACAAAAGATTTGTGAAGAACTATGGTCAAATTTGTAGACCACTACATGATATGCTGAGAAAAGATGCATCTCAGTGGGGCCCTGATCAAAGCAAAGCTTTCCAAACCTTAAAAACCACAATGACCACTTGTCCTGTGCTGCCCTTACTAGATTTTACTCTACCTTTCACAATTTAGGCTGATGCTTGTGCTAAAGGTCTTGGAGCAGTAATAATGCAAAATGGAAAACCAATTTCTTTTCTTAGTAAGAGCTTGTGGCCAAAGTCTACTGCACAGTCCATTTATTAAAAGGAAGCAATGGCCATCTTGGAAGCACTTAAGAAGTGGAGACACTATGTGTGGGGAAACCATCTGATCATTAAAACAAATCAACAATCTCTGAAGTATATGACTACACAGAGACTAACTGAAGGAGTTCAACACAAGCTGATACTAAAACTACTGGAATATGATTATACAATAGAGTATAAAAAAGGGAAAGAAAACAAAGTGGCAGATGCATTATCCAGAAGGGACAATGTTCAACAAATGCAATGCAACACTATAACTGTAGTGATTCCTACTTGGA
The DNA here is from genome assembly GCA_963921465.1 of Triticum timopheevii. Lineage (NCBI taxonomy): Eukaryota > Viridiplantae > Streptophyta > Magnoliopsida > Poales > Poaceae > Triticum > Triticum timopheevii. The sequence continues at coordinate 144,674,895 of OY997272.1, forward strand.
CTGAAGATGTGATGAAAAGTTATCAAGGGGATGAAGATATTGACAAATTTTTGAAGAAAGTAGCTACAGATGTTGGCCCAAATCCAAAATTCTCCACCCATAATGGACTGCTGAAATACAAAAACAGGATATATGTGGGAGCTAGCACTAATTTCAGACATGAGTTGCTGCAGTCCTTTCACTCACCTGCACTAGGAGGCCCTTCTGAAATTAAAGTTACTTATTATAGAATCAAGAAAATTTTTATTGGCCAAACATGAAGAAAGATATTGAGACCTTTGTCAGTCAGTGTCCTGTATATCAACTCAACAAAGTAGAACACACCTACCCCTGGCCTACTGCAACCTCTCCCTGCGCCTGACATGGCATGGTCCCACATCACTATGGATTTCATTACAACTCTACCAAATTCTCAGTGAAAAGAGGTGATTCTGGTAGTAGTGGACAGGTTGACAAAATATGCTCATTTCCTACCTCTAGCTCACCCCTATACAGTACAGACAGTGTTTGATACACTCATGGCTAATGTAATTAAGTTACATGGTCTGCCATCTGTATTGTGTCTGACAGAGATTCTATATTTACCAGTGCTCTATACCAAGAACTGTTTTAGGCTTTTGGAGTCAAAGTCAGATTCATCACTGCTTCACATCCCCAGACAGATGGCCAGACAAAAAGAGTGAATCAATGCTTAGAAGCTTATCTTAGAGGAATGGTTTTTCAAGAACCAAAGAAGTGGATGAAATGTCTACCACTGGCAGAGTTGTGGTACAACACCAGTTACCATTCCTCCCTGAAATGTACTCCAATTCAGGCACTGTATGGGTATAAACCTCCACAAATTGGAGAATTTGCTGCTGGTCAATGATACGTCTCCAACGTATCTACTTTTCCAAACACTTTTGCCCTTGTTTTGGACTCTAACTTGCATGATTTGAATGAAACTAACCCGGACTAACGCTGTTTTCAGCAGAACTGCCATGATGTTGTTCTATGTGTAGAAAAGAAAAGTTCTTGGAATGTCCTGAAAATCCACGGAGGCACTTTTTGGAATTAATAAGAATTATTGGGCGAAAGAAATACACCAGGGGGTCCACACCCTGTCCACGAGAGAGGGGGGGCGCCCCTCCCCCTGGGCCCCCCCCCCCTATCTCGTGGGCCCCCTGGACCTCCATCGACCTCAACTCCAACTCCATATATTCACGTTCGGGGAGAAAAATCAAAGAGAAAGTTTCATTGCGTTTTACGACACGGAGCCGCCGCCAAGCCCTAATCTCTCTCAGGAGGGCTGATCTGGAGTCCGTTCGGGGCTCCGGAGAGGGGGATTCGTCGTCGTCGTCATCATCAACCATCCTCCATCACCAATTTCATGATGCTCACCGCCGTGTGTGAGTAATTCCATCATAGGCTTGCTGGACGGTGATGGGTTGGATGAGATTTACCATGTAATCAAGTTAGTTTTGTTAGAGTTTGATCCCTATTATCCACTGTGTTCTGAGATTGATGTTGCTATGACTTTGCTATGCTTAATGCTTGTCACTAGGGCTCGAGTGCCATGATTTCAGATATGAACCTATTATGTTTTCATGAATATATGTGTGTTCTTGATCCTATCTTGCAAGTCTATAGTCACCTATTATGTGTTATGATCCGACAACCCCGAAGTGACAATAATCGGGATACTTCTCGGTGATGACCATAGTTTGAGGAGTTCATGTATTCACTATGTGCTAATGCTTTCTTCCGGTTCTCTATTAAAAGGGGGCCTTAATATCCCTTAATTTCCGCTAGGACCCCACTGCCACGGGAGGGTAGGACAAAAGATGTCATGCAAGTTCTTTTCCATAAGCACGTATGACTATTTACGGAATACATGCCTACGTTACATTGATGAACTGGAGCTAGTTCTGTGTCACCCTATGTTATAGCTATTACATGCAGAATCGCATCCAGCATAATTATCCATCGTTGATCCATTGCCTACGAGCTTTTCACATATTGTTCTTCGCTTATTTACTTTACCGTTGCTACTGTTACAACTACTACAAAACCCAAAAACATTACTTTTGTTACCGTTACCTTTATTGTCATACTACTTTGCTACTAAATATTTTGCTGCAGATACTATGTTATCCAGGTGTGGTTGAATTGACAACTCAACTGCTAATACTCAAGAATATTCTTTGGCTCCCCCTGTGTCGAATCAATAAATTTGGGTTGAATACTTTACCCTCGAAAGCTGTTGCGATCCCCTACACTTGTGGTTTATCAAGACTAATTTCTGGCGCCGTTGCCGGGGAGCATAGCTCTATTCTCTGAGTCACTTGGGATTTATATCTGTTGATCACTATGAAGAACTTGAAAGACGACAGAACCAAGATTTTTCCCTCAACTACGAGGGGAGGTAAGGAACTGCCATCTAGCTCTGCACTAGATTCTCCTTCTGTTATTAGTAAGCTTGCGACACCTAAACCTGCTACTGCTATGAATTCTGATATGTCGCATGTTATTGATGATGCCACTTCTACTATGCATGATGAAACTACTTCTATGCATGATACTACTTTGCCATTATGTGAATTTCTTGATGAACAACTTGCTAGAGTTAGGGGGAATGAAATTATTGAAGATGCTATTATTGATGATAGTGATGATGAAGGTCCTCCCAATGATTATGAATTGCCTATTGTTCCTGAGGGTTATGTTATGAATGAAGAAGCTGCTAGAGCTATATTTGCTTGCATTGATAGATATGATCTTAAGAAATTATTAGCTACATGGAAGCAGCAGTCTCTTAATGCTAGAATGAAACCCGACCCTGCTTTTGCTACTTCACCAATCTGTGTTACTGATAAGGATTATGAATTCTCTGTTGATCCTGAGATTATTACTTTAGTTGAATCTGATCCTTTTTATGGCCTTGAATCTGAAACTGTTGTGGCACATCTTACCAAGTTGAATGATATAGCTACCCTGTTTACTAATGATGAGAAGTCTTGCTATTTTTATATCCTTAAGATATTCCCGTTCTCATTAAAGGGTGATGCTAAGACTTGGTATAATTCTCTTGCTCCTGGTTGTGTGCGTAGTCCCCAGGATATGATTTATTACTTCTCTGTTAAATATTTCCCTACTCATAAGAAACAAGCTGCCTTGCGGGAAATATATAATTTTGGGCAAATCAAAGAAGAGAGTCTCCCACAATCTTGGGGAGGCTTCTCCGATTACTTAATGATTTGCCTGATCATCCTCTCAAGAAAAATGAAATACTTGATATCTTTTATAATGGACTAATCGATGCTTCCAAGGACTACTTGGATAGTTGTGCTGGTTGTGTTTTCAGGGAAAGAACAGTCGACGAAGCTGAAATATTATTGAATTGTATGTTGACTAATGAAAATAATTGGATTCTTCCTGAGCCAATTCCTGAAGTAATTCCTGAACCAATTGAGCCAACTCCTGAGCCTATTCCTAAACCCACTCCAAAGAAGAGAGGTGTTTTATTTCTCAGTCCTGAAGATATGCAAGAGGCAAAGAAATCAATGAAAGAAAAAGGTATTAAAGCTGAAGATGTTAAGAATTTACCACCTATTGAAGAAATACAATGTCTTAATATACCGCCTGTTGAAGAACCATATTGTCTTGATAACCCGACATAGGTAGTAAAGGTAAATTCTCTCTATAGATATGATAAAGTTGAAATCCCCTCTACTAAATTTCATAGCCCATGCTTAGACGAATTTGATTACTTTATGGCTAGGCAAGAAAGTCTTAATGCTTATGTTGGTAGAGAGTTAAAGAATAATGCTTTCGAGATAGGACGCGTGAGCGATAATATGGCTAGAGTTAAAGGTGAACTCAAACTCGTTAGCAAATATGCTTCTATGGTTGCTACTCAAGCTGAGCAAGTACTCAAAGCTCAAAATGATTTGCTTGATGAATTAAATAATAAACATGACTTTGTTGTTAGAGTGGCTACTAGAACTGGTAGAATTACTCAGGAACCTTTGTATCCTGAAGGCCACCCTAAGAGAATCGAGCAAGATTCTCAGAGAAACAATTTAGAGGCACCTAGTTCTTCTAAAAAGAAGAAAAAGAAAAATGATAGGACTTTGCATGCTTCTAGTGAACCTACTGTAGACGCACCTGAGAATCCCAATGATATTTCTATCTCTAATGCTGAAACACAATCAGGTGATGAACATGAACCTAGTGATAATGTTAATGATAATGTTCATGTTGATGCTCAACCTAGCAAAAACAATGAAGTAGAGATTGAACTTGCTATTGATTTTGATAACCCACAATCAAAGAATCAACATTATGATAAGAGAGATTTTGTTGCTAGGAAGCACGGTAAAGAAAGAGAACCATGGGTTCAGAAACCCATGCCCTTTCCTCCTAAACCATCCAAGTCAAAGGATGATGAGGATTTTGAGCGCTTTGCTGAAATGATTAGACCTATTTTCTTACGTATGCGCTTAACTGATATGCTCAAAGTAAATCCTTATGCTAAGTATATGAAGGATATCATTACTGTTGGGGAACGTAGTAATTTAAAAAAAATTCCTACGCACATGCAAGATCATGGTGATGATATAGCAACGAGAGGGGAGAGAGTTCGTCCACGTACCCTCGTAGACCGTAAGCGGAAGCGTTAGCACAACGCGGTTGATGTAGTCGTACGTCTTCACGATCCGACTGATCCAAGCACCGAACGTACGGGGCCTCCGAGTTCAGCACACGTTCAGCTCGATGACGATCTCCGGCCCTCCGATCCAGCAAAGGCTCCGGAGATGAGTTCCGTCAGCACGACGGCGTGGTGACGATGATGATGTTATACCGGCGCAGGGCTTCGCCTAAACTCCGCGAAGATATGACCGAGGTGGAATATGGTGGAAGGAGGCACCGCACACGGCTAAGGAACGATCCGTGGATAAACTTGTGTGTCAAGGGGTGCCCCCGTGACCCCGTATATAAAGGAGCAAGGGGGAGGAGGCGGACGGCCAAGGGAGGGCGCGCCAGGGAGGAGTCCTACTCCCACTGGGAGTAGGACTCCCTCCTTTCCTAGTCCAACTAGGAGACCTTCCATGTAGTAGGAGTAGGAGAGAAGGAAAGGGAAGAGAGAAGGGAAGGAAGGAGGGGGTGCGGCCCCACCCCTTAGTCCAATTCGGACTAGGCCTTGGGGGGCGCGCGGCCTGCCCTAGGCAGCCCCTCTCTCTTTCCCGTATGGCCCATAAGGCCCAATACTTCTCCCCGGCGAATTCCCGTAACTCTCCGGTACTCCGATAAATACCCGAATCACTCGGAACCTTTCCGAACTCCGAATATAGTCGTCCAATATATCGATCTTTACGTCTCGACCATTTCGAGACTCCTCGTCATGTCCCCGATCTCATCCGGGACTCCGAACTCCTTCGTACATCAAAACTTATAAACTCATAATAAAACTGTCATCGTAACGTTAAGCGTGCGGGCCCTACGGGTTCGAGAACTATGTAGACATGACCTAGAACTATTCCTAGTCAATAACCAATAGCGGAACCTGGATGCCCATATTGGATCCTACATATTCTATGAAGATCTTTATCGGTCAAACCGCATAACAACATACGTTGTTCGCTTTGTCATCGGTATGTTACTTGCCCGAGATTCGATCGTCGGTATCCAATACCTAGTTCAATCTCGTTACCGGCAAGTCTCTTTACTCGTTACGTAATGCATCATTCCGTAACTAACTCATTAGCTACATTGCTTGCAAGGCTTATAATGATGTGCATTACCGAGAGGGCCCAGAGATACCTCTTCGACAATCGGAGTGACAAAACCTAATCTCGAAATACGCCAACCCAACATGTACCTTTGGAGACACCTGTAGTACTCCTTTATAATCACCCAGTTACGTTGTGACGTTTGGTAGCACCCAAAGTGTTCCTCCGGTAAACGGGAGTTGCATAATCTCATAGTTTATAGGAACATGTCTAAGTCATGAAGAAAGCAATAGCAACATACTAAATGATCAAGTGCTAGGCTAACGGAATGGGTCATGTCAATCACATCATTCTCCTAATGATGTAATCCCATTAATCAAATGACAACTCTTTTGTCCATGGCTAGGAAACATAACCATCTTTGATAAACGAGCTAGTCAAGTAGAGGCATACTAGTGACACTATGTTTGTCTATGTATTCACACATGTATTATGTTTCCGGTTAATACAATTCTAGCATGAATAATAAACATTTATCATGATATAAGGAAATAAATAATAACTTTATTATTGCCTCTAGGGCATATTTCCTTCAGTCTCCCACTTGCACTAGAGTCAATAATCTAGTTCACATCGCCATGTGATTTAATACCAATATTCATATCTGTATATGATTAACACCCATAGTTCACATCTTCATGTGACCAACACCCAAAGGGTTTACTAGAGTCAATAATCTAGTTCACATTGCTATGTGATTAACACCCAAAGAGTACAAAGGTATGATCATGTTTTGCTCGTGAGAGAAGCTTAGTCAACGGTTCTGTTACATTCAGAGCCACATGTATTTTGCAAATATTCTATGTCTACAATTCTCTGCTCGGAGCTACTCTAGCTAATTGCTCCCACTTTCAATATGCATCCAGATTGAGACGAGTCATCTGGATCGGTGTAAAAGCTTGTATCGTTGTAACTTTTACGACGAGCTCTTTTATCACTTCCATTATCGAGAAACATATCCTTATTCCACTAAGGATAATTTTGACCAATGTCCAGTGATCTACTCCTAGATCACTATTGTACTCCCTTGCCAAACCAGGGCAGAGTATACAATAGGTCTGGTACATAGCATAGCATACTTTATAGAACCTATGACCGAGGCATAGGGAATGACTTTTCATTCTCTTTCTATTTTCTGCCATGGTCGGTTCTTGAGTCTTACTCAACTTCACACCTTTGCATCACAGGCAAGAACTCCTTCTTTGACTGTTCTATTTTGAACTATTTCAAAAATTTATCAAGGTATGTACTCATTGAAAAATCTTATCAAGCGTCTTGATCTATCTCAATAGATCTTGATGCTCAATATGTAAGTAGCTTTACAGAGGACTTTCTTTGAAAAAGCTCCTTTCAAACACTCCTTTATGCTTTGCAGAATAATTCTACATTATTTCTGATAAACAATATGTCATTCACACATACTTGTCAGAAATGTTGTAGTGCTCCCACTCACTTTCTTGTAAATACAGGCTTCACCGCAAGTCTGTATAAAACTATATGCTTTGATCAATTTATCAAAGCGTATATTCCAACTCCGAGATGCTTGCACCAGTCCATAGATGGATCGCTGGAGCTTGCACATTTTGTTAGCACCTTTAGGATTGACAAAACCTTCTGGTTGCATCATATACAACTCTTCTTTAATAAAGCCATTAAGGAATGAAGTTTTGACATTCATTTGCCAGATTTCATAAAATGTGGCAATTGCTAACATGATTCGGACAGACTTAAGCATCGATACGAGTGAGAAAATCTCATTGTATTCAACATCTTGAACTTGTTGAAAACCTTTCGCAACAAGTCGAGCTTGGTAGATAGTAATACTACTAGCAGTGTCCGTCTTCCTCTTGAAGATCCATTTATTTAACATGGCTTGCTGATCATCGAGCAAGTCAATCAAAGTCCATACTTTGTTCTCATACATGGATCATATCTCAGATTTTATGGCCTCGAGCCATTTCGCGGAATCTGGGCTCATCATCGCTTCCTCATAGTTCATAGGTTCATCATGGTCTAGTAACATGACTTCCAGAACATGATTACTACACCACTCTGGTGCGGATCTTACTCTAGAAGACCTACGAGGTTCTGTAGTAACTTGATCTGAAGTTTCATGATCAATATCATTAGCTTCCTCACTAATTGGTGTATTGTCACAGGAACTGATTTCTGTGATGAACTACTTTCCAATAAGGGAACAGGTAAAGTTACCTCATCAAGTTCTACTTTCCTCCCTCTCACTTCTTTCGAGAGAAACTCCTTCTCTAGAAAGGATCCATTTTTAGCAACGAATATCTTGCCTTCGGATCTGTGATAGACGGTGTACCCAACTGTTTCCTTTGGGTTTATGAAGACGCACTTCTACGATTTGGGTTCGAGCTTATCAGGATGAAACTTTTTCACATAAGCATCGCAGCCCCAAACTTTAAGAAACGATAACTTGGGTTTCTTGCTAAACCACAGTTCATATGTTGTCGTCTCAACGGATTTAGATGGTGCCCTTTTAATGTGAATGCAGCTGTCTCTAATGCATAACCCCAAAACAATATTGGTAAATCAGTAAGAGACATCATAGATCGCACCATATCCAATAAAGTGCGGTTACGACATTCGGACACACCATAACATTGTGGTGTTTCAAGTGGCGTGAGCTATGAAACTATTCCACACTGTTTTAATTGAAGACCAAACTCGTAACTCAAATATTTGTTTCCACGATCAAATCGCAGAAATTTTATTTTCTTGTTACGATGATTTTTCCACTTCACTCTGAAATTCTTTGAACCTTTCAACTATTTCAGATTTATGTTTCATCAAGTAGATATACCCTGCTTCAAATCATCTGTGAAGGTCAGAAAATAATGGTACTTGCCATGAGCTTTAACACTCATCGGACCGCATACATCAGTATGTATTATTTCCAATAAGTCAGTTGCTCACTCCATTGTTCCGGAGAACGGAGTCTTTAGTCATCTTGCCCATGAGGCATGGTTCGCAAGCATCAAGTGATTCATAATCAAGTGATTCCAAAATTCCATCAGCATGTAGTTTCTTCATGCGCTTTACACCAATATGACCTAAATGGCAGTGCCACAAATAAGTTGCACTATCATTATTAACTTTGCATCTTTTGGCTTCAATATTATGAATGTGTGTATCACACGATCGAGATCCAACAAACCATTTTCATTGGGTGTATGACCATAGAAGGTTTTATTCATGAAAACAGAACAACAATTATTCTCTAACTTACATGAATAACCGTATTGCAATAAACATGATCAAATCATATTCATGCTCAACGCAAACACCAAATAACACTTATTTAGGTTTAACACTAATCCCGAAAGTATAGGGAGTGTGCGATGATGATCATATCAATCTTGGAACTATTTCCAACACACATCATCACTTCACCCTTAACTAGTCTCTGTTTATTCTGCAACTCCCGTTTCGAGTTACTAATCTTAACAACTGAACTAGTATCAAATACTAAGGGGTTGCTATAAACACTAGTAACATACACATCAATAACATGTATATCAAATATACTTATGTTCACTTTGCCATCCTTCTTATCCGCCAATCACTTGGGGTAGTACCTCTTCCAGTGACCAGTCTCTTTGCAGTAGAAGCACTTAGTCTCAGGCTTAGGACCAGACTTGGGTTTCTTCACTTGAGCAGCAACTTTCTTGCCGTTCTTCTTGAAGTTCCCCTTCTTTTCCCTTTGCCTTTTTCTTGAAACTAGTGATCTTGTTAACCATCAACACTTGATGCTCTTTTCTTGATTTCTACCTTCGCCGATCTCAACATCGCGAAGAGCTCAGGAATAACTTTCGTCATCCCTTGCATATTATAGTTCATCACAAAGTTGTAGTAACTTAGTGATGGTGACTAGAGAATTCTGTCAATCACTATCTTATCTGGAAGATTAACTCCCACTTGATTCAAGCGGTTGAAGTACCCAGACAATCTGAGCACATGCTCACTAGTTGAGCGATTCTCCTCCATCTTTTAGCTATAGAACTTGTTGGAGACTTCATATCTCTCAACTCGGGTATTTGCTTGAAATATTAACTTCAACTCCTGGAACATCTTATATGGTCCATGACGTTCAAAAACGTCTTTGAAGTCCCGATTCTAAGCCGTTAAGCATGGTGCACTAAACTATCAAGCAGTCATCATATTGAGCTAGCTAAACGTTCATAACGTCTGCATCTGCTCCTGCAATAGGTCTGTCACCTAGCGGTGCATCAGGGACATAATTCTTCTGTGCAGCAATAAGGATAAACCTCATGTCACGGATCTAATCCGCATCATTGCTACTAACATCTTTCAACACAGTTTTCTCTAGGAACATATCAAAATAAACATATGAAAGCAACAACGCGAGCTATTGATCTACAACATAATTTGCAAAATACTACTAGGACTAAGTTCATGATAAATTAAAGTTCAATTAATCATATTACTTAAGAACTCCCACTTAGATAGACATCCCTCTAATCCTCTCAGTGATCACGTGATCCAAATCAACTTAACCATGTCCGATCATCACGTGAGATGGAGTAGTTTCAATGGTGAACATCACTATGTTGATCATATCTACTACATGAATCACGCTCGACCTTTCGGTCTCCGTGTTCCAAGGCCATATCTGTATATGATAGGCTCGTCAAGTTTAACCTGAGTATTCCGCGTGTGCAACTGTTTTGCACCCGTTGTATTTGAACATAGAGCCTATCACACCCGATCATCACGTGGTGTCTCAGCACGAAGAACTTTCGCAACGGTGCATACTCAGGGAGAACACTTCTTGATAATTAGTGAGAGATCATCTTAAAATGCTACCGTCAAACAAAACATAATAAGATATATAACAGATAAACATCATATGCAATCAAAATATGTGACATGATATGGCCATGATCATCTTGCGCCTTTGATCTCCATCTCCAAAGTACTGTCATGATCTCTATCGTCACCGGCACGACACCATGATCTTCATCATCTTGATCTATATCAATGTGTCATCACATGGTCATCTCACCAACTATTGCTCTTGCAACTATTGCTATCGCATAGCGATAAAGTAAAGCAATTATTTGGCACTTGCATCTTATGCAACAAAGAGACAACCATAGAGCTTCTGCCAGTCGCCGATAACTTCAACAAAACATGATCATCTCATACAACAACTTATATCTCATCACGTCTTAACCATATCACATCACAACATGCCCTGCAAAAACAAGTTAGACGTCCTCTACTTTGTTGTTGCAAGTTTTACGTGGATGCTACGGGCTGAGCAAGAACCGTTCTTACCTACGCATCAAAACCACAACGATAGTTCGTCAAGTTGGTGCTGTTTTAACCTTTGCAAGGACCGGGCGTAGCCACACTCGGTTCAACTAAAGTTGGAGAAACTGACACCCGCCAGCCACCTGTGTGCAAAGAACGTCGGTAGAACCAGTCTCGCGTAAGCGTACGTGTAATGTCGGTCCGGGCCGCTTCATCCAACAATACCGCCGAACCGAAGTATGACATGCTGGTAGGCAGTATGACTTATATCGTCCACAACTCACTTGTGTTCTACTCGTGCATATAACATCAAACCATAAAAACCTAGGCTCGGATGCCACTGTTGGGCAACGTAGTAATTTCAAAAAAATTCCTACGCACACGCAAGATCATGGTGATGATATAGCAACGAGAGGGGAGAGAGTTCGTCCACATACCCTCGTAGACCGTAAGCGGAAGCGTTAGCACAACGCGGTTGATGTAGTCGTACGTCTTCACGATCCGACCGATCCAAGCACTGAACGTACGGGGCCTCCGAGTTCAGCACACGTTCAGCTCGATGACGATCTCCGGCCCTCCGATCCAGCAAAGGCTCCGGAGATGAGTTCCATCAGCACGACGGCGTGGTGACGATGATGATGTTCTACCGGCGCAGGGCTTAGCCTAAACTCCGCGGTGATATGACCGAGGTGGAATATGGTGGAAGGGGGCACCGCACACGGCTAAGGAACGGTCCGTAGATCAACTTGTGTGTCATGGGGTTCCCCCCTGACCCCGTATATAAAGGAGAAAGGGGGAGGAGGCGGCCGGCCAAGGGAGGGCGCACCAGGGAGGAGTCCTACTCCCACCGGGAGTAGGACTCCCTCCTTTCCTAGTCCAACTAGGAGACCTTCCATGTAGTAGGAGTAGGAGAGAAGGAAAGGGACGAGAGAAGGGAAGGAAGGAGGGGGTGCGGCCCCTCCCCTTAGTCCAATTCGGACTAGGCCTTGGGGGGGCGCGTGGCCTGCCCTAGGCAGCCCCTCTCTCTTTCCCGTATGGCCCATAAGGCCCAATACTTCTCCCCGGCGAATTCCCGTAACTCTCCGGTACTCCGATAAATACCCGAATCACTCGGAACCTTTCCGAACACCGAATATAGTCGTCCAATATATCGATCTTTACGTCTCGACCATTTCGAGACTCCTCGTCATGTCCCCGATCTCATCCGGGACTCCGAACTCCTTCGGTACATCAAAACTTATAAACTCATAATAAAACTGTCATCGTAACGTTAAGCGTGCGGACCCTACGGGTTCGAGAACTATGTAGACATGACCTAGAACTATTCTTGGTCAATAACCAATAGCGGAACCTGGATGCCCATATTGGCTCCTACATATTGTACGAAGATCTTTATCGGTCAAACCGCATAACAACATACGTTGTTCCCTTTGTCATCGGTATGTTACTTGTCCGAGATTCGATCGTCGGTATCCAATACCTAGTTCAATCTCGTTACCGGCAAGTCTCTTTACTCGTTACGTAATGCATCATTCCGTAACTAACTCATTAGCTACATTGCTTGCAAGGCTTATAATGATGTGCATTACCGAGATGGCCCAGAGATACCTCTTCGACAATCGGAGTGACAAAACCTAATCTCGAAATACGCCAACCCAACATGTACCTTTGGAGATACCTGTAGTACTCCTTTATAATCACCCAGTTACGTTGTGACGTTTGGTAGCACCCAAAGTGTTCCTCCGGTAAACGGGAGTTGCATAATCTCATAGTTTATAGGAACATGTATAAGTCATGAAGAAAGCAATAGCAACATACTAAATGATCAAGTGCTAGGCTAACGGAATGGGTCATGTCAATCACATCATTCTCCTAATGATGTAATCCCGTTAATCAAATGACAACTCTTTTGTCCATGGCTAGGAAACATAATCATCTTTGATAAACGAGCTAGTCAAGTAGAGGCATACTAGTGACTCTATGTTTGTCTATGTATTCACACATGTATTATGTTTCCGGTTAATACAATTCTAGCATGAATAATAAACATTTATCATGATATGAGGAAATAAATAATAACTTTATTATTGCCTCTAGGGCATATTTCCTTCAATTACAAATAAAAGAAAGATACCGGAAGCTGAAATTTCCACCATGCTTGCTAATTATACTTTTAAAGGTGGAATACCAAAGAAACTTGGAGATCCGGGTGTACCAACTATACCATGCTCCATTAAAAGAAATTATGTTAGAACTGCTTTATGTGATCTTGGAGCCGGTGTTAGTGTTATGCCTCTCTCTTTATATCGTAGACTTGAATTGAATAAGTTGACACCTACTAAAATATCTTTGCAAATGGCTGATAAATCAACTGTTATACCTGTCGGTATTTTTGAGGATGTGCCTGTTGTGGTTGCAAATGTCACTATCTTAACGGACTTTGTTATTCTTGATATTCCCGAGGACGATAGTATGTCTATTATCCTTGGTAGACCTTTTCTTAATACTGCAGGGGCTGTTATTGATTGCAACAAAGGCAATGTCACTTTTCATGTTAATGGTAATGAGCATATGGTACACTTTCCGAGGAAACGATCTCAAGTTCATAGCATCAATTCTATTAGAAAAGTTCCAACTATTATTATTGGAGTTTTTGAGTTTCCTCTCCCTGCTGTCAAGAAAAAGTATGTTATTCTTATTGTTGGGGATTTTCATATCCCCGTTGAGGTAACTTAGTGTTATTCAAAATTTCTCTGGTTCCGTGTTATTCGGAATGAGTTTGTTAACAAGACTTGATCAACCTTGTTAGTGGATTCATTTTGATGATCATGAGATGGATGAAACTAGAATGCACAACCTTCTGTACCCTATTTTTACTTTTTGTTATTTAGAATAAATAAAGCAAAAATAGTACTATCTGTCTGTTTTCTGAATTATCCGTGCATTAAAAAATAGACCGAAAATAAAAGTGCTCCAAATGCCCTGCAAATTTAGTATGATTTTTTTGGAATATTTTAGGATTTTAGGCACTGAAATCACCGCAGGAGGGGCAAGCACCAGGCCACGAGAGTGGAGGGCGCACCCCCTCCCCCTGGGCGCGCCCCCTGTCTCGTGGGCCCCTGGTGGCCCCCCTCCACTTATGCCAGCACCCACACACTTCATATTCTACCCAAAAAAATCCCCATCCAGCTCAAGCACGAGTTCTAGCTCATTTTGCTGCAATTTTTGATCTCCTTGCTCAAAGCTCCATTTACAAAACTGCTTTGGGAGATTGTTGCTTGGTATGTGACTCCTCCATTGGTCCAATTAGTTTTTGTTCTAGTGCTTTATTCATTGCAAATTTTTGCTGCATAGGTGACCATGTTCTTGAGCTTGCATGTTAAATTTTTGAGGTCCCAAGCAATTCTAATGCATGATATAGGCTCTAGGCACTTGTAGGAGTGGTTGCTACCAATCTTGTTTAGTTTTATTCACTTTTATTTTGAAGTTACTAAAATTTCAGAAATTTTTCAGAAAAAGAATTATGTCTAGGAGAATGTACCAAGGTGGTTCCTCGGTAAAGAAAGGACCCAGAATTGATGTACGTGAGCAAGATGTTGAATTACCGAGGGACGCGGATGTACGAGCTTGTGAGTGGCCATCCGATAATTTTATGATCGAAGCAGGCTTCAAGGAGGAATTTGACGTGTATGTGCGTAATGTTGAGCTGGAGGACTTCTTACAATATAAGTGTCCTCAGTACTATCAATTGGCTGATTCCTTTGTGCGGAGGTTTAAATATAACTGCACGCGTAATTCTCCAAGTGTCCTATTTGATATTTATGATACATCTTATACCATGGACTAAGAGGATTTTGCAACTGCTTGCAAACTCCCGCAGTGGGGTAATATTAATGATCCTCACGAATCTGAATTTAGAGATTTCCTCGCTAGTATTACTATGGGAGAATCTAGGGACATAGCACAAGCTACCATAGGAAGCATTCATTTTCCTGCTATACATTATTTTGCTCTCTTCATTGGTAGATGCATTAACGGTAAATATGAAGCATGTCACATGTGTGTCCCTGATCTATGTATCCTCAAGAGTGTTGTGTTTGGTTATAAAGGTTATAACTTGGGGGCAATAGTTGCACGTAGGTTGCAGAATAATAGTAGAAAGGGAAATTTATTTGGAGGAATTTATGCAACCCGTGTGGCTACTTATCTTAATATAGCCCCACGAGAGGGAGATATGATAATACCTCCTATTTATTTGGATTATGAAGCTATGGTTAATCATCAATTTCTAGGGAGGAATGATCAATTCCTCCAATATCGACTAATCTATAACAGACGCAACGTCGTCCATGTTACTCTTCCTGCTCCCCGCCTTTTTGATTATCAGGAAAAAGGAAGATATGTTGTTACCAGGGAGGAAGCAGCTGAACACGAGGGGAGAGCGGAGGCAGCTCGCCAACATGCCACAGCTCAGGAGGCAGTTGCTGCTGCATCTCAGTACGATCCCAGCTACAACTACGGGTATTAGCCAAGCGGTCCTTGCTACTAGACCAACTTAGGCCAAAAGCCTAAGCTTGGGGGAGTACATATTTCTCACCGACTTTACATTCATGTTCACACACTAGTCGTCGGTGCTCATACTCTTTCATTGTATTATCCATGCTAGCTTAATTTTCTTTTTCTAGTTTTCTTCTTGTGTGTTTGATAAATCTTAAGAAAAACCAAAAAAAATTAGTTAGTTTAATTTCCATGCCTGTAGTAGAAATTAAAATGAAAACCCAAAAAGACTTATTATTCTTCTTTTTACTTGTTGGGAGCTTTCCCGTGTAAATAGTTTTATTTCCTTTCCTTTGGGGGTCGAGAAGACCATAATGAAAATGTTTAGTGGCTCTCATATGCATGATTGTTTATTTGACTTAGAGCCCATATTACTTGTCTTCTCTCTTGAGTTGAATGCTTGCAGATTCCAGCTTAGTCCAATGCACGTGCACTCTTATTATTATACACATCGTTTGGTCGTGCAAGTGAAAGGCAATAATGACGATATATGATGAACTTATTGAGATGAGAAAAGCTGGTATGAACTCGACCTCTCTTGTTTTTGTAAATATGATGAGTTCATCATTTCTGATTCAGTTTATTATGAAGTAAACATATTTGCAATGACATCTAGAGATTATAGTTGCTTGTGCCATGTTTGATTAGCTATTAGTTATAATGGTTTACCTTGCGTGCCAACATGCTATTAGAATGATTATGATGTGGTATGATGGGATGATATCCTCCTTTGAATGAATTGAGTGACTCGACTTGGCACATGTTCACGCATGTAGTTGAATCAAATCAACATAGCCTTCATGATATTTATGTTCATGGTGGATTATATCCTACTCATGCTTGTATTCGGTGTGAATTAATTTTAATGCATGTTTATGACTGTTGTCGCTCTCTCAGTTGCTCGCTTCCCAGTCTTTTGCTAGCCTTCACCTGTACTAAGCGGGAATACTGCTTGTGCATCCAAACTCCTTAAACCCCAAAGTTGTTCCATATGAGTCCACTATACCTTCCTATATGCGGTATTTACCTGCCGTTCCAAGTAAATTTGTATGTGCCAAACTCCAAATCTTCAAATGAAATTCTGTTTTGTATGCTCGAGCAGCTCATGTTACAACTAGGGTTGCCTATATCTTCCATTCTAGGTGGGTTATTCTCAAGAGGAGTGGACTCCGCTCCTCATTCACGAGAAAGGGTCGGTAACCGGGATGCCCAGTCCCATGATCCAAAAAGATCAAAGCAAATCAAAATAATTAAACAAAACTCCCCAAGGGCTGTTGTTAGTTGGAGGCACTCGTTGTTTCGAGCAAGTCATGGATTGATGCTTGTTGGTGGTTGGGGAAGTATAAAAATTTACCATTCTATTTTGGAACTACCTATAATGCATGTAGTATGGAAGATACAGCCATCTCATAGTTGTTGCGTTGACAGTGAAAGTATGCCGCTCAAAATGTTATTCAATCTTTATTTTAAAATCGAGCTCTGGCACCTCTACAAATCCCTGCTTCCCTCTGCGAAGGGCCGATCTATTTAATTTTATGTTGAGTCATCACCCTTCTTATTAAAAAGCACCCCCTGGAGAGCACAATGTCATTTGCATTCATTATTATTGGTTTATATTGGGTATGACTTGACTGGATCCCTTTTACCATGAATTACAATGTTTAGTCAGTCCTTGATCTTTAAAGGTGCTCTGCATTTATGTATTGTGGTCTTAGAAAGGGCTAGCGAGATACCATTTTGTTATATCATGTTATGATTGTTTTGAGAAAGTGTTGTCATTCGAGTTTTATTATTATGGCTCGCTAGCTGATTATGCTATTGATATGAGTAATTGTGAGACCTATGTGTTATTGTGAGTATGGTTAGTTCATAATACTTGCTGAAACCTAAATGATGGCTTTGCATGTTTACAACAACAAGAGAAAACAGAGTTTGTAAAAGTTTTTCTTTATCACTTTAAGTTTATCAACTGAATTGCTTGAGGACAAGCAAAGGTTTAAGCTTGGGGGAGTTGATACGTCTCCAACGTATCTACTTTTCCAAACACTTTTGCCCTTGTTTTGGACTCTAACTTGCATGATTTGAATGAAACTAACCCGGACTGATGCTGTTTTCAGCAGAACTGCCATGATGTTGTTTTATGTGTAGAAAAGAAAAGTTCTCGGAATGTCCTGAAAATCCACGGAGGCACTTTTTGGAATTAATAAGAATTATTGGGCAAAAGAAATACACTAGGGGGCCCACACCCTGTCCACGAGACAGGGGGGCATGCCCCCTCCCCCTGGGCGCGCCTCCCTATCTCTTGGGCCCCCTGGACCTCCACTGACCTCAACTCCAACTCCATATATTCACGTTCGGGGAGAAAAAATCAGAGAGAAAGTTTCATCGCCTTTTACGACACGGAGCCGCCGCCAAGCCCTAATCTCTCTCGGGAGGGATGATTTGGAGTTTGTTCGGGGCTCCGGAGAGGGGGATTCGTCGCCGTCGTCATTGTCAACCATCCTCCATCACCAAATTCATGATGCTCACCACCGTGTGTGAGTAATTCCATCGTAGGCTTGCTGGACGGTGATGGGTTGGATGAGATTTACCACGTAATCAAGTTAGTTTTGTTAGGGTTTGATCCCTAGTATCCACTATGTTCTGAGATTGATGTTGCTATGACTTTGCTATGCTTAATGCTTGTCACTAGGGCTCGAGTGCCATGATTTCAGATCTGAACCAATTATGTTTTCATGAATATATGTGTGTTCTTGATCCTATCTTGCAAGTCTATAGTCACCTATTATGTGTTATGATCAGACAACCCCGAAGTGACAATAATCGGGATATTTCTCGGTGATGACCATAGTTTAAGGAGTTCATGTATTCACTATGTGCTAATGCTTTGTTCTGGTTCTCTATTAAAAGGAGGCCTTAATATCCCTTAGTTTCCGCTAGGACCCCGCTGCCATGGGAGGGTAGGACAAAAGATGTCATGCAAGTTCTTTTCCATAAGCACGTATGACTAATTACGGAATACATGCCTACATTACATTGATGAACTGGAGCTAGTTCTGTGTCACCCTATGTTATAGCTATTACATGCGGAACCGCATCCGGCATAATTATCCATCACTGATCCATTGCCTACGAGATTTTCACATATTGTTCTTCGCTTATTTACTTTTCCGTTGCTACTGTTACAACTACTACAAAACCCAAAAACATTACTTTTGTTACCGTTACCTTTATTGTCATACTACTTTGCTACTAAATATTTTGCTGCAGATACTAAGTTATGCAGGTGTGGTTGAATTGACAACTCAACTGCTAATACTCAAGAATATTCTTTGGCTCCCCTTGTGTCGAATCAATAAATTTGGGTTGAATACTTTACCCTCGAAAGTTGTTGTGATCCCCTACACTTGTGGTTTATCAGTCAACCTTTGTCACCAGAAGGAACTCTCATAGTATCTGAAAGAGAGCACATGATGCAAAGACTGAAGGCCTATCTGGAGCATGCACAAAGCAGAATCAAGCACTTTGCTAATCTGAAACGAACTGAGAGACAGTTGGAAGTAGGAGACATGGTATTTCTCAAGATCCAGCCTTACAGACAAAATGCATTCGGGTTGAGGGGATCTCTCAAGTTAAGATCCAAGTTTTATGGGCCTTACAAGATCCTGGAAATAGTTGGGGAAGTTGCTTACAAATTACACCTCCCAGAAGGAATAAACATCCATCCTGTGCTTCACATCAGCCAACTCAAGAAGGACATAGTCCACCAAGCTGTACCATTACCACATGTACCACTGGTGACACCAGACGGATATGTCAAAACAATTCCAGTGGCAGTACTGGATCACCGAATCATTCAACGCAACAATACGCCAGTAGGCCAATGTTTGGTGCAGTGGGAAAGCCTTGCTCCAGATGACGCAACATGGGAGGACACATCATTCCTCAACAAGACATTCTCTGGCCACAAACTTTTTTGCCTCGAGGACAAGGCGATTGTTATGGCGGTGGCATTGTCAGGACCTGAACCTCGCGCATACTAAAGAAGAAGAGAGGAAGAAAAGAGATTCAGTAAACCAACAACTCAGATGAGGAGATACAGATCCGGAGCAGTTCGACGGCTCGGATGTACGCTTGCCGTTTCACCAGTTTTAAACTTCCGTCACTGTTATGTAATTGTTTATTACTGTTTATCATTTCACCACGCTGAGTGGGATAGCAGCTTATAAGCCGCCACCGAGGCGTAGCTCGGGCAAGTCGAATTTCGCTATTATTCTAGATATTAGATAGAACCCTAGATACTGTACCGTAAGTCGGGGTCTCTTGCCTCGCAATTCCCCTCTTGTATCAAATTCTACCATGAAATTCCATCGATCTTGCGTGAGTTGAGACGATCTTGCAAATTCTTAGTGATTCGGGTCTCACACATATAGACCATAATAGAATGAAGATCTCTGAAAGAATACTGCAAAATATAGGGACCTCCTCTTTTCTTGTTGATTCAAAATTGTTTGCAAGTTTCATACTCTTATCGATTTCACTTCTATGATTGTTTAATGAGCGCTAGAAATTTATGGGGCGTTGAAGAAGTGATTAAAGGCAAAACCTTGGTGTTTTTAAGTGACCGCTAAAGCATGCTAATTCAAATCCACCCGGTCATCCATGGTCGTGCCCATTATGGAGCTGAAAAGTTTCTGGTTTTGCCTTTAATCATCCTGGTCATCCATTTAAATTAAATACATTATAACTGAGCACTTTTCATGCCTTCTCAGGCCATCAGCATCCTCAGCCATCTGGTCGTCAGTTCTGAGCATTTTCGGCCGCCATAATATTTGTGGATCGAGCCTGATCTGGCATCCTGCGCGATTAACACGATCGCAAAATGTGTTGGGCCGCTGCTTTGGCCACTTTTTTGGGTGTCTCAGGTTAATTTGGGCCTAGTGGGCCTGTAGCAGCCAAAAAAAAGGTCGCACTTCTCCAACCGGCGTGGTGCTCTTCCCATGGCCGCCCGACCTGTCTCCGACCGCCGCTAGAGCTAGCGATGGATCCCATGGAGGTCGCTCTGGGTGCGCCTGGCAATGGCATTGGCTCTTCTCGACTGCTTCGATCCATTCGTTTTCTTGGTGCAGCCGGATGCACTACAAAATAAAGACACATCTGTGACATTTTGGGCCGAACGAAATTTTTTCTGTCATACATATGACACTTCTATGACGATAATTGTGACAAAACCCAGTATCATCAAAGATGTGGTGGGCTCCTACTTCTATGACAAAAAATCTTGACAGAAAATGGGCTTTTCATCCTGGGAGGGCCGGAGACGCAGCTGCATGACATTCTTTGGGCCGTCCATGACGGAAAAAACCATGGTAGAAGCGAGGGGGAGGAAAATTTTCGGGGAGTTGCCGGTTACAGTGGGAGGTCGGGGGCGGAGCGATGCGCGTTTCTCTCGTACAGGTACGCGTGTGTGTGCGAGGCGTTGGCTCAAACTGAACCCGAGCGAGGCGTTGGGCTCTAACTGAACCCGAGCGATTGCACTGCAGGCTACGTGTTACTGAACCCGAGCGATCGATCGATGGCTGTTAACTGAACCCGATGGAGCAATTCCTTCGCTACTGCTGCTAACTGAAGCCGGTTGATTGGATGAACAGTGAGCATTGCGGGGGGGGGGGGGGGGGTTGGATGAACAGTGAGTGGTGGCGTTGCCTCTGGATGAACAGGAACCCGTGGTGTGGAGGGTTGGATGAACAGTAGACGGTGGAGGGGTGGCCGTGGAGGGGTGGTTGAACAGGACCCCGTGGTGTGGAGGGTTGGATGAACAGTAGATGGTGGAGGGCTCGATGAACAATAGACAGTGGAGGGGTGGTTGAACAGTAGCCGGTGGAGTAGCGCGCAGTGGAGGCTGGATGAACAGGAGCCCGTGGAGGCTGGAGGAGGTCGACAGTAGCCCGTGGAGGCTGGAGGAGGTCGACGGTGGAGATGAACAGTATCCCGTGGAGTCCCGTTTTGCGGTACGCCACACCCCTCCCCCCGTTTCGACCGTAGCGCTCCAACACAAGTCCGTTTCGTCCATTTTACATTACGCCACACCCCTCCCGATCAATAGGACCCCCGTTTCGACCGTAGGAGGTCCGTTTCATCCGTTTTGCGATACGCCACACCCCTCCCGATCAACAGGTCCCCCGTTTCGACCATAGGAGGACTGTTTCCTCCGTTTTGCGGTATGCCACACCCCTCCCGATCAACAGGACCCCCGTTTCGACCGTAGGAGGTCCGTTTCCTCCGTTTTGCGGTACGCCACACCCCTCCCGATCAACAGGACCCCGTTCCGAACGTAGGAGGTTCGTTTCCTCCGTTGTGCGGTACGCCAGGCCTCGTTTCCATCGCCTGTTCCGTCCAAGCTGGTTGGCTCCCACGCGTTCCGTTGCCTCCCGATGAACATGACGCATTCCGTTGCCTCCCCATGAACACGACGCATTCTGTTGCCTCCCCATGAACACGACGATGACTTTGTTTGTCCGTTCCGACCCAGCCATGTACGTATGCGCGAGTAGGCGTTCGAGACCCCGCCCGTATGTACGTATGTGGCCGTATTTTCTTTCTTGCACCCTGGCCGCTGTACGTACATGTACATGCTACATGCGCGCCTCTACTACGACATGTGCGCGCCTCTACTAAGACGTGTGCGCGCCTCTACATCGACCAGTATGTACGTACACGTTCGCGACCAGGATGACAATGCTACGTACGCTTCAACCAGGTGGCTCCCGACTGTCAGGCACTTCCGTGCCTGTGAAGATGTAGCTGGTGGCTCCCAGCAGTCAGGGGGGAGAATCATTTTGTTTTTTGTTTTTTTTTTGCCCGAACGCACTTCCTTGCATGCGAAGGTGTAGCTGGTGGGTCCCAGCAGTAAGGGGGAAACATTTTGTCGCGAAATATGGTGGCCCGTCTGGTGGGTCCCCGCTGTCAGGTGGAGGAATAATTATTTTGCGCGTAATAAGGAGGCACTTCCTTGCTGCGGCCGTGGACCCAGCTGTCAGCCTCTCCACGTACAGTCCACGTCCGATGGAAGCCATTCCTTGACCACGTTGACCACGCCGCGCCGAGAGCAGCAGGGCGGTGGACGACGGCGAGGCCTTGGAAGGGGACGACGCAGAGCCGGGGAAGACGCGGCAGTGGATGCCCACGCGTAGAGGAGTACGAGGGTTCATTGGTTCGCTGCGGTGTGAGGCTGTCGTCGCCGAAGAATAACAGGGGGTGTGGGTGAGTAGAGGGATGGCCTGGCCAGCGGTGGGAGTAGTAGGTGGCGGTGAGGCCTCCGCCGCATCGCAGCCGGCCACGGGAGGCAGGAGCACGAGGCACGACCGGCGCTGGTTTGGGCGGCTAGAGCAAGAAGACCATAGGTTGAAGAAGCACTACGGCCGTTGGATGGACATTGTACGGTCACTGGAGCTAGAATCGTGCATATTGACTAAGTTGACAAAGCCCTCCATCCCCGTCAACTTAGTAGGCCAACAAGTCAGCCTGCCACTATACTGGGTCCTAGCTAACAGGGGGAGTATTCATTTTTTTGTGCGTAATAAGGAGGCACTTCCTTGCGTGCGAAGATATAGCTAGTGGGTCCGAGCTGTTAGCGGCGGTAACATTTTTTTCACGAAATACTGATGCCCTTTCGGTGGGTCCCTGATGTCAGGTGGAGGAATCATTATTTTGCGCATAATAAGGAGGCATTTCCTTGCGTGCGGCCGTAGACCCAGCTGTCGGCCTCTCCACGTACAATCCACTTCAGATGCATGTCGGTCGTTGACCACGTTGACCAGGCCATGCCGAGAGCACCAGGGCGATGGACGACGACGAGGCCTAGGAAGAGAACGACACGGAGGCAGGGAAGACTCAGTAGTTGTTTCTCACGTGGAGGGGTGTATGACTGAACGAGGGTTTACTGTTTCGTTTGCCGTCGCCGGAGAATAACTGCAGGTGTGGGTGAGTAGAGGGTTGGCTAGGCCAGCGATGGGAGTACGGTGGGGCGGTGAGGCCTGCGCGGCAGCATAGCCGGCCGCGGGAAGGAGGGAGCAGGCAGTCCCGCCGGTGCTTGTTTGAGCGGCTGGAGCAGGAAGAGCAGAGATTGAAGAAGCACGACGGCCGTTGGATGGCCATCCAATAGTCACAGCTTGTGCGTCAAATTTTTTATAGGAAATCCTCAAATCTGTGGAAAACAGCATACAACCCATCTACCATTATTTCTAATAATTTACAGCCCATTTGCTAATTCTTAAGGTTTTTTGGAGCCCATATTCTTTTTGTTAGCATTACAGCCCATATTGTGGCCACGGTTAAAAAATTATACGAAATTTTGCATATTACGGTGCGGTCCGAACTGTTTTTAATCCCGTAATTTCGACTCACATTCAAACTGATTTTAAAAATAAATGTATATCAATATAAAATCCAACAAATTCTACACGCATAAAAATTAATGCAATTTAAAATCTGGAAATGAAAAAAAGATATTTGAAACTAATTGCCAGTTTGATGTGTTTTAAAAATGTACAACCCATTTCTCATTACTGATAGGCCATTTCTCGGCCAGCCGGATGAAGCTCTCCTCGTCTTGAAAGATTTGCAGCCCAACAGGCCTGACAAAGCGACTTACTTGGCAAATCACAAAAAAACTGGGCTGTGGCCTTGGACCAAGCTGCCAGCCTCTCCACGTACAGTACTCTTCCGATGGAAGTCGGTCGTTGACCACATTGACCACGCCGCGCCGAGAGCACCAAGTCGGTGGACAATGGCGAGGCCTAGGAAGGGGACGACGCGGAGCCGGGGAAGACGCAGCAGTGGATGCCCGCGTGGAGAGGAGTACGAGGGTTCACTGGTTCGGCTGCAGCGTGAGGCTGCTGTCGCTGCAGAATAACAGGGGGCATGGGTGAGTATAGGGATACCCTGGGCCAGCGGTGGGAGTAGTAGGAGGCGGTGAGGCCTCCACGGCATCACAGCTGGCCACAAGAGGCAGGAGCACGCGGCACGACCGGCGCTGCTTTGTGCGGCTGGAGCAAGAAGACCAGAGGTTGAAGAAGCACTATGGTCGTTGGATGGACATCGTACGGTCACTGGAGCTAGAATCGTTCATATTGACTAAGTTGACAAAGCCCTCCGTCCTCGTCAACTTAGTAGGCCCACAAGTCAGCCACCCACTATGGTGGGTCCCAACTAGCAGGGGTTATTCATTTTTTGGTGCGTAATAAGGAGGCACTTCCTTACGTGCGAAGATATAGCTGGTGGGTCCGACCTGTCAGTGGGGGGGACATTTTTTTCGCGAAATACAGAAGCCCTTCCCACGTACAGTGCACGTACAGTGCGTAATAAGGAGGAACTTTCCTTGCGTGCAACCATGGACCTCGTGGGTCCCAGCCGTCAGGCTCTCCATGTACAGTCCTCTTCCGATGACTCTCGTATGTTGACCACGCCGCGCCGAGTGCACCAAGGCAGTGGACGACGGCAAGGCCCCAGACTGGAATGACCCGGACATGGGGAAGACGCGGTAGTGGAGTCGCAGACGGAGAGGAGTGGGAAACTTGACTGGTTCAGGTCCGGGTGGGCCTACACTCGGCAGAGAATAATAGGAGGTGCGGAGTGGAGGGATGGCCTAGCCGTCGGCGGGGTAGTGTTTCACTGAGGAGCGCAAAACAACACCGCTGGACGCCGAAGGCTAGAGCAGGAGGTTCCGGCAGCGCTGTGGGAAGAAGACGAGAGATTGAAGAAGAATGCCGGCCGTTGGATGTAAATCCAATGCCTTCTTAGGCTTCGACCTACTGGCCCACATGTCAGCCAGTCCATTTGTTTTTTTAGTCGATTTGGTGGGCTGGGTGAAACAATGATGTAGCATCTATCCAGCCCGTTTAAATCCCATTTGCATTTTTATCGAAATCCGGGACTTGCTGGGCTGGGTGAAAATATCTTGTTGGGCTAGACGGAGAAATGTTATAAAAACATGAACACATGATTGCACGTCAGTAAAATCTTTGGAAGCTTATGTACGCAATCACTAGGAGTTAACTTGGCAAGTTATATATAAACAATTATTATTATTATTTTGTAAGAACTTTCAACTTACGAAATAAAATATCATTTTAATTTGATGAGTTAATAGTACGTGGGGTATTATTATTTTTTAAGCTAGACGTGGGACAGTTGAGTTGGTTCTAGGGGAAAGTACAGGGAGAAAACTCAGTTTAGATCGAAAAAGAAAGTGGGAGAAAATTCAGAGACCTGCTGGGTCCACCTGAGGAGAGGAATATGTTGGGAGGAAGGAGATTCAAAGCACGACAGGCGAGTGAACTAGTTTTTTTTTACGGACAAGTGAACTAGTTTACATACATTAGCAAATAGCCACTAAAAAAGCAATCAGGTTATTTGGTTCTTAAAAGAAATATTTCGGACAAAACAGATAATTAGGACACATAGGCTAATGCATGAAACACTCAGATGATAAAGATGCTTATAAATAGATAAAGTACAACATCTAGACCTTCCTGGCACGCTTGATCATGACGTTGCGGCTGTCCGTGTACTCATCGGTTACGGGAAGCAGACACGCCCTCATGTCCAAGATCTGCATGTACATGTCGTAGCATGCGTATGCATCCTTGGTCGCGTAGGTTATGTAGGCTAGATTCAGAGGTACCTCCCACGTGTTCAGGTCATCTTATTTCATGTTGGCGTATCAGGGGTCGATGATGGTCTCAGCGAGGTCAACCACGGAGTCCTTCTCCTACCCGTTGCTGATGATCTTGTATTGCTTCTGGATGTCGACAAGCTTGTTGCACCAGATGGCCGAATCGTCGCGTTCTTCCTTCTCTCCACCATAGTGAAGGTGCAGTCGGCGCTGCCGATGAAATGGACGAATGCTCCAGAACCTTGTGCAGCCATAGGACTAAGGCGAGGCAGAGCTTCACCGAGTCTGTATCGTTGGTGTACATCACATTCAACTTGGTGTAGCCATAGGACTGAACAGCGAACTAACTCCTTGCTGAAGTCCATATCCAGCAGGCTCACCCCTCGGATCGCCATTGGAGTCTCTTCGAGTGAACAAGTGTGTAGGCAGCGGCAGCAGTTCGTTTTTCAGCTCTTGGGGAACTGGATTCAACAGTAAGTTGAGTGTGTACAGGCGACAACAGTTACTACCCCTCCCTCGTCCGCTGCACGCCCGGCAGAAGATGCACCCTCGGCGCATTCAAACGCCTCCATTAAGAAACCTACTCCGGCCACACGTCGGTTCACGAGCGGGTCTGTATTGGTACTGTAATAACAGGAGTTAGTGGTCACTTTACTTAAATTGAATTAGCTCTAATAGAAATTTATACTTAAAACAAGCAATGCATTGGCTCGTTCTATCAGTGCCACGGGATCAACATGCACAACAATTAGAATTATTATTCTTAGCACACACACGATCAGCACATTTGTCGCACTTTCACAAAGATAATACTGCCAAATTTGAACTGTTTGTTATGGTTGCTATCCTCTGCATCATCATGCCGTGTTTCCCAGCTTGCAAGATTCAGAACCAACAAATAAGATCCAAATAATAAGTACAACAAATATGCCTACACATATCATTGATTCCCAGCTTGCAAGATTCAGAACCAACAAATAAGATCCAAATAATAAGTACAACAAAGATGCCTACACGCCTCATTGATTCCCAGCTTGCAAGATTCAGAACCAACAAACAAGATTCAAATAATAAGTACAACAAAGATGCCTACACATCTCACTGATTCCCAGCTTGCAAGATTCAGAACCAACCAAATAGAGCCTTTTTATAAAGTGAATATCGGGATTAAATCCATCTTAGCTAGCCATGTCATACAATCGAAGAACTTGGCGAATGCTCTTGACCATCACAACATCTGTAGTAGAGTATTCCTGTTTGCACAGCATGTTTGCATAGCACAAACAAGGAGACAGGAGAGCATGGCTTCACTTTAGTTGAACCATTTTGTGCAGTTCCACCAAAATTGAGAGATGTTCCCCACGTGACATTTTAGTTGAACTGCACAAGACACTCATTCCAAAAAAAGTGTTTTGTGCAGTTCACCAAAAGGTCACAATAGCAACAAGGTGAAATGGATATCCCTATCTGCACAAAATGATAGAAAGTAAACAGTTGCTGGTCAATAAGAATATATGAAACATATACAAAATGAAAAGAAGCATCTTAATTATGTTCATGGCAATCACGCAAGGACAGTACAAATTTTAAAACGTCAGCAATGCTTCATGTTACCAGAAGCATTACGATCAACAATGAGATTCCTCAGATATGGGATTACTTTAATGGTGGCATTGCTTGTTTACCAAACACAGTAAATCAACAGCAGCTAAAGAGTTGGTTTAAGGGCATGGGACCGTGGGGACACTAGGACACTTAGCAGCGTAAAGGAGCAACTTACTTATCATACTGGGGAAAACAGCAGGAGTGCCATTTGTAACACAGTTTAATTGCATCTTATCACTGGAGGCATTAGATTAACAATAACACTGGTTAGACATGTCCCTAAGGTAATAGTGTGATCACTTCATTTTACATGCGCCCTTACAGCAAAAGGTTGGTTTACCCACAAAAAAAATAGCAAAAGGTTGGTATAAGGACATGCGACAGTGGATGCATCAGCACAATGTACCTACAAGGAGGCACAAAGTGGTGATGTCGAGCTTGTTCAGGCTATGTGAGGGAAGCAAACCTAATCCTGGAGACCTTTTACTATGTGAGGGCGGCAAATCTAATCCTGGAGACCTTTTACTATGTGAGGGCAGCAAATCTAATCCTGAGGACCTTTTACTATGTGAGGGCAGCAAATCTAATCCTGAGACCTTTTACTATGTGAGGGCAGCAAATCTAATCCTGAGACCTTTTACTATGTGAGGGCAGCAAATCTAATCCTGGAGACCTTTTACTATGTAATGGCAGCAAATCTAATCCTGGACATACTCTGTTGACTTGTCCACCAGCCGCCACTTTCTATCCTTTTTTCAACCAATAATAGATCTGTTCCTTATCCAGTTTGTACTGCGTTTTCCCATTATTTCCCTTTTCAACCAAGAGATCGGTTGGATATCCGGTCTCTACTACTTTCACCATATTATTTCCTCTTTGAATCAAGTCCTAGATTCATGCTACAACTTTCCCCCTTTCTTCGTTGTTTGAACAAAGCCCTAGATTCGAATGCATGAAGTAGCTTTACCTCTAATAATACTAAAAAATTTAGGTGGCTTTGGAAGAGCTGATGGGAGTAGAAAAAGATGCACATGCAGACACGTGGGGAGTTGGGGCAGTAGAGCAAGGCCGCTTTCGAAGAACTTATACCTGAGGGTCACTGGGATGTCAGCGGCGGCAGGTCGGATCTGCGAACAATACGGCAGGGAGGAAGAAGGGTCGGAGGACCTCCCGAGCCGGCTCTGTGTTGGAGAGAACGGCACGGGCAGAGAATCGGGCCCCTCCGGCAGCTGTGGGTTTCCTCCCTCGGCGGTGATGACCACGTGAACGATGCACCTTTTAGTCCTCTACACACATCGGCCAAAGGGATCCGGCCGGATCTGTGACCAGTGGTGAGCAGAAAGAATGTCGCTACCGCTGTCTTGTTTATATCTGGAGAGGATGAGAGAATGAAGAGAGCAACCCTAGTAAAGCAAGCGCTCAGGCCCCTGCGTCCATATATAGTGGAGTGATTATCTTTTTTCTCTCCACAACAAGTGTTTCAATTTGTGTACGTGGCATTAAAGAAAAGAAACTCTCTATTTAAGGTGACTACTCTACGACTCCTACTTACTACTACAGTACTACCTTTGTCCTGGTTTATAGGTCCCTTTTATAGTTTGTGCCAAATTTTGACTAAAGATTTAACTAACAAAATGTTAATGCATGAGAAAAATTATCTCATTGGATTCGTATTTGAACATAGTTTTGAAAAATATAATGTTTGGTGACATGCGTGAACATTTTCTTAGTTTAATCTATGGTCAAAATTTGGCACGAAATACAATGGGGACCAATAAACCCAAACAGCCTCGTAGTATTGTTCACTTGTGCTCCCCGCCCCTCCATTCATTAAACAACCCCACGGGTGAATAAACATACAGTAAGTACTGTATTTATATAGAACAAACAAGCTCGAACTATTTTCGCGTAGTTAAAAGTTGAGGGCGGGGCTTTTCCCGGGCAGTACGCGCGGCAGATTTCGGGTAGGCGGTTTGACAGAGAGGCGAGGAGGGTGAGCGAGTGGGGTTGTGCGATTTTACGGTGCGTTACTGCTGGAAAGACTTGTGATATGACCACTCACTATAGTCATGAATTACTGGCTCTCCGACCGGGGTGATGCCCCCCTTCCGTTCCGCGCTTTAATCTGGTGCATGACACGTCGACCCGGATGCTGGCTCTCCCACATGTCGGAGTAGTAATAAGGAGCAAAGAATCATGCGGTATATACTAGTACTATACTACTCCCTCCATTCCTAAATATAAGTCTTTGGAGAGATTTCACTATGGACCACATACGGAGAAAAATGAGTGAACCTACACATAAAATGCATCTATATACATCTGTATGTGGTCCACAGTGAAATATCTACGAAGACTTATATTTAGGAATGGAGGGAGTCTACTCCGGTCGGAGGAGTGCGAACCACGACAGCCCAGTGAACCAGTCGTGCGAACCACGGTAGCCCAGTGAACCAGCAGTAGAAAACAATGTGGTGATATGGCCATAAAAAACAATGTGCTACGGTCCACACTGTAGCATGTACAGTAACACTCCTCTTTGTTTGGATCCCTGAGTTAGAGCTAGTTTGGGTTGAAATAGCCTCAAATTATCGAAACAAGAGGGGTTAGTTTGAGCTAGTTTGCTCTAACCCAGCTAAAAAAACTAGCCCGGTGGAGAGGTTCTAATTGGGTTAGTATCCTGGGCCCACTAAAAGAGAACTAAAAAATCTCACCTGCCCGCACCAGATCGCTCCCCTAAAATAATCTCACCTGCCCGCACCAGATCGCCCCCCCCCCCCTCTTGTAAGACTCCTCTCTGTTGCCCATAGGGCCGCCCGTCCAAGCGCCGCTCGCCCTCTCTCCCTCCGGTCGCCCTCTCCTTTCAGGCTCCGCCGCCCTACTCCGGCCGCCCTCTCCCTCCGACCTTTGAAGGTCGCCCCGCTCCCCCTTCACCAGTCGTTTTTCTCCCTCTGTCGTGCGCGGCGGCGGCGCATCTACCAGGGAGGTCGCGAGAGGGGTGAGGTTGTTCGTT
The DNA here is from genome assembly GCA_963921465.1 of Triticum timopheevii. Taxonomy (NCBI): domain Eukaryota; kingdom Viridiplantae; phylum Streptophyta; class Magnoliopsida; order Poales; family Poaceae; genus Triticum; species Triticum timopheevii. The sequence continues at coordinate 144,705,817 of OY997272.1, forward strand.
CCTTCTCTATCTCACGACCATATCATTGATCTTGCTTGCTCTAGCACTAATTCTAATTTGGAAAAGTAGATCCTGATCAAACTTGCTATAGATTTGTGGTGCATGCATGGATTTGTTTGATGCTGCTTGAGGAGGTAATAAATCTTTCTAGAGGCCTAAAGATTCAGGTCACCTTTCTAGGTATTTCAATTTCAGGCTTGCATTATTTTTAGAGGCCCAAAGATTCAGTTCACCTTTCTTAGTATTTCAATTTCAGGCTTGCATTGTTTCTAGAGGCCCAAAGATTCAGTTCACCTTTCTAGGTATTTGAGTTTCAGGCTTGCATTATTTCTAGAGGCCCAAAGATTCAGTTCACCTTTCTAGGTATTTCAGTTTCAGGCTTGCATTATTTCTAGAGGCCCAAAGATTTAGTTCACCTTTCTAGGTATTTCCGTTTCAGGCTTGCATTATTTCTGGAGGCCCAAAGATTCAGTTCACCTTTCTAGGTATTTAAGTTTCAGGCTTGCATTATTTCTAGAGGCCCAAAGATTCAGTTCACCTTTCTAGGTATTTTAGTTTCAGGCTTGCATTATTTCTAGAGGCCCAAAGATTCAGTTCACCTTTCTAGGTATTTCAGTTACAGGCTTGCATTATTTATAGAGGCCCAAAGATTAAGTTCCCAGTCGACGGCAAGTGGCGCTGCTACCCATGCCGGTGTCGACCTCAACTCGCAAGGGCCGGCGTCGGAGGGGTTCCCGGGGCTTGGGCTCTACAGAGCCTTCCTCAAGAGCGACGATGGCGAGCTCCTCCCTCGGTGCGTGAGGGGCTCCAGGCTCCCTCCCTATCGTGAACGACTTCCGTGATGAGTGAGGGAGTCCTGGACTAGGGGGTGTCCGGACAGCCTGACTATCATCGTCCGCCGGACTCCAAGACTACGAAGATACAAGATTGAAGACTCCGTCCCATGCCCGGATGGGACTTTCCTTGGCGTGGAAGGCAAGATTGGCGATACGGATATGTAGATCTCCTACCATTGTAACCGACTCTGTGTAACCCTAGCCCTCTCCGGTGTCTATATAAACCGGAGGGCTTTAGTCCGTAGGACGAACAACCATTACAACAATCATACCATAGGCTAGCTTCTAGGGTTTAGCCTCCTTGATCTCGTGGTAGATCCACTCTTGTACTACCCATATCATCAATATCAATCAAGCAGGAGTAGGGTTTTACCTCCATCGAGAGGGCCCGAACCTGGGTAAAAACATCGTGTCCCTTGTCTCCTATTACCATCTGCCTAGACGCACAGTTCGGGACCCCCTACCCGAGATCCGCCGGTTTTGACACCGACATTGGTGCTTTCTTTGAGAGTTCCTCTGTGTCATCACCGATAGGCTTGATGGCTTCTTCAATCAACAACAACGACGTCCAGGGTGAGACTTCTCCCCGGACAGATCTTCGTATTCGGCGGCTTCGCACTGCGGGCTAATTCACTTGGCCATCTGGAGCAGATCGAAAGCTACGCCCCTGGCCGTCAGGTCAGATTTGGAAGCCTAAACTTCACAACGGATATCCGCGGAGACTTGATCTTCGATGGATCCGATCCGCAGCTGAGCGTGCCGCACTATCGCGATGGGCATGATCTAACTCTGCCGCCGGACAGTACCTCGGAGGCCGCACACGAATCTGCTCTGATCCTTAGTTCAGAGCCGATCGCACAGATCGAGGACGGGTGGCTGGACACCGCCTCGGGAGCTGCGACTTCTACGGCGATGGAGCCGAACACTGGCCTTGTCCCTTATAAAGCTCATGACTCCGAGGTGCCGGACTCCCTACCGGACTCCGAACCTCCTGCGCCCCTGCCAATCGAATCCGATTGGGCGCCGATCATGGAGTTCACCGCCGCGGACATCTTTCAGCACTCACCCTTTGGCGACATCTTAAATTCGCTAAAGCATCTCTCGCTATCCGGAGAGCCCTGGCCGGATTACGGCCAGGATGGTTGGGATGCGGACGACGAAGAAATTCAAAGCCCACCCACCTCCCACTTTGTAGCCACTGTCGACGATCTAATCGACATGCTAGACTATGACTCCGAAGACATCGACGGTATGGACGACGATGCCGGAGACGAACAAGAACCAGCGCCTACAGGGCACTGGAAGACCACCTCGTCATATGACATATACATGGTGGACACCCCAAAAGATGGGGACGGCGAAGAAGCAGCGGAGGCAGATTCCTTAAAGAAACAGCCCAAGCGCCGACGTCAGCGGCGCCGCTCTAAATCCCGCCACAGCAAGAATGGAGATTCCGGCACAGGGGATAATAACACCCCAGAAAGTGCCGAAGGCAATCCTCTCCTGCAAGATTCAGCACAGGAGGATGCAGAAGCAAGCCCTCACGAGAGAGCGGTAGACGAAGAGGTCGAGGATGATAATGACATACCTCCCTCCGGAGACGAGGCAAGCCTCGACGACGACGAATTCGTCGTGCCTGAGGATCCCGTCGAACAAGAACGTTTCAAACGCAGGCTAATGGCCACAACAAATAGCCTAAAGAAAAAGCAGCAGCAGCTTCAAGCTGATCAAGACCTGCTGGCCGACCGATGGACCGAGGTCCTCGCGGCCGAAGAGTACGAACTCGAATGCCCCTCCAGGAGCTACCCAAAACGCAAGTTGCTCCCCCGATTAGAGGAGGAAGCATACATACCTTCATCACTAGCGCACAATACGGCCGACTGACCACCCCGTGGTCGCGACAGAGAGGCATCCAGGCCTTCCATCAAGACCGTACCCCGGCATCGCTTGAAAAGTACGAAGCCACGGGGGAACGCGCCGGACTTGCGGGATATATTGGAGGATAGGGCAAGACAATCCAGATCTATCTATGGATCATGTGGGCGCCCCACGGCCCACGACGAATACCGTCGCGCCGGATACAACAACTCTGGCCGGGCCGAACACAGCAGACAACACTCCCTTGAGCTACGTCGTGATATTGCTCAATACAAAGGCGCCGCACACCCGCTATGCTTCACTGACGAAGTAATGGATCATCAAATCCCCGAAGGGTTTAAACCCATAAACATTGAATCCTACGATGGCACAACAGACCCCGCGGTTTGGATCGAAGATTATCTCCTTCATATCCATATGGCCCGCGGAGACGATCTCCACGCCATCAGATATCTCCCACTCAAGCTTAAAGGACCAGCTTGGCATTGGCTTAACAGCTTGCCCGCAGAGTCAATTGGGTGTTGGGAGGACCTGGAAGCCGCATTCCTCGACAACTTCCAGGGCACATATGTGCGTCCACCAGACGCCGATGACCTAAGCCACATAATCCAGCAGCCAGACGAATCGGCCAGGCAATTCTGGACACGGTTCTTAACAAAGAAAAATCAAATCGTCGACTATCCGGATGCAGAGGCCCTCACAGCCTTCAAACATAACATCTGCGACGAGTGGCTAGCCCGGCACCTAGGACAGGAAAAGCCAAAATCCATGGCAGCCCTCACATCATTAATGACCCGCTTCTGTGCGGGAGAGGATAGCTGGCTAGCTCGCAGCAACAACCTCAGCAAAAATGCTGGTGGTCCGGATATTAAGGACCACAATGGCAGGTCGCGTCGAAGCAAAAATAAACGCCGCATTAACAACGACGACAAGGAGGATACGGCAGTCAATGCCGGATTCCGAGGCTCTAAACCCGGTCAGCGGAAGAAGCCATTCAAAAGAACCACTCCGGGTCCGTCCAATTTGGACCGAATACTCGACCGCTCATGCCAGATACATGGCACCGCCGAAAAGCCAGCTAACCACACCAACAGAGATTGTTGGGTATTTAAGCAGCCAGGCAAGTTAATTGCCGAAAACAACGACAAGGGGCTGCACAGCAACAACAAGGAAGAGACCTGACCGCCAAACAGTAGAGGACAGAAGGGTTTCCCCCCACAAGTGCGGACGGTAAACATGATATACGCAACCCATATACCCAAGAGGGAGCGGAAGAGTGCACTACGGGACGTATATGCGATGGAGCCAGTCGCCCCTAAGTTCAATCCATGGTCCTCTTGCCCGATCACTTTTGATCGAAGAGACCATCCGACCAGTATCCGCCATGGCGGATTTGCCGCATTGGTTTTAGACCCAATCGTCGATGGATTTCACCTCACGAGAGTCCTGATGGACGGCGGCAGTAGCCTGAACCTGCTTTATCAGGACATAGTGCGCAAGATGGGCATAGACCCCTCAAGGATTAAACCTACAAAGACGACCTTCAAAGGCGTCATACCAGGTGTTGAGGCCAATTGTACAGGCTCAGTCACACTGGAAGTGGTCTTCGGATCCCCGGATAATTTCCAGAGCGAGGAGTTAATCTTCGACATAGTCCCGTTCCGCAGCGGCTATCACGCTCTGCTCGGACGAACCGCGTTCGCAATGTTCAACGCGGTTCCGCATTACGCATACCTCAAGCTCAAGATGCCAGGCCCTCGTGGAGTCATCACGGTCAACGGAAATACGGAACACTCACTCCGAACGGAGGAACATACAGCGGCTCTCGCGGCAGAAGTACAGAGCAGCCTTCTAAGGCAATTTTCGAGTCCGGCCGTTAAACGGCCGGACACGGCCAAATGTGCCCGGAGCAACATCGACCAAAACCACCTGGCACGTTCCGAGCACGCGTAGCAATGCAGCCCCAACCCCAGCCCTCGCATGATTGCAAGACCAACCCTCCGCGTACATCATTACGCTCTGGAGATACCATGGGCCTAGGGGGAGGGGCGCGACCACAACAGACCCAGAGTGCGGCTCGACCACACCAGGGGCTCACAAGTGTGTCACTCTTTTTTTCTTTATTTTCCTTCTTTGTATACACAGGACTCCGTTCACCAGAGGCCCTGTCCGGCGGCGAACCCGCCGAACTCACGATGCAACAGCCAGGGAGGGAAAAAGGCTGCGACGAACACTCAGGTGGTCTCCATTACGAGCATTAAATTTGATTATATACACCAGTCCGCAGCCCACCCCTGGAGGGGGACATGTTTAATTAGTCCAATCCCTTGCTTACCGCACTATTTGTATCATTCCGCACTCATAGCAGAATTCCTTGAATAAATAATGTAGCACTTTTTGCCTGTAATTGCATTACTTTGCATATATGTTCACTAATGACATCTTGCACCCGTATATTTTGGTACGGCCGAATACACCAGGGGCTTATGTTCCCCGCATTATGGTGTGATAAGTCCGAACACTTTCACAAGTGCGGCACCCCGAACTTATAGCATTATATGAATCGGCTCCGAATCATGTCTTGGGTCAATAGTTGGGTTTGCCCGGCTCCCACGTTTTGGTACCTTATGTTCCGTTCTGTCAGCTATGGTGTCACTGGGAGAACCACTGCGATTGCGCCCCGGTTGAGCTGGGCGAGCGCCTCAGTGGAGAAAGCTAAAACTGACTGTCATGATAAGGCGAGAGACTGGTCGTTGTTCGAGAGGTCTTTTCGAGTCCTTAAAGAATTATGCCGCTTCAAGCGAAGAACCGGATAATGTCCGGCCAAGGCGTGGATAGCGCCCCGAACTCGGCCTTCCGAATACTAGGGGCTTCGCCGAAATTTAAAATTATAGAATTCTATGGCTAAGTGAGAGTGTTCAAGCATTATAAGTCCGGTTGCCTTGTTCGTTGTGTTGAGCGCCTCCCTAGATGGACCCAAAAATGGGAACAAGAGTGCTCAAGTTTATCCCGAACACCCCAGCACTCGTGGCTTGGGGGCTGAAGCCGACGACTTGCCATCTCTCAGATTTTATAAATGGCTGCACAGAAGGTAATATTTTAAATCAAACAAGCGTTGCTTAGTGCATATGAACAAAGTTTTCAGCGCACAGGGTAATACATAGCGAGTCTACTCAATAATTACATCTCTGGGGCACTCATCCGCAATCTTGCGGGCACCCTTCAGGATAGTCTTATAGTACATCTCGGGCGTACGATACTCCTTGCCCGCTGGCGGCGCGTCAGTGATAAGCCTCTCTGCATCCAGCCTGCCCCAATGCACCTTTGCGCGGGCAAGGGCCCGACGAGCACCTTCAATACAGGCGGAACACTTGATGACCTCCACCCAGGGGCACGCATCCACCAGCCGCCGCACAAGGCCGAAGTAGCTCCCAGGCATGGCCCCTCCAGGCCACAGCCGGGCTATGAGGACCTTCATGGCCTGCTCAGCTACCTTATGGGGCTCGACCAACTGCTTCAGCTGGTCGCTAGGGGGCATCGGATGGCCGGTCTCAGCGTACTGAGACCAGAAGACCTTCTCCGTTGAGCTCCCCTCCTTGGCTCGGTAGAATGCGGCGGCATCAGACACACTGCGAGGCAGATCTGCAAACGCCCCTGGAGAGCTCTGAATTCGGGTAAGTGTCAGGTAGTTTACATTAACATGCTTGCTTTGCATGAAAAATGCCTTACCCGCCGCTAATTTCTTCACCGCCTCAATCTCCTGAAGGGCCTTATGGGCCTCGGCCTTGGCGGCTTTGGCACTTTCGAGAGCCGAGGCAAGCTCGGACTCTCGAGTCTTTGAGTCGCGCTCCAAACCCTCATGCTTTTCCATGAGAGCCTGGAGCTCTTGCCGCACTTCCGCCACCCGCGCCTCCTGCTTCTCTCGCTCCGCTCGTTCCACGGTCGCATTGCGTTCGGCCGCAGATATGGCCTCCTTCAGGGCCGCCACCTTGTTCGTGGCCCCTGCAGTACCCACGTTATCCTTGTTATTTTTTGCAACTGAAATCCTTTTCTGTAAGGTAAATATTCAAAGTGGTGCTACTCACCTTCTTTGTCCTCGAGCTGCTTCTTGGCACGGCCAAGCTCTTGCTCGGACCGCTCGACATCTTGCTTCAATGCACCGACCTCCGCAGTCAGTGCGGCAGAGGTCAGCAGCGCAGCCTGCAAACCCATATTAACATAATTTTTAGCAACCCTACGTATATCTTTTTAGATCCTCAGTCCGGTTTTTCTTTCCGAACACCGAACCGAGCATCAGGGGCTACTGTCTATGCAGTATTACATTATATAATTTTAACTTCTTACCTCAAAGCCTGTTAGAAGGCTGCTGCAGGCTTCGTTCAGCCCACTCTTGGTGAGCTGAACCTTCTAAATCACCACACTCATGATAGTGCGGTGTTCTTCCTCGATGGAAGCGCCTTTGAGCGCCTCCAACAAGTTGTCCGGCGCCTCCGGTTGGATGGGGGCCGCCGGCGTCACGGTCTTGCCCTTCTTGCGAAGGGGCCGCCTGCCGGACTCCGGAACCACTGATGGTTCCGGCGATAAGTCTGGGAGGCTGCCTTGCAGCGCCTCCGGAGCCTCCTCCTGATGGGTCCCTTCTTGGGATCCCACCTCGGCGTCCTCAGCGGCGCGAGGGGTGGAGGTAGTCGGGATGGAATCCACATCCGACGGAGCCAACGACCCGCTCGAAGAAGCGGGGAGATCATCGTCGGCCGGGCTGCAGGCAGTATGCGGCATTAGAAGGACACTATGTGACACAAAAGAAATTACAGATCATTCAGAATCAGGATACTTACGATCTTGCCGGAGGCCTGGCCCTGGAGGGCCACTCTTCTTCGCCAACATTGGCGTTGGCGGAGCTATCCGGGGGAATAGTTCTTCCCCTCTTGGACCCCTCGGCCTCCCCTGTCGGGGAAGCCTTCCTCTTCCTCTATCCTTCCTCTGGGAGAGAGTCTTCTTCCTCCTCCTCGCCTTCGGGGGAGGAGTCCGCCTCGGAGTCGTCGGACACCTGAAAACAGGAACTCTTTCGAGTACCCGTGGCCTCCTTCTTGGCCTTCTTCTCCGGCACCATGTGCGGTGCCGGAACCAGCAGCCTCGCTAGATGGGCGTCTACTGGGTTTTTTGGCATGGGAGCCGGGCAGATGATCTGCTTGGCCTTCTTCATCCAGTCCTGTCAAAGGAAAAGGAAGATTGAAACCCACATAGGGTCAAACTATTGAAAACAAGTGTCCCGTAAAGGGGTAGAATCACTTACCTCGTCAGCTGGTCGCTGCGAGCGAAATCCGCGATCTTCAGTAGCGGATGCGGGAGCTTCGGCGCCCTTGAACAGCACTCTCCAGGCGCCTTCGTACGTCGTGTCGAAGAGCCCGCTCAATGCCTGGTGTTGTGCCGGATTGAACTCCCACAATTTAAATGCCCGTTGTTGGCAGGGGAGAATCCGGCGGATGAGCATGACTTGGACCACATTGACGAGCCTGAGCTTCTTGTTCACCAGCTTCTGGATACAGGCTTGGAGTCCCGTCAGCTCCTCCGAACTACCCCATAGCAAGCCCTTCTCTTTCCAGGAGGTGAGCTGCGAAGGAATACCAGATCTGAACTCGGGGGCCGCCGCCCACGTAGGGTCGCGCGGCTCGGTGATGTAGAACCACCCCGATTGCCACCCCTTGACGGACTCCACAAAGGCCCCTTCGAACCAGAGGACGTTGGGCATCTTTCCCAACATAGCGCCTCCGCACTCCGCTTGAGTGCCCTTCACTACCTTCGGCTTGACATTGAAGGTCTTGAGCCACAAGCCGAAGTGGGGCTGGATGCAGAGGAAGGCCTCGCACACGACGATAAACACCGAGATGTTGAGGATGAAGTTCGGTGTCAGATCATGGAAATCTAGGCCGTAGTAGAACATGAGCCCCCAGACAAAAGGGTGAAGTGGAAAGCCCAGTCCGCGGAGGAAGTGGGGAAGGAAAACGACCCTCTTATGGGGCCTGGGGGTGGGATGAGTTGCCCCTTGTCGGGCAGCCGGTGCGCGATGTCGCTGGAGAGGTATCCGGCGCCGTGCAGCTTTTCGATGTGCTCCTCCTTAATGGTGGAGGCCAACCATTTGCCTCCCGCTCCGGACATGGTCGGAGAAGGTCGAGGCGAGACGCACGGACTTGGGCGCTGGAGCTCGAGAGTGCACGAAGATGGATAAGCGAAGGAGGAAGAAGGCGTAGGTGAAAAGGTGGATCTTTATCCCCTTATATATAGGCGAATGAAGACTATGCGTCCCCACCGGCCTAGTAAAACTCGCTTATCTCCCAAGCGCCACCATCAATGGTGCGGTTGGGTTACCCAAGTCCGTATTGATGAGAATCCCGGGATAAGGGGAACACGATCTCTGCTTCGACAAGATGTGCCAAGGAAACCGCTTCGCTAAACGCGCTGAGGTGGTATAATAAAAAACGATTCAAGTAAAGGCTTGGTAGTGGCGTGACGTCATGCTACATAATACGTCAACAGATTGAACTTGTGTACATATCATTCTCTCTACGGTGGAATGTGGAATTTATTTTGCAGAGCCGGACACTATCCTGGTGTTCACAATCTTCTATGGATTATTCGGAGGAGGAACCCGCCTTGCAATGCCGAACAATATGCGCGCCGGACTCATCGTCATTGAAGCCTGGTTCAGGGGCTACTGAGGGAGTCCTGGACTAGGGGGTGTCCGGACAGCCGGACTATCATCGTCCGGCGGACTCCAAGACTACGAAGATACAAGATTGAAGACTCCGTCCCGTGTCCGGATGGGACTTTCCTTGGCGTGGAAGGCAAGCTTGGCGATACGGATATGTAGATCTCCTACCATTGTAACCGACTCTGTGTAACCCTAGCCCTCTCCGATGTCTATATAAACCGGAGGGCTTTAGTCCGTAGGACGAACAACCATTACAACAATCATACCATAGGCTAGCTTCTAGGGTTTAGCCTCCTTGATCTCGTGGTAGATCCACTCTTGTACTACCCGTATCATCAATATCAATCAAGCAGGAGTAGGGTTTTACCTCCATCGAGAGGGCCCGAACCTGGGTAAAAACATCGTGTCCCTTGTCTCCTGTTACCATCTTCCTAGACGCACAGTTCGGGACCCCCTACCCGAGATCCGTCGGTTTTGACACCGACAATGAGTTATCTCATTCTTTGTTTCATGAAGTGTTTTTTTATTTTGTGAAGCTTGATTGACGACTTGTATGTTTAAGTGGGATATCTCACTTCTATGGACAAAGTAAAAATTATAATGTTTTGCATGCTTGATTTGTATAGATGGTTCGTTTATGTCAATTGTGAGCGGGAGGAGGCCACAGAAGAGCCGGCCACACCAAGAGGGTGCTTGGATCCACGGGACTTATTTTAGTCTGACTAAAAATAGGGTCCAAAGTAGTCAAATGATTGAGATAGATCATTTATTGTCAATCTAACCCTGCCATCCATACACCTCTTTGGTTTAGAGTTAGTTCAGGGTTAGAATCTAACTCTAACCTCTAACTGAGTTAGAGTTCTCCTCATCTCGGTTCATCGCCATCATACTTTCCCCATTCCTGTGTTTTCAATATCCTGCGAATCAAAGAGGCCCTTTTTTCGGGAAAAATCAAAGAGGCCCTTAGACTGGTTTAGGTCTGGTCATTTTTTATAAACGTGTTATGTCCAAATTTTATTGAACATGCTTCGGCCACGAAAATAATCCGGTTTCATGTAGTAATTCATTGATTTATTTATTCTTCTGCGGGAGGTTTGCATGTAATTCATGAGGTCTGAAATGTAAAGTACCCCGGCATATGCTCCGAGTCGTGCATGCACTACGACCCAGATGCTCTATGTCCCACATGTCGGCGAATGGGAGCACGCGGAAATAGCCTAGGAGTACATATAGGAGAATAAATGCGTGAAAAAATATGTACTGTGAAGCGTAGCCGCGGTTCGAAAAGTAGACCTAAAGTGATGACAGTTATAGGTCGCACGCACCCAACTAGTGGTACTAGACATACAACTAATTCTTCCCTCAAAAAAAGAGGCACGAGTGCTCAGTACTCCTATTCTATAAACGTGAGTCCCATCTGGCAACAGCGTCCGTGCTATAGCTAGCTCTCCTCCCTCGTTTCTCTCTTCTAACTCTAAACTCGGCCGACGCCCGGTGGGTGGGGTGGGTTTGCTCAACTGCGGCCCCACCTCACAGTGAAAACATTACGACTGGAATAAAAAATGCCATATACTCCCTCCGTTCATAAATATAAGCCTTTTTAGATACTACTTCAAATGGAATACAACATACAAATGTATGAAGACATAGTTTAGAGTGTAGATTCACTCATTTTGCTCCGTATGTAGTAGTCACTTGCTGGAATCTTCAGAAAGACTTATATTTGGGAATGGAGGGAGTACTATACTAATAAAACATTAAGGCCACGAGGCGATGCAGTGCTGGTTACAGGAGGCAAGAAGAAGAGATGCATCCATCGACGATGTTCACCTCCTCGACTCAGGGCACCGTCCCACCTAACGGCGCCTAAGTAGCAGCGGCTTTCGTGGCCAGGTCGACGTGCTTCTGAACAATGGCGTCCAAAGATTCCAGCCGCTGGAAGAAGGCCAACGTCTTTCTGTCCTCGCTTGCCTTGTAGTGGCCTATGTAGATGATTTCCTCGTAGACGTGGATGTGCAGGTCGACGGTTTCTTGCATGGCGAGGCACTGCGCGGCGAGCGCGGCCTCGAGGTGCACATTCTTCGTCGCGACCTCCGGCACCTGCAGGGCCACCAGGGCTTGAAAGAGTTCGTCACCATGTAGGCCGATGAGGGTGGCAGGCAATGAGGAGCCTGGGCGCGTGGGCTGGAGCAGTACGGCAAGGTCGTCCGCGCGCTTCTTGACGGCGGTGAACTTGCGGATGGAGTTGACCATCATGTCGTCCATGCGAGAGGTGAAGCTGGCGTCGGCGAGGGCTACGATGCCTGCGGTCGCCAGCACCATCTGGAAACGCTGCACGGTGCGGGGCCGCAGGCCGGCGCCTTGGATGATTTGGCACAGCCGACTGCCGCTCGCGTCCATCGCCTCAATAGGTGCTTGTGGCTTCTGGTCACTTGGTCTTGGATTGGAGTGAGCAGTGTTGCGTAGAGACTTGGGAGTAGATGGATTTGAGTGGTGGGGCGCCTTTATTATATGAGAGTCCAAACTCTGTTGCATTCACATCATGCTGACTCTAGTCTGCTTCTCCAATTAATTCCCTCTGCATGTAGTTGAGGATGCATCATTGACCGTTCAACGTCTCGGGAACCTCTACCCTCTTCCTCCTTGGCATTCAAGCACCTATGGACCCGTCGACGACGAGGTGCCTATGGTGACTTCGTAAATTTCAAGATGATAGTGCCGTGCGTGTGTGCGTTCATAGGGGTGAGTGTATGCGCGTGTATATGAGCGCTTGCGTCTGTACTGTGTCAAAAAAACGTAAATGCGTGTCAAAAAGAGACTAGTCAGTATACTCAATATTGTGCACCTCGGAGAGGAAAACGATAGAACTAGTACGTATTTATTTACGGTGCAAATTCACTCATTTTGCTCCATATGTACTCCGTCTCGGTGTAGTCTAGTCACTTGTTGAAATCTCTAGAAGGGAAAATACTCCTTTCTGGTTTACAGGGCTATACTAGCAAGTAGTTGTACGTACTAGTACAATAGTGGGCTCACATAGCAATTTTGTCTCATGCAAGAGCCTGGCTATATGCGTGGTCCAATGTTCGCAACTGCAACGTTCGGTTTGCGCTTGGCTCTTCGCCTCTTCGCGAAGATGAACAATGATGTTACTACTACTGCTTCTACAGTGTCGAATCCACTGCTGCATGTCCGTCCACCGCGAGCGGGACGGATAGCTTGTTGTAGAAGTACTACTACTAAGCAAAAGCCTGTCATCGTTTGCGAGCAACCGTGCGCATGGGCGAGGGAGAAGGTGTGTAGTAAAATCAAGCTTCTCCTCGTTCTACGACTTGACGCGACACATCATAGCACTGGCCCCACATGCTTGCCTCTAAACTTGGCTGAAAGACCCGTAGTGTACAATATATTTGCTGCAACCTCTAACATTTACCAACCACAAATTAAAATATATGTGGCCGTATGCATCGTTCTGATGCAGAGGCCAGGGAGTCCCCCCTTTTCGAAAAAAACAATTAAAATATATATTCCTGTCTTGACCAGATGCGCGTGCAAACTACAATCACCAGGGTTACAGGTAGGGCCAGAAGATAATTTTAAATTTTTTAAAAACTTCGAGACGGCCACATAGCATGGAGCCGACCCCAACGATTTTAAGCTTACAGGCACGGTACATGCTATCTAGACTACTCTACACATGAAACTGCCACACGAGCGTCCGGGCTGCGCTTGGCTCTTCGCCTCTTCGGGAAGTCGAACAATGATGGTGTACTACTGCACTGGAGGAGTACTACAGTACGCTTATGGCCATCTGACACCGATTGAACTGCTGCATGTCCACCGCGTGCGGGAGGGAGAGCGTGTAGCGAAAGCTTCTCCTAGTCTTTCCAGCCACCACGCTCATGGGCGAGGGAGGGACGCTCCTGTCTTTGCGTGTATGACACGTGGGCCCGACAGGTGTGTGGCCAACCTGTCATACAGCCAAAGGCAGGTGCAGTTAAGTTCGCGAGGGAGAGGATAATCAAACTTCTCATTGATGTGCGAGTTGACGCGACACATCAAAGCACTGCACTCGATATATTTCAATAATTTGCGTTTACCGATGCATTAATTACAACGCATGCATGCATGTCGTGACTCTTCTTTTGATAGTACTTGCATGTGTTGATTTAATGCACCTTGAAGTAGTACTCCCTCCGTTCCTAAATTATAAGTCTTTGTAGGGATTCCATTATGAATTACATACGGATGTATATAGATGCACTTTAAGTGTGGATTCATTCATTTTGCTCCGTATGTAGTCCACCTAGTGAAATCTCTATAAAGACTTACTCCCTCCATTCGGAATTAGGCTGGTCATAGTGGGGAGTAACTTAGACTAGTCACATGCATACGTTACTAGTCTATGTTACTACCTCTAGTGCACAGTATCATAGATTAGTATCATAGATGGTCCCATTTATTGCCATGCATGACACATAGTAGCATCACATTTATTATGTTACGATATCTACCTATGTTACTATAACCATCTCTCTCTTCTTTAATTGCCTGCCACATAAGCATGTTTACGAGTCCCAAGTGCATGCTACTACTTATGTTACTCCCACTATGGCCAGCCTTACTTGTCGCGAAAATGGATGTATCTAGACGTATTTTAGTTCTAGATACATCCATTTCCGAGACAAGTAATTTCGAATGGAGGGAGTACATTTAGGAACGGAGGGAGTATAAATTATGTGACGGTAAGCTTTGTAATACCCTGGCCCAAGTCGAGAGATGGTTGTGCACGAGGAGGGCGAGATCATGCAGACTGAACAGGAACAAGACCCGACGATGGAGCTCTCTAATGTCTCGATGGACCTCACCATGCTCCACTGCCCCTTGTGCCTCCGCCGCTTGACGCCTCCAGTGTATGAGGTTCGAATACACCTCGTCCGTTTGGCTGATTGATGTAACACCCCAAAAATTTAACCAGGTTTTAGTTATTAAAATTTTGCCAAGAGTTTAAAATTTTTGCCTGCGAGAATATCTCTGTTGATTTCAAAACTTTTCTTTTAATATTAAGGAGTTTTTCCCAAGTGGATCCTTCCAAAACATATTGGACTTATTTTCCCTCTCATTTAAAAACATCTCTCAATCAGTAGATTTATTTATTAAATTATTTCACTCTGAGCTTTATTCATTAAAATGACTTGTTTTGAGTTTTGGAGCTCTTTTTGTACTACAACCAGTTGATAGATTTATCTAAAAATCTAACCAAAATTTGGAGATGTCATGTGATGTCTCTAAATCACTTTTGTGCAATAATATATTTAATTCATTGCATATTTTGAGTGCTACACCTGTTTTCCTTCTCTGGTCCAGTGGGCAATTTTGCACTACAACCCTTTTAAATATTTCTTTCTAGCCTCCACCAAAATTTTGGGATGTCAGTAGGAGCATATCATTCCATTATATGCAACAATCCAGGGTTGTTCTTTGAAAATTTTGAGTGAAACAACCTCATCTTCATTCTGGCCCAACATGATGGTTTGTACAGCAACCACATTTTTAGTTGCTCCTTTACCCTTGATTCTTTATCCTACTTGTAGACCACCCTACTAAACCCCTAAGTCCAGGAGCATACACTCATTGGATCATTTTTAGTTCATGAAATGATGCCATCCATCTCCTGTCCAGAACTGAAGTTCATCAAAACCTGCACTAGCAAGTTTCTCTTTTTGCCAAACTAACCTTACCACCTTCTCTTGCTTCTAAAGAGACACTGATCTGGAGAATTTGGTCACTCCAAGAAAAGCCTAAGTGCCTGTGGCATTTTGTCAAACACCTGGAGTTCATGATCAGATTTGACATGAATTGTTGTTGGCATTGTGAACTTGGTCTCCTGACCAAACCCCTTGTCCTCTGAGCTTCACTCTATCAACAACCTAGCTCTATTGCTTGCCACCCTCACCTGTGACCTATAGCATGCCACGGCATTATGTCGAACACCTTCCGTGCGTGCACTGGACGCGCCCAGAGCGCGTGTATTGCACGAGTGGCACCCGAGTCGCCGCGTCACGCCCCGCACTCACCCCAGCCCGTGACCGACCGCAGCCAGCACGCCGTGTCCCCTTGCGCGCTACGTGCTCCCCCTCACCGCAACGCGCCAAGCAGAGCCCCGCCGCGTCCCCGGCAAGCCAAGGACTAGCCGCCACGACCGCCCGACAGCCCTGCTCAGGCCAGCGCCGCCAAAGCCACCCCGGCTTGCCACCTGCCCCTGGAACAGTGCGAGCTCATCCGCAGCCTCGTTCTCTAGCGCTCGTCGCCGCCACGTTGCCCAAGCTACAGGGAGGCGGTTCGCCGTCGTCCTTATCGCCGGCCGCCCCGGAACCGACCTCCACCGCGTATATAAGGACCCTGGAGCTCAAATGAGACCTCGAGCAACCTCATGTGATCCTTCAAGTGTTGCCTTGGCCAGCAGTCGAGCAAGGGAAGGCCTTCTTCCCCGAGTCCGGCCGGTTCGGTCGCCGCCAAGCCCCGGCCGATTCCATCGCCACCAGTGCCTCTCCCTCTCGACTCTCTCCACCAAGAACTCTCCCTTCCTCTCGCGAGTGCAACCCCTCGATCAATTTTGGTCGGAGACCACCGCAGCCCAAAAATCACTTTGTTCCCCGAAGCCCCCTCCGCCGCGGAGCTCGCCGCCGGCGACTCCCTCCACCTCCGGTGACCCTGCGACCACCGGAAGGACCGCCTAGGAGTGGCAGATCCATTCCTGTACTCGGATGCCCGCGAGGAGCCGCCTAACACCGGCGAAGATCGCCGGAGCCCCCGCCTCTGTTCGGCCAGAGGAAGGGGAGGGAGGGCGACTGGTCAAACCTGACGAGTGGGCCAGGCGGGCCCGCTGTCATGACCCATGCGCGTCCATGCTGGAGTAAGTGGAGGCGTATAGTCGGAATACGTCTTCGACGTATACGTGTTTTCGAATCGTTTTCTTTTATTTCTGTTTTTTTATAAAAAAACAGATTTTGACCAAATGTTTGACTGGCTATATCTTTTAAAATATAACTCCAAATGAATTAATTCTTTTTCCTACGTCTCTCAAATATTGTCTAGTTTATTTTAAGATTTAATTGAAAAAATTTCAGAACAAATTTTTGTGCTGTTTTTATTTTGTGTGTTAATTCATTTATATTGCTAAAATAGGATTTTTGAAGAGAGGAGAAATGTTTCAAGAGTTTGAAATGCACCCTGCCTTCCCGTAACCTGAAGGCAAGCATTCTGAACCCCGGCATAATATTTTTGTGTGTTCGATGACACGTTTATAACATCACCTCACTTTGGAGAAACTTGTTATTTCATGTGATATGATCATATGCATGGGTGCATGTTATTGATTCCACGCTGTTGGAAATGAACACACTTGTGATGATAATCATCCTCATGTGCCTTGCATGCATACCGGCAGGAACCCTGGAAAACCTCTGCCTTGGGTAGGCATGAGTTTGTCGCCGGTGTCCGTCGGGACGGTTATGTCCGGTATGGCATGGTAAGGTAATATGAGCGGTGACTCTGTTGGTTGAAATATATTCGTTATGCTAATCATGCAGGGAATACTTTAACCTCCTGAGTCGACCGTAGATCGAGTCTTGTGCCAGTAACCCCCATACTTGTTTCGTACTAGCACTCGTCTCTATAGCAAGTAGAGTACGGTTCAGTAAGTTGTCAACCTCTTTCTAGCACACACCGTACAGAGAGGCCAGGGTGGAAGATACCGGTTGTAGCTGGTAGGCAGGCCACCTGGTCCGGGGGCATGGGTGTTTCCGGTTGGGACCGAGAGGGGAGGCCACCCCTTAGAGCGCGCGATATAAATTTGATCCCATGCTACGCGAGGTTGTAGCCTCCCCACTTAGAGTTTGCTTGACAGGTGTCGTGGGTGATTCCAGACACGTGTGAGTTAAGCTGGTGTGTGCAAGTTAGGTGTGTTTTCAACTAAAAGACCGTAGACGGAATTAGTCCCGATGGACTAAAGAAATCCGTTACTCGTGGGTAAAGAGTACACCCTCTGCAGAGAATAAACCTATTTGAATAGCCGTATCCATGGTTAAGGATTACAGTCTGGGATGGGTCAAGTGTCGGTCTTAGTGTCGGTCTTCGGAGGTGAAACTGTTAACTAGAACTGGAACTACTACTTGTGACTTGTGATAATTATGATTATTATTATTGTGAACTAACCCGTGATATTAATGTTATTATCGAGTATCTCTGGGATGGTTCTACCTCCGGGATATTCACTATGATTGTTTCTTTTAAAGCCCTTTATGTGGTGTCGCTCAGACGCCCGACTGTGGCAATTCTTTTAAAGCCCTTTATGTGGTGTCGCTCAGACGCCCGACTGTGGCATTTCTTTTAAAGCCCTTCATGTGGTGTCGCTCAGACGCCCGACTGTGGCATTTCTTTTAAAGCCCTTTATGTGGTGTCGCTCAGACGCCCGACTATGACATTTCTTTTAAATCCCTTTATGTGGTGTCGCTCAGACGCCCGACTGTGGCATTTCTTTTAAAGCCCTTTATGTGGTGTCGCTCAGACGCCCGACTGTGGCATTTCGTTTAAAGCCCTTTATGTGGTGTCTCTCAGACGCCCGACTGTGGCATTTCTTTTAAAGACCTTTATGTGGTGTCGCTAAGACGCCCGACTATGGCATTGCTTGTTATTTATTTCATAAATTTTAATACTACTATGTTATTGCAATTTCATAAATAACTTGCTTGCACGCATCAGAGTTTTATTTATCTTTTGTGACTGACGTCATGAGTATAAAATATTTTCAGCACATCGTTGTTATATTATACCCGTGTTCATAATGTTTGCGAGTACATTCAAAGTACTCACTGGCTTGTCCCTGGCTATTGTCTTGGTCAGATTTCTTGCACGGAAAGAAGCGACCTTGTTGACAGCCCCGGAACCCGCACAATGGAGATAGCAGCCTCGCGAAGATAGGAGTTAACCTGGTCAGCTGTTCCCATGGGAAATGGAGTCCCATAGACACTGATGTTTCACAACCCGCTTCCGCCATCAACCACTAGAAACCATTTGTTGTACTCACAGGCCAGAATGGTCTTGTGCTACATATTTTGTATTTTGCTTGGAATTTCTGAATCAAGTTGGAGCCTCATCAGCTAACAGTAATCCTGGGGCTGATGAGCACGATGGTCTCTTTCTGGAAATTGATACTCGGAAAAACCGGTCGTGACAATTGAGCAAGGTGTAGGTTTCTTGATTGATGTGCTGTTGGATTGATTTCTGCAGTGCAAGGGAGGGCACCTGGCCTGCGCGAACTGCCTCGTCGAGCGCCCGAGAACCAGCGACAGTGCCAGAAGTGCGAGCGCGGTGGTGGCTTCGACGTGCGGAACACAGCGGTTGACTCTGTCCTATCGTCGATGAGGGTGGAGTGCCCGCACGAAGGCTGTGGGCTCTACGTCACTTACCACAAGCTCGCCGATCACCAGAGCGTGTGTCCGCTCGTGCCCTGCAAATGCCCCGTGCCCGTCTGTGGCTACGAAGGCCCGCCGCCGGCACTCTACCACCACATCAGCACCGCGCATCCCATGCCTGTGCACAGGATCCAGTACGGCAAGGTGCTCCAGCTGCAAGTGCCACTGTCGGAGCCACGGCTCTTGCTGTTCACCGAGGAGGACCGCCGCGCGTTTTTCTTGGTCGGTGGCATGCTTGACATCGGCGCGCCTATCGCCATGTCGATCGTGTGCATCAGAGCGGGGGCGTCCCCACTGCCGCACTACTTGGCCAAGCTATGGGCGAACGGTCCACCGGGGGAGCCCAAAGGCACGACCGACACCGTCAAGGTGGAAATGGAGGTGACAAGCAGCAAGGATCCCGGCGACGTCGACGTGCAGGAGCTGACCTTCTTGAAAGTTGTGCCCAAGCTGCTGGCCAGGGCTAAGCTTGTGTCCCTCCATATTCAGATTGACAAGCTCACGTCCTAAATGTTTCGACAGTGCCTTCTGTTTATCTTAGTAATATGCTTATATAGGGATTACCTTGGTCTACTTTAGCTTAAGAAATGGTGGGTTTTGGTGGCGCAGCAGCAATTACTTCGACATCAGATCAGTAATTTCCAACAGTCGAACGGATATTTTGTGTCTGTTGGATATAAAGTTCCTTTGGGTAAGAAGTACTACTTGTCATCAAAATGGATAAAAGGAGATGTATGTAGACGTATTTTAGTTCTAGATATGTCCCTTTTTATCCATTTTGATGACAAGCACTCCCTCCGTTCCACAATACATGCCTTCCATTTGTCAAAATATAGATGTATCTAGACATGTTTTAGTATATAGGTACATCCATGATAGAGCCAATCGGATGGTTGAGAACACTATAATTCGTAGCTACAGATGCGTGTGTGACTCCCAGATGCAGAGGCCGGGGGTCATCATCCTCCTTTTAGAGAAAAAATAGACGCGTGTGTGAGAGGACGAGTGCATGCGTGCACCTCTTCTCTTCCTGTATAACGTACTACTAAACTCAAAGTACAAGTTTTTGTGGGTGGCAGGATGGTGCGTGTGAGAAGTCCCGAGAGATAGTTTTAATGCGTCTGAAAAAAGGACTAGCCTAGAGCTCGCCATGCGGCTATTTCTGTCGAACGCCCCATTAACCGTAAGATATGTATACGGCGGTGCCAGTTATTACACGTACACAGCAGTACTCCCTCCTTTCCAGTTTATGGTGAGTGGTGGAATATTTTTTGTAGTTTGCAAAAGCACCTAATTAATGCTCTTGTTTTTCTCAAAAAATTATGTTTATCAATGCATTAATTGCAATGCATGCATGCATAAAGTACATGCATTGGTCAATTTTCTCTTAATACTTGCATGCAATGATTTAATACACCTTGGAATCTGAACATGTGTTAGGGAACAACCAAATTGGGTCTTATAAAATGGAAAAACTAAAATTTTGAGATAAGCCCTATAAAACCGGAAAGGAGGGAGTAGAAAAAGAAGTACTCCATCCGGGAATAGTGTTGCACTTCGAAACTAGAACCGTCAATAAATTTTGAGCATGCGTCTCGTCACATTCCAAATTACTCCATGCTATATTGAATTGCAAACCTGTTCACACTGATCACAACCTAAACGGTTTCCCACTTAGGAGCGTATTAGTACCACGCTAGTATATTGAATTCCAAACCTGTTCACACCGATCACAACCAAAACGGTTTCCCACTTAGGAGCGTATTAGTACTCGGTTATAAATACTAGTATGCCAAGATGACTGCACATTTCTCCTCAACTCCTCATCCACAAAAACAAACAAGTCATTCAGCATCCTTCCCTTGCGTCTGCCATGGTCAGCGTGAGTTCTGGGTCGAGAGATTCCCACTAGGGAGAGGCGAGCATGGAAGCGGAAGCACGAGAGATGCCCCGCCTCGCTGCGAGAGCAGCCGACATGTCCCGCCGCGCGGAAGTAGCAGCACAGAGGTCCCGCCGCGCCGCTGAAGTAGCACGGAGGTCCCGCCACGCCGTCGATGCAGCAGACTGGTCCAGCCGCGCCGCGGAAGCAGCAGAGATGTCCCGTCGCACCACGAATGCAGCAAAGATGTCACGCCGCGCCGCGGCGGCCTGGGAAAATTTCTCGCGGGCAGGCGACGACTATTACAGGCGCATGCATGCGATCGTCCATAGCCAGATGGATCAGATCTCCGGCTTAGCGAGGTTGTAGGACGACGTGAAAGCCTCATTTGAAAAGGCTACCGGCGTCATCCAGCAACTAAGGGAGGGCAATGAGAGGGTCCGGGCCGAGCGCAACCTGCTGAGGGAGAAGATCGTCCGAAGTGCAGACCAGCAGGAGGAGACCAGTGCCTTGTTGAATAGGACCGGCGTCATCGTCAAGAAACTTATGGACGAGAATGACATGCTCCGCAATGAGCGCCAAAGGCTGGTGGAGGAATCCGTGGATGTTCTCAAGCAGCGTCTTGAGGACACGAAAGATCTCATCGCCGCTCGTCGCGGAGACTAGTTCACGCGGCCTGCAGCAACGCATCAAGAAAGTAGAGATCAGCGAGCCAGATCCTTGTCTTCCTTCTTCTTTTGCCCTTGTGTATTTCGGGCGTAGCCGCATGTGGCTTTTTTAATTATCTTTCTAATTATGTAAGACAATTAATCATCCATATCTTTCTGTGGAAGATCAATGTTGCGAGGCTGGAATGAAGAAAACTCTTGCTGTGGCGACCCTGGCGTTGCTATTCTTCTAGTTGCTGCTGGGCTTCCTTCAGTTTCCTGGTTTCTTTTGATGTAATAATCAGTTTAGGATGTCGATTGTGTAGTCAGTTGTGAAATGTTGGGTTATAGCGCGGATGTTTGGCCTTTGTTGGCCTCTTGGGATGTTGCGATTTCAATCTCGTACTTTTAGTCCTTCGTGTTAGGCTGGAGTCGTGCTGAACTTCTTGTGAATTGTGCTGGTTTTCAGTAATGAAAATCGGAAGGGGCAAGCCCTTCTTTGATAAAAAAAATCGTCCTTATATATTCATCAGTCTTGCTATAAGTCGCAGTAGATGCTATATAGGTCCGTCGGATCTTACATCAAGATCCGTGCTGTCAGATTTTCTTTTTTCTCTCTTAAATCTCAGTCGAGTGAGACATAGCCATGCCATTAAACAGAGGCTCGGGCGCCATTAATGGAGACCTTGGGAGAGAGGTGGACGGCAGATGGAGGTCAAAGGGCTCTCCTCCCGATAAGCACGCGCAGGGGTCTGATCGCACGCCTCTCGTACTCAAATAGCTACCCTGCACGGCGCCTCCTAGCTAATAAAAAATGGGGACGCGTGGCGGCACGTAAATGGTACTAGTAAGTAGAACGCCCACGGTTTCAATAATACTTGTGTTTCTGATTGTAACGTGACAGCACTTGTTCCAAAATGACTTTGTTGATTGTTAATGTGTGCGCCTTCGCAAATCGGACTGCAAATTTACCACAGCATGTTGGTGCCATGTCATGGCACCAAGCCAAGTTTCATTATTTTCATGCGTGTTTTGGATTTACAGGAATTAAAAAACTAAGTTTCTCAATGTTTCCAACCCAGCCACGACGCCCAGAATTTTGAATTTCATTCCCATTTCTTGCATGGAACCTAGAAATTTACCCGAGGACACACATGTGATTTTTCAACCAACTTTGGTGCACTGGAACATGTGCTTGTATTTCAAATTTGAATTATGCACACAAAGGTGACACGTTCCCTCCCAGAATTTGCAAGAAGCTCTGATTTGCAAGAA
Source organism: Triticum timopheevii (assembly GCA_963921465.1). Classification (NCBI taxonomy): domain Eukaryota; kingdom Viridiplantae; phylum Streptophyta; class Magnoliopsida; order Poales; family Poaceae; genus Triticum; species Triticum timopheevii. The sequence goes on from OY997272.1 coordinate 144,728,517, forward strand.
GCTTATACCAAAAATTGTTCCTATTCGGCCAATTTTTTTTACCACGGCATGGTACTACCATGACATGACACCATGCCAAGTTTCATGATTTTAAAACCAAGTTTCTCAATGTTCTTGACCGAGCCACGATGCCCAGATGTTTGAATCTTATTCTCATTTTTTGCATGGGAGTAGAAATTCACTCGAGGACACAAATATGATTTTCAACCAACTTTGGTGCACGGGAGCACGTGCTTGTAGTTCAAATTTGAATTATGCACATTAAATGACCAAAAATTCAATTAATGTGTAAATAAGGCCAAACGAAGCCGGAATAATTCCAAAATTTTACAGGGCACTCATGTAGTTCTATGTTGCCTTTGTAAATAAACTCAAGGGGGACAACATATATCGTTTCGCACTCAAAGGTGACACGTTCCCTCTCAGAACCATGAGCCTTCTTGAGAGAAGCTTCGGTTTGCAAGAAGCTTATACAAAAATCTGTTCCTATTCGGCCAATTTTTTTACCACAATATGGTAGTACCATGACATGACATCCATGCCAAGTTTCATGATTTTCAGGCGTGTTTTGGATTTACAAGAATTTTAAAACCAAGTTTCTCAATATTCTCAGCCGAGCCATGACGCCCAGATGTTTTAATTTTATTCTCATTTCTTGCATGGGACCTAGAAATTCACCCGAGGACACAAATGTTATTTTTCAACCAACTTTGGTGCACGAGAGCATATGCTTGTAGTTCAAATTTGACTTATGCACATTAAATGACCAGAAACTCAATTAATGTATAAAAAACGACAAACGAACCCGGAATAATTCCAAAATTTAACATGGCACTAATGTAGTTCTATGTTGCCTTTGTTAAGAAACTCAAGGGCGGGGGGGTGGCACGTTCCCTCTTAGAACCATGAGCTTCCAAATCGGCCCAATTTTTTACCACAACATGTTAGTGCCATGACATGACACCATGCCAAGTTTCATGATTTCCAGCTGAGTTTTGGATTTACATGAATTTAAATTCTAAGTTTCTCGATGTTCTCGGCAGAGTCATGACGCCCAGATGTTTGAATTTCGTTCTCATTTCTTCCATGGGACCTAGAAATTCAACCAAGGACACACATGTGATTTTTCAACCCACTTTAGTGCACCGGAGCATGTGCATGCAATTCATATTTAGATTATGCAAATTAAAAGTCCAGAAACTCAATTAATGTATAAAAAGGCCAAATGAACCCGAAATAATTCCAAAATTTAATAGGGCACTCATATAGTTCTATGTTGCCTCTGTAAATAAAATCAGGGGGGAGGCAGCGTATATCGTTTCGCACACAAAGGTGACATGTTCCCTCTCGGAACCACGAGGCTTGTTGAGAGAATCTCCAGTTTTGCAAGAGGCTTATACCAAAACTTGTCCCAATTCAGCCAAAAATTATACATATGAAAACAGGGTTTAGATTATCCCGAACATCTCGCTACCTAGACCAATAATGTACTATGATTTGAATTCAACATAAAATCGATACAGATATTTGAATTGGAGAGCGTATGGTACATGTAGTTCATAGTGAAATATGATTATTGCTATATGCATGTCTTTTTGTTATCAAGATAATATTTAAATTATTGTATAACTTGACAACAATCGTATTCAAATAAGGAAAATTGATTCAAATTTAGTCCATATGGTAGACGACAATATATATGTTCACATGGTGGAGTAAAATGTTCATATATGATGGAAGATCAAAATGTATGACTACATCAATTATAAACCGCAAGGTCACCTAATGATATATTCGAATTCAACATAACGTGGATTCAAAAATTGAAATTCGAGATCATGGCATCTGTAATCATATAAAAAGGGACATTACTCTTTCTTTGGTGGGAATTGATTTGTTTTTTGTTGTTGTTGAGGGAAGTGTGAATCGATTTGGTAGTGTGCAGGGTAATCATGTTCTCCCGATTTTTTTTACATTTTTCTTGTAGTTTTTTCAATGGCATCTATAGCAATATAGTAAAAGGGGACATGACTCTCTTGTGCCTTGTATGATTTTATTACACGTTAAGTTTGTTCTGCCGAACAAGGAATTCGCACCTTGTTATCTCGAAATTTTCAAGCTCGAGTATCTTTTGTCTCACCTGCTTTGAAACTCCCGCTTCTTCAACCCGCGCCGCGCCTTGTTATCCCGAAATTTGGACGCACGCGAGAACTCCCTCCTCATCCGAAATCGCTCCCGCAGCCTAGACACGCGAAATCCCCCTTCTAACCCTCAGCCGGAAATGAAGCTCCACATTGCGGTGTCAAAACCGGTGGGGGTATGCAGGTAACTTACCCTACATTTCGGACAAGCGCGTCCCTAAGCTTGGCTCCCCCATCCCCCTTCGCCCCCCCCCCCCCCCCCCATTCGTACACTGAGGCCGCCAAAACCCGTGAAACCCCACGCTCCTTCATCGGCCTCCCGACCAAAGTCCAGCTAGAGACTCTTCCCCGACTACGTCGTCCACCGCAACAGCTCGCCGTCCCTCATCCACCGCACTGGATGAGGATCCGTTGTCGATCTCATCGTCCCGCCAGATCAGCCGCACCGTCCTCCACCTCCAAGGAGCTGCCCCGATGTTCGCCTTGTCTATCGCGCCACCTCAATCCCCACAGCACCGTCTTGACCTACCCCACCGGAACCACAACACCCTCACCAATTCCTCCGATGAAGCCGAGGCTAACTCGGCGCCACCAAGGAGGTTCTGCACTCACCGCTGCATTTCATCTTTTATTCGATCTCACGGGGCTGTCGGTGCTCGATACAGAGCAGACATGGCGTCTCCATCGACGGCGCCGTCGCCGGCCACATCATCCATGGTGTCTCTCTCCCATGTCGTTGCTTCCTCGGCAGCGACTTCCACAACGGCACTAGCTGCAGCTGCTCCGGCTCTCGCTTGCGCTGCGGCTCTGTTCTTGCTGTCGGTCGTGCTGCTGCACTGCTCCTGCTTTCGTTCGTGTTGCTGATGTACTCTTGCTCTCGCTTGCGCTGCTGCTGCTGCTGCTGCACGGCCTCCAGCAGCTAGAGGAGTTACTGCTTTAGCACTTGCTCGCGGTGCTACTGCACGACTTGCTCTCTGCTAGTGCGTTCCCTGCTCGAGCGTCTGCTGATTTAGATCATTGCTTCTCTACTACTAGTGCTCGAACGCCCTAAACATCTATTGCAATGCTCTGTTACTAGTTCAATCAGTTTTGACAGTAAAATTCAGTTTCGACTGTGAAGTTCATTTTCTTTAGTTAAGTTCAGAGTGAACAGTACTTACATCATCTGTCGGAGCGGCCGTGGCGCGGCTGATGCGTTTTACATCTAGCACTTTTTGGTGATGTATTTTACATCATCTATTGCAGATGATATTAGGGTCCCACTTCAGATTAAAGTTGTCTGTCCTGTCATGCTTCAGCCTCGTCGCCATACACCTTAGCGGAGCTGCTCCACCAACGGAACCGTCCATCACAGCGGAGCAGTACCCTCGGCGCCGTTTCCAGAGGCCTCGAATCTTCTTCCCCGCCTCCGACAGTCACACCAGCATCATCACCATCCTCCACGTCCAACCCAATGATGCTGAGGTCCACAAGGCTATGCCAAAGAGGTTGTACACTCGTCGCATCACTTTGTTTCTCCATTCCTCTGTTCTTCCAATTCATGTGAGCCAAACACCCAGGTTGACTGAAATCCTATGTTTCCAAATGCTCTGTTTTGCACGTGCATTCCTATCCTATTCCTATGTTTTTCCTGTCCCTGTGTTTAAAGAATCCTCCAATTCTAAGGAGCCCTTACAGATTTACTTCATTTTCAGATTGGCGTCAAAGGAAACTCTGTGTGTTATGTCCTGCTCCTGCCGTGCCGTCATCCACCCCACCTGAGGTGCACCATCGACAGAAGTGTTCACTGCAGCAGAGATCCCCCATGCAGACTTTCTTTCGCCGCCTCATATCATCTTCCCCGTTGCCGGCAGCCACGCCAACTGCATTACCATCATCGACTGAGCAGATGAACCTGAGGACTAGACAGTTCCGGAAGAGAGGTCGCAGTATTTCATGTTTGCTTACGTTATACATCGGTTATTATTACCTGCTACTTTATCGTTCAATCTTGAGTTTTGAATTTCCCATGGGTCTCATATCGAGCCAGCAATGAATAGTATCTGTATACTATCTGGTTCATCTGGGGTCTTCTATGTGGTTCATGTTGGGTGGGCAACAAACAATAGATGATCCATTGTCTATCTTTTTAAACTGAAGCTATAATCTACCTGCTATCATTAGTTTTGGATCCATCCACTCGTTTGCTACCATCAGTCTTGATTTTTGCATGCACCCCTTAGGCCTTACAAAATCTAACTATTTTTTTATTATGCATGTCAGATATTGTACACAATCGTACTGAACATGTAGAGAAAAAGAGAAGACCGTTGCGTGCGAATATAATGTCATGCAGACGCTGCTCCATGGTGAGCGAAGTGCCCCCCCCCCCCTCTCCTGCATTTCCAAATTGTATTCCAGAGGAAGATAACTATTCAGATGGAGATTCAGAAGGAGCCGACCATGCCTGTTTACCACATGAGGTGTTTGCTCTAACCTGGCATGTTGATGTTGGTCATATCATGCATATGGCGCCTTGCATTGCTTACATTATACATCTTATATGTCATCAACTTAGTTTAGATTTGCTTTGTGTGAATGCCACCTGTTTGGTTTCTATATCATACTCCCACCATTCCTAAATATTTGTCTTTTTAGAGATTTCAACAAGTGACTACATACGGAACAAAATGAGTGAATCTACACTCTAAAATATGTCTATATACATCCGTATGTGGTAGTCCATTTGAAATCTCTAAAAAGATAAATATTTAGGAATATAGGGAGTATGTGGGAATTATGCAATGCCATCTTCTTTAGCCAGGCATCATATACGTGAATCATGCAATGCCATCCTGTTTAGCCAGTCATCGTATATGTGAATTGTATCGTGCCATATTTTTTTCCATAATGTATTCCATTTGTCAACAATGTTTATACATTCATCTACTCTTCCTGTGCATCAACCATTTGAGTCGGTCATGGGAAAATCTGGAGTGAAAACAAGGTCTTCTGAGCAGTCAGTGCTACCAGTCGATGCAGATTTCTTGCTGGTTACAGATAGCTCCTCAAAGGAGGATTCAGAGAGAGATGACCAGTCGTATTCCCCCCCCCCCCCCCGAGGTGCATGCTCTAACTTGGCTGGGTTATATTGCTCATACCATGCATATGGTGTCTTGCATTGCCATGCCATCTGCTTAGATTAGACATGCTTTGTGTGAATGCCTCCTATTTGCTTTCTATATCAGATATGTGAATTATGCAATGCCATGTTTTTCAGCCAGCTATCATATATGTGAATTATGCACCGCCATGGAGCCAGGCATCATATATGTGAATTATCTCATGCCATCTTTTTTTTCATTACGTATTCCATTTGTTGACAATCTGTGTATATTGAACTACTCTTCATGTGTATCAGCCATTTGAGCCGGTTATGGAAAAAATCTGGAGTGAAAACAAGGTCTTCAGAGAAGGCAATGGTACCTGCTGAAGCATATATCTCGATGGTTACGGGGAGCTCCTTATAGGAGGATTCAGAGAGAGATGACCAGTCCTATATCCTACCTGAGGTGTATGCTCTAAGTTGCAATGTTTATATTTCTCATATGATGCATATGGTGTCTTGCATTGCTTAGTTTAGACATCATATGCACAATATTGAATTCTATCTGCTTAGTTTAGAGATCATACATGCGAGTGCCAGCTGCTTAGTATATGAATCAATTATGTCAATTATATCATGCCATCCTGTATACTTAGACAACATGTATGTGAATTATTTCATCCCAACCTATTTTAGAAAGACATCATATAGTTTTGTCATGTCATCATGTTTAGGTACTCATCATATGTTGAATTATGTCATTATATCCTGTTAAGTTATCCATCATATATCTGAAACTGTGTCATGCTATCCTGTTTAGTTAGGCATCATATATGTGAAATTGTGTTATGCTGTCCTGTTTGGTTAGACAACATATATGTGAATTACCACATCTGTCTATCATACAATGTCTGTACGTTCAATTTCTTTTCTTGTTTATCAGCCATTTGAATTGGAGGGGGTGATGGCAGTATCTAAGGGAGCAAGAACCCGTTCTTCACAAAAGACAGTGTTACCCGTCGATGCAGATAGAACCATGGTTGTACTGGCCCACAAACTAGCCCCACCAGACATAATCGAGATTCTTCTAGATTGCACACTTACACCGTTGGGCAGAGAACCAGCTACAACCCATCTAACCGCAACCCCAGCGGATTGTAACCCACTTATAGTTGACAAAGCACCATGTCCACCACAGAGTACCCCCACACGAGCAGTTTGTAAAGCTACTGCAATGCCCAAAGCATGAAGACCACCACAGCTAACCCAAACTCCACGTTTAAAGCAGAAGAGCAACTGTTCTCAGGTCAGATTCCGTAGCTATGGTCCATACTCCTTTGCTATTGCATCACTGTATTTACTCATACCAACTACTTTCGAATTTGAAGGATCCAATTGAAACTCCAATGGCGCAACAGGTATGTTTTAAACGTATTTATTTAACTGGATTGTTGTTCTAACTTCTTGCTCTATGTTGATTTCAGTTTAAGTTGTATAAACAGTTATGTTCTCATGTGATGCACATTACAAGTGCTGCCAATGCTGTGTAGTTTCTCACACTTATATTCTGTCTATGCTGCTGTGTCTTAAAAATATATGAGTTGAACTGTGTCTCTATCTTGATTAGGGAACATAAACTAGAATGATATGGACAATACAGTGACCATAGTACATAGATATATGTTTGTTTCATGTTGTTATCCTGTCCACCTTACTACTGAACCGGTCTACCAAAATGAGTTTGGTATACTACAAGCTAAACCTGTGATGTGTCTGCTTGTTTCTCTTGTAGTATGCAAACAAAATATTGGAGAAGAGCACCCCACTATGCAATGGTAGAGAAAGTAATGCAGATAAGGTTCAAGATAGTGAGACAACCCTGTTGGTCTCCAAGAAAGGTGATAAAAACGATCCTGTAGACAGTGAGAAAACCCCACAGTCCTGCGTTGATGTAGTGTTCGAGTTACTGGCCAGTACCGCTTGAAGGAAATATGCCCTAGAGGCAATAATAAAGTTATTATTTATTTCCTCATATCATGATAAATGTTTATTATTCATGCTAGAATTGTATTAACCGGAAACATGATACATGTGTGAATACATAGACAAAACTATAGTCACTAGTATGCCTCTACTTGACTAGCTCATTAATCAAAGATGGTTATTTTTCCTAACCATAGACATGTGTTGTCATTTGATTAGTGGGATCACATCATTAGAAGAATGATGTGATTGACATGACCCATTCCGTTAGCCTAGCACTTGATCGTTTAGTATACTGCTATTGCTTTCTTCATGACTTATACATGTTCCTGTAACTACGAGAATTATGCAACTCCCGTTTACCGGAGGAACATTTTGGGTACTACCAAACCTCACAACGTAACTGGGTGATTATAAAGGAGTACTACAGGTGTCTCCGAAGGTACATGTTGAGTTGGCGTATTTCGAGATTAGGTTTTGTCACTCCGATTGTCGGAGAGGTATCTCTGGGCCCTCTCGGTAATGCACATCACTATAAGCCTTGCAAGCAATGTAACCAATGAGTTGGTTACGGGATGATACATTACGTAACGAGTAAAGAGACTTGCCGGTAATGAGATTGAACTAGGTATTGGATACCGACGATCAAATCTCGGGCAAGTAACATACCGATGACAAAGGGAACAACGTATGTTGTTATGCGGTTTGACCGATAAAGATCTTCGTAGAATATGTAGGAACCAATATGGGCATCTAGGTCCCGCTATTGGTTATTGACCGAGAATGGTTCTAGGTCATGTCTACATAGTTCTCGAACCCGTAGGGTCCGCACGCTTAACGTTACGATGACAGTTTTATTATGAGTTTATAAGTTTTGATGTACCGAAGTTTGTTCAGAGTCCCGGATGTGATCACGGACATGACGAGGAGTCTCGAAATGGTCGAGACATAAAGACTGATATATTGGATGACTATATTCGGACACCAGAAGTGTTCCGGGTGATTTCGGAGAAAACCGGAGTGCCGGAGGGGTTACCGGAACCCCCCGGGGAAGTATTGGGCCTTAGTGGGCCTGAGGGGAGAGAGAGGGCAGCATCCCAGGAGGTGGCGCGCCCCCTCCCATGGGGAGTTCAAATTGGACTAGGGGAGGGGGCGCGGCCCCTCTTTCCCTCTCCCTCTCCCCCTCTTTCCTTCCCCCTTCCTCCTTCCTAGTTGGACTAGGAAAGGGGAGTCCTACTCCCACTAGGAGGAGGACTCCCCCCTCCTTGGCGCGCCCCAAGGGCCGGCCGGCCTCCCCCTTGCTCCTTTATATACAGGGGCGGGGGGGGGCACCCCATGGACACACAAGTTGATCTACGGATCGTTCCTTAGTCGTGTGCGGAGCCCCCCTCCACCATATTCCACCTCGGTCATATCGTCGCGGAGTTTAGGCGAAGCCCTGCGCCGGTAGAACATCATCATCATTACCACACCATCGTGCTGATGGAACTCATCTCCGGAGCTCTGCTGGATCGGAGGCCGGAGATCGTTTATCGAGCTGAACGTGTGCTGAACTCGGAGGCTCCGTACGTTCGGTGCTTGGATCGGTCGGATCGTGAAGACATACAACTACATCAACTGCGTTGAGCTAACGCTTCCGCTTACGGTCTACGAGGGTATGTGGACGAACACTCTCCCCTCTCGTTGCTATACCATCACCATGATCTTGCGTGTACGTAGGAAATTTTTTAAAATTACTACGTTCCCCAACAGTGGCATCCGAGCCTAGGTTTTATGCGTTGATGTTATATGCACGAGTAGAACACAAGTGAGTTGTGGGCGATACAAGGCATACTGCTTACCAGCATGTCATACTTTGGTTCGGCGGTATTGTGAGATGAAGCGGCCCGGACCGACATTACGCGTACGCTTACGCGAGACTGGTTTCACCGTTACGAGCACTCGTGCTTAAAGGTGGCTGGCGGGTGTCTGTCTCTCTCACTTTAGCTGAATCGAGTGTGGCTACGCCCGGTCCTTGCGAAGGTTAAAACAACACCAACTTGACGAACTATCGTTGTGGTTTTTGATGCGTAGGTAAGAACGGTTCTTGCTAAGCCCGTAGCAGCCACGTAAAATTTGCAACAACAAAGTAGAGGACGTCTAACTTTTTTTGCAGGGCATGTTGTGATGTGATGTGGTCAAGACGTGATGCTATATTTTATTGTATGAGATGATCATGTTTTGTAACCGAAGTTATCGGCAACTGGCAGGAGCCATATGGTTGTCGCTTTATTGTATGAAATGCAAAGGCCCTGTAATTGCTTAACTTTATCACTAAGTGGTAGCGATAGTCGTAGAAGCAATAGATGGCGTAACGACAACGATGCTACGATGGAGATCAAGGTGTCGCGCCGGTGACGATGGTGATCATGACGGTGCTTCAAAGATGGAGATCACAAGCACAAGATGATGATGGCCATATCATATCACTTATATTGATTGCATGTGATGTTTATCCTTTATGCATCTTATCTTGCTTTGATTGATGGTAGCATTTTAAGATGATCTCTCACTAATAGTTAAGAAGTGTTCTCCCTGAGTATGCACCGTTGCGAAAGTTCTTCGTGCTGAGACACCACGTGATGATCGGGTGTGATAGGCTCTACGTTCAAATACAACGGGTGCAAAACAGTTGCACACACGGAATACTCAGGTCATACTTGACGAGCCTAGCATATACGGATATGGCCTCGGAACACGGAGACCGAAAGGTCGAGCGTGAACCATATAGTAGATATGATCAACATAGTGATGTTCACCATTGAAACTACTCCATCTCACGTGATGATCGGACATGGTTTAGTTGATTTGGATCACGTGATCACTTAGATGACTAGAGAGATGTCTATCTAAGTGGGAGTTCTTAAGTAATATGATTAATTGAACTTAAATTTATCATGAACTTAGTACCTGATAGTATTTTGCTTGTCTATGTTTGTTTGTAGATAGATGGCTCGTGCTGTTGTTCCGTTGAATTTTAATGTGTTCCTTGAGAAAGCAAAGTTGAAAGATGATGGTAGCAATTACATGGACTGGGTCCGTAACCTGAGGATTATCCTCATTGCTGCATAGAAAAGTTACATCCTGGAAGCACCGCTGGGTGCTAGGCCTGCTGCTGATGCAACTGACGACATTAGGAACGTCTGGCAGAGCAAAGCTGATGACTACTCGATAGTTCAGTGTGCCATGCTTTATGGCTTAGAACCGGGTCTTCAACGATGTTTTGAACGTCATGGAGCATATGAGATGTTCCAGGAGTTGAAGTTAATATTTCAAGCAAATGCCCGGATTGAGAGATATGAAGCCTCCAATAAGTTCTATAGCTGCAAGATGGAGGAGAATAGTTCTGTCAGTGAACACATACTCAGAATGTCTGGGTATAATAATCACTTGATTCAACTGGGAGTTAATCTTCCTGATGATAGTGTCATTGACAGAATTCTCCAATCACTGCCACGAAGCTACAAGAGCTTTGTGATGAACTATAATATGCAAGGGATGAATAAGAATATTCCCGAGCTCTTCGCAATGTTGAAAGCTGCGGAGGTAGAAATCAAGAAGGAGCATCAAGTGTTGATGGTTAACAAAACCACCAGTTTCAAGAAAAAGGGCAAAGGGAAGAAGAAGGGGAACTTCAAAAAGAACGGCAAGCAAGTTGCTGCTCAAGAGAAGAAACCCAAGTCTGGACCTAAGCCTGAAACTGAGTGCTTCTACTGCAAGCAGGCTGGACACTGGAAGCGGAACTGCCCCAAGTATTTGGCGGATAAGAAGGATGGCAAAGTGAACAAAGGTATATGTGATATACATGTTATTGATGTGTACCTTACTAATGCTCGTAGTAGCACCTGGGTATTTGATACTGGTTCTGTTGCTAATATTTGCAACTCGAAACAGGGACTACGGATTAAGCGAAGATTGGCTAAGGACGAGGTAACGATGCGCGTGGGAAATGGTTCCAAAGTCGATGTGATCGCGATCGGCACGCTACCTCTACATCTACCATCGGGATTAGTTTTAGACCTAAATAATTGTTATTTGGTGCCAGCGTTGAGCATGAACATTATATCTGGATCTTGTTTGATGTGAGACGGTTATTCATTTAAATCAGAGAATAATGGTTGTTCTATTTATATGAGTAATATCTTTTATGGTCATGCACCCTTGAAGAATGGTCTATTTTTATTGAATCTCGATAGTAGTGATACACATATTCATAGTGTTGAAACCAAAAGATGCAGAGTTGATAACGATAGTGCAACTTATTTGTGGCACTGCCGTTTAGGTCTTATCGGTGTAAAGCGCATGAAGAAACTCCATACTGATGGGCTTTTGGAATCACTTGATTATGAATCACTTGGTACTTGCGAACCGTGCCTTATGGGCAAGATGACTAAAACGCCGTTCTCCGGAACTATGGAGCGAGCAACTGATTTATTGGAAATCATACATACTGATGTATGTGGTCCAATGAATGTTGAGGCTCGCGGCGGGTATCGTTATTTTCTCACCTTCACAGATGATTTGAGCAGATATGGGTATATCTACTTAATGAAACACAAGTCTGAAACATTTGAAAAGTTCAAAGAATTTCAGAGTGAAGTGGAAAATCATCGTAACAAGAAAAAAAAGTTTCTACGATCTGATCGTGGAGGAGAATATTTGAGTTACTAGTTTGGTCTACACTTGAAACAATGCGGAATAGTTTCACAACTCACGCCACCCGGAACACCACAACGAAATGGTGTGTCCGAACGTCGTAATCGTACTTTACTTGATATGGTGTGATCTATGATGTCTCTTACCGATTTACCGCTATCGTTTTGGGTTATGCTTTAAAGACGGCCGCATTCACGTTAAATAGGGCACCATCAAAATCCGTTGAGACAACGCCTTATGAACTGTGGTTTGGCAAGAAACCAAAGTTGTCGTTTCTTAAAGTTTGGGGCTGCGATGCTTATGTGAAGAAACTTCAACCAGATAAGCTCGAACCCAAATCGGAGAAATGTGTCTTCATAGGATACCCAAAGGAGACTATTGGGTACACCTTCTATCACAGATCTGAGGGCAAGATTTTCATTGCTAAAATCGGATCCTTTCTAGAGAAGGAGTTTCTCTCGAAAGAAGTGAGTGGGAGGAAAGTAGAACTTGATGAGATAACTGTATCTACTCCCTTATTGGAAAGTAGTTCATCACAAGAACCGGTTCCTGTGACAACTACACCAATTAGTGAGGAAGCTAATGATATTGATCATGAAACTTCAGATCAAGTTTCTACTGAACCTCGTAGGTCTACCAGAGTAAGATCCGCACCAGAGTGGTACGGTAATCCCATTCTGGAAGTCATGTTACTTGACCATGATGAACCTACGAACTATGAGGAAGCGATGATGAGCCCAGATTCCGCAAAATGGCTAGAGGCCATGAAATCTGAGATGGGATCCATGTATGAAAACAAAGTATGGACTTTGGTTGACTTGCCCGATGATCGGCAAGCCATTGAGAACAAATGGATCTTTAAGAAGAAGACTGACGCTGATGGTGATGTAACTATCTATAAAGCTTGACTTGTTGCAAAAGGTTTTCGACAAGTTCAAGGGGTTGACTACGATGAGACTTTCTCACCCGTAGCGATGCTTAAGTCTGTCTGAATCATGTTAGCTATTGATGCATTTCATGATTATGAAATTTGGCAAATGGATGTCAAAACTGCATTCTTGAATGGATTTCTGGAAGAAGAATTGCATATGATGCAGCCAGAAGGTTTTGTTGATCCAAAAGGTGCTAACAAAGTATGCAAGCTCCAGCGATCCATTTATGGACTGGTGCAAGCATCTCGGAGTTGGAATAAACGTTTTGATAGTGTGATCAAAGCATATGGTTTTATACAGACTTTTGGAGAAGCCTGTATTTACAACAAAGTGAGTGGGAGCTCTATAGCATTTCTGATTTTATATGTAGATGACATATTATTAATTGGAAATGATATAGAATTTCTGGATAACATAAAGGGATACTTGAATAAAAGTTTTTCAATGAAAGACCTCGGTGAAGCTGCTTACATATTGGGCATCAAGATCAATAGAGATAGATCAAGACGCTTAATAGGACTTTCACAAAGCACATACCTTGACAAAATTTTGAAAAAGTTCAAAATGGATCAGGCAAAGAAAGGTTTCTTGCCTGTGCTACAAGGTGTGAAGTTGAGTCAAACTCAATGCCTGACCACAGCAGAAGATAGAGAGAAAATGAAAGATGTTCCCTATGCTTCAGCCATAGGCTCTATCATGTATGCAATGTTGTGTACCAGGCCTGACGTATGCTTAGCAATAAGCTTGGCAGGAAGGTACCAAAGTAATCCAGGAGTGGATCACTGGACAGCGGTCAAGAACATCCTGAAATACCTGAAAAGGACTAAGGATATGTTTCTCGTATATGGAGGTGACAAAGAGCTAGTCGTAAATGGTTACGTCGATGCAAGCTTTGACACTGATCCGGACGATTCTAAATCGCAAACCGGATACGTGTTTTTATTAAACGATGGAGCTGTAAGTTGGTGCAGTTCTAAACAAAGCGTCGTGGCGGGATCTACATGTGAAGCGGAGTACATAGCTGCTTCTGAAGCAGCAAATGAAGGAGTCTGGATGAAGGAGTTCATTTCCGATCTAGGTGTCATAGAGATTTGCAAGATACATACGGATCTGAATGTTGCAGACCCGTTGACTAAGCCTCTCTCACGAGCAAAACATGATCAGCACCAAGACTCCATGGGTGTTAGAATCATTACTATGTAATCTAGATTATTCACTCTAGTGCAAGTGGGAGACTGAAGGAAATATGCCCTAGAGGCAATAATAAAGTTATTATTTATTTCCTCATATCATGATAAATGTTTATTATTCATGCTAGAATTGTATTAATCGGAAACATGATACATGTGTGAATACATAGACAAAACTATAGTCACTAGTATGCCACTACTTGACTAGCTCATTAATCAAAGATGGTTATGTTTCCTTACCATAGACATGTGTTGTCATTTGATTAGTGGGATCACATCATTAGAAGAATGATGTGATTGACATGACCCATTCCGTTAGCCTAGCACTTGATCGTTTAGTATACTGCTATTGCTTTCTTCATGACTTATACATGTTCCTGTAACTATGAGAATTATGCAACTCCCATTTACCAGAGGAACACTTTGGGTACTACCAAATGTCACAACGTAACTGGGTGATTATAAAGGAGTACTACAGGTGTCTCCGAAGGTACATGTTGAGTTGGCGTATTTTGAGATTAGGTTTTGTCACTCCGATTGTCGGAGAGGTATCTCTGGGCCCTCTCGATAATGCACATCACTATAAGCCTTGCAAGCAATGTAACCAATGAGTTGGTTACGGGATGATACATTACGTAACGAGTAAAGAGACTTGCCAGTAACGAGATTGAACTAGGTATTGGATACCGACGATCAAATCTCGGGCAAGTAACATACCGATGACAAAGGGAACAATGTATGTTGTTATGCGGTTTGACCGATAAATATCTTCGTAGAATATGTAGGAACCAATATGGGCATCCAGGTCCCGCTATTGGTTATTGACCGAGAATGGTTCTAGGTCATGTCTACATAGTTCTCGAACCCGTAGGGTCCGCACGCTTAACGTTACGATGACAGTTTTATTATGAGTTTATAAGTTTTGATGTACCGAAGTTTGTTTGGAGTCCCAGATGTGATCACGGACATGACAAGGAGTATCGAAATGGTCGAGACATAAAGATTGATATATTGGACGACTATATTAGGACACCGGAAGTGTTCCGGGTGATTTCAGAGAAAACCGGAGTGCCGGAGGGGTTACCGGAACCCCCCGGGGAAGTATTGGGCCTTAGTGGGCCTGAGGGGAGAGAGAGGGCAGCAGCCCAGGAGGTGGCGCGCCCCCTCCCATGGGGAGTCCGAATTGGACTAGGGGAGGGGGGCGCGGCCCCTCTTTCCCTCTCCTTCTCCCCCTCTTTCCTTCCCCCTTCCTCCTTCCTAGTTGGACTAGGAAAGGGGAGTCCTACTCCCAGTAGGAGGAGGACTCCCCCCTCCTTGGCGCGCCCCAAGGGCCGGCCGGCCTCCCCCCTTGCTCCTTTATATACGGGGGCGGGGGGGCACCCCATGGACACACAAGTTGATCTACGGATCGTTCCTTAGCCGTGTGTGGTGCCCCCCTCCACCATATTCCACCTCGGTCATATCATCGCAGAGTTTAGGCGAAGCCCTGCACCGGTAGAACATCATCATCGTCACCACGCCGTCGTGCTGACGGAACTCATCTCTGGAGCTCTGCTGGATCGGAGGCCGAAGATCGTCATCGAGCTGAACGTGTGCTGAACTCGGAGGCTCCGTACGTTCGGTGCTTGGATCGGTCGAATCGTGAAGACGTATGACTACATCAACCGCGTTGTGCTAACACTTCCGCTTACGGTCTACGAGGGTACGTGGACGAACACTCTCCCCTCTCGTTGCTATACCATCACCATGATCTTGCGTGTACGTAGGAAATTTTTTGAAATTACTACGTTCCCCAACACCGCTGGCACAAGCTCTTCGAACTCGCTGCCTGAATCACTTCGGCTTCTTCAGTCTCAGCTACAAGCTGAAAGGCATCAGTCAGTTGTGCTGCGGGAAGAAGCCGAAGGACTGAGGAAGTCCCTGCAGAATTCAGATGCGTACTTTCTTGTGCAACAGCAAGTGCTGGAGGATTTAAGCGCCAAACAAGAGAAAGTTAATAAGCTTGCTAAGCATCTTGCCAGCATTATGGGTATCCAGGATATTGTTTCTGGAACTCTTCTGAAGTGGTTTCAGTTCTGGACTTGTTTTGCTGCAGCGTTTATATGCTGTTGTGTTCCCTATATTTGCACTGGTGGTGAACTTTGATGCCTAGTGGATGAATATGTGTAATAGCCGTGATAGCCTAGCATAAGTTGCTTGCTTATTTATTTCCTTGTTGTCTTGTTTATTTGTTTGCTTGTAGTCAGTGCAGTTCTTTTTCCGCAGTTTGCTACTGGCTGCAATAACCTATTTTTTAAAACTAGGCCATAATAACCATGGGATAATATTTATTGTAGTGGCACTGGGCCTCCTACAGGCCGTAGAAACAATCGGCCTTCTACGGGTCGTAGAAACAGTAGGCCTTCTATGGGCCGTAGAAACATTGGGCCTTCTACGGGTCGTATCATCAATGGGCCTTATACGGGCCGTATGATCGATTGGCCAAACATGGGCCAATAACAGGCCGCATTATGGCCGTAAACGGGCTAGAGTTGGAATCGTCCGTTCATGGGCCGACCATAATGGGCCATCGTTAATAGGCTGTATTTCATGACGCTATGAAAACGGCCCAATGTATTAACGGACCACAAACGGGTCAACTGTAACCACGGGCTGAATTTGGCCCACAAGCAGAAAATGACAGTAATGGGCCGTAAGTAAACGAATGCTTGAAATGAGCCCAAGAATAAATGGGCTCTGAGAAGGCCGAAAGATAACATGGGCTGGAAATGGCCCAACTGAATAACGGGCCATTAATGAAAGTGATACACTATTCATTACGGGTCAGTTTCACCACGGGCCGTTAATGGGTCTAAAGTGATATACTGTTCATTGCGGGCCAGTTTCACCATGGGCCGTTAATAGGCCAAGAGTTACATAGGGCCTCATATGGGCCGAAATACGTCATGGGCCATACATGGGCCAGAAGTGAAAACGGGTTGGAATCATATTGGATGGCCTAGATGACGCTACTGGACCTAATTCGGGTAGGGCGTAACGGGCCTTGGGTTAGCGGACTATAAATGGGCTATATGCAAACAGGCCGTTAACAGGCTTTTCATGGGCCGGCCCGTCACCTTTTGACCAAGTCAAACGGGCCGGCCTTTTCATAGGAATGGGCCTCTGTTGGACCGTGCCACGTGTCGACGTATCATAGGCGCCTTCTGTCCAATGAGTGGATGACATCTGTCCCAACAATGAGCTGACACGTGTTTCCTCCAGCCAATGACGATTTTACACGGGAAAATCCCCATTGGTCGGGGCTTTTAACGGGTTATCGGATCCAAAACCCGACCCGATAGCTTAATGGAGTTCCGTTACGGTGGATGCCATGTGCCAGTCACCCTTGACGAAAGCACTTATGTGACGCGCGATTTATCGTCATGGAAGTGGACACTTCCGTGATGATAATTTTGGTAATGTCATGGAACACTTCTACGACAGCACATGTATGACTATCTTGATTATGTCATAAATTTGTCATGGATGTACATGCATGACAAAAAAACGCGACCTACTGTGACAAACACGTATCATCACGGAAGTGTATTTTTTTGTAGTGATGGTGTGTGCCCCCGAACAGTTGTTTGAAGTTCTATCGTCAACTATCAATGATTTTGAGAGATTAATCACCCATTAGTACTAGCAGTTGATGGTCCGGCCGTTGATTGTTGCATGTCAGTTACATATGGCGACTCATATTCTACATTCAAGTAATGTATGCCATATAACCCAGACTTACGCTCCTCCTTTCACTCTCCCCACTCTGCAAACCAATCTCCAGCAGCGATGGGTGATGTTCAGGTCTCCAAGGGCTTGTTTGGTTGCCTGTGTGAGGCCCAACTACTATTGGGTCTGCATAGAACGAAACTTAAAGCAGGTTTGGGCCTGGCTCGCTGGGAACCTAGGAATCGGCAATTTCTCTCGAGCCAGGCTGAGACGAGCGCATAAGGTGGGCCACTTGCACGAGAGGAGATGGGAGGGATACGAGCCCGTATGCAGCCTATGCGTGCTTATCTTCTCCTACCTCCATTAACCTTCCCTCTAATTTTGTTCTTCCTAGCCTCTTCCGATCTACACAATGGTACTTCGATTCAAGGTAAGCTCTACACGAAAAAGATGCACCTCGATGCTACGGTTCCATTCAGGCAATCGGTTCGTAATTTCGTCGGCTGTAAGTTCTTAATTTCATCTTCCCGTTTGAAGATGTTCTTGACGAATTTTGTCAGATTCGTCGCGCACGATCGATCGTTTGAGTTTTCCTTTGACCAGCAGCCTAATATTGCAGTTCCTCACAACATTCGTGTTGTAAGTTTTTGGTTTCGACGATCGTAGCTTCATCTCTCTTTGGACAGCAGTCTACTGCACTGACGATCCTGACGTGCTTGTGCTGCTGCTGCGGCTGGTGGTGCTGCGGCGGTGCGACCGCGACGAGGAGCGCCGCGCAGCAGGCGGCGACGGCGAGCAGAGCCGCCGCTGGCGCGGACGACCTAGTCCCCGCCCCCATTTGTCTCTCTCGCCGACGCTATGCTCCGGTCCGAGATGGTGCGAGCACTACATTCTCCTCCTCTGTCGACTGTCTTTGCACGAGCACCGCAACTAGTTCGTCGACGGTGTCGCTCGTCGACGACTCCATGCTCGTCATGTCGGACACGGCACCACAGCCACTATCCACCACAGTCGCCATGGTCCGGCGCACACTGCATTTCTTCTCCCCCTCCCTCTGCTATCTCTTAACCCTGTGTGCTAAGTGCAAGTGCTAGCTCTTAGTCACACCCCATGCGGGCAACCAAACACCGTGTTCATGTGCCAGTTGGGCTAATGCAGTCAACCAAACAAAGTGCACTTGGGTATTACCTCATGCAGTGACCCTCGATGCAGGCAACCAAACAACTTGCAGATGACGCATTTGGGGCTGTTTTTGCTCACCCAGACTGTGTTTGAGAAGTGTATGCAATGCGACTATTGTTCCAAACTTGAACCAAACACGCCCCAATTGTCTCTCCGTCATGCATCTCCTCTTCCCCCAATTCTTCCTTCATTTTTTAGTTTGTTTTGTTTATTGATACTGTTCTTTGTGCTCACAAAAATGCAGGCGTTCTTTTGATTCTGTTGGATTAGAAAGTTTTAGGCATTAACAATTTGAAGGTATGCACGACTTTCTATGTTTCCAATCTATACAATATTGCTTGCTGCTTCACTGCACAATTATTGGGGAATTTGAGGATTTGCCACACCTTATTTTGCAGTTTGAGGATTTGCCCCTGTTTTGGCTGTAACCCAGGATTTGCCACATCTTTGCTGAAAGATTGAGGATTTGCCCCTAACACAACTGGCCCACAACAACATGACCAAAATGCCCTTGTGTTTACCTACGTGAGAGGAACCCAGTCCAAACGTTGCCCCGATAACTCTCTCATCTCATCCTACCTGTACCTGCGGCGGCTACGAACGATGGCGACCTCGATCTCCCCGACGGAGACGACATGGTAAGATCGGCTACTACCCTACATTCCTTCGACCACCTCCCGCTCCTGAACGTAGGGAGAAAATCTAAAAAGATCAGAGATTACATTCACACTTCATAGTGAACGTACAGACTGAAGACATACTGAAGAATATTACAGTGAGTATTCTTCTGGGAAAGTTTCATCACCTTTTCTTTTAATCACAAAGTACATTCACACTTCATAGTTCACAACATCACAAATTACATTTTCATTTTTTAGTGACATCAGAAGGTACATTAGCCCTTACTAGTTCACAAGTTAGAATAAATGCACACTAAAACAGCAACTATATTTTCTTGTTCTCTGAACTGTCACTTTCTTTCCTCCACCACCCGATGTTTCAGGCCATCAATCTTTGATTAATAGCCCCATTTCTAGTCAGGTTGGGAAGGAAAGAGCATGGACCCATGCAAGAGCTCTGGGTAGGCAGCAGCAGCAGCTCATGAAGGCAGCGCACGGTGAGGCCGCAGCAAGCTCGGGGAGGCACAGCAGGGCGCAGCAGGAACTTGGGGGAGACTTCCAACGCAGGTGTAGCTGCACGCCGACGACGTTGCGTGGTGGCCAACCGCCAGGGCAAACAGAGTACAGGAACAGCGAGCTCACACCCGATTGAGGATAACTAAAACAGATTGGGTGGGGGGTATTTTGGTCACAGAATTTGTACTATAATGTGCCAAATGATCCAAACAGTACGTTAGGGGCAAATCCTCAATCTTTCAGCAAAGATGTGGCAAATCCCGGGTTGCAGCCAAAATAGGGGCAAATCCTCAAACTGCAAAATAAGGTGTGGTTAATCCTCAAATTCCCCACAATTATTTGACCATGCACCAATATTTACCGATGTGTTCTCTGTCTAATTTATAGTTTCGAATGCTTGCATGTTCTATACAAGGTCGAATTCAAGGTACGTAAGTTTCTTTCTTTCCTCCTCGGCGATCTGATACGGACTGCAAGGACGCTCCAGAGTTACCAACACCATTGCTCGTCCCTGTCCTTTGCTGAATTATGCTTCATCGCATTCCATGCCAGAATTTGTTGCTGATGTCCAAGTCACTTCTCAGTGCATAGATATTCTTTGTACTGGTAGGAACTAGGAACTTGCAAACACAAATCAGTACTACTAATTTAGCGTGGACTTCATCGTGCTTTGTTTATTCACTTTTACAAGTTAAACTATAACTGGCAAAGTGGTTATTGATTTATCTTATCACCGTTAGTCAAAGCTCATGTAATGTGACTTGCCAAGTTCTGTTGAATGTATTGTTGAAAAAAATATCCGAAGGAACTATTGTTTGGCATCAAATTAAGGACTGCCCTGCATGAACTTTGCCGTGTTTACCCTCTTTTGTATTTTTTATATGCTTATCAACAATATCTCCTGATATTATAAATAGTATTAACTTGCAGGCTAATTCTATTACAGCGAGTAAGGCATAGAAAATGTATTATAGAAGTTGTTGAGTAAGGAGGGAGGCAGGTCAATCTCTCTTGTTCTGTTTACAATAATGTTATAGTGAATCTTCAGGAGTTTACCACAAATAATGTTTAAGTGAAGAGAAGCATCCTATCCGCGACTACTGACAGCATCATACGCATTGTATCCCCTTACCAATAACGTGCCATGTAAAGGCACTAGCTACACCTACCGATTAATAAGTGCAACGATTAAGATTCTCTGGTTGTTGGGATTGCATCTTTGCCACTTCAGTTCTTTGCTTTGATATGGCAGGATTGGTCATCTGATTACCCTAAAAGGTGCTCTTTATTATCAAGACGAACTATACTACAATAGATACAAATTGACCAGCTGAAAGATAAATAGATTTTATTTCTCGGTTTGTTGTATTCATTGACTCTAGCATGGAAGAACAGAGTATGAACAGTGTGTTTGGAATTTCAGTGAAAGCATTGTTCTTTTCTTTTTGGTTAGTTCGATTTAGGTTCTGTCCTGGTTTACATTATCTATTTTTTTTCACTCGGTCACAATGTTAATTGTAAGTAAGCTGAACCATTTGAATCTATTAT
The DNA here is from genome assembly GCA_963921465.1 of Triticum timopheevii. NCBI lineage: Eukaryota > Viridiplantae > Streptophyta > Magnoliopsida > Poales > Poaceae > Triticum > Triticum timopheevii. Next base: position 144,750,117 of record OY997272.1, read on the forward strand.
ATGTTACTTCCATTTATATCTCTACTATCTAAAAGAAACGCAATGTTCCCTCTCCCCTCTTACGTCGTCCCACCTTTCGTCCGCCCCTCCACTTACGAGAGCCCCGCTCCCACCGATTTTTCTCCCCCTTCCACCGATTTTTCTTCCCTTTCAACCGGTTTTTCTTTGTTACTGAGTTTTTTTGTCTCGCGTGAAAACCCAGCGTATCTAAAATATGGTAATCAATCAATTCATGTATGGTAAGGCATAAATTCACGAAAATCTCAAATATGGCAATTATGGTAATAAATCAATTCACATATGGTAAGGCCATAAACTCACGAAAATCTCAAATATGGCAATTTTGGTAATAAATCAACTCACGTATGGTAAGGTTATAAACACACGGAAACCAAATGATCAATCAATCTCTGCCATAAACTCACCGAATCTCTTATGTATAAGGCCATAAACTCTCTCTTCTATGGTAAAAAGGCAGCAGGCCATCAGCTTTGCACCGTCCTCATGAGCACAAGATCGCCGAAGCCACCACCACCACCGCTATGGACCAGGGCGAGAAGCAGACTGGCAGCCACAAGTAGTCACATTTGGGCACAACCACTCCAGCAATCACGGCGGGGCAAGGCGGGGCGACTCCGGCAACTTCGCAGGAGTCGCGATGTTCCACGGTGACAACGGTGGCAAGGACAAAAGCCTGCAACGGCAGCTGCCGCTCCAGATGGGTGTGACTAATATGCTGTCTTGGGTCTCTTTGCTGCGGAGGAATCGAGAGGAGCAAGGAAATACGGGGCACTTGGTCGCCGGGTGGGTGCCATGTCACCGAGCACGAGCAGTAGAGGGAGCGGCCGTCAACCAAGCAGCAACATGAGCCTCCCGGGTGCAGAGGGAGGCACTGGGACGTCGAGCAGCACCGGGAGCCGCCGACCGTCGAGCAACAACAGGAGCCCCCAGACCGCCGAGCAGAAGTGGGAGCCACTGGGGTGGAGAGGAAGCTGTCGGGCAGTCGAGCCGTCGGGCAGCAGCGGGAACTGCCGGGCCTCCGAGCTGCAGCAGTAGCCGCCGGGCCGCTGAGCTGCAGCACTGCTTCGTGTTCTTGCTGCATCAGTGTTAAGAGTAGCAAGTAGGGCAAGCAGCAGGTTCAGTACGAACTACGAAGGGTCGAACCAGGTAGATTAGGCATAGAAAATGCAAAACTACCATAGGGGCACAAAGGTCATTCCACATTGATTCTTTGAATTAAATTCATTAAGAATTAATTAGAATACATATTAGGGCAAATGATCAAAAGATAAAAGAAAAATGGGGCAAATCATCTAATCATAACTAAAGCAGGGAGAATCCAGCAGCCGTTTTGCATTTAATTGTTGTCCGCAATCGTCCATGTAGTACTGCTCATTTTATTTTCATGGAGCCGTCGTACAACTTTTGGAAAAGTTAGATGTTAACCGTATTTTGGGAAAGTATTATCTTGCTAAAGGAATTTGATGTGGTAGCATGCATTAGTCTTCGTTGAACTTGTACAAATCTTTAACCTCTAGAATATTTTTTTTTCTGTTTTACTGTTTCTGCTTCTGGAATAATATGACTCTATTGATCCTTGGCTTCTTTCTAATCACCAATTAGGATGCAATATAGGAAATCTTGAAATATCAAAACCTCCACCAACCACGCCTTGCTAAGACAAGCACATTGTGAAATATACCCCAACTACATGGTTGCGTGCTTGAAATTCCAATGTGTGTGGGTGAGGGGGGAAGTGGTTGAGGATGCGATCCGGATGCGCTATTGAGAACCGTATGGATAGATTGGACTAGGGAGGCTACTTGGAGTAGGGAGACGAAGAGGTGGAAATAGTGGTGAAAGAAGAAGAGTGTGATTGAGTGGTGAAACAATAGTCAACAATGGTGTCTGTTTTTTTTCGGGAGAACAATGTTGTCTGTTATGCATGAGTATCCTATAGGTATAGACGATTGATGTTATATTATTGGAATTTGTATAATCCCGTTGCAACACACGGGCAAATAGCTAGTTTTCAATTAATTTCTTTGTTATTTACTCGAGATAGGCATAATCAAACTAGGTAGGCTTCTTATAGTATTTACTCTGTAGTACGATAAAATGGGAATCTTGCAAACATAAGTCCATCTTGTTTTTGAAAAGGAAACATAAATCCATCTTAACATCCATGTTTTGTGTCTATATCTTTATGAACTACACTATAATCCAACCATCAAAATAGACGAGCGCAGCAACGCTCGCCATCAATGATCTAGTGATCATGTATGGGACGCATTATCAGTGGATGGCTCCTTCCTTCAGAAAGATGCCACTGTTTTCAACCGACGTGATCCTTCGTGAGGACATTGCACGTGTGATCCATGGCATGCTTTAATCAGAGATACATGCTGTCATGGAAGGGATCCGTGTCCGCGGACGGATTCAGGAGGAAAATTGCGGGTTGCCATTGGAGATGCCCTCGACCGTCCTCATTTTGATCAAATGTGGACGGCGTGAACGGCCTTCGGCCGTCCTGGCTTTGTCTCTCGTCGGGATCGTAGGGGGCCCTGGCGGCACCGCCAGCAGCCGCCGCACCACCCTCAAATAGGATGTGCTGCATGTAGTCGTCGTCGCTGAAGGCCGACACTCCGTCGAACAGGTTGTGTGCGCCGGGCAGCATGTCGGCTGGCATGCGCTGCGCGCGTTTCCTAGCCCCTCCATATAACGAGCCATCGGCCACCGGTGCGGCGTTGAGGTGGATGGGCGCGGGCGTAGAAGGTGCCACCACGCTCACCTCGGGGGAGCGTTCCCCGGAGAGTCGGTAGACTTGCGGGTAGACGTGGAAGCTGGGCACCGGTTGCGTCTCCGACACGCGAGGCGAGTCGAGCAGCACCATCCGAGGAAATGCAGATGAGCCGGTGCTGGCCGCGGCCACGACGGCGTTGACGAAGCTGTGCTGGCCAGGGTTTAACCCTAGGTACATCAACACCTCCCTCGTTGCCGCTGCGACGCGAGCGTTGGTGGCCTCCTGCTGCGAGGTGGCAGCGATGGCGGCCAGCGCGATGGCTTCCTCCGTTGCGTCCGCCGCGTGCCTCCGGCCATTTCTCTTCGCCGACTCCCTTGCCCGCTCCTCGGGCGTCAGCTTCTTCTTCGGCTTGGGCGCGGCGGCGGTCTTGCGGGGAGGCGCGAGCCTTGTCTTTGCCGGGGTGGGGGGGGTGATCGTGATGCCAGACGAGGCGAGGGAGGCGAGGCCGATGGCGACATCGAGGTCGTCGTCCATTGCGAGCGGCGGGAGCGCGTGCGGGCGGAAGGGTTTTGGGGGAGGAGTACGCGGGCGCCGCGCGCGTCCGCTTCGTGTCCGCGCCGATGCAAATGAGGCTAAAAAATGGGTCGGGAATGAGTCGACAAACGGACGAAAAGCGGACGCGCGTCCGTTTGAATCAGCGTGTTGGCCGACTTTTCTGTCTGCACCGACCCAAACGGACGCGAGCAGACAAAATGGGTCGCCGTGTTGAAGTTGCTCTAATAGTGTTTTTGACACTAGGTCGAATTGAACAAAACATGTTATGAATATTGAATTACTGGGAATAACTGCCGTGGTCAATGACAAGCGAGAGACTACTTCTTTTATGAATGTTTATTATGAATCTGAATTTGCTTTTTGACTTGCGAACTTCAAAATGGAGGCTGCTCCTACGACCACTCCTCTTCAGTTGCTCTTTTCGGATGGTAAACAGACCCTCTTCCTCTCTAAAACCCCAGGAACCCGACGACGTGCTCCCTCCCTCTCGAACCGGTGCTCTGATGGCGGTGGAGCACAATGAGGCCGTGGCTTCGCCTTCGGTCACGGCCAGCAGGAAGAAGCGGGCGGCGTCCAGGCCGGCCTCCAACGGAGGGGAGGGCTCCTCGTCGCGATGCAGCGGCGTGCACCGGATGCGCCCCGGGAAGCACACGGTGCAGATCAGGGTCCCGGGGCAGCAGCAATCCGCCGGGGAGTCCGCCGGAGCGCACGGCGCGGCGGCCATCAGGCTGCATGGCGCGGCCGCGAAGACCAACTCCAAGCATCCTGCGGCTGCTGTGACGAAGTCCCGCTCGGGGCTCTTCGGCGCGCACGGGACCCCGAGCGGAGAGCACGGGGCGCAGATCTGGCCCTGCGCTGCCGCCGAGTCTGCCGCCAGAGCGGACGAGGCGGCGGCCCTCGGGCTGCACGGCGCGGCGGCGGCCTTCACCGACGCCATCCAGCACGGCGACGACGGGGACGCGCCGCTCCTGCGCGTCTCCTGCGAGGGCGAGGCGCCGGGGAACGCCGAGAGAAATAAGAAGAAGCGGGCCGCGCCCAGGTCGGGGTTCCGCGGCGTGTACCGGCATCCCCGGAGCGGCAGGTACTCCGCGCAGATCCGGGACCCGGAGCGGCGAGCCAAGCTGTTCTGGCTCGGCAGCTTCGCCACGGGCGAGGAGGCCGCGAGAGCCTACGACAAGGCGGCTGTCACGCTGTACGGCGACAAGGCCGTAACCAACTACGAGCAGCCACGCACTGCCGGCATCGACGGCGAGGAGTCGCCCATGGACCTCTTCCCGGAGCTGCGCTCGAACATTCAGGCCTGGAGGAAGGCATTGGGCGCTCGGCCGAGGCACGCCGGCGTGCAACCGTATCGCGGGGAGTACTCGGCGCAGATCTGGGACCCGGTGCGGCGAGCTGACCAGCGGCTCGGCACCTTCGGCACCGCCGAGGAGACCGCCGGTGCATACGACCCAGCGGCTGTCAGGATGCACGGCGCGGCGGCCGAAACCAACTTCAAGCAACCACCGCGCTCGGCCGCTGCTGCGGATGACGGTGAGGTGTCGGCCATGGACCTGAACGACTTCCTGGAGGTGGAGCTGCCGGCGCTCGACTTCTTCCCTGACAGCATCACCGATCTCTCGACTGGCTTGCCCCTGGTGGAGTTGCAGCAGGTGGATGAGCTCCTCAAGGACATGGGCTTCACCCATATGGTGGCTTAACAGGTGCTCCTACATAGTGAGTTTGATAGTGGCTTCACCATATATGCATGAAAAAAGTTCAGGCAACACTATGCATGCTTGATATTGTTTGCGATCTTAGTTTGGTAGTGGACGTATGTGTCTGACCTGATTGTGCTCTGTTATTACCAAGTCTTGCAAAGAGAATTGGCAGTAGTTGCAAAGCTCCAACATGGTAATTAGGTCTTACTAAATTTGCAATGTCAATTAAGTTGGTCTTGCAAGGTTTTAGGTTTGTAATGTTGAATTCAGGAAAATTTAGTGAGATGTGTAACCGACACCACAGACCGACAGCAACAGATCATGGCTAAGCACATGTTGCATAAACGCGCCTAATTTCACCACGTCGGTGTAGTAAACATACCGAGATGGTCTACATGAAGAGATAATAATTTATATCATCATCATTACTTGGATGGGATTAATGGTTGGGCTCACAGATATGAGATACAGAGCTGGGTGATAAACAAACGTTGTGATTTTAGCTGGTTCAGAATGCTGGTTTCTACATACATGCTCATAATTCTCTAGAACTTTTAGAAGAAAGTGAAACAAAATTAGTAATTTCAGATAGAAACTACCTTTTGGCCTTGTTCAGTGCCCTGTATCTAATCAGAACCTTGACATCTAATATAGTTATCTCCAATTCTTCATGCATGACTTGTAACTTTTATTTATTTATTCAAAAAGAGGGGAAACCCTTGGCCTCTGCATCGAGTGATGCACACAGCCCTTGATTTCCTTTTTATGGTTGATGATCTGGCTTTATTACAACCTGATTTGTGCACCATTTTGGAACTCTGATATCCATGTTATTCTGAAGAACAAGATGCTAGATGCCAGTGGTTGGTTTCACTAAACCGTACTTCAACTATGTGAGTTACTAGATCAGCAGCTGCATGTTCATTGCCTATAGTATTGTTATGTTCTTTAGATTGGACCGTGCCAATCAATCTTCATCTAGACTCTGTCCAGAATACCTCCCTTGGCCGTTGAGCACTTTTTCTGAATTGTTGCGTTTTTCTGTTATGTGAAACCTTTGATGGTAAAGACTGGCCGTAGGCAGACTAAAAGGATTAACTTTGCGTTTTTCTTAGTTTTTCCGAATTATTGTGTTTCCAAGTGTGAAACCTTTGATGGATCCTTGAAACTGTGTCTGTCTCTCTGGTAGTACAGGCCTTTGAGTGTAGCTATGTAATTAAGCTATGCTAATTGTTCCAGCAGAACCTATTGCCACTCCTTGTATTTTATCCATCCAAATGACTGTAAATTTTGCACAAGGGGCAATACAAATTGTTTGTAGTATCTTTCTGTTAGTAGGTTAGTTTAATCCTGTTGATTCTTGTAGTTTGGAACATGACATGATTTAGGAGTCAAACAGGAAATTGTATAATGCCTAGTAGGAAGAAGCTAGATCACCACGTACCCCTACAGTAATTTGAAACCTCAACTCAAAGTAAAAATGGAAGGCATACATCTCTTCCCGATCATGTACTTTTAGACGAGTGCCTTCAACTTATCTCTGAAGGTACAGAACCCGTTAAGTTGTTTTTGTCGCTGCGAATTTGCTGAGAGACAGTGTAGTACAGGAGGGATGGACAGTTGTAAACAGGCAGCTCAAAGCCCTTTGGGTCTAAAAGGATGTGCTTTCATCTGATTCCAGTCAGCATTGTCATGTCCAACAAGACTCTGGGATTTTCCCTATGAGGTTGTTGTTTGATAAGTTCTACATAGAAGAGCAAGTTGAAGGCGCTGATCAAAATTGGAATTGATCCTCTTAGCTCATTCTTAAATATATTAACATCTCTAGATTCCTAAGCATTGATGTCCAAAGAGGTTTTTTCGGGAACAATTGGCAATCTTCGCAAGAACCCTTAGATTGTCAACGCCATTTATTTTTGCTGTGAATCAAGCTAACAGAAGATTAATTTGTTGTGAAAAATCTTTGTACTGTAGCTTATCCGGCAATAGGTTGTTGTGATCCTAACAAAAATATCGATCGGTATCTGAGTAATATGTGGTGATGTCAGGACACTATATCTCCGTGGCTGCTGTTTCATCCCCTGTCATCCAATCTGACTGTTTCATCCCCTGGTATTTCCTCATTTCTGAATGCTCCTGATAAGCAAAGGTGGCGAGTTTCCAATTCCTACACCATTGTGAGCATTCCTGAAGTGCATTCATAATATCTGTAGAATTGTTTTGGGCATGTTATAGGATTGTTAGGGACTTCACATAATGCATTCCCGGCCTTTCTAGCGGCCAGCAAGGCGTCAACACAAGGTTATAGATGCTCATCGACCATATCAAATTATCAAGTAAACGTCCCGGTTAGAGAGGACGACACATGGAAACAATGAATGTTCAGAAGAATGTTCAGAAGAATGTTAAACAGTTAGATGAAGCACGTGTAGATTGTAATGACAAACATCATAATAAAGTCTGCAAGATCTGCGGCGGTGTGCATCCGGGAAACTGTGACCAAAATATTGTGCTATAATATTATACTACTATAATAACACGCGGAAAACTCATTCTCAAAGAAAGAAAAAAGAACACTGAAAACCTGAGCGTTTATATACCTCACCTCCACCGCTGAAACTTCTTTCAGATGCTTTGTTCTGATGCTACAGTAACACGCTGAAAACTCTGTTGTCCAAAACAGAAAAGCACCAGAAACTCGGTCGTTTATACGAATCTCTTTAGGGCAGTGATCTGCGCCGGCGCACCGGCCCAACGTTTCGGCCGGTCGCGCGCGGGCCGTCAGATCAAATCGCGGAGACCGTCAGATCTAGGTAAAAAACGATTCGCCCATCTCCCTTCTTCCTCTCGCAGAAACGTTGTCTCCTCCCCCGAGCGCCGCCGAAACCACGCCATACCCCGCGAGAAAACGGCCGAGCTTGAAGCACCACCGCGGCGTTCCCTCATCGCCGGTGGGCGCCCTCGCCGGCCTTCTGCGTTTGCCCAAGAACAGCGGTCGCCATGGATGCAGCTCCGCCGCCCGCGCTCGTCGGAGATCCGCGCTCGCCATGGATGTAGCTCCTCTGGCCGCGCTCGCCATGGATGCAGCTCCGCTGGCCGCGCTCACCATGGATGCAGCTTCGTCGTCCGCGCTCGCCATGGATGGGTCCCGCCTGCGCCCGCCATGGATGCAGCTCCGCCTCGCTGGCGATTGACTGGTTTCAACAAATATAATTGGCCGTTGTAGCATTTTTCGTTGTTGGTCGTAGCAAAATGGAGACATGGTTGCAACAAAAAAGAAAGGTCGCCATTGTCGCTGGTTGTAGCTCGCCGTTGCAGGTAGCAAACATTTGCATTCTAAAAAAATGAACGGATGTAACAAAACCCGTTGCCGGACGTAGCAAATACCTATGACAGTTGTAACAAAAAGCCGCCGTCGTTGTCGCGGGTCGCAGCTCGGCCATGATGGATGTAGCAAAACATTATGCCGGTTGTAGCAAAAAACGATGCTAGTTGTAGCAAAACCGCGACGCCGGCTGTGCGTTGTAGCAAAACGTGACGCTAGTTGTAGCAAAATGCTATGCCAGTTGTAGCAAAAATCTATACCGGTTGAAGCATGTAGCAAAACTGCAGCATTTTATCATCTTCTTCCACCTCCAGCCATCGCTGGTTGAAGCTTTCTTATTTTCATAGTGTCTAGTTGTAGCTTTCTCTCTCAATGGTTGGAGCTTTTTCCAACAACCGTTGAAACTTTTCTACCAAAAGTTGTAGCTATTTTCTTTTTAGCAGCACTTGGTCAAGGCTTTTTGTGTCGTTTCGGTTGAAGCTTTTTTAATCAAAGGATGTAGCATTTCATGTCAACGGTTGTAGCTTTCTGGCGATGGCGCTGACCGCTTGTAGCTTTCTCTACATCCGGTTGAAGCTTTTCATCTAGGGGATGAAGCTTTTTTTAAACGGTTGCAACATGAGGGGGTGCGACGATTCTGCAGAAGCCTCCGGTGTCGACCATCGCCGTTCGGCTCGTCGGCGGCGAGGCAGAAGCACGAGACGTGTGGGAGTTGCAACAGCCGGGGATGGAGATTGGTCAACGGGCTGCATCCAATGGCGAAACGGGCTGTAAAAGCATGGCGGGGTGAGATCTACATCCATGTACGCGCGGGGGATTCGACCTTCATGGCCGACGGCGAGATGTGGGCGCCGGCGCTGCAGGAGATGAAGATGGGGGCGAGATCCGCGGAGCTGCGAGACAGGAATGAGACGAGATTCGCGAGATCCGCAGCGCCACGTGGTTGCTCGCGACTGGGTCGCGGCGTGCGCGCGTGGACTGGACTGGCCGAAGCTTCGGCCGGTGCCCCGGCCCCAAACGTTTCCCATCTCTTTATGGTTTTCCTTACCTGAAAAGGAGAAATTTGGTCCGGGATGAGCACTAGCAGTATAAATTGCTTTGTGGCTACGCGGCACCAGGAAAGCAATGCAACAGCGAAAGGCCAGCGAGAGGTATCTGTAGCCTGATGTTGGTGGTTTTGGTGCCACTGTCGCTGTTTTCGCCTTATCCATATAGCGGTCGCGTGGCCGCCTGGGAAAGAAACGCCTAGCCGATGCCTGCCGAGAGAGATTGAGTACGTCTGGTCAGCTAGCCGTGGCCACCAAACCGGCACCACACAAGAGGCTGGTCCTCCAACTTTGGATTTCCCTGCATGCGTTGCTTCCCACTGTCGAATCAGATCTCGCCTCACACTAATCTCGTGGACGGACGGCATGCAATGCATGATTTCATCTCACAGGATGACAGTATGCACAGTTTCAGTCCATGAGTTTGGAACAGAATTTTGCAGCATGCATGCATTGTACCGTGAGTAGGCTCCTCAAAAAATTGTATCGTGAGTTGAGGGACACCCTGTTGGATTTCAAGGACGAACCACAAAATACATGAGCCCCTCGATTGTTTTCTCGTGATTATTTTGCAAGCAGAGGCGACGAATTAATGTTCTACTCCGTAGACGACTAACAAGATTAGCGGGAACACCAACCAAGAAACCAAGAAGAACGATGAACATCACATGGAGAAAACAAGAACGATGAACATCACATCAACGGGAGACGAGGTGGATCGATAGGGCTAGTTGTCGTCCTCGGCCGCCAGCGGCGTGGTCGGAGGGCGATTCTTTTCCTGGCCCATCTCGTTCTCCTCCTGGCCGCCGGCGGCGGCCCGGAGATCCTTGTCGACCTCGCGCACGGCGCGGCACAGCGCGTCGTGGCGGGAGGCGGCGGGGCCGAGGCCGGCGGCGGCCGCCTGGACGAGGCCCTCGGCTCGGTCGCAGGAGTCGCTGAAGGCGTCGAGGCAGCGGTGGAGGTCCGTGAGCGCCGCCGACCGGCCGGGCTCGCCGACGGCGGCGGCCGCGGCGTCGACCAGCGCGTCGTAGGCGGCCGCCATTGCGTCGACGGTGCTGTCCATGGAGCGCGGCCGGCGGTTAGTGGTTTCTGGTGGCGGGGCGCGCGGGGCTGGCCGCTGGCGGTTACTTGCGTCGATCGAGATCGAGTGGCTTGTGTTGAGTCCTCTTTGCTTTTGCGCTCTGTTGCCCCGAGTATGTACCTACTCTTCTTTTTTTCCTTTGCAGAATTATAATTTGCGCTAGGTCATTGCTTATAATGAGGGCAATAAATTTTGGCCAGTGATACAAATCAACCGGCTGATGCCAGGAAGATTTAAGCCGCCTTGCTGGCCGTTTGATCAACCCCACCATAGCATCGGACGCCGCCGGCGATGCTCCGTTGAAACACATGCCGCTCTGATGATGCTTCAATGCAACCCTGATGGCCACCGGCAAAGCTCATAGCAACACCCCGACGGCCGTCGCATGGTTCATTTCGCCAATCTGCTCTTTGTGTTTCTTATAAACCATGCTGTGTTGTTTCTTTGTGTTCTGGTTATTACGTAAATAAGAACTATGTACGCGCCCCCCTCATCTGAACTATGTGGATGTTAATGGCAACTTGTTTTCTATGTGTGGATTTTTTCTATTGCTCTTTTATCTTTTCTGTTTGTCTTGCACAATGTAGTAGTATGGCACGGCGTAGGAAAGGAAATTGGAAGAGTCAAGCAAAAAAAGAAAAAGTTTATTTTCCTTTTTGTCGGGTCATTTTGTGTGCCGCCATGGACCTGCGTTTTTTTGTCCGTGTCTATATGAATTTTGATTTTGCTAACCACATGTCCCATGCGGTATTTTGTCTGTGTTTTTTTTTGTCTGTGTCTGTTAGTTGTTATATGGGCCCTATGTTTGTGAGGGCTCTTGGGTTATTTCGTTTTCATTTATATTTCAATTCTCCGTTTTATATTTTACTTTTATTCATTAAATTTCATTAAACTTTTCTATATCGATTTATCCTCGTTTTTATTTCCCCCCCCCCCCCCCCCTTTTCCATTTTCCAACTCATGACATTTTTTGTACGCTAACAATTTTTGAAGTGCGCGGACACTTATTAAAATTCATGAATTTTTAATTTGTAAAGATTTTTTTGGACATTTAAAAAATATTTGAACACTTTAGCAGTGTCTCATCTAAGTTGTGTTTCGTACAATCTATTTGTCGTAATGGTCATGCAATTTTGATCGCGGTTCATATTTGCCGCGCGTGTCCGGTGGTCTTGCGTCCTACTTCATAGCGATGGCCGTTTCTTATTCAGTCTCTGTTTTGTTTTTTCTGACAATTTTTATTTTTTTTAGTCATTTGTTATTGGCTTGCCGTAGAAGCAGAAGAGACATTTTATCACATCCTTTTTCCGATTGCTTTGCTTTTACCCATTCCTCCTCCCTACATTTCTCCTTTGTCTTTCATTAGAGCCGACGTCTTTTCTATATGACTTTTTACCCCAATTGCATCTCCACCCTAAACTTGCAATTGTGATCAATCATTTTTTCACCTCAGTTGTAAGTCCACTATTAACTTGCAACTTGGACCAACATTTTTGTCCCTAGTTGCAAGTCCACCATTGTCTTGCAACTCGGCTAGATGTTTATTTTGTATCGCAACTGGGCCCGACTCTTTTCTTTTGCATTAGTTGCAAGTCCACCCTTCACTTGCAACCAGGCTAGACTTTTTCTGTTCCAGTTGCAAATCCACCATTAACTCCCAACTAGGGGTTGACATTTTTGTCTCGGTTGCAAGTCAACCATAGAATCGCAACTAGGACCGCCCCTTTTATTATCCCAGTTGTAAGACAACTATCAACTCACAACTGGGCTCTTGTTTCTTTCGCAGTTGCAAGTCAACCAACGAGTCGCAATTAGGTCAGACCCTTTTTTCTCAAATGCAAGTCTATCATTGACATGCAACTGGGCCCTTAATCTGTTTGTTTCCCTAGATGCAAGTCTACCTTTAAATCACAACTAGGGACTGACTTTATTTAACCCTGTTGCAATTCAATCGTCGACTCACAATTAGGCCCGTCCTTTTACTATCCTAGTTGGAAGATAACCATCAACTCACAACTAAGCTCTTGGTTTTTCTTCGCCGTAGTCGTAGGTCAACCAACGAATCGCAAGTAGGCCTGATTTTTTTGGTCCCAATTGCAAGTCCATCATTTACATGCAACTGGTCCTGGCCATTTTTATGACCCATTTGCAAGTCCATCCTTAACTCGCAACTGCGTCGGAGATTTTTTGTCTTCAGTTGCAAGTCCACCCTCGACTCGCAATTGGGCTCAATGTTTCTTTTATATCACAATTGGGCCCAACTTCTTTTTCACATTAGTTGCAAGTCCATACTCAACTCGTACAAATTAATAGTACAATATAGACAATAAATAGTGCATATGTAGATAAATTGAACAATCGACCCAACAAATAGTGCAGTTGTGACCGGGCGGCAGGTCCGGACAGCAATTTCAAACCTTGATATTGATATATTAAAATCATGCAGCTGCAATCTTTCTCAACACATGAAGCAAATCTCACCTATCTGAATAATTGTTTTCCACGAATATCTCAAAATAAGATTACCTAAAAAATGCCCTAAAAGTAGCACATACAAGAAGCATGCATCACTAAATCTATTCTTCTCGAGTTAGTTGCACAAAACCACCACATTGGGTTGGCGGTTGGACTTCGCTAGAAGCAGCTCTTGTAGAGACGGTGAGCAGCGCTAAGGACAGGGACGACGAAGAGCGAGAGCGAGCTCTGGAGGACCTGTGGTATGCCTCGGGACTTCATGCGATGGTAGATGGAGATGGAGACCATAGAGGAATGCGAGGCCGAGCACCGAGTGTGCGAGGAGGAGTAGCACGCCGCCATGGTCGCGCTCAACGAGGAACAACTCGTGCTCGTGCTTTGCTGGAGAGAGCGCAAGGATGCGTAGAGGGCGTGCGCCAAGGACGTGAGCTACACGTCCAGGGAGGTAGCGCGAGGTGGGGTACTACTTCCGGGAGAGCGATGTGGATGTAAATGTCACCATCATGGGGCACAGTCTCGGAGGTGCACTGGCCCTGTTGAACCCTCGGTCGACTACTTAGCGGGCCTGCCGCAGAGCCACACGTCATCATCGTTGTCATAGCAGCCGAAGCTCGTTGGTGAAGAACTCGTCCGCCCCCCCCCCCCCCCTTCGGCTCCTCGCTCAGATCTAGGGGGACCTTGTGCCATAGACTAGCTGCATCAGCAGTCTGTGACCTCCTCGCTCTCATTCGGGAGGTAATTTCTGTCTACAACCAGGTAGGTCAAAGTGGGTAAGGGCGGGGCCACGCGAATTTGGCGTCTGGTGGCACAGGGAGGGCAAGGCCACTCGGATCTAGCGTGATGAACCGAGTTGGGAGGGTGTGGAATCAGGTATTTTGCCATCTGCCATGGCAGACGACAAAGGCAGGTTCATGGACGGCAAAGACCTTTGTCGTCTACTGGTAGACGGCCCCACTCCCAGCACAGAAAACTACGGTAAAGGGCTACTTTGCCATCTGCATACATAAAGCAGACGACAAAGACATTTGTCGTCAGCCATATAGGCCAAGCAGACGGCCAAGTGCGTGGACGACATAGAGGTGGGTTAGACCCATTAGGTGGCTAATGGCAGGCTTTGCCATCTGCCTCCGGATGGCAAAGAGACAAGCTCATTTGCCGTCTGCCATGTGATGTCAGCTGACGTTAGGTGGGGGTGGTAGACTTTGCCGTCCGCCACCGACGGTAAAGTCACACCAGCCTTTGTCGTCTGCCGCAAAGTGATCAAATGGGTCAGACCCAGTGCTCCCAGGTTGCACAGGTTGCTGCCACGTGTCACCTTTGCCGTTAGTGGCAGACGGCAAAGAGCCCTTTGCCGTCGGTGGCAGATGGCAAAGTGCCTATATCACCCCTTTTTATTCTATTATTTGTTATATCCAAGCATTTTCACAGCAAATATATGATAGTGCCTATATATATATATATATATATATATATATATATATATATATATATATATATTTCACAGGGCAAACAATGTGAGCAAGTCTCACAACAAATATAAGATATCCAACACATAAGTTTCATCCATACACACATAGTTTCATCCATATTACAATAGTTTCATCCATAGGTAGCAAGTTCCACATTGTTCATCGATACAAAATAAAAACAGAAAGTAAACACAAGCACTCAATCAATGCTAGCTTCCATGAAGTGAATCAAATCTGCGAAATAGGAAATAATAAAGTTAGAAGAAGAAGAAGAAGAAGAAGAAGAAACAAAGAAAGAAAGAAAGAAAGAAGAAGAAGAAGTATATGACATGTATGAGGTTACCAAGGTTATGATGCCATTTTTTATTACCTAAGTAAGCTAATTATGCCATTTTTGGCATAAGTAAGCTAAGTATATGTCATTATTGAGATAACCTTGGTAAATAAGCACATTAGAGCTAACTTAGGTCATTTGGGAGGAAACAAAGTTAAGTATAGGTCATTTTAGAGTTAACTTAGGTAAAATGAATCATTTTGGAGCTAAGTAAGCTTATTATGCATTTTGGAGAAAAATAAGCTAAATATATGACATTTATGAGGTTACCAAGGTTATTATGCAATTTTTGACCTAAGTAAGCTAATTATGCCATTTTTGACATAAGTAGGCTAAGTATATGTCATTATTGAGCTAACCTAGGTAACTAAGCTTATTAGAGCTAACCTAGGTAACTAAGCTTATTAGAGCTAACTTAGCATATTATAGCTAACTTAGGTCATTTTGGAGGAGATGAAGCTAAGTATAGGTCATTTTAGGGCTAACTTTGGCAAATGGATCATTTTGGAGCTAAGTAAGCTTATTATGTCATTTTGGAGGAAAGTAAGCTAAGTATATGACATTTATTAGGTTCCAAGGTTATTATGCAATTTTTGACCTAAGTGAGCTAATTATGCTATTTTTGACATAAGTAAGCTAAGTATAGGTCATTATTGAGCCTTAGGTAACTAAGCATATTAGACCTAACTTAGAGCTAACTTATGTCATTTTGGAGGAAACAAAGCTAAGTATAGGTAATTTTAAAGCTAACTTAGGGAAAATAAGCTTATTATGTCATTTTGGAGGAAAATAAGCTAAGTATATGACATTTATGTAGCGCCCAAGATGCGCTTCTATCCCAATCACGTGATGAATTCATGATTGGGGCACAACCGCAATTCAAGCGCATAGCAAGGTGGATATCATTACAACATACCATGTACTGAATAGATGAGAATACAATATAAAGACTTACACTCTCCACAATCTACAACATGAATACATGGATAAATCAATACATAGCAATCATCACACAGAAGAGCAGGATCCGACTACGAAAGAAATCAGATGAAAAAGAAGAACGACATCCACCCTGCTAATCCCAGGCTCCCGACCCGAAACCTATCCCTTGATGGAAGAAGAAGAAGCAGAAGAAGAACTCCAAAAGCAATCAAGCATCGCTCTCACGTCACGTCATTGCATTACCTGTACCTGCAACTATTGTTGTAGTAATCTATGAGCCACGAGGACTCAGCAATCCCATTACCAGGGTATCAAGACTAATAAAGCTTAATGGGTATGGAATGGTTAAGTGGTGAGGTTGCAGCAAGCACTAAGCATTGTATGGTGGCTAACTTACAAGTACAAGAATAAGAAGAGAAACTATGCATCACAGTCGCAAACTAGTAATGATCAAGAAGTGATCATGAACTACTTACGATTCAATCATAATCCCACCGCGTTCTCTTCTCGAACTTCCTCGAAAGAGATGGTCACAGTTACGCACGCGGTTGGTGTATTTTATTTCGGATCTTATCCTGGTTTTGTCATGGCAGATGTCCTTAGTGTGAGGACTTAGTCGTGAGGCCAACGCATCTATGTGGTAGCTTGAGAGGGGTTGAGCGGGATGAGAGACGCGAGGTTTTACCCAGGTTCGGCCCCTCAAGGTGGAGGTAAAAGCCTACATCCTGCTTCATTGATATTGATGATGATGATGATCACGATTACAAGGGTGCTCTTTTGCTACCTCTATCTCGAGAGCTATTGATTTGTCTGTCTCCACTTGTCAAACTTGTCCCTCTTGGGGTGCCCTGCCCCTCCTTATATAAGTTGAAGGGGCAGGTTACATGACTAGTCCTAGTAGGATTAGGATTACTCTATTACAAGTGGAGTCCTAGTCTTGCTTCCTTTGTAAGTGAATATTCCTTATACTTTCCTCTTAAGCCGGCCCACTGGACACGCTCCTTGAGTCGGTCTTCTCATAAGATGCCTTCTAGGCTCTGACCCGCCTGCCGGGTCACCAATGAGTTAATAGGCCTGGCGGGGTCATCAGTGAGTGGAGAGAGCCGGGTGGGTCACTTAGTGAGTCGCCAGTCTTCGGGTGGGTCACTAGTGAGTTGCCAAGTCTTTGGGCGGGTCACTAGTGAGTCGCCAAGTCTGGCCGGGTCATACTTTCGGCCGGGTCATACCGGGGTGTATATGCCCGACATTAGACCCAGTTTAATTTGGATTTATTCATGTTAAACTGATCCTGCAAAATAAACACAAGAACAAATTTGATAGGTTGTGCTCCGGGTTAAAGTTTTTCTGAACCGGCATTTGATCATCTTTATGTCCTTGTCATTTCCTTCTTTGATATGTGTCCATGACTTCATAGCAAATCACTTTTAGCAGATATGTTCAAATTTTCCAATGCAAAAGATCTTGGTACTTCATATGAAAAGTCCGGGTCAATAGGACAGCTTCATAGTTAATTTGCTTGTAGAAAAATATTATAAAAAAGAAACCATTTGAGTCGGCCTTCGATGCTCTGACTTAATAAAAATATTGGACTTAAGATGTCCTTCTAGAGCTGAACCAGTTTTTGAATATTCCGGCTTAATGATGCTAGAGCTTGTCAAGTTGTGATCCTCGAAATTGCCGGGTTATAACTGATAATGTTGGGTCATGATTGTTGCTCATGTAATTGACTTTCTTGAGTTATCCAGGCCAAAACATAGAATATAATACCTGGTTTGTTCAAAAACCTGAGAACTTGAAGATATTCCTCCCTGATATGCATATCATCTGTAGCCCCCAAGTCTTAAGAGCAAAACATAGTGATAGCTTTAGACTTGCTTCAATATAAATGTTGTAACTTTGGAGAAATCTGGATTGTTCATGTAAGTCGCCAATCATAAACTGAACACTTTGTACTTCCCATATGTAGCCCCCAAGTGTCGGGTCATTATGTAATAATGAGCAAGGAGTTTGTAGATTTGATTATCTAGACTTAAACAGCAATGTGTAGGCCCCAAGGACCGGCTTAGTAAGATAATACTGAGCTGAGACTTTATATGTACTTCAAAAAATTATACCATACGATGTAGCTCCCAAGTTTCGGGTTACCTTTGACAGGAGCAATTAGTAGCCCCCAAGGGGCGGCTCATCACTATGTGATGGGTCGGGTCTTCAATGAGGTAAGTTAAAAATGACTTTGCATTAGCCCCCAAGTACCATGGTGCATGCTTGTAGCGATATGGGACTTGCATACTTGATGTAATCTCAATTTTAATAATGTAGCCCTCAAGTGTCGGGTCGTATGCCTGTAGCGAACTCGGGACAAACCATTTCCAATGTCCGGATGATGTTGCTGAAAGCCTTTGCATATCAATATTGAACCATGGTCATTGTTGTGAACTGGTATTCTTGGATGAAGAAATAATAGCCATTGCTCTGAAGCGGCTTTGAAAACCTCAATCATAATACTGGTTATTGATAACCATAATAAAAATCCAGCCATGTTGGCTATTAAATATTGGAATAGTATAATCTGGTATGAAAACAATCACAAGATCTTGTCTGTTGACAAGTAAATCTAGAGTTAAATACTCAGTAGCTCTTGGCCGATGGCGACTCAATGCGCATTTATTGTATTCCAGGATTTTTGTAACCCGGCGGCTCATAGCCTTTACAAGAATCAAGAACTGATAACCCTTTTGAAACACCAATTTTAATCTTTGATGATGGGCTTGAACTTAAGCATTTATTTAAGGCATAGCTCTACATGTCCTGCACAAAGTTTAAAAACATACGCCCTCACGACTTAACGTCAAAAGCTAGGGCGGGTAACAACCCAAATATAATATAATCTTATTCAATGATGGAAAAGACTAGAATTAAGGCTATCAAAGACAAAATATACTTGCGACTTAACGTCAAAAACCAGGGAGGGTTATCAAACCTCGCATATTCATATAACCAGGAAAACATACCTGTAAAATTAATTTATACTGCCGGCTTACATTGCCATATCCAGTGAGGGTGACAACCCAAAGATTGTATAAGCGCATGATTCCAATTGCATAAACCAATGTATACTAGCGACTTAAAGTCCATAGCCAGGGCGGGTTATCAAACCCTAAATATTCATACAAATATGAAAAGACATACATGTGGATTGATATCATAATAATGCTGTAATAATTGTAATCTAGCATGGGCATTAACCCGTAAAAAATCATGACTTGAATTTATTCAAGGCAAATCATCCCGGTGACTTAAAGTCTGCTCATCAGGGCAGGTTATTAACCCAAGACTCTCAAATATGAGTCATAAAAATTAAGGCTACATGGCCTGAATTGTTTTAAAGCATATGTTAATATGGAATAAGGATATGAATCCAAAAAAATTCAGAAAAAATAGAAATCCAGATAAACAAGGCTTTCATAGGCCGCCAAGCCTTAATCTCAAGTGCTTTCATGGGCCGCACAGCCACTGAGTTAATCCTTCATTTAAACCCGTAAGTCAACCCTCACATGACCAACCGCCGTTTTAACCTCGACAAGTTCAGGGTCTTTATTACAAGATTGACTGTTAAGGGTACGGCGGGTCATTCCAGGATTACCTGGGCAGAGTGACAAGGACATACAAGCAGGATAACCCAGAATTTGGTGTTTACACCTGGCATTTAAGCCGATCAAGAGGGTAAGTATAGCTATGCTCATTGAGCAGGAAGCCCCCAAGTGACCCGCGAGGAGGCATGTAAGCCTGATCAAGAGGGTAATCAAGGCTCTGCTCATTAAGCAGGTCGCCCCCAAGTGACCAAAGGGTCGGCATGTAAGCCGGATCAAGAGGGTAATCAAGGCTCTGCTCATTGAGCAGGTCACCCCCAAGTGACCAAAGGGTCGGCATGTAAGACATATCAAGAGGGTAATCAAGGCTCTGCTTATTGAGCGGGTCACCCCAAGTGACCGAAGGGTCGACATGTAAGCCGGATCAAGAGGGTAATCAAGGCTCTGCTCATTGAGCAGGTCGCCCCCTAATGACCAGTGAGACAATAAGCCAATTAGGCAGGATACCCATGTTTGAACCGCGCATCATGGCAGCAGGTCCTCTTCGGCAACCTTTAATTTTTCCTGAAAACTCGAGCTTGCGAGAGATGGATTCTTCTTGAACCGTATGTTAAGCCGGATATTGAGAGCTCAAGACTTTGTGAGAGACAGATTTCCCTTGAGCCAGATTTAAAACCGGAATCGTTCTTTTTAAGCCGGAAATGTTCTGATGGCCTTTAAATTTTCATCAATATGTCAGCAGCCTCCGGGACCGGGTTATCTTGCCCTCCAACGTCCTGGGGTTCTTGAATTTGCTGAAACTGGCAAGATTTGCTGAGTCATGTCATTGTAGTCCTCGAGTCTTAAGACAACTCGAGGAATTGTTTTGAGATTCTCCATACTTGACCGTGATATAAACTGGAATGTAGTTTGAACAGCAGAACGCTATAAATTTATGTAAACCAGAAGCTTGAGGCGAATTGATATCCCCAACATAAATTATTCAACAAACTCCATGACGTGACAGTCACTTTTGCAGTAGACAATCGCCCTGCGTTAAAGATATTGCAAACCAGAGTAATTACTCTTGTAAAGAAATTAATATGCAATATAAAAATATACTGGATGGATTTCACCTGATATGTTAGGTCGGACATTATCCGCCGCGGAGTTGATGATCACTACGGTGAAATCGAATTCAATCACGGGCGAGTCCGTCGTGGGTGCAGACTGATGAATCGGCCGCTGATACGTCTCCAACGTATCTATAATTTTTGATTGTTCCATGCTATTATATTACCCCTTTTGGATGTTTATGGGCTCTATTTTACACATCTATATCATTTTTGGGACTAACATACTAACCGGAGGCCCAGCCCATATTGTTGTTTTTTTTGCCTATTTCAGTATTTCGAAGAAAAGGAATATCAAACGGAGTCCAAACGGAATGAAACCTTCGGGAGCATGATTTTTGGAACAAACGTGATCCAGAGGACTTGGAGTGCAAGTCAAGAAGCTTCCGAGGCTCCCACGAGATAGGAGGGCGCGCCCCCTATAGGGCGCGCCCCTGTCTCGTGGGCCCCTCAGGTGTCCACCGACGTACTTCTTCCTCCTATATAAGCCTACGTACCCCAAAAACATCCAGGGGCAGACGAAACACAATTTCCACCACCGTAACCTTTTGTATCCGCGAGATCTCATCTTGGAGCCTTCTCTGACACTTTGCTGAAGGGGGAATCGACCACGGAGGGCTTCTACATCAACATCTTGCCCCTCCGATGAGTTGTGAGTAGTTTACCACAGACCTACGGGTCCATAGTTATTAGCTAGATGGCTTCTTCTCTCTTTTTGATCTCAATACAATGTTCTCCCCCTCTCTTGTGGAGATCTATTCGATGTAAACTCTTTTTGTGGTGTGTTTGTCGAGATCCGATGAATTATGGGTTTATGATCAAGTTTATCTATGAATAATATTTGAATCTTCTCTGAATTCTTTTATGTATGATTGAGTTATCTTTGCAAGTCTCTTTGAATTATCAGTTTGGTTTGGCCTACTAGATTGATCTTTCTTGCCATGGGAGAAGTGCTTAGCTTTGGGTTCAATCTTGCAGTGTCCTTACCCAGTGACAGAAAGGGTTGCAAGGCACGTATTGTATTGTTGCCATCGAGGATAACAAGATGGGGTTTATATCATATTGCTTCAGTTTATCCCTCTACATCATGTCATCTTTCTTAATGCGTTACTCTGTTCTTATGAACTTAATACTCTAGATGCAGGCAGGAGTCGGTCGATGTGTGGAGTAATAGTAGTAGATGCAGGCAGGAGTCGGTCTACTTGTTACGGACGTGATGCCTATATACATGATCATGCCTAGATAATCTCATAATTATTCGCTTTTCTATCAATTGCTTGACAGTAATTTGTTCACCCACCGTAATACTTATGCTATCTTGAGAGAAGCCACTAGTGAAACCTATGGCCCCCGGGTCTATCTCTTATCATATTTGCTTCCAATCTACTTTTATTTGCATATTTACTTTTTGCATCTATATTATAAAATACCAAAAATATATTTATCTTATCTTACTATCTTTATTAGATCTCACTTTCGCAAGTGGCCCTGAAGGGATTGACAACCCCTTTATTGCGTTGGTTGCGAGTTCTTTGTTTGTGTGTGTAGGTGCATGGGACTTTTGAGGAGCCTCCTACTGGATTGATACCTTGGTTCTCAAAAACTGAGGAAAATACTTACGCTGCTATTGTTGCATCACCTTCTCATCTTCGAGGAAAACCAACGCAAGCTCAAGACCTAGCAGCCGCAACATTGTAAGCCAGTACGGACATGCAAGTCAATCGCAGGAGTGGTCAGCCGCGTCGACGGGCAAGTCAATCGTAGGCGCGGCAATCCATGCTGACGGACGAGTCAATCGCAGGCGCAGTTCCGACGAGTTGATGCAGACCGAGTCCCAGGGGTGTCGGCTTACGCACGTCCGTCACTGTGGCCCAGATGTAGACATGGCCTCCGACACCGGCGCACAAGGATCCGGTTGTACCATGGCCAAGAGTTAATTGACCTAATTGTTTTTGTTCGGCGAGTCTACAGAGCTTTTCTTTGTCTCTGCTTTGGGTGCAAACGCCCTGACGTGCAATATTATATGCATACTTGCCCCATCCATCATTTGGTACCTGCCTTGCTAGTATTTCGCATTGGTTTGGGTCTTCACGTTTAGGAAGGATGAAAAGTAGAGGCGACAACATCGGCTGACTTAAAAACTGCCTGCGATGGAGAAAGACCGGTGGAGGCGAGGTTGTCCATCGAAAACGGGTCACCTTGTCAAGACCGGCCTCCACAGAAGAGGAGCGAGGCGATTTTGGAGGTGGCACTGAAGCGTTGGTGGTTCGACGGTGCGCTGGCGGAGTGGTACTAACACCTAGTAGCAGATTAACAGTCAATGGGTCAAACCTGCTGTCTTCGAGGAATTTTTACACCTGGTGCTGTTGAGTAGTTATTGACCATTGATCAGTAGCAGAATAACAATTCAGTGTGCTCAATTTGTATCTACCACTAACCGAACCATGCCCTTTGCCATATCTCTTGTACGAATAGCAATAGTATCCATGGTCACATAATTGACCAGCAGTTTGCTTTCTTGAACCACGATGTGTCGATGCCATATACACTATTTGCAACCAATGTGCAAGAACTGCAGACGCAGGCATCTTAAGATTTATCGTTCCGTGTTTATAGTCGACGACAGAGCACAAGGGCGTATTGAAGCAGTACCACAATGTCTGCGGCCTCGACCATGGCGACTAGTGGCTTAGCACGAAGCCAAGCGAGGGGCAGCCTGAGAACGGCGGCTGCTCGTGGCGACAGGATCGGCCCAATACAGCAGAGGGAGCAGCTGAGCGAGGTCGCAGCTGACTCGTAGCACGGCAGAAGAAAAAACGTAGGCGAGCCCGCGGCTACACAGGCGAGCAGGGCTAGCGGCTGGGAAGGCGGTCGGCGGCTTAGCACGGAGGCGGCCGACGGCTTGCCGCAACAGCGAGGTGGCCGGGCTGTGCTCAAGGCGGAGGCGTCAAGCCAGAGCTGAGGCGGCCGCGCGGCCAAGTAGCTCGACAGTGGCCACGACGGCTCAATGCAGCACGGGGACCACGGTTGAGGTGAAAACATGGTCGCCGCGGCCTGGTAGGTCCGAGGCGGAGCACGTACAGCCTGGTGAATCCGAGGTGAAGCCAGCACGAGGTGGCGCAGGAGGCCAGCACGGCGGGTCGAGGAGCTGGCAGAGCGGTGGCCAATTTGAGGCAGTGACAAGGGCCGTCAAAGGCGGCCACAAGGCCGGAGCGAAGCACGGCGACGGCGGCTCATAGTGAACGGCTCAAGATGCGGCAACGTCAGCTCGCAGGTGGCTCCGCGAAGGTGGAGCAAAGCGGCGGCATCTACTTGGCGCGCCAGTGACTTGGAGGAGGCCTAGCGGAGGCGGCTTGGCGCACCAGGGCGGCTCATAGGCGGAGGCAGACGGCTTGGAGGCGCACCGGTGTGGGCGGAGCCCAGCGGCGGAGACAGGACGGAGAGGCTGTAGAATCCGAGTCGATCCCCGATACGTCTCCGACCGACGTATCTATAATTTACCAAGGATTCCTGCCATTATATTATCATTCTTGAATGTTTTACAATCATTTTATAGCAACTTTATATCATTTTTGAGACTAACCTATTGACCCAGTGCCCAGTTTCAGTTGCTGTTTTTTGTTTTTTTACATCACAGGAAATCAATATCAAAGGGAGTCTAAACACCGCGTAACTTTTTGGAGATTTTTTCTACACCAGAAGGAACCCAATGGGCCTGAGCTGCACCTGGGGGGTGCCCCGAGGGGGGCACAACCCACCAGGCACGCCAGGGCCCCCTGGCGCGCCCAGGTGGGTTGTGCCCACCTCGGTGGCCTCCTGCACCCCCTCTTTGCACTATAAATTCCCAAATATTCCGAAAACCTTCGGGGTTAACCTAGATCAGAAGTTCCGCCACCGCAAGGTCTCTGTATCCGTGAAAAACCAATCTAGACCCCGTTCCGGCACCCTGCCGGAGGGGGGAATCATCTCCGATGGCCATCTTCATCATCCTGGCGGCCACCAAGATGAGGAGGGAGTAGTCCACCCTCGGGGCTGAGGGTTTGTACAGTAGCTATGTGTTTGATCTCTCTCTCTCTCATGATCTATATCATGGGCTTTGTTAATATAGTCGGATCATATGATGTTTCTCCCCTATTTACTCTTGTTATGATGAATTGAATCTTTACCCTTCAAAGTTTTGTCTTGTCGAATTGAATATTCAGAGATGAGAACACATGATATATGTCTTGCAATATGAATACTTGTGGTGACAATGAGGTATCTTATTGATTCACTTGATATGTGTTATGACATTCAACTCGCGGATTCCCGCGGTGATATTGGGGTAATCTATGCATATGGGTTGATGCACATTTTTCTCCGACGGAAACTTTGGGGTCTCTTTATAGTTCTTTGTGTGGATTGAGTATTATGAATATGAATTTGCTTTGGTCTTATTCTAGTACGAACTCTAGAATAGATCGAATGAAAAAAATAGATTTATGTTATTTTAGTATGAACTCTTGAATAGATCGAACGGAAATAATAGCTTTGAGATGGTTTCGTGACCTACAAACAATTCCTATCTTTTGTTCTCCGCTAATAGGAACTCGAGAGTGATTCTTTATTGCACTTTGAGGGATAATCATATGATCCAATTATGTTAGCATTGTTGAGAGGTTGCACTAGCGAAAGTACGACCCTAGGCATCATTTTTAAGCATTGCAACACCTTTTTGTGCCTGTTTACTATTTGCTACCTTGCTGTTTTTATTTATTCAGATTATAAAAATATATTTCTACCATCCATATTACACTTTTATCATCATCTCTTCGCCGAACTAGTGCACCTATACAATTTGCCATTGTATTGGATGTGTTGGGGACACAAGAGATTTCTTGTATTTTGTTGCAGGGTCGTTTGAGAGAGACCATCTTCATCCTACACCTCTCATGGATTGATAAACCTTTGGTCATCCACTTGAGGAAAAATTGCTACTGTCCTACAAAACTCTGCGCTTGGAGGCCCAACACGTGTCTACAAGAATAAAGTTGCGTAGTAGACATCAAGCTCTTTTCTGGCGCCGTTGCCGGGGAGGTGAGTGCTTGAAGGTATATCTTTAGATCTTGCAATTGAATCTTATAGTTTCTTGTTTTATCACTAGTTTTGTTTGTAAAAGAAAACTACGAAAAAAATGGAATTAAGGTTGCATCATATTATTGATCATCTTTATAATATCTTTCTTAAAAATGGAAAGTTGTGCTCAATTGATAGAAGAAGAAATTAATAAAATGATTGGCATGAATGATGAGCATGATTGCAATGTTGTTAGTGTGAATTCTTTGACTATCCAAAATGCTAATGATGAGTGCACTAGCCATGATAATGATGTCTCCTATAAGAATGTCAAATTTTGCGAAGTAAATTGGGAGTGCACACACACACCAAAATGGGAAGATAGATTTTGCAAGAGGCATAAGTATTTAGAAACTAAATGGTTGCAAGAGAGGCTAGATGTTTGTGCTGAAAATTTAAATTTTCTTAGCCATCCTTGTGAACTTTGCAATGAACGTGGTCATTTAAATACCCAACGTAAATTGTTTCATGATCGAATCGTGTCCAATAATTGTGATGACTTGATTTCCCTTGCGCATCACGATGAACTTAGTTTACTTCTGGGCTATTAAGAAATGAAACGTATAACTAAGTATATTCCAGAATTTGCCCTTGAGAGAGTTCTTGATTTTGATCTAGAGGAAATTTATATGTTTTGTGCGGTAAATTGCTTTGAGAATCCTTATATTGGCAACTATCTGAAGAAAAGAAAACAAATAGAATATGAAGAGAGTACTAATGAAAGGGAAAATATTTCCCAATACCCTCCTAGTGTTTCTTATGATGAATCGGGTAATGAAGAGGAGCTTCCTATCCAATCAATCTCTTCAACGAGATGCTCGGAAAAAATGATTAAACCCACACGTGAGGTGGTGAAGAAGAAAAAGAAAAGAAGAAAAAGTAGAGGTAAAAAGGTAACTCTCCCAAGTCATATTGCTCCTATCACCATTGTACCTCATGAAAGTGAATCAAATATGTTGATGGAGGATGATGATATTCAGTATGATTTTGTGATGCCTACTACTTGTTGTGATGATTATGATTGGGAAGACAATGATGTCTCTTATGACCTTGAAGATATTTTTGGCACTTGCTTGGAAGAATATGATAATAATGTTTGCTATACTATTGGTGCCATTCATGCTATTGATAAGAATGATTATGATGATATGCAAAACCACAAGCTTGGGGATGCTATGTTTGATGAGTATGAAATGTGCTAAGATTTATTTGCTGGAAATAATGCTTGTCCTAAGATTGGGGATGCTTTGCTTAATGATTATGATCCTTTGATTCCTTCTACTTTCGATAAGAAAATTTATTATGATGATAGCATGTCTCCTATTTATGATGATTACACTGATGAAAGTGGGTTTGGAAGAGTGTCAACTCTAGGTAGTAGTGATCCCACTATTTTGGAGGGTGTTCAATCTTATTACAATATTGATTAAAGTGGATTTGTAGAGATCATGACTTTATTTAGTGATACATCCAGTATTTTGGAAGAGGTTTCACTTGAGTATGACAACAAAGTTGCTATCAATGATGATTATTATGATGACATGTATGACATAAAGAGTAATAAATCTTCTATGCTTGTGCATCATGAAAAGAGTGCTGTATGTGATAGTTATATTATTGAATCCATTCATGATGCCTCTGAAAATTATTATGAGAGAAGAACTTGTGCTCTCACATATCTCAGTAATATCAAATTTCTTCTCTATGTGTTGATTGTTTTGAAGTTGCACTTGTTTGCCTTCCTATGCTAGTTGATTCTTGTTCCCATAAGCTGTTTTCTCACAAACCCCTATGCATAGGAAGTGGGTTAGACCTAAATATGCTAGTTGTATGCTTCATGAGGCTCTTGTTATGTTTCAATTCATATCTTTAAAGCGAGCATCATTGAAACCATCATGCCTAGCTTAAAAGGCATTAAAGAAAAGCGCTTGTTGGGAGACAACCCAACACTTTTAACTACTATTCTTGTGTGTTCACATGATTAAGCTACTGTAGTAATCATGTTTTATTGCTTTTGTTTCAATAAAGTGCCAAGTAAAGCCTTTAGGATCTTCTTGGGTGATAGTTGTTTGATCCTGCTGAAAA
This sequence comes from Triticum timopheevii, assembly GCA_963921465.1. NCBI lineage: Eukaryota > Viridiplantae > Streptophyta > Magnoliopsida > Poales > Poaceae > Triticum > Triticum timopheevii. Next base: position 144,777,689 of record OY997272.1, read on the forward strand.
ACAGAAACTTTTGCGCTCACGAAAATAACTCTCATTTTTAAAAGAAGAGTGGTTTTGAGTTGATTCTTTTTGAAGAATATTAATATACAAATTGCTCACGTGTCCATAATTTTTTCATAATTTTGGGAGTAGCATAAGTATGGTTTGAGTACATATTACTACAGACTGTTCAGTTTTTGACAGATTCTGTTTTCAATGCATAGTTTGCTTGTTTCCTTGTTTCTATGGCTTATATTGCTCAATATAAATTGTGGAAATGATATGCTACAGTAGGAATTGTGTGGAAAAAATTATGAATCTTGTATTTGACAGTACCAAACTGAAATTGTTTGCTCTTTATCATACTAACCTATCTCACGAAGTTCCGTTAAGTTTTGTGTGATTGAAGTTTTCAAGTTTTGGGTAAGATGTTGATATGAGTAGAATAAGGAGTGACAAGACCCTAAGCTTGGGGATGCCCAAGGCACCCCCAAGGTAATATTCAATGAATATCCAAGCAACTAAGCTTGGGGGGTGCCCCGGATGGCATCCCCTCTTTCGTCGCCGACATTATCGGTAACCTCACTTGGAGCTATGTTTTCATACGTCACATGATATGTGTTTTGTTTGGTGAGGGAGTCCTGGAATAAGTGGTCCTCGGGCGTACGGGCTATGTGATATGGGCCGGAGTGATGGTCCATAAAGATACAAGATAGAAGAATCTTCCTCGTGTCCGGATGGGACTCTCCTTTGTGTGGATGGCAAGCTTGGCGTTCGGATTATGCACTTTCCTTCTTCTGTAACCGACTCTATACAACCCTAGCTAGATCCCTGCGGTGTCTATATAAACCGGAGGGTTTAGACCGTAGGGCAAGAACACAATCATACAGGCTAGACATCTAGGGTTTAGTCATTAGGATCTCAAGGTAGATCAACTCTTGTAATCCCTATATTCATCATAGTCAATCAAGCACGAAGTAGGGTATTACCTCCATTAAGAGGGCTCGAACCTGGGTAAACATCGTGTCCTCTGCCTCCTTGTTACCTTCGATTCTTAGATGCATAGTTCGGGACCCCCTACCCGAGATCTGCCGGTTTTGACACCGACATTGGTGCTTTCATTGAGAGTTCCACTGTGTCGTCACCAGAAGGCTCGATGGCTCCATCAAACATCCACGTCAGCACCGCCCTGAGGGAGACTTTTCCTCCCGGCCAAATCATCATATTCGGCGGCTTCACACTGCGTCCAGTTCGATTGGCCATCTAGAGTGATCGACAGCTACGCCCCTAGTCATGAGATCAGTTTCGGAAACTTAAACTACGTCGCTGATGTCCGAGGAGACTTGATCTTCCAAGGGCTCGTGGCCCCAACCGTTGTTCTGGTCTCAGATCCGGAACTCCTCACCAAGTACGAAGACGGGAGTTTGGAGCCCGCCGGGCTCTTCACAGCCATAGAGCTCAACACCGGAGATATGGAGGGAACTGCTTCACCGGCCGGCCCGGAGTTACTCCTGGCTTCCTTTATCCTCACCGAGCCGGACTCACCTCCGTGCACCAACTCCAAACTCTCGAGGTCTGTGTTGCACGAGCTCGTCCAGGGAACTCTTATCCCGTCTCGCTCCACGCATCCTCGCTTCCTTGTCCATACCTCGCCCTTAAATGAGGCTCTGGACCTAAGGCGATCTCTCGCCATTACGGAAGATTCACTGCCGAACTATGCCCAAACCGCACTAGGGGCTGAGAATAGGGAATTTTATGTCCCACCCACCACCCACTTCATAGCCACTGTCGAGGACTTAATCGACATGCTTGATTACGCTTCCGAGGACATCGACGACATGGACGATGATGCCGGAGAAGAACAAAGCCAGAACCCGCCGCTTACCGGATGCTGGACGGCTACCTCTACGTATGACGTGTATATGGTGGATACACCAGAAGAGGATGAGGACGAAGGTGGGAAGGACCCAGTCGAGAATAATTCTCACGAGGCACCACCAAAGCGTCGTCGTTAGTGGCGCCGCTCTAAACCGCACCGAGAAAAAGACAAGAATGCCATCACCGAAGACAACAATACTCCGGATAAAGCCGAAGACCAAGAAGCCCCAGTCGAACCAACATCCGAACATGATGATTGGGAGAAGGGGCAAGTCAACTCCGACAGTCCCATCGGGAACGAGGGTTCGGAGGATGATGATTACATACCAATTTTCGAAGAAGACGAGAGCCTCGGCAACGAAGAATTCATCGTGCTAGAGGAACCCTACGAACAAGAGCGCTTTAAGCGCCGGCTAATAGCCACTGCAAGAAGCTTGAAAAAGAAGCAGCAGCTGCTTCAAGCTGATCAGGATCTACTCAATGACGGATGGACTGATGTCCTGGCAGCCGAGGAATACGACCTTGGATGCCCAACCAAGAGTTACCCGAAGCACAAGCTGCTACCCCAATTCGATGACGAGGCACCAGAGCCTATACCACCCAAGCGTAATGCTACTGACGGACCTGACCTGCCACCACGTGGCCGAGACAGAGCGGCAACTCAAGCCGAACACCCGCCTGCACCACCCCACTATAAAGGTAAAGAGACAACAGCTGTAGGATACACTTACGACCCACGACAGGACCTGGATAATAGAGCTGGTCAGACCAGATCCATATACGGATCAAGGGGCCAAGCCCCAGCGTGAGAAGACGGCCATCAAGCCTGGCGCAACAAGCATAACTTCACCCGGGCTGAAAACCGCATACGGACTCCATCCGAACTGTGCCGTGACGTGGCCCGATATAGAGGTGCCGCGCACCCCCTATGCTTCACTGATGAGGTGATGGAACACTAGTTCCCAGAAGGGTTTGAACCCGTGAACATCGAACCATACGATGGCACGACGGATCCCGCAGTGTGGATTGAAGATTTCCTTCTCCACTTTCACATGGCTCGCGGTGATGTTCTACATGCCATCAAATACCTCCCTCTCAAGCTTAAGGGACCAGCTCGGCACTGGTTAAACAGCCTCCCAGAAAACACTATTGGAAGCTGGGAAGACCCGGAGGACACCTTTAGAGACAACTTCTAGGGCAGCTATATCCGACCTCCAGACGCCGATGACCTTAGTCACATAGTCCAGCAGCCCGGAGAGTCAGCCAGAAAATTCTGGACCCGGTTCCTAGTCAAAAAGAACTAAATTGTCGACTGTCCAGACGCAGAGGCTCTTGCAGCCTTCAAATACAGCATCCGTGATGAGTGGCTTGCCCAAAACCTCGTCCAAGAAAAGCCGAAGTCTATGGCAGCCCTCACATCACTCATGACCCAGCTTTGCACGGGCGAAGATAGCTAGCTTGCGCGCAGTAGCAACAGTACCAGTGATCCTGGCACTTCCAAAGCAAAGAACAGAAATGGCAGGCCCCGGCACAGCAAAAACAAGCGTCGAAACAACACTAACAATACCGAAGACACGATGGTCAACGCCGGATTTAGGGGCTCCAAGCCCGGTCAACGGAAGAGGCCATTCAAAAGAAACAAGGACGGCTCATCTAGCCTGGACCGAATACTCAATCGACCTTGCCAGATTCAAGGCACCCCTAATAGGCCTGCTAACCACACCAGCAGAAGTTGTTGGGTCTTCAAATAGGCCGGCAATTTAAACGCTGAACACACGGGGAAAGGGTCGCCCAGCGAGGATGACGATGAGGAGCCTCGCCCACCGAACAAAGGGGGACAAAAGAAATTTCCCCCCGAAGTCAAGATGGTGAACATGATATACGCTACCCACAACCCCAAAAGGGAGCGTAAGCGCACGTTAAAGGACGTCTACGCGATAGAGCCAGTCGCCCCAAATTTCAACCCATGGTCAGCATGCCCAATCACCTTCGATCGCAGTGACCATCCGAGAGTTCAGCCGCATTAGTCCTCGATCCAATTACCGATGGATTCCACCTCACAAGAGTCCTCATGGACGGCGGCATCAGTCTTAATCTGCTCTATCAGGACACAGTCCGGAAAATGGGTATTGACTCGTTAAGAATCAAACCCACTAAAACTACCTTTAAAGGAGTAATACCTGGTGTAGAGGCCCGCTGCACGGGCTCAATCGCACTAGAGTTCGTATTCGGTTCGCCGGACAACTTCCGAAGCAAAGACTTAATCTTCGACATCGTCCCTTTCCACAGTGGCTACCACACACTGCTCGGACGAACCGCGTTTGCCCGCTTCAATGCGGTTCCGCACTATGCTTATCTAAAACTTAAAATACAAGGCCACGCGGTGTTATAACAGTTCACAGAAACATGGATCGTTCCCTCCGTACTGAGGAACACACCGCAGCCCTGGCAGTGGAGGTACAGGTTGGCCTAATCAAGCTGAGCTCCACGTTAGCATTTAAGCCACCGAACCCTGCCAAACAAGTCTGGACTACACAGCAAAAGGATAGTCCATCTCATCAGGAGCTCGACTAGCAATCCGGCCTCTGTCTTCGCCCCAACCAAACAGCGGCGTATGTATCGCGTGCTCATAATTACGCACTAAAAATACCATGGGCGACAATGGAGGCATATCAAGGATGAGGTGCACAATATGGCTCAACCGTGCCCAGACCCCCATCTGTCCTTTTCTTAACTTCGTTACAACCTACATCGCCCTTTTTATGGTGTCAAAAGGCCCCTTTTCCGGTGCCTTGTGAAAACTTATTCATTAACCCTCTCAAAAGATCACACACCAAGGCAAAAAGAAGCGCACATGTACCGCGGAGTACCTAAAGGATCTTTCAAGATCACCTCCCCCAATGTTTTTAAATACTTGTACACAGCTTTCCTTTGCGCTCAGCATGTAAAATAGCCTCGATGCTTACAATATTATCTGTACAAATATGTTTTGACGTATCAATCAGACTATAATGGAAGCAGTTTTTCGCCCAAATTACTTGGTACTGACTTATTCCTTCTGCCGTATTCTTTTTTATCATTTTATCTCCATGTACACCTCGGCCCAACCTAAATCGCCAGGGGCTCTATTCAGCCGCATGCATCTATTAAATTTATTATAAGTCTGAACTCTTTCACAAGTGCAATTCGGTGTCCCGAATTTAGCATTATATGCATCAGCTCCGAATCATGTCTTGGGTCAATAGTTGGGTTGCCCGGCTCCTGTGGTTACTACCTTACGTTTCGATTGTTCGGATAAGGAAGTAAAGGGAGAACTACTACGATTGTGTTTCTGGTTGGCCGGACAAACACCTCAGTAGAGAAAGCCGAAAACTGACTGTCATGATGCGGCGAGAGCTGGTCAGCTATTCAGTGACTCAGTATAAATCTCTTGCAATTTTTTTCGTGTCACACGAAGGACTACTTTAACCTGGTTAGGTGTTTACAATGCTCGAGTTTGGATTGCCGATCAATACCAGGGGCTGCGCCTATAATTCTATTGTCAAACTCCTATGGCTAAGTGAGAGTGATAAAGCCGCATAGTCTGATTGCCTGGTTCGCCGCACTAGCACCTCCTTCAAGGACCAAATTGTTGGGTTAAGTGTGTTTCTGTGTTGTAACGAACACCCTCATAATATCTATGTGAGGGGTTGAAGCCGACAACTGGCCAACTCTCAGATTTAATAAATGGCCGCAATGGAGGATAAATAAATTGAGATAAAACAAGACTAACATTATACGAACGCTGTGTTTTCATTACACAGTTTGAGCGTTGCGGATACGATCATTCAAACATCACGTCCTTCGAGCACATGCCCTCTATAATACGGGATCCTTCAAGGACGTCGTTGAAGTACTTCTCCGGCGTACGATGCTCCTTGCCTGCCGGCGGTCCTTCGGTTGCAAGACTAGTGGAATTCATCTTCGCCCATTGTACCTTGGCACGGGCGAAGGCCATCCGGGCACCTTTGATGCAGACGGACTGCTTAATAGCATCTAGCCTTGGGTAGGCATTAACCAGCCGCTTCACAAGCCCGGAGTAGCTATTAGGTATTGGTTCGGCTGGCAAAAACGGATTATGACATCCTTCATGGCCAGCTCGGATATCCTATGCAGCTCGGTCAGCTGTTTCAGCTGATCGCTGAGGGGCAAGGACTGCTCTGGCTCACAGTATTGTGACCAGAACAGTTTCTCTGTTGAGCTCCCCTCCTCGACTAAGAAGAAATCTGCAGCATCTGCAACACTTTGGGGCAAATCCGCAAACACTCCTGGAGAACTCCAAATGCGCGTCAAGAAGGGATACTTTCTCCTTATATATTTGCTTTGCATATTAAAAGTCTTACCAGCCGCGATCTTCTTGGCCTCGCGGATCTCCTCACAGGCACCTTGGGCTTCAACCCGGGCCTCCTTTGCACTTCGGAGCACCGCAATAAGATCGGATTCTTGATCCGACACCTTGCGCTCCAAAGACTCACATTTCTTTATGGCGTCTGTGAGATCTTGTTGGACTCCATCCAACCTCGCCTCATGCTTTTGGCGAGCGGTGCATTCCTTGTTGGCCTCCTTTTTGGCTGCGGCTAGCGCACTCTTGAAGGCTTCGACCTCAGACGAGTCAGCTATGAGCATAAATATAAAGCTCAGTCAGATAACAACTTGGAACTCATATCAGTTCAGGTATGCTTCGGTATAACATACCTTGTTTTGCCTCCAGCCTCCGCTTTAGTTCGGAGACTTCGGCTGCATGCGAGGCTGCCGCCAACTTTGCAGCCTGCTCATCAACATAGACATATATGTTAGCTCCTGTGATATATTATTCGATCCTCCGCTTGGCCCTTCTTCGGGAAACGCCGAACAGAGTCTCAGGGGCTACTATCTATACACAGTTATTCCTTTTGTAAATAACCAAAAAATACATTACTTCACATACCTCAAAGCATGTTAGAAGGCTGGTGTAGGCTTGGTTGAATCCGCTTTTGGCAGACCGAACCCTTTCAACCACCGTACCCATCAGGGTACGGTGCTCCTCCACAATGGAAGCACATCGAGGCACTTCCATCAGAGTGTCCGGCGCCTCTGGATTAATAGAGGACACCGGTGGAGACAGCACACACACCCCTCCCTTGAAGAGGGTGGCTGTTCTGATTCCAGAGTCATATTGGTCTCCGGAATAATATTTGGTTGGGGGCCGAACTGAGCATTGCCCCCATCACCGGTCTCCGTAGGGGTGGTTCCCCCCTCTCTTCGGCAACAGAGGTATTACCCTCTGCCACCACCTTCACAGTCTCCCAAGATAGCACTTCAGTGTTATCCCGGGCAGTGGGTGGAGAGATTTGCGGAGGTGACTCGCTCTCCATCACATTCATCCCCAGCGAGTTCCCATATGATGATGATCATTGGGGGAGATCGCAGGTCGGGCTGTAAATGCGCACTTCAGTATGGTAAAACAATAAGGTATGAAATCGGATATGTATATGGTGTCTTTGGATACTTACGATTCAGCCAAGGGTTTCGACCTTGGGCGCCGCTTTGGGGTGGCATCGGCGTCTGCTTCGGAGTCGTCTGAAAATGAAGGTTTTCCCTTCTTGGCCGCCTCCGCCTCCAGATCCGCAGGAGCCCCCTCTTCTTCTTCCCCCCTTGGGGGGGAGTTACTCTCTTCCTCCTCTATGTCTTCGTCATGGGAGGAGGAGGCTTTGGAGTCTTCGGACATAGCGTCCGAAGTACCCTTACGACGGAGACCACCTCTGGTCTCCTTGCCCTTCTTCTTGGCCTTCTTCTCCGGCGCCTGATACGGCGCCGGAACCATCATCTTGGTCAGCAAGGGAGTGGCCTGGTCCTCGGGTAGTGGAGCCGGACAGTTGATCTGCTCCGCCTTCTTTGTCCAACCCTATGGAAGTAAGAGGGTTTAATATACTCCTTGGAATTGCAAATAAAAGTTATTATAAAACTTACGGGAGAGGCTGGACACACGCAGTTATAGTCGTGGTCTTCGGTTGACTCTGGCCACGACTTTTGAGTCTTGAAAAGCAGCTTCCACATGTCTTCGTGCGTCGTGCCGAAGAACCGCTGCAGGGTCCGAGGACCGGCCGTGTCGAATTCCCACATATGTTGAGACCGGCGTTGACAGCGGAGAATCCGGCGAAAAAGCATCACCTAAATCACGCTGGGGAGGTTGGTTTTCTTGTTTATCACGCCCTTGATGCGGCTCTCTAGCGCGGTCACCTCGTCAGGTGATTCCCAATCTAGGCCCTTATTAAGCCAGGATGTAAGCCGCATCGGAGGCCCAGATTTGAACTCAAGTGCGGCGGCCCATGTGGCGTCATGGGGTTCCGTGATATAGAACCACCCTTGTTGCCATCCTTTGACTCTCTCCACAAAGGTCCCTGTTGGCCAGTTGATGTTGGGGAGCTTGCGCACTTCGCGTATTGGCCCTCGACCACCTTCAGCTTCACGTTGAAGACCTTGATCCATAGACCAAAGTGGGGAGGGATGCGGAGGAATGCCTCGCACATAATAATGAACACCGAGAGGTTGAGAAAACAGTTTGGGGCCAGATCATGAAAATCTAGTCCATAGTAGAACATGAGGCTGTGGACAAAAGGATGAAGGGGAAACCCTAGTCCGCGAAGGAAATGGGGGATGAACACTACCCTCTCGTTAGGCTCTGGAGTGGGGATGATATGCCTTTTGGCAGGAAGCTGGTGGGCTATGTTCGTGGCTAGGTACTCAGCTTCTCGGAGCTCCGTGATGTTCTCCTCTGTAACAGAGGAGGCCATCCACTTGCCCTGTGCTCCAGATCCAGACATGGCTGGGAGTGCTTGGGGGCAAAGGAAAGGACTGAGACTTGGGCGCTGGAGCTCGAGCGGCGGATAGGAAGAGGAAGGAGAAGGCGTGGGGTAAAAGGCGGATCCTTATCTTCTTATAAAGGCAGTGGATGTCAAGCGCCCCCTCACAAGCCTTAAATCTCGCCTATTCCCTAGAGGACGTGTGGACGGCACGGTTGGATAACCCAAACCCTCATTATGAAAATCCCGTGATAAGGGGGCACGATCTCTGCTTTGACAAGATGTGTCAATGAACGTGCCTCGAAATGCGAAACAAGGTTGTGAAACGGTTCAGAACAATAATAAGGCTAGAACATAACGTCTCGCCGGAAAAAAAGTGGCCCATGGACGCGACTTATTTTAAGAATTATTGCTTTTTACAGGTTAGGGTTGTACGTGTTAAGCAAGGCTGGACACAGTTCTTGTGTGCGGAAAGCTATGTTGAAGTATTCGAAAAAGGGGAACCCGTCTCGCAATGCCGAAGACAATCCACGCGCCGCATATATCATCATTGAAGTCTGGTTCATGGGCTACTGAGGGAGTCCTAGACTAAGGGGTCCTCGGGCGTCCGGGCTATGTGATATGGGCCGGACTGATGGGCCATAAAGATACAAGATAGAAGAATCTTCCCCGTGTCCGAATGTGACTCTCCTTTGCATGGATGGCAATCTTGGTGTTTGGATTATGCACTTTCCTTCTTCTGTAACCGACTCTGTACAACCCTAGATCCCTCTGGTGTCTATATAAACCGGAGGGCTTAGTTCGTAGGGCAAGAACACAATCATACAGGCTAGACATCTAGGGTTTAGCCATTACGATCTCGAGGTAGATCAACTCTTGTAATCCCTATATTCATCATAGTCAATCAAGCAAGAAGTAGGGTATTACCTCCATTAAGAGGGCCCGAACCTGGGTAAACATCGTGTCCTCTGCCTCCTTGTTACCTTCGATCCTTAGACGCACAGATCGGGACCCCCTACCCGAGATCTACTGGTTTTGATGCCGACACTTGGAGCATCAATTTATTTTGTTAGGATTTGCTTGCTGTTATTTAGAATAATGTTTTGCATCTTTTTTTCAATAAAAGTGCCCATGATAGCCTTTGTCATGCTTATTTTGCAAGTATACTTGTTGTTGTTTGAAAACAGAAAGTTGATCGATGTTGCAAAAATTCCCTAGAAAAGTCAGAACGTGATAAAATTTTGAAACTTTTTCAAAAATAAGCTATGGGAAATTTTCTACAGTGTAGTATTTTCCCCATAATTTGTGTAGTCAGGGAAGTATGATAAATCTTGCATTCTTTACAGACTGTACTGTTTTGGCAGATTGCTGTTATGTTTGCATTGTTTGCATATGTTTGCTTGTTTAATGATTCTATTTGAGGATAGGAGTATTAAATATGCAGAGACATTTAGTATGCAATGTTGAATAATAATTTTTGTGATTTGCTACAGTAGAGAACGATAAAGGTTTTGCATTGATTTGTACTAACTTATCTCACGAGTTTTGTTGAGTTTTGTGTGGATGAAGTTTTTGAGATTTAGGAAAACCCTGATATTAGAGGAATTAAGGAGACACAAAAGCTCAAGCTTAGGGATGACCAAGGCATCCCAAGCTAATATTTCAATAAGTGTCAAGCATCTAAGCTTGGGGATGCCCCGGTAGTCCCCAAGCATCTAACTCTGTAAACTAATATAAGAGTGTTTAGATCACTATTTCAGTATTCTAAACGCTCTTATATTAGTTTACGGAGTGAGTATAAGGAAGAGAACTTTCACATGCAAATATACTATCTTGGAAATCTTTTGTGATTGTGAGCCCCCATCAAAATATTATATGCCAAATTTGTTGACGTTGGACAAGGAAGACAACGTAATGATTTATGTTTGTTCATATTCACATAGAAGTTATATTGTCATAGATCCTTCAACATGTGGTGCTTGCCCCCTATCTTTTTTCTAGCCAAAAATTCTGCACCAAGTAGAGATACTACTTGTGCATCCAAAAACCCTAACCCAAATCTTGTTTTGGGAGTCCACCATATCTACCTAAGGATTTAGCAAGATCCTTCAAGTAAGTTGTCATCGGTGCAATAAGGCAATAAAAATTGCTTCTAAAAGTGTTAGATCATTTAGTGTAAGAGAAAATTGAGTGCTGTACGAACTTATGATGGCAAAGCAATAAAAGTGATAGACTGCATAATAAAGGTTGCTATCATAAGGGGCAATATAACGTGATGTTATTTTGCACTAAGGGGTTGAGCATACAAACAAATAAGTGCATGGCAACCTCTGCTTCCCTCTGTGAAGGGCCTATCTTTTACTTTATGTATTTACGTTTATGCAAGAGTCAAAGTTTTTCTTTCTATTCCTTTTCATTTTTCTCCTTTGGAAAGCATCATGTGGTGAGGAAAGATCTAGGCACATATATCCAGTTGGATATGGGTAGCATGAGTTATTATTGTTGACATCACCCAAAGGTGAACACGCTGGGAGGTGAAATTATAAGCCCCTATCTTTCTATGTGTCCGATTGAAACGTTTTGCTCATGTGTATGCGGTGAGTGTTAGCAATCATAGAAGACTATATGATGGTTGAGTATGTGGAGCTCTTACTTAGACTTTGTTGAATAAGTTGAATTGCAATTGCTTGGTGACTGAGAACATAGGTTGTTGAGTTTCAAGAGTATTCAATGTTTGAACCGTAACATGTGAATTGGTTGCTACTGTAAGATGAGAAGTTTTATAAGAAAGAATTGCTGTTATGATGCTACGAAAAGTGATTGAAATTATCATTGATCAAACTTGTGCACTTTGCTAGCATTCACACTTCATAAATTATCTCTTTTATCATTTACGTACTCGAGGACGAGTAGGAATTAAGCTTGGGGATGCTGATACGTCTCCAACGTATCTATAACTTACGAAGTATTCATGCCATTATATTATCATTCTTGGATGTTTTACAATCATTTTATAGCAACTTTATATCATTCTTGGGACTAACCTATGGACCCAGTGCCCAGTGCCAGTTGCTGATTTTTGCTTGTTTATTACATCACAGGAAATCAATATCAAACAGAGTCCAAACACCGCGTAACTTTTTGGAGATTTTTTATGGACCAAAAGGAACCCAATGGGCCTGAGCTGCACCTGGGGGTGCCCCGAGGGGGGCACAACCCACCAGGGCGCGCTAGGGCTCCCTGGCGCGCCCAGGTGGGTTGTGCCCACCTCGGTGGCCTCCTGCACCCCCTCTTTGCACTATAAATTCCCAAATATTTCGAAAACCTTCGGGGTTAAACCTAGATCAGAAGTTCCGCCACCGCAAGGTCTCTGTATCCGTGAAAACCAATCTAAACCCCGTTCCGGCACCCTGTCGGAGGGGGGAATCATCTCCGGTGGCCATCTTCATCATCCCGGCCGCCACCATGATGAGGAGGAAGTTGTCCACCCTTGGAGCTGAGGGTTTGTACCAGTAGCTATGTGTTTGATCTCTCTCTCTCTCGTGATCTATATCATGGGCTTTGTTAATATAGTCAGATCATATGATGTTTCTCCCCTCTATACTCTTGTTATGATAAATTGAATCTTTACCCTTCAAAGTTTTGTCTTGTCGGATTGAATATTCAGAGGTGAGAACACATGATATATGTCTTGCAATATGAATACTTCAGGTGACAATGAGGTTTCTTATTGATTCAATTAATATGTGTTATGGCATTCAACTCGCGGATTCCTGCGGTGATATTGGGGTAATCTATGCATAGGGGTTGATGCACGTTTTTCTTCGACAGAAACTTTGGGGTCTCTTTATAGTTCTTTGTGTGGATTGAGTATTATGAATATGAATTTGCTTTGGTGTTATTCTAGTACGAACTCTAGGATAGATCGAACGGAAAAAATAGCTTTGTCTTATCTTAGTACGAACTCTTGAATAGAACGGACGGAAAGAATAGCTTTGAGGTGGTTTCGTGACCTACAAACAATTCCTATCTTTTGTTCTCCGCTAATAGGAACTCGGGAGTGATTCTCTGTTGCACTTTGAGGGATAATCATATGATCCAATATGTTAGCATTGTTGAGAGGTTGCACTAGCGAAAGTACGGACCCTAGGCCTCATTTTTAAGCATTGCAACACCGTTTTTGTGCCCGTTTACTATTTCCTACCTTGCTGTTTTCATTTATTCAGATTTTAAAAATATATTTCTACCTTCCATATTACACTTTTATCACCATCTCTTCGCCGAACTAGTGCACCTATACAATTTGCCACTGTATTGGGTGTGTTGGGGACACAAGAGATTTCTTGTATTTGGTTGCAGGGTCATTTGAGAGAGACCATCTTCATCCTACACCTTTGCCGCAATGGCAGCAATCACCGGTCTTCGTCGTCAAGAGAGCATGGTGCAAGAGAACCATGCTTATCAATACTATCCCACCATCATCGAGAATCCTAGGTGGATCCAGTTCCCGTCTGTCGACCCTCAAGATGACCCGGCTGTCCTCGCCATGTCCCGCTACATGACGTCTGAATGTCTTCTTATTTCCGAGTTAGTCCGAGACACCATTCGAGCCAGGAGATATCTTGGTACTTCCCCACCTCAGTCTCCGCCAGCTTCTCCAACCCCCAGCCTCGTCCATCCGGAGTTTTGGAGTCAGCAGTTCCACTCGCTACTCCCTTAGCTTCTCCGTCCGCTCCCGAGCGTTTGCTCAAGCGTAGGGTGTAGTCAGTCGTGTAGTGCATGTGCATTTGTTGTGGTATCAGTGTTTGTTTATGCTTTTGTGTGCTTGTGTGTGCCTGTGTGGATTAGTATTGTAGCTTGTTTGCTGTGTGCTTTGTTGCAATCGATCGTTTTCTCATGCTTCTTTGTTTTGAATCCTCGGTGTTACCCCTTATGGAAATTGCTCATCAACTGCCACCGATCAGAAGAAGTAGTGAGAAGTAAAAATATACACCAAGGAACTCAGTTAAAAGCAATGAGATTTTTAGCTGACAGCATCATATTGCAGACACCTGGTCTGAATATAGGTATAGTCTGCTCAGATTTTCAGTATCAAGTACCCATCAGAGATACACTTTTATTGCAGCAATGATTAAATCAGCAAGAGAACAAAATTGGATCCAAGTCCAACCGTGCATTTCAAGTCAGAGGTATGGTCTGTACCCGATGATTGATTCTGCCATGAGTCAGATTTGAAGCATGCGACCCCTAGAAGATCAGTCTAGTCTTTCTCCACAATTTATCAACAAATCATACAAGACACGATTCATCAGTCTGCATCAAAAAGGTATGAATGGATTCCAGTTCAAGATATTCAGTCATTTCAATTGGATACTGCAAAAGCCTCTGGCATAAGGTATCGAGTCTTCCCTAGTATGTCTTTAAGGGGGAAGCTTATAAGGTACGGTACCCAGCCTTCCTCAGCAAGATATCCGCAGAAAGCTTCAAGCATAAGCTATCAAGTCTTCCGCAGCACGATACCCCGATGGATTCTAAAGCAATCTGCCCAGTCATCTTCGGTACGACACTGATACAAGGAAATAAATAGTGGTTTCTCAGCATATGGCAGTGTTTTCCAAGCATTATATCCGCAACAGTTTGGTCACAAGCAAGAATCAATCAGAACGCAAGTCTGACTCGGGAATGAGATTCTCATATATATGCGGTCAGCATACCACCAAGGTATTACAAGTCATTCGTACGCAGATCTGGCAGTCACATGAGGATTGTTAAAAGAAGGAAGCCAGCTATACACCCCAGTGTGACGAATGACTATGAAGATTGACAACAATAGTGAGCTCTGTACAAGTACCTGTGAACCTGGAATATGATCCTGATGAGCCCTTGTCTTCTTTCTCCAGTAACGGGACCACGCCTGTGATTTGAGCTATTTTTGGCCCTATGGGGTGGATGCCGATTTTATTTTTGTCTTTTCAACAACTGTCACGAGTTCTGAGCTGCTTTCCGGCCGTCTCGTATAGCTGTTGATTTTATTTTTGTGATAGTGGCCCTATGCCTGCTTTTCGGCTATCTTAGGGAGCTGCCACTTTCTTCTTATCGACCCGGTCTCATGCTCTGAGCTGCTTTTCGGCCGTCCTGAGCCGTGGTTGAGTTATTTTAGTAATACCCCATATCTAAAAAACCGTTCTGGTGGCTACTGATTTATTTGTCGATTTTCTGCAAGGGTTCGGATGATCATTTTCCTACGGTCAGAACTTGAGAGGTGATGAAACTGCCATGTAACGGGTTACCATGTCAGAAGATGAGGATAAGAGTACGCCGGTCAGAATATTGCACCCGACAGAACCTATGGTCACAGGGAGAAACAATATGACACCGTCTTCAGCAAAGGATCTGGATCAAGTAAACAGTAATGGAGGAGCATGATTGATGATTGTTGCATGAACCACATGGTGCAGATACCGCGGACAGTCAGAGTCAGTGAACTGATCACCCTCAATATTCACCTGCGGGATCTACTTAATTTTGGTAAGGGACCCATATCTAGACAACCCGCTCAGTTAATAGTATATGCTCAGATTTGTCAATATCGAATATCTAGGTCTGGCAAGTCTGACCAGAGGTCAACTCAACAGCTTAACCTCAGTAACCATGGTGAAGCATCGCACAACCAACTATCCACATGGATACACCGACAAGATGAGCAATCAAAATGTTGAATGACAGTCTCGAAGCATGTGCCCTCACTTACGTGAATCATGGATAGCCTATCATGGCCAAATTTCTTCTGCCAGAACCACCGTCAGTCAAGTCTAAGGATATTATCATACAAGGTCATACGCCTTCATGCTGGCCATGACAAGCAACAGTCAAACATTTGGTACAGATATGATACTCCAGATAGTGGAGCCAGTCAGGATGATTATGAAATTCCTACGATAAGTCACAATCTGTCAGGAAACGGTTATGCGTCAATTCACTATTTGGAACCCGAAGGACCTGCATTTAGTGGAGAAACCCAATGCGAGGAGTCAAAGCTTGGGTGCTCATCAGGAAAAATCTGATCACCACTTCATGGAAGGTTGTCAGCACACACACATTAATCAGGGATCACTCTCGGATTTGTGAGACAGGCATATATTGCACAGTCAGCTAAGTCAACAGATATAAAACGAATTGGAGCTAGTATAAGCATGAACATACGAGGTAAGTGATGTCAGTATGTCAGATATGGTGAAGCAGACCACCGTATATCAAGGCAGTTGATCAGATCCAATTCAGTGGGAATATTATATGAGAATGAATAAAAGAAACCCGAGTTGGAAACGGTTCCTTCAAGTCAGAAAAATTATTTATCCCTGAGCAACCAAATCTCGAGGACGAGATTTCTTTAAGGGGGTAAGGTTTGTAACAACTTGTATTTTGCCCTTTTATTTTTCTGAGGTTTTTCTTGGATTTCTAGATTTAATTTGCTTTTCTGTGGCTGTGTGGTTCCGAAACTTGAGAAGATCATGTCTTCCTAGGTTTTATAGTGCCTTGTCATCCCCAAAACCATCCCTAGCTCATGTTATTTCCATCCTATCCCAAATCCCAATATTCTTTTTATTGGGAATATTCCTTTTCTCATAAAGGAATTATCATATTTGCCCTAGGTTGTGAAGCAACCCATATTTCTGTCAATCCTAAAATTCCCAAATAATTCTCATAAATTGCTTGGGTCCTATATTGCTCAAATATGGCAAAATATTTCATTGCTATATTCAAAAATAGTCCTCCAATAATTATTTTCCTATTCTGCCCTAAATGGCACTTTGTCAAGCAAGTGCTATTTATCTTGTCCCAATTGACTCCCAACTTCTTGGACATATTTTACTATCCATATAATTTCCATGTGCCAAAGTTCAACCTCATTTGCCTAGTAATTATTTTTCTATGATTTTACAAAGTTTCTGCCTGGAAAGAAACTTTGTGAAGGAAATATATTCTAGGCATGTCCAAATGAGATGAAATTTTGCCACATCCTTCATTTGGTCAAATCACCACTCTTCACCCAATTTGAGCTCATGTAACCTTTCTATGTGAGGACAGCTCCAAATCTTAGTTTCTGGTCAGATTTTCAGTTTGTGAATAACTATATTTTATATTACTTCATTTAATCCGAAAATTTAGCAGGACATTCTCGTATCCATAGAAAATTCCTCCACCAAGTTGTGGCTCAATACATTTAGCCATTTGCCCTGTGGAATTTTTCCAAGTTTCTGTCCAGAGAGAAGCTTTGTGAAGCAAGTGCTACGTTGGTTCATCCAAAGGGTCTGAAACTGTTTGGGCATCTTCATATCCTAAAATCATTGGGCCATAACCATTTTAAGCTCATTTGATGCACTTATGTGAGTGCAACTTCATAATCTTCATTTTTGACCAGTAGGTCACTTTCTACAGCGACCATCCTCTAGAGACCTCCATTTGGGCTGATACTTGGTCATCACAGTGTTCTTTGTGTGTGATCAAGCCATGACAAAGCCCAGCCTCTGCCTCCTCCTATGCTTGTCTCCCCACAACAAAAACACCTTGCTGCCACAAGCTTTTGGCTCCTCCTGCAAATCACTTCTTTGCCCCTGAACCGACTTGTTGCTCCGTTTAGACGCAGGACACTAAGGTAAATGCGCTAGACATGGTCCGTTCGGCCAGAACACGCCGTTTGCACAAGTGCGTGCGGTGACCATGGGGCAGACATGCCAAATTACGCGCTCTGCCAACCGCGGCGCTGTGCTCGTCCGCTCCTCTCTGCCTCTCGCGTCTGCATCATGTCCTCTAGCTCCCCCGTGATCCCCTGCTTTGCCCTGCATCACTTCCCCGTCCGGACTCGTCGTGGTTACATCGCCTCGAGCTCGCACGTGACATGCCTGTCTCTGCCGCTGCCGTTCCGGTTGCCTGCGTCGTCCCGAGCCTTCCCGAGCTCACCTGAGGTCTCTCGCGTCTCCGTGAAGCTCCTGGACAAGTCCCCCCTACCTCCTCGTGGCTCTGCTCGTGCAAGCGCACCGGAACACGCATCTTCGTGGACATGCATCTTGGCTCTCCTCGTTCGGCTATATATAGCTCGTCCTTGAGCACCCCAAGCACACCATCGGTCCTCCCTCACTCCCAGAGGCCCGCCTAGCCACCCCCTCGAGCTCGAGGAGCTCTCTGTGGTCTCCATTGCCGCCATGGCCGCCGCTCCCCTCCGGCTAAATTAGCCTGATCCCAAGCTCCTTTCCTCTCCATTCCTCCACCAGCAGCCTCCCCGGAGCCCGGACCCTCCCCACTCCCTTCTCCTGCCGCCGGAGCCTGGTGGCCATCGTCCCCAAGCTCAACCAGCCTCGGCCACGTCCTCTATCCCTGCGAGCCGCCGTCGCCCCGGTGCTTCCAGGCACCCGTGCTTGGCCTGGACGGAAGCGGCACACCCCCACAAACTCGCCTGTGGTCTCCACTTGGTCAGAGATCGCCGGAGTGGCCCGCTCCATCGCCGGCAGTGCCCTCCCCTGCTACCTCCTCTGTTTCCATCGGGGGCAGGGGGAGGAGGAAGAAGATGAGGTCAGGTGGGCCCCGCGCCTTCTCTGACCCCTCCTGGCAGTGTCTCGGCGTTGACCCCGCCCCGAGCCCGCGTTTGTAAGTGGAAACATTTTCTTGAAATGCGTTTTTGATATATGAAAGCGTATTTCTTTCCTCTTTTATCTGAAATGCGCTTTCTCAGTTCTGAAAGCATATTCACTTTGCACTTCAGCTCAAAATACGCTTTCTTTTTCAGATAACATAAACGGCTCGAAGGTGCTTTCTATTTTTCTTCCAGGGGTCTGTTTGCTGAAAACTATTCACATATAGGTACCTGAGCTTCAACCCTTCACAACTTTTTGCTCGTAACTTCGATCGAGCTGAAACCAACGCTCACATCTTCGTATCGTCGAGCTCTTTCTGTTGGTAACATTTTCACTAGGTGGTCCCACAGTGAAAATGACCATTTTGCCCTTGCCTCTAATTAGCCCCCTTCAAGGGAGTGCCATCCGACGTTTCGTTTTCGCGACTTCACTGCACTTCTTCCCGGAATCTCTGTCACCCCCAGGCAAGCCACAAAAACCACTTACATGATGGTCATGCAGTAGCCTTGGTTTTCAACTTGAATATTTAATAAAAGTTTGCCGTTATTTGCCTGCTTGTTTGCTACTACTGTCGGTTCTTCGGTTATGCTCATGGATTCTTGTTCACTTTCATGCTATGTTTTGATGCATCTTGTTATCTTGTGCTACTTGCTAGTATCATGTTCGTAAGTCATGCTTGGTAGTAGTAATACATGCTGGTAGTAGTGATGTTCTTCGAATGCATGCTTAGTCTGTTATTCAGTACCATTGCTATGCTTGTTCCGTTGCATATAGTTGGTTACATGCTTACTTGGTAGTGTTTCTGCTATGGTTATGCATGGTATTTATTCATGATGCTAGTGGTCATGATTTGCTTATGGTAGAGTTATGCTTGTGTTATTCATGCTCGTCAGTATGCCATGCTCATTAGGATATATGATTCATTGTCGTTATGCTCGATGATTATGTTTCACCTCCATGCTTATGTTGATATCATGCTCATGCATTGTAGTTGCATCATGTTATTTTATTATGGTTCAACCTATTGCATTCAAGTTTAACCGGATAATAATGAACTTGAACAAATGTTGGCTGAGTCATGGTGCCACTGAATCGAGCTGACCAGTGCAACCACATTTGCCTTTATGGGAAGGACCTAACTCGGTTCATTGTCATGGCTCTCGCCGGTGCCTCCAACGAGGGAAGGTTATGGGCGCGCGCTACCTTGATCAGGTAGGCGGACATAAACCTTGTGTGCCCGTTGTTGTTGTTATGGTACCTTGTTCCCGTTTGGGACCGTTTGTTTGCCACGACAGTGGCCGTTGATGCCTTTGGTAGGCATGGGGCCACCCATGACTTAGCCCAAAGGGAAGTTGGTCAGAGTGGCCGGGAGAGTGTCATGGTAGTAGATCATTTTTGTCGGAACGCCGTTGGTCCACACATATGGGAGTGCGAGGCCATGGGCTCCGTGGTGTGGATACAGTGTGCTAACCTCTGCAGAGTGTGTGTTAAATCTATCGATAGCCTCGCTCGTGGATATGGGCCCAGTTCGAAGTCGGTCACACTATGAGCCAACAATAATGATAACCTGCTTAAAAACAACCCTGTTTCGATGATGGGAAAGAGATTGGTTGTGATCGAGAGAGGATCATGAAGGCATGGATACCGAAGTTGGTTGATCTTTATGTGATTGCGAGATGATCACGGTGGTATCGAGGATACCGATGTTGGTAAGTGATGCATGTGTTGGTTACGAGGTAACCCGAGCAGAGTAAGTTGGTGCATGCGAATGTTAATTTGTTGCATGTAGTTTTATCATGTTCATATGCTCAGGCTATGCTTGTTTTAGCCGTATCATATTCAGTTTGTGTATGCCATGTATCATGCTCATGATTGATTTAACCTGCTAATGCCATGCTGTTGTTTGTCTTGACTGCTTTTGGTTTATTGTGAGCTTGCAAGTACATTCAATGGACTGACCTGGTGTGTCATGCCAGTTTGCAGGTCGTGCCTTGATTGCTTGCTTGTTTGGTGTGGTTCCTGTGTTCGCAGCTAGGATAAACATTCCTTCCAGAGTCCCTGCGGATTGGAGTCCATCATCGTTATTTGTTGTTCCGCTGCCAGTAGAGGTTCCGCTTCCTCAAGTTGTTATGCTTCTTGCATAGAGCAACTGTGGTTGGTGTAGTGTCGCCGTGCTGGTGTTATTCATTGTAATATCAGAGACCTTGTATTCGTATTCAGGTTGTAATAGAAAGCTGGTTTGTTCTATGCTAAGCAGTGCCGTATTCCAGAAGACTTCATCTCGATCTCTGGGCTGGAATACGGGTGCGTTCTGGTTTCTCTGAGCCGGGGTGCCACAATGCGTATGTTCAAAGAAAGAAGAAACAACGATCTGCTTGAGCTATTGAAAAGTGCGTAGGCAATGGTGCGAAATAATG
The DNA here is from genome assembly GCA_963921465.1 of Triticum timopheevii. Lineage (NCBI taxonomy): Eukaryota > Viridiplantae > Streptophyta > Magnoliopsida > Poales > Poaceae > Triticum > Triticum timopheevii. Next base: position 144,798,416 of record OY997272.1, read on the forward strand.
GCAATCACTCCAAGCTCTCAGAGTTTCAAAGGACTAAGCCACCCAGTTTCAATCAAGTTGCTGACCCTATGGAAGCTGACGACTGGCTAAGGACCATTGAAAAGAAATTGGACATTACTCACATAGAAAAAGGTGATAAGGTTCCATTTGCAACCCACTATCTGGAAGGAGCCGCAGCTATCTGGTGGGACAATACTAAAGCTATGTGGCCAGCAGATGAAGAAATTACATCGGATAAGTTCAAGGAAAAGTTCCACAGGTACCACATCCCCACCGGTATCCTGAAGGTCAAGTAACATAAGTTCCTCGCCCTCACGCAAGGTAACTTATCCGTCGTCGAGTATTTGAACAATTTCAACCATTTGGCTTGCTATTCCCTGTATGATGTGGCCACCGAAGAGAGAAAGATCGACATATTCCTTGGAGGGCTGAATCAACACCTCAGATGCACTCTCAGTATGCTTGATTTTCCGGATTTCCAGGCTCTGGTAAACAAAGCCTGATTGCAGAAAGGGAGCACAAGCTTGTTCTGGACAATAAGCCCGCTTATAATGACCATAAACGCAAGTTCGAGCCTAAGAAGGATGGACAGCCAGTGCAGAAGACTCGTACCTAGTAGAAGACACATGTTGAGTATAAACCCAATTGGCAGCACAATGTGAACAAGACCACTACCCAAGTTAAGAATATCGTGACCAGCCCTGTACGCGAAGATTGTCAGTGCAACAATGCATGTTTTTCTTGTGGGAAAAACAGACACTACTCCAGACAGTGCCCCAAGAGCGGCAAGGCAAATGCTCTATTCAAGCCGCAAGTCAACCACATGGGACCATACCCTGGCCAGAAGACCATCCAAGGGCAAGTGCATCACCTCTCTGCAGATGAAGCCCAAGAAGACCCGGAAGTCATCATTGGTATGCTTCCTGTTAATAGCATACCTGCAATAATTTTTTTTGACTCTGGGGCTTCCCACTCTTTTATTTCGCAAAGTTTTGTTGCCCAAAACAAGTTTTCTTGCTCGATTTTGGGAAAGAGTATGATGGTACAATCCCCGGGATCCATGCTCAAAAGCAATCTGGCCTGCCGCAGTTTGGAGATTGACATCAAGGGAGTTATCTTCCCCGCTTCTTTGATAGTTATTGAATCGGCCAAGTTGTTATTTTGGGTATGAACTGGTTAACTCGGCATCAAGTATGCATCAACTGTGTGACCAGAGAAGTCACATTGACAAGCAAGGAAGGTCAAACTACACAATTCTTTGCTCCAAGAAGCATACCCAAGAAACAAATGGTCTTCACAGCTCAAGCTGAAGAATTGGATCTTATTCCAATGATCAGTGAGCTTCTAGACGTGTTTCCTGAGGAGTTACCAGGGATGCCACCAGATCGTGAGCTTGATTTTGCAATTGATCTTATGCCCAGGACCGCACCTATATACAAGAAGTATTACCGGATGCCTTCATCCGAGTTGGTGGGGTTAAAGAAACATCTTGATGAGATGCTTCAGAAAGGACACATTGGTCCAAGCTCTTCACCATGGGGATCACCCGCAATCTTCGTGGACAAGAACGATGGCAGCCTTCGGATGTGTGTGGATTACCGTCAGTTGAATGACGTCACTATCAAGAACAAATACCCGCTTCCGAGGATTGATGATTTGTTCGACCAACTCAGTGGGGCATAGATATTCTCCAAGATTAATTTGAGGACCGGATATCACCAGCTCAAAATCAAGGACGATATTCCTAAGACCGCATTCACCACTCGATACAGTCTTTATGAGTACACATTTATGTCTTTCGACCTCACCAATGCCACTACCTTCTTCATGCATATGATGAACAAAGTATTCATGGATTCATGGATAAGTTAGTGGTGGTATTCATTGATGACATCCTCATATACTCGAAGAATTAAGAAGAGCACAAGGAACATCTCAGAGGAGTCTTGCAAAGACTCCGTGACCACAAGTTATATGCGAAATTCAGCAAATGTGAATTTTGGCTCAAACAAGTCGGGTTTTGGGGCATGTTCTTTTAGCAGAAGGTATAGCCGTGGATCCCAGCAAAGTGATGGAAGTGCTTAATTAGCTAGCACCCACGATAGTGACTGAGGTCCGAAGTTTTCTTGGATTAGCTAGATATTACCGTTGATTCATTGAAGGCTTCTCTAAGATTGCCAAGCCCATGACAGAATTCCTCAAGAAGGATCAGAAGTTTGTATGGTCTGAGGACTGTGAGAAGAGTTTCAATGAATTGAAGACTAGATTGATGTCAGCACCTGTATTGACCCTTCCAGACATCTACCACAGCTTTGATGTATACTGTGACACATCCAGGAGAGGTATTGGATGTGTACTCATGGAAGATGGCAACGTTGTAGCCTATGCATCTAGATAGCTACGACCCCACGAAGGGAATTACCCAACGCATGATTTGGAGTTGGCAGCATTTCTGCATGCTTTGAAGATTTGGAGGCACTACCTCATTGGCAAAAGATGTCAGATATTTACCGACCAGAAGAGTCTCAAGTATATATTCACCCAACCGGATTGAATCTCCGACAGCGAAGATGGCTCAAATTGGTCAAGGATTATGATCTTGGAATCAACTATCATCTCGGCAAAGCCAAATTGGTTGCCGATGCCCTCAGCCGCAAGCCTGCCAACTTGAACGCCTTAATGGAATCTTTGCCTCCCGAGCTACAAGAGGAGATCGCTTAGCTTAACTTGGTTATTGTTGAGGCTGACCTAGCCAATGTGTTGGAAGTCACCCCTACCCTCAAATAAGAGATCTGCTTGGCCCAGCAAGATGACTCAGTCCTGCAACACCATGTCAAACGTATGCAAGAAGGCAAGACCCAGGATTTCTCCAGAGATGAGTAAGGTACGCTAAGGTTTCAAGGTCGGATTTGCGTACTTGAGCAAGCAGACTTGAGAGCGAAGATCTTGGCAGAAGCGCAGGAGTCATCGTCCTCAATTCATCCAGGAGGTGCCAAGATGTACAAAGACCTTCGTCAAACATTTTGGTGGGATGGAATGAAAAAGGACATCACCTATTTTGTTGCTTGCTGCGACATATGTAACAAGGTGAAGGCAGAACATCAGAAACCCGCCGGACTTCTTCAACCTCTACCCGTTCCCCAATGGAAGTGGGATGATGTCTGCATGGATTTCGTCACCGGTCTATCGAAGACTCACCAAGGCAATGATGCAGTATGGGTTGTGGTGGACATGCTGACAAAGGTAGCTCACTTCATTCCCATCCGGACCACCTACCGAGCTAATCAACTCGCATAGCTATATTGTCTAGAATCGCCAATTTGCATGGAGTGCCGAGAACTATCACTTCAGACCGAGGTTCTCTCTTTACCTCAGCATTCTGGTCATGTCTCCATCAAGCTTTGAGGACTGCATTAAAGTACAACACCGCTTATCACCCTCAGACTAACGGGCATACTGAGCAAGTGAATCAAATACTTGAAAATATGCTCCGAGCATGCGCTTTGGCTCAAGGACCCAAGTGGGAAGATTGTCTGTCGTATGCTGAGTTCTCTTACAATAGCAGTTTCTAGACCAGTCTCAAGATGTCACCATATGAAGCTCTGTATGGTCGTAAGTGAGGGAGTCCTGGATTAGGGGGTATCCGGACAGCCGGACTGTGTACAACGTCCGGACTATTGAAGTGTGAAGATACAAGACTCAAGACTTTGGGCCGTGTCCGGATGGGACTCTCCTTTGTGTGGAAGGCAAGCTTGGTGATCCGGATATTATATTTCCTTCCTTGTAACCGACTCCATGTAAACCCTAGCCCTCTCCGGTGTCTATATAAACCGGAGAGGTTGGTCCTTAGAAGGGCGATCATAATTACAATCATACCATCATAGGCTAGCTCTTAGGGTTTAGCCTCTACGATCTCTTGGTAGATCTACTCTTGTACTACCCATATCATCAATATTAATCAAGCAGGAAGTAGGGTTTTACCTCCATCGAGAGGGCCCGAACCTGGGTAAACATCTGTGTCCCTTGCTTCCTGTTACCATCAGCCTTGACGCACAGATCGGGACCCCCTACCCGAGATCCGCCGGTTTTGACACCGACATTGGTGCTTTCATTGAGAGTTCCTCTGTGCCGTCGCTGTCAGGCTCGATGACTCCTTCAATCATCATCAATGATGCTGTCCAGGGCGAGACTTTTCTCCTCGAACAGATCTTCGTGTTCGGCGGCTTCGCACTGCGGGCCAATTCGCTTGGCCACTTGGAGCAGGTCGACGGCTATGCCCCCGGCCACCAGGTCAGTTCCGGAAACTTGAACTACACGGCGGATATCCAAGGAGACTTGATCTTCGACGGATTCGGGCTAGTGCCAGAAGCACCGAATAGTCACGATGAGCACGGCTTAGACCTGCTGTCAGACATTGCTCGGGATATCACCCCGGCAGAAGCCTCGGATCTAAATCCGGGGCAGGTTGCGTTGCCTAAGGATGGAGGGCTAGACCCCGTCCCATAGGCCATACCCTCGTTGGCGATGGAGCCGAACACAGGTCCCACCTCTGGGGGAGCCTGTGACTCCGGACCCCCGGATTCATATTCGGATGTAGGTTCCAGTCCGCGCGCCCCCGAGCCGCCCATCCTGGTTGGGCTCCGGTGATGGAGTTCACCGCGGCGGACGTCTTTCAGCACTCGACCTTTGGCGACATACTAAACTCACTTAAAATTCTCTCTTTGACAGAGAATTCCAGGCTGAACTATGTCCGGCTTGAGTGGGAAGCAGACGACGAAGAAATTCGCTACCCACCCACCACCCACTTCATAGCCACGGTTGATGATTTAACCGACGTGCTTGACTTCGACTCCGAAGGCATCGACGGTATGGACGACGATGCAGGAGAAGACTCAGAATCTACGGGGTACCGGATTCCCTCCTCGTCACATGACATATACATGGTGGATACACCCAAGGAAGACGACGGTGACAATTCGAAAGATAAAACCCTTGGACAAAAACCAAAGCGACGGTGCAGACGCCGTTCCAAATCCAGCAACAGTAAAAATATCAGTAAGAGCGCCAGAAGAATGGATACTCCGGTCAACCCTGAAGGCAATAACGACCAAACGGAACCAGTGATGGAGCAGGACGAACCAGGTCACGCCGAGCATAGTCCGGAGCAGACGCCCGAAGACAACGATCCAGAGGGACGAGTTCATCAAACCAGCCCAGGACAAGAAGATAGTCCGGACGATGACGCATTCATCATTCCGGAAGAACACGTGGAACGAGAGAACCTCCACAGAAAGCTTATGGCCACAACGAGAAGTCTGAAGAGGCAGAAGCAACGGCTTAAAGCTGCACAGGAAACACTCAATCGCAGATGGAATAAAGTACTAGACACTGAAGGAAGATATGGCGATGATCGCCACACAAAGAGCTACCAAAAACGTAGGCTACTGCCAGAATTCGACGACGAGGCCGTCCCACCAAAAAGTAACACGACCAGGAGACCAGAAGTACCACTTCATAACCGCAATAAATCAACTACCGAAGACGCCCACGATCTACGTGAGCACCTGGATAAGAAAGCTGGCACAGCTAGGTCCATCTACGGATCTAAAGGACACACCCCGGCGGGGGACTGTGGTGGTCAAAACAATTATGATAGACAGACACCAGTTCGGAATAAACACCAAACACAACAACAGCCAATGACATGCCACAGCGCGTCCAGATACAGAGGGGCTGCTCACTCCCTGTGCTTTACTGATGAAGTACTCGACCATGAATTCCCACAGGGCTTTAAACCTGTGAACATAGAGGCATACGACGGAACGACAGACCCAGGGGTCTGGATAGAGGACTTTATCCTGCACATACACATGGCTCGTGGGGATGACCTCTACGCCGTCAAATACCTTCCCCTCAAATTGAAGGGACCAGCTCGGCACTGGTTGAAAAGCCTCCCCGAAAATTCAATAGGGAGCTGGGAGGAACTAGAGGACGCTTTCAGGGCCAATTTTCAAGGGACTTATGTCCGGCCTTCGGATGCTGACGATTTAAGTCACATAATCCAACAACCCGGAGAGTCCGCCCGCAAGCTTTGTAACAAATTCCTCACTAAGAAGAATCAAATTGTTGATTGTCCGGATGCCGAAGCCCTAGCGGCATTCAAACATAGCATCCGTGACGAGCGGCTCACCAGACACCTCGGCCAAGAAAAGCCTAGGACAATGGCAGCCCTAACAAGCCTTAGGACTCGCTTTTGCGTGGGTGAAGATAATTGGCTAGCCTGTAAACGCACCAGCGACCCCAGCACATCCGAAATAAGGGATGGCAACGGGAAGCCACGGTGTAATAAAAACAAACGCCAAAACAAGGAAGAGAGCCCGGACAACACAACGGTAATGCCGGATTCAGGGGCTCTCAACCTAACTAGCAAAATAAGCAATCCAAAGGCAGTAAAGAGGGACCGTCCGGTCTGAACAGAGTTCTGGACAGACTATGCCAAATTCATGGCACCCCCGACAAACCTGCGAACCACACGCACAGAGAGTGCTGGGTCTTCAAGAAGGCCGACAAACTAAACGCCGAACACAAGGGAAGGGAAACACCAAGTGAAGACGAGGATGAACCTTGCCAGCCGAACACTGGGGGACAGAATTTTTTTCCCGCGAGAGGTTAAAACAGTGAACATGATCCACGGGACTCGCACATCCTTGGGAAGGCACGAACGTGCGCGCGACATAGAGCCCATCGTACCCACACCTAACCACTGGATGTCTTGTTCGATCACTTTCGATCTCCTGGACGGCCGAACTAGTATTCGGCGCGAAGGATCAAATGCCTTGGTGCTTGACCCAATAAACATCTCACTCATGTCCTCATGGACGGTGGCAACAGTCTCAATTTAATATATGAGGACACTGTCCGCAGGATGGGTATAGACTCATCCAGAATCAGCAAGATTAATACCACCTTTGAAGGGGTGATACCAGGCGTTGAAGCCTACAGCAGGGGCTCCGTCATACTGGAGGTAACATTCGGCTCTCCAGGCAACTCCAGAAGCGAAGAACTAGTCTTCATAATCGCACCCTTCCAAAGCAGCCATCAAGCATTGCTTGGAAGAACGGCCTTCGCCCGCTTCAACGCATTGCTGCACTACGGCTACCTTACACTCAAGATGCCCGGTCCACGTGGCGTCATCACCATTAGGGGAATAACAGAGCGCTTTTCACGCGTAGAGGAATACACGACGGCCCTAGCGGTCGGACTATAAGCGGCGTCTAACAAAAATATGACGGGTAGTTAAGACCACGGACACGGTTAGACGAGTCCGGCAGCCCATATCAAACCAGGGCACCGTATATGTAATCCTATAGTGGACACTAGGGGCTAATAATAAAGCCCCACACTTGGCTCAACCTTATTGGTAGGCCAGCATCTTACATTTTTTACTATCCATCGCACACTTACGTTGCACTCTTCTATGAGTTTCCCTTTTCCGCAGACAACGTTCACGCGATACCCTTCCAGGATGCGGCACAACGGAGACAAAGGCGCAGGCATGCAGTAGGGCCCCGTTCAACAGGTTTCTTTTTAGATTAAGCCCTTGTGTAAACCTTTTCTATTGCCTCTTGTTGTTTAACCATCCCATGGGTTCCATACCCATAGAGGATACTGCCGTTTTTGGCATTTTGCCATGACAGATTAACGCACGTACCTGAAAATACAGGGTTTATAATGTATGGGCATTCTTGAGCTCATCATCTGTTATAAAGTCCGAATACCTCCGGGAGTGTTCGGCGTCACAAGTTTGGCCTTATATGCATCAGCTCTGAATCATGTCTTTGGTCATATGTTGGGTTTGCCCGGCTCATGGGTTTGCCGCCTTACGTTCCGTTATTATCGGCTAAGGTGGACAAAGGAGAACTACTGCGATTGTGCCCCGGTTATTCTGGATGAGCACCTCAGTAGAGAAAGCCGAAAACTGACTGTCATGATACAACGAGAGACTGGTCAACCACTCGACAACTCACCGGAATCTTTAGGATTCCTCTGCATTAACGAAGGGCCATTTCCCGGCCAGGTACATACGTGCCCGTATACGGATGCACGCAAAGGTACCAGGGGCTACATAGTAGCCCCACTTTAGAATCCCGCGGCTAAGCGAAAGTGTTACAGCTATATAGTCCGGTTGCCTAGTTCGTCGTGCGATCACCTCCTTAACGGACCAAGACGTTGGATCAAGAGTGATTAAGCATATTTTTTCGCGAACACCCCCGCATAGTATGCATGGGGGCTGAAGCCAACGACTGCTAACTTTCGGATTGCATATTTATATATACATATATATAAACGGCCGCACAGGGGACACAATCATATTTTTAGACAACCATTATAAATATAGCCTTACAATCAAAATAAACATTGTTTTTACAATGATTTGAATCATCACTCGAATAGGAGATTCTTCGAGCACTGCGCCTCTATCAGGCGGGCACCCTCTGTGACCTGCGCCAAGTAGTGCCCGGCCGGATGTTGGCCCCCTACCGGATCCTGGGACGCTATCATAGTGGCATCCATATCCGTCCAAAATGCTTTAACACGGGCAAGGGCCATCCGCGCACCCTCTACGCACGCCGACCGCCTCATGGCATCGACCCGAGGCACGGCCCCAAGGAACTGTTGCACCAAACCAAAGTAACTGTCCGGCTTAGGCCCCTTCGGCCAAAGATGGTCTATTACAGACCGCATTGCAAGACCGGATAGCCTGTGAAGCTCCGCTACAACAGCCATCTTATCACTTAACGGCAGCGGGCAAGTGGGAGCATTGAACTGCGACCAGAAAAGCTTCTCCACCTCCTTCTTACCCTGATCTTTGAAGAACTCCACAGCATCAGCCGTACTCTTCGCCAGGTCCGCGTAGGCATCCGCCGAACTCCAGCGTCCATCCAGGGGAGCGTACTTCGGATCGAAGAACTTCATCCGCAGCAAATAGGAGCCCCCAGCCGCGATTTTACCGGCCTGTTGAAGCTCCTCCCACGCACCTCTGAGCTCGGTCCGTATTTACTTGGTGGCATTAAGTGCCTTGCTCAGGTCAGTCGATTTATCCTCATGCTCCTTTTTCAGGAGCACATACCGGTCAGCAGCATTTTTTAACTTGATAGCCATTTCGGCTATCTTTTCCTCGCTTCGGCGATGAGCAGCCTGTTCGGCTCTCAATTCCTCGGCCGCCTTTAGGGCAGCCGCATTGGTCACCCGAGCCTGTTCCTTGGCTAGAACAAGTTCCGCCCTCAGGGCCTCCATGGCAGCAGCACCATCTGCAGTCTGAACATATTACATTACTATGTGCCACCTTAATATTTTCCTATGCAATGGAAAGACAGGACACATACCTTGTGATTTATCCAGCGGCTCATTCATCAGAGTGATATCAGCACCAACCGACCCAATTTGCCTCGTCAGTTCGGCAACATCAATGGACGGGCCAGCGGCCAAACTCACAGGTAACTGCACATATTTACAACATAAATCATCGGTTTATGACCCTCCGTTTGCTGCCTAGGGCAGTCAACCAGAGTCTCAGGGGCTACTATCTATGTGGAGCCCACCTACCGCGTGCTTCAAAGCCAAAGAAACAGTGTACTCTTCATTACGTACCTCAAAGCCTCTGAGCAGGCTTGTGAATGCTTCATTCAAACCGCTTGTAGCAGATGAAACATTCTTGAGCACCACGCTCATTAATGAGCGGTGCTCCTCCGAGAGCGCAGCTCGCTCCAGCAAGCCCGTCAGTACGTCCGGCCGGACATCGAACTGCGCTGGACTCCTTTCATCACCCCTCGTTGTAGCCAAATAATCCGGGTGCAGGATGGCTGACGGATTGACTTCCGGCTTTGGCAGACCCGGACCCCTCCGTGACAACACCTCGGCGTCGCCCGCTTCATGAGTCAGAGAAGGGGGCGGGGTTTCGCTCTCCATCATCTCCGGAGGAAGGCCCCCCGAAGATGAAGCCTATTGAGAGGAGCTGCTGGCCAGACTGGAAAAAGTTGAACCCTGGTTATTAATCCAGGAGAAACATAGTACCTTCGGATAGAAAATTGACTTACAGCTCGGTGGAGGGCTGGCCCGTTGGAGGGCATGGTGCGGTGAGGGTGCCTGAGGGAGTCCTGGACTAGGGGGTGTCCGGATAGCCGGACTATCATCATCGGCCGGACTCCAAGACTATGAAGATACGAGATTGAAGACTTCATCCCGTGTCCGGATGGGACTTTCCTTGGCGTGGAAGGCAAGCTTGGCAATACGGATATGTAGATCTCCTACCATTGTAACCTTCTCTGTGTAACCCTAGCCCTCTCCGGTGTCTATATAAACCGGAGGGTTTTAGTCCGTAGGACGAACTACCATTACAACAATCATACCATAGGCTAGCTTCTAGGGTTTAGCCTCCTTGATCTCGTGGTAGATCCACTCTTGTACTACCCATATCATCAATATCAATCAAGAAGGAGTAGGTTTTTACCTCCATCGAGAGGGCCCGAACCTGGGTAAAAACATCGTGTCCCTTGTCTCCTATTACCATCCGCCTAGACGCACAGTTCGGGACCCCCTACCCGAGATCCGCCGGTTTTGACACCGACATTGGTGCTTTCATTGAGAGTTCCTCTATGCCGTCGCGATCAGGAAGGATGCCTCTTCCCGTCTTTAAAAGACGGTACCATCGCCAAAGGAGCTCGGCCGCCGGCCAAACTATTCGGCTAGGTGGTTTCCTCATGACCGCCTGTTCGGCCACCGCTTCGACGATGACCTCTCGGGTCATCAAAAGCAATCTTCACGTCAACTCGGAATTCGCCGAGCAGCTGGATTCAATGGAGCTCTCCTCCGTAAACGAGCTCTTGGATCGCATCGCCGCCCTGGGAGTCACTACAGACTACTGTCGGTGTCAAAACCGGCGGATCTCGGGTAGGGGGTCCCGAACTGTGCGTCTAGGCGGATGGTAACAGGAGACGAGGGACACGATGTTTTTACCCAGGTTCGGGCCCTCTCGATGGAGGTAAAACCCTACGTCCTGCTTGATTAATATTGATGATATGGGTATTACAAGAGTGGATCTACCACGAGATCAAGGAGGCTAAACCCTAGAAGCTAGCCTATGGTATGATTGTTGTAATGTATGTTGTCCTACGGACTAAAGCCCTCCGGTTTATATAGACACCGGAGGAGGCTAGGGTTACACAGAGTCGGCTACAATGGTAGGAGATCTACATATCCGTATTGCCAAGCTTGCCTTCCACGCCAAGGAAAGTCCATCCGGACACGGGACGGAGTCTTCAATCTTGTATCTTCGTAGTCTTGGAGTCCAGCGGATATTGATAGTCCGGCTGTCCGGACACCCCCTAGTCCAGGACTCCCTCAGTAGCCCCTGAACCAGGCTTCAATGACGATTAGTCCGGCGCGCATAATGTTCGGCATTGCAAGGCGGGTTCGTTCCTTGAATAATCCAGAGAAGATCATGAACACTAGGATAGTGTCCAGCTCTGCAAAATAAATTCCACATTCCACCGTAGAGAGAATAAAATGTACACTTAGTTCAATCCGCTGACGTATTATGCGGCGTGACATCACACCGCTACCAAGCCTTTGTTTGAATCGTTTTTTACTATACCACCTCAGCACGTTTAGTGAAGCGGTTTCCTTGGCACGTCTTGTCGAAGAAGAGATCGTGTTCCCCTTATTCCGGGATTCTCATCAATACGTGCGTGGGTAACCCAACCGCGCCATTGATGGTGGCGCTTGGGAGATAAGCGAGTTTTACCAGGCTGGTGGGGGACGCATAGTTTTGTCCGCCTACATATAAGGGATAAGGATTCACCTTCTCACCTACGCCTTCTTCCTCCTTTGCTTACCCATCTCTGCGAACTCAAGCTCCAACGCCCGAGCTCGCGCATCTCACCTCGACCTTCTCCGAATATGTCCGGAGCAGGAGGCAAATGGTTGGCCTCCACCGCTAAGGAGGAGGACATCACCAAGCTGCGCAGCGCCGGATACCTTTCTGGCGATATCGCGCATCAGCTGCCCGATGAGGGGCAGCTCATCCCTACCCCTGGGCCTCATGAGAGGGTCGTCTTCCTCCCCCACTTCCTCCGCGGACTGGGCTTTCCGCTCCATCCATTTGTCCGGGGGCTCATGTTTTACTACGGCCTGGATTTCCATGATCTGGCGCCGAACTTCATCCTCAACATCTCGGCGTATATCGTCGTGTGCGAGGCCTTCCTCTGCATCCGGCCCCACTTCGGCCTGTGGCTCAAGACCTTCAATGTCAAGCCGAAGGTTGTGAAGGGCATGCAAGCGGAATGCGGAGGCGCCATGTTGGGCAAATTGCCCAACGTACCTTGGCTCGAAGGGACCTTTGTGGACTCCATCAAGGGGTGGCAATCGGGGTGGTTCTACATCACCGAGCCGCGCAAACCTACATGGGCGGCGGCCCCCGAGTTTAGATCTGGTATCCCCACGCAGCTCACCTCCTGGAAAGAGAAGGGCTTGCAGTGGGGCAATCCGGTGGAGGTGACGGGACTCCGAGCATGTATCCAGAAGATGGTGAGCAATAGGCTCAGGCTCGTTGACGTGGTCCAAGTCATGCTCATCCGGCGGATCCTCCCATGCCAAGAACGGGCATTCAATTTGTGGGAGTTCAATCTAGAACAGCACCAGGCGCTAAGCGGGCTCTTCGATACAACATACGAAGGCGCCTGGAGGGTGCTGTTCAAGGGCGCCGAAGCCCCCGCGTCCGCGGCCGAAGACCGCGGATTCAGCTCGCAGTATCCAACTGACGAGGTAAGTGGTTCAACCCCATTACGGGACACTTGTGATAATTAGATTGACTCTAGTGAGGTTTCATTCTGCCTCTTCCTTTGACAGGAATGGATGGAGAAGGCCAAGCTGCTTGTCAGCCCGGCTCCCATGCCAGAAGACCCAGTGGACGCCCGCTTAGCAGGGCTGCTGGTTCCGGCACCGCACGTGGTGCCGGAGAAGAAGGCCAAGAAGGTGGCCGCGGGGACTCGAAAGAGTTCCCGCAATCAGGCGTCTGACGACGACGAGGACTCCTCCCCTGAAGACGAGGAGGAGGAGTATTCCCTCCCGGAGGAGGGAGAGAAGAAGAGGAAGGCTTCCCCGATCGGGGAGGCTGAAGGGTCCAAGAGGGGGAGAACTATCCCCCCGGACAGTTTTGCCAACACCAGCGTTGGCGAGGATGAGTGGCCTCCAAGGGCCAGGCGTCCGGCAAGATCGTAAGTACCCGGATCCTTTATATGCATATTTTTATGTCACATAGTGTCCTTCTAACGCTGCATTCTGTCCATAGTCCGGCCGATGATGATCTCCCCGACTCATCGAGCGGGTCGTTGGCCTCGTCGGATGTGAATTCACTTCCGACCGCCTCCACCCCATGCGCCGATGAGGACGCCGAGGTGGGATCCCAGAGAGGGACCCATCAGGAGGAGGCTCCGGAGGCACCGTCAGGCGACCTCCCGGACTTTGCGCCGGACTCTACATCGGAACCAGCAGTGGTTCTAGAGTCCGGCAAACGGCCCCTTCAAAAGAAGGGCAAGACCGTGACGCCGGCAGCCTCCGTCCAACCGGAGGCGCCGGATAACTTGCTGGAGGCGCTTAAAGGCGCTTCCATTGAGGAAGAACACCGCACTATCATGAGTGCGGTGATTCAAAAGGTTCAGCTCGCCAAAAGCGGGCTGACCGACGCCTGCACCAGCCTTTTAACAGCCTTACCAAGGTACTCATCTACGAGGAAACACTTCGAAAAATGGAAATAGACTCGAGCCGCATTGAGCGAAGCAGCACAACCTTTAGAGGAATAATCCCTAGTCGGGAAGCATGCTGCACAGGAAAAATTACACTCGATGTGGTGTTCGGCTTGCCGGACAATTACAGGTCCGAGGAGGTTACGTTCCAAGTGGCCCCGTTCAGCAGTGGATATCACGCTCTATTAGGGCGAGAGGCATTCACAATTTTTCAAGCCATACCCCATTACGGGTACATGAAGCTTAAGATGCCCTGGCCCAATGGAATAATCACTCTTGTCAGTGATCCGGACATAGCACTCCGCGCCGAAAACAAGACAGCCGCACTAGCCCTAGAGGCACTATCCGAAGCCCTAGCGGCAGAAGAACTTACTGCGCTGCGCTCCACGGTGAACAGGGACGATGTGATACTCGATAAGAGATCCAAGTCCACCTCTTTTAAACCAGCGGACGAAATAGTCAAATTCCAGGTCCATCCAACGGACCCCACAAAGACGGCCTCCATCGGGGCACAATTAAACCCTGACGTAGACGCTGCACTACGAGAATTCCTTCGGGAAAATTGGGATATATTTGCCTGGCACCCTTCAGATATGCCAGGAATCCCACGAAGGTTGGAAGAACACAGCCTAAATATCCTAAAAGGATTCAAGCCAGTCAAACAGGCTCTTCGGCGATCTTCCGAACCCAAAAGACAGGCAATGGGAGAGGAGCTAGCCAAACTATTAGAAGTCGGATTCATCAGAGACATCAAACATCCGGACTGGCTAGCAAACCTTGTAATGGTACCAAAAAAGGACAAATCCTGGCGCCTTTGTGTCGATTTTAAACACCTCAACAAGGCCTGCCCAAAGGATCCTTTCCCACTTCCCCGCATCGACCAAATCATCGATGCTACCGCAGGGCACGATTCATTGTGCTTCCTCGACGCATATTCCGGGTACCACCAAATCAAGATGGCAGAAACAGACAAGGCCGCAGCGGCATTCATTACTCCATACGGACTATTCTGCTTCAACACAATGCCCTTCAGACTCAAAAACGCCGGTGCAACATATCAGCGCATGATTCAGACATGTCTGGCTACCCAGATCGGCAAAACAGTGGAGGCATACGTAGATGACGTGGTCGTCAAGACCAAACACGTCGAAACTCTAGTCGACGACCTGAGGCTCACATTCGACAACCTCCGAGCATATGACATTAAGCTCAACCCGAAAAATGCGTCTTCGGCGTACCAGCCGGAAAGCTCTTGGGCTTCATCGTATTCGGTAGAGGAATTGAAGCAAACCCAGCCAAGATCCGAGCTCTGTCACAATTGGATATCCCAAAAGACCTCAAACAAATACAAAAATTGACTGGATGCATGGCGGCTCTAAGCCGCTTCATCTCCCATTTGGGAGAAAAGGCATTGCCCCTCTATCGCCTCCTCAGGCGCACCGAACACTTCGAGTGGACGGATGCTGCCACTGCCGGACTCGAAGAAATAAAGGCCATATTGGCAACAAATCCGGTCCTGGCTGCACCTAACCTGGGCGAACCAATGTTGTTATATATCGCGGCAACACATCAAGTTGTAAGCGCGGTGCTCGTCGTCGAACGAGAAACAGTAGGGCATAAATTCCCTCTTCAAAAACCAGTGTACTACGTATCCACTGTCTTAACTCCCTGCAAGTCCCGGTACCCGCATTATCAAAAGATAGCATACGCGGTGTTTATGGCATCCCGGAAGCTGCGACACTACTATCAAGAGTGTTCGATAACAGTGGCCTCCGAAGTACCCCTCAACGACATCATAAACAACCGCGACGCGACGGGCAGGATTGCAAAATGGGTCATTGAGCTCTTACCATTTGACATAACCTACAAACCACGGTGAGCTATAAAGTCGCAAGTCTTGGCTGACTTCGTCGCGGAATGAACAGAAGCCGAACTCCCTAAAGAGTACGACGCATACTCCAATTGGATTATGCACTTCGACGGCTCCAAAATGTTGGCCGGCTTGGGGGCTGGCGTTGTATTGACGTCCCCAACCGGAGACACAGTCCAGTACGTACTTCAGATAATGTACACGGACTCCAACAATGCGGCCGAATATGAGGCCCTCCTACATGGTCTCCAGATGGCAATCTCCATGGGTATTCAACGCCTAGAGGTGCGCGGGGATTCAAACCTTGCAATATCCCAAGTAAATGGAGACTTTGACACCAAGGATCCGAAAATGGCAGCCTATCGTAATGTTGTCCTAAAAATGTCAGCTCGGTTCGAAGGACTCGAATTCCACCATGTAGCCCGGGATAATAACCAGGCAGCCGACGTGTTGGCACGCATCGGCACAAAACGCGATGCCGTCCCTCCAAATATCTTCCTGGAGCGGCTCTTTAAGCCATCCGTACTATGAGAAGAGGAGTCCGGAAATAACAACCCAGAAGCAACCGCACCACCCAATACAGAACATTCTGACATAATCGGCGGCTCAGCCGATGAAATAACACCTTCAGCCCACAAAATAATGGCGGTAATTGCCTCGTGGAAGGAACCATTCCTAGCCTACTTAATTAGGCAGGAACTTCCCGAAGACCAAAATGAGGCCTGCTGCATAGTTCGGCGATCTAAAGCCTACAAGGTCCATGAGGGAGAACTCTATAAGAAAAGCACAACCGGAGTCCTTCAAAGGTGCATCTCCGAAGAGGAAGGGCGAAACCTTCTGGCTGAAGTTCACGCCGGACTAGGCGGACACCACGCTGCAGCCCGGGCCCTTGTAGGCAAGGCCTTCCGTATAGGATTTTATTGGCCGACGGCCCGGGCAGATGCTTAGGACTTAGTCCAACGATGCGTCGGTTGTCAGCTCTTTGCTAATCAGAGCCACATGCCACCCACCGCCCTCAAAACTTAACCCATCACCTGACCATTCGCGGTCTGGGGGCTTGACATGGTTGGACCCCTTAAAGGGGGAACCCACAAGCAAAAGTACCTATTGGTCATGGTGGACAAATTCACCAAATGGATAGAGGCCAAGCCAGTTAAAACGGCCGAATCCGGACCAGTGATAGACTTCATATCCGGGGTAGTACACCGTTATGGCGTCCCCCACAGCATCATCACCGATAACGGCACGAACTTCACGGTCGACGAGCTTAAACTCTGGTGCAAAAATATGGGCATTAAGCTCGACTACGCTTCAGTCTATCACCCTCAAAACCAACGGTCAAGTTGAGTGAGAAAATGGTCTAATAATGATCGGCATCAAACCCAGACTAGTGCGGTCCCTTACGGAATCTAACACGCACTGGGTAGAGGAGCTCGACTCCGTACTCTGGGGGCTGCGGACCACGCCAAACCGTACTACCGGATTCACACCATTCTTTATGGTATACGGCGCAGAGGCAGTTTTGCCCTGCGACATAATTCATGACTCACCTCGAGTGCGCATGTACAAAGAAAGAGAAGCCAAGTTGGATCGGCAGGACAGCTTGGACGCATTGGAGGAGGAGCGCAACGTGGCAAAGGCTTGTTCCGCATTCTATCAGCAGCAGGCTCGAAGATATCAAAGCAGAGAAGTACGGGCTAAAACTTGCAATGTTGGCGAACTAGTTCTACGCATGCCGGACAAGAAAACGGACAAACTCAAGCCCAAATGGGAAGGTCCCTTCATCATAGACCAAGTCCTGACCAGCGGAGCATACCGTCTGCGAAATGCATCGGACAACTGACTCGAGCCAAACCCATGGAATGCAGCCCGCCTCCGAAGATTCTATGCCTAGCGCCGGACCCAGAGTTCATCTCCTTCCTCCGTCCATGTTTTCTACTTCAGTTATCTTTTGTTTCTCTCTTTTTCTCCCCACCTTTTGATAAAGCCTTTGAGGGCTGATCTGCGCATTATTCGCACACGCTTGATGTGCTACCCGCACTCATTATACCTGGGGGCTTCTTTAACAGAAGCTTACTTATACGGGCTTTATGCCCAACACATGTGTCAAACTTCCGCATGTACCTTTCATTCACCATTATATGCATCGATATGACTTAAGTTTTGGCCAAGCTGGGTTGCCTGGCTCCTGTGCTTACCCCTACGTTCCCGATTGTTCGGCTAGGAGGTAAAGGTAGCACCTCTGCGATTGTTACTGCCGGGTCAGCCGGATGTGTACCTCAGACAGGGTGAAGCCGAAAGCTAGCATTCTTAAGGGAATATTCGGTCGGTGACTTGAAAGATGACTTTTACCCATTTATTTATCTGCCCCCAGATGTTTTCCTGCTCTCTTCGCAGTCCGGACATGCACTTTAGGGCATGCCTCCCAGGGAAAGGATCCCTTAACGGAACTATTCTCCCTGGAAGATGTTTCTTACTAACCATGTAATATAACATAACTAGTTGGGCACTTGTCTGATAAAGCACTAACGACCCCTACGCTTGGTCTCCACGCATGCCCCATAACCGAGAAGGTATTCGGACACACTCCGGACTCTAGGGTCCTGAGGTTGAAGCGAAAAGGTCGGCAAAGACAAACGATCTACAATCCGGCTAGAAGGCATTTTACATGTCATTTTAAATACATCGTCAAATCGACTGACTGTACTCCTCCTCAATCCCGTCTAACAGGCTGTCTAATTTACAGTCCCGTTGGGAATACTTAGCGGCCAATTCTACTTGGCAGTACACTAAGCTCACAGGGATCTCCTTCCCATCGGGCCCCACAGGTCCGACCTCGGCCATGTGGTTTGGATCCGCTTTCTTGTACCGCGTCTTATTTTCAGCATGGCCCAGGCCTCCCTGGCACCTTGACGGCAGGCCGATATCTTCCATAAATGGAAGCACTGCCGTACTCCCTGAAGCTTCTCCGCAAACTCTCCAAGGCCCTCGGGTAGGGAGACGGACGGCCACAAGGCCTGGACAACGCCACTCATTGCCTGCCGAACACGTTCGAGCTGCTGCACCAGCTCGGGAAGTTGGTCACCCGTTGAACCGGACATTTCCTCCGCAGGGCGACCTGTGAGCACACCTACAGACATACTTCTGTCAATTGACTTCCTCGCCGAACTCTTATTTTCAAAAGAGTTTGCTCAAGCACTTACTATAGATGCCGCGACGAAGCCGCTGATTCTCCTTCACGGAGCCAGACAGCTGGGCCCGAACACCTTTTAGCTCTTCTCCAAGATGGGTGTGGGCATCTTGGAGTTTGTTCCTCTCCTGCTGCACCTTCATAAGCACCCTCTCGCCGGCCTTCAGCTGGCGCAGTAGTTGTTGCTTGTCCGGATCAAGTCCGGCAACATCTGCAATATCATTGTCAGACTTATACGCACGCCGCACACTGCTTATCTTTTTGAAATATGTGTTACCTGAGGGGGTCTCGTGTCCCCTCCTGCGGCAGCTAGTGTGGCCTCAAGTTGCGCCTTGCACTCTTGTAGCTCCTGGGACAATTGGGTATTCTTCTCCGTAAGATCCTGCACATTAAATGATCCTTAAATCAGTTATTTTAACTACTTTAAGTCTCGGGGGCTACTGGCATATACAACTATTATAATCCCTTACCCGTATGTCTTTCACATACTGCTCCGTGGCTCTGGTTAAACCATCTTGAGCAGCACAAAGGTGCGCATCTCCCGCGTTAAAGGCATTCAACGCCTAAGGGGAGAAACACGCGTCACGAAGAACTGTCCGGCGGTGCCTATGATTCATGGCGCTCTCCACCTCAGACCTGGTGGCGGACACCCTGTCGGCATCCTCCATTGGAGGAGTATCCGGCTCGCGCCTTGCGCTCGCCTCCCCCTCCGGACTGGGTGTTGGAGCCTGGTTGGCCGAGGCTTGGTTGGCAACCTCTCTGGGCACAGTCCGGCGAGCGCTCTTTCTCCTGAAAAAGTCATGAGCATTAATACACCTCCTAGGAATCTTTTCCCTAAACAATGGTCGCGAGCTATACCGTTGCGGTGACGTTTCGATTCGCACCGCACCCCTCTTCCGCCTGCTGGGCCGGACTGACCCTTGTTGGTCAGCCGCTGCGGGTTCAACTTCCCGCCTTGAAGGCACCCCCTGCAAGACACCATTGTATACGGTGGTTAGAAACACGCAAGGACGAAGTAATGGTGTCAGGACTCCGGTTATAATTACCTGGGAAGCCGAAGATAAGCCGGGGTAGTCAGCCGTAATGGCGACTAGAGCATTGTCCATGCTGAGTTGGTGGAACACCCCGTCAATTAGCTCCACCTTTATATCCGGATCCTCTTCGGAGGCTGGATCAAGGGATCTTCCCGGATCCTCGGGTTGTGGAGCCGGACTATGTATGCCCTCCACATCCCGATGCAGTTCCTGCGTCAAAATCATAAAGTAAGGTACTTAACTTTGAAAGCACGGGTCGGATAAATAAACGTCCGCTTACCCAGCTCCGAGGGTTATTCATGGAGAACCCATTCAATGGGCTCGTTTGGAGGAAGTCCTCCTTCTCCCCCTTGTATAGGCCGGACAGAATCTTCACCAGATCTGCGGCCGATCCCGGCCCCTTGCGGCCATGACAGGTGGCATCATTCTCCCCATTGAAATCCCACATGGAATGGCCCCTATATTGGAGCGGCTGCACCCCTCGCATAATGCACGTGACCATGACTCCAATCATGGTCAATCCGGAATGGGCCAGCAACCTTATCCGGCCCATCAAATAATGGACGCTCCTGTCTTCCTCCTGTTGAGGGCTCCGCGGGTGCCAACTTAGGCGTTTCTTCAGAGGAGCCTTGCTGAACTCCGAGAGGCTGATCCGAACTGGGTCCGGCAGTGGAGCATCTTCTACATAAAACCATTCCGAAGGCCAGCCTTCAGACGCCTTCTTAGGGGTTTCGGATAGATATCCGGTCCCGGCGATGCGCCATATCTCGGCTCCACCCACTTGATATATTGACCCCTCGTGAGAACGGGGTACGAGGCAAAATAGTCTCTTCCACAGCGCAAAATGGGGCTCGATGCCCAGGAACAGCTCGCAAAGAGCTACGAAACCCGCGATGTGCAGAATAGAGGCGGGCCTGAGGTGATGAAGCTGGAGTCCGTAGAACTCCAGAAGCCCCCGGAGAAACGGATGTATAGGAAACCCGAGCCCCCTTATTAGATAAGGGACGAAGCATACCCGCTCTCCTTTGGAGGGACTAGGGGTGGCCTCCGCTTGTTTTCCGCCTTTGTAGGTGGCCAGCCCGGCTCGAACCGGGACCATAAAGGCCGGAGGGATGTATCCCTCCGCTTGGAGCGTCACCAGCTCGTTGTGCGGAACTGAACATCTCCTCCAATCTCCTGGCTGAGGGCTGGGAGCGCGAGAGGAGGAGCCGCGTCGACGATCCATGATGGAGTGGATTTTTGGTCAGAAGCGCTCCGATGAGTACTCGCGGAAGGAAGATGGTGTGATTTGGATCTGGATTCTTGCCTCTCTTATAGGCAGATTATTTGCGCAGCTAGGGGGTAAAATATGAAAATACCCTGGCCTTTCGCATTCGTGCGGCACGTGGGAGAGGGCCATTATTGGGCATGGAAGCCAAGGAGCGCAACATTTATAAGGAAGCCGGACACTATTCGACAAGCACATGGAATTTGGAGGAGAACCCGCCTTGCAACGCCGAAGATAATATATGCGCCGGACTCGTCGTCATTGAAGCCTGGTTCAGGGGCTACTGAGGCAGTCCTGGACTAGGGGGTGTCCGGATAGCCGGACTATCATCATCGGCCGGACTCCAAGACTATGAAGATATGAGATTGAAGACTTCGTCCCGTGTCCGGATGGGACTTTCCTTGGCGTGGCAGGCAAGCTTGGCAATACGGATATGTAGATCTCCTACCATTGTAACCGAATCTGTGTAACCCTAGCCCTCTCCGGTGTCTATATAAACCGGAGGGTTTTAGTCCGTAGGACGAACAACCATTACAACAATCATACCATAGGCTAGCTTCTAGGGTTTAGCCTCCTTAATCTCGTGGTAGATCCACTCTTGTACTACCCATATCATCAATATCAATCAAGCAGGAGTAGGGTTTTACCTCCATCGAGAGGGCCCGAACCTGGGTAAAAACATCGTGTCCCTTGTCTCCTGTTACCATCCGCCTAGACGCACAGTTCGGGACCCCCTACCCGAGATCCGCCGGTTTTGACCGACAATGTGTATTACCGAGACGGCCCAGAGATACCTCTCCGATACTCGGAGTGACAAATCCTAATCTCAATCCATGCCAACCCAGTAAACGCCTTTAGAGATACCTGTAGAGCAATTTTATTATCACCCAGTTATGGTGTGACGTTTGGTAGCACACAAGGCATTCCTCTGGTATCCGGGAGTTGCATAATCTCATAGTCGAAGGAATATGTATTTGACATGAAGAAAGCAATAGAAATAAAACTGAGCGATCAATATGCTATGCTAACGGATGGGTCTTGTCCATCACATCATTCTCCTAATGATGTGATCCCATTCATCAAATGATAACACATGTCTATGGTTAGGAAACTTAACCATCTTTGATTAAGGAGCTAGTCTAGTAGAAGCTCACTAGGGAGACGGTGTTTTTGTCTATGTATCCACACATGTATCAAGTTTCCGGTTAATACAATTCTAGCATGAATAATAAACATTTATCATGAAATAAGGAAATATAATATAACAACTTTATTATCGCCTCTATGGCATATTTCCTTTAGTCTCCCACTTGCACTAGAGTTAATAATCCAGTTCACATCGCCATGTGATTTAACACCAATAGTTCACATCGTCATGTGATTAACACCCATAGTTCACATTGCCATATGACTAATACACAAACTAGAGTCAACAATCTAGTTCACATCGCCATGTGATTAACACCCAAAGAGTACTAAGATGTGATCATGTTTTGCTTGTGAGAGAAGTTTAGTCAACGGGTCTGCCACATTCAAATCCATATGTATTTTCCAAATTTCTATGTCTACAATGCTCTGTATGGAGCTACTCTAGCTAATTGCTCCCACGTTCAATACGTATCTAGATTGAGACAGAGTCTTCTAGATCATTGTCAAAGCTTGCATCAACATAACTCTTTACGACAAACTCTTTATCACCTCCATAACCGAGAAACATTTCCTTAGTCCTTGTTAAGGTAACTAAGGATAATTTTGATCAGTGTCCAGTGATCTACTCCTGGATCATTATTGAACCCCCTTGCCAAACTCATGGCAAGGTACACAGCTGGTCTAATACACAGCATGACATACTTTATAGAACCTATGGCTGAGGCATAGGGAGTGACTTTTATTCTCTCTCTCTATCTTCTGCCGTGGTAGGGCTTTGATTCTTACTCAACTTTACACCTTGTAACACAGGCAAGAACCCTTTCTTTGACTGATCCATTTTAAACTTCTTCAAAACTTTCTCAAGGTATGTACTCATTGAAAATCTTATCAAGCGTCTTGATCTATCTCTATAGATCTTGATGCCCAATATGTAAGCAACTTCACCGAGGTATTTCATTGAAAAACTCTTATTCAAGTATCCTTTTATGCTATTTGGAAATTCTATATCATTTCCAATCAACAATATGTCATCTACACATAATATCATAAATGCTACAAAGCTCCCACTCACTTTCTTGTAAATACAGGCTTCACCAAAAGTTTTTATAAAACCATATGCTTTGATCACCTCATCAAAGCATATATTCCAACTCCGAGATGTTTGCACCGGTCCATAGATGGATCGCGGGAGCTTGCACACTTTGTTAGCACCTTTAGGATTGACAAAACCTTCCGGTTGCATCATATACAACTCTTCTTTAAGAAATCCATTTAGGAATGCAGTTTTGACGTCCATTTGCCAGAATTCATAATCATAAAATGCGGCAATTGCTAACATGATTCGGACGGACTTAAGCATCGTTACGGGTGAGAAAGTCTCATCGAAGTCAACCCCTTGAACTTTTCAAAAACCTTTTGCGACAAGTCGAGCTTTGTAGACAGTAACATTACAATCAGTGTCAGTCTTCTTCTTTAAGATCCATTTATTCTCTATGGCTTGCCGATCATGAGGCAAGTCCACCAAAGTCCACACTTTGTTCTCATACATGGATCATATCTCAGATTTCATGGCCTCAAGACATCTGTTGGAATATGGGCTCATCATAGCTTCTTCATAGTTCGTAGGTTCGTCATGGTCTAATAACATAACTTCCAGAACAAGATTTCCGTACCACTCTTGTGCAGATCGTGATCTGGTTGACCTATGAAGTTCAGTAGTAACTTGATCCAAAGTTTCATGATCATCATCATTAGCTTCCTATCTAGTTGGTGTTGGCATCACGGGAACGGTTTTCTGTGATGGGCAACTTTCCAATTCGAGAGAAGGTACAATTACCTCATCAATTTCTACTTTCCTCCCACTCACTTCTTTCGAGAGAAACTCCTTCTCTAGAAAGGTTACATTCTTGGCAACACAGATCTTGCCTTCAGATCTATGGTAGAAGGTGTGCGCAATTGTTTACTTAGGGTATCCTATGAAGACGCACTTCTTCAATTTGGGTTTGAGCTTATCAGGCTGAAGCCTTTTGACATAAGTGTCGCAACCCCAAACTTAAAGAAACGACAACTTAGGTTTCTTGCCAAACCACAGTTCATACGGTGTCGTCCCAACAGATTTAGACGACCCCAAAACGATAGTAGTAAATCGGTAAGAGACATCATAGATCGCACCATATCTAATAAAGTACAGTTATGATGTTCGGACACACCATTACGTTGTGGTGTTCCAGGTGGCGTGAGTTGTGAAACTACTCCACATTGTTTTAAATGAAGGCCAAACTTGAAACTCAAATATTGGCCTCCACGATTGGATCGTAGAAACTTTATTTTCTTGTTGCGATGAGTCTCCACTTTTCTATGAATTTCTTTGAACTTTTCAAAAGTTTCAAACTTGTGTTTTGTTAAGTAGATATACCCATATCTGCTCAAATCATCCGTGAAGGTCAGAAAATAACGATATCCGCCGTGTGCTTCAACACTCACCGGACCGCATGCATCGGTATGTATTATTTCCAATAAGTTATTAGCTCGCTCCATTGTTCCGAATAACGGAGTTTTAGTCACCTTGCTTATGAGGCATGGTTCGCAAGTATCAAATGATTTATAATCAAGTGATTCCAAAAGTCCATCCGCATGGAGTTTCTTCATGCGCTTTACACCAATATGATCTAAACCGCAGTGCCACAAATATGTTGCACTATCATTATCAACTTTGCATCTTTTGGCATCAATATTATGAATATGTGTATCACTATGATCGAGGTTCAATAAACCATTAACATTGGGTGTATGACAGTAGAAGGTTTTATTCACGTAAACAGAATAACAATTATTCTCTGTCTTAAATGAATAATTGTATTGCAATAAACACGATCCTATCTTGTTCATGCTCAACGCAAACACCAAATACCATTTATTTAGGTTCCACACGAATTTTGGAAGTATAGGGAGTGTGCGATGATGATCATATCAATCTTGGAACCACTTCCAACACAAATCATCACCTCAACTAGTCTCCATTTATTCTGCAACTCCTGTTTTGATTTACTAATCTTAGCAACTGAACAGGTGTCAAACACCCAGGGGCTACTACGAGCACTAGTAAGGTACACATCATTAACATGTATATCAAATATACCTTTGTTCACTTTGCCATCCCTCTTATCCGCCAAATATTTAGGCTAGTTCCGCTTCCAGTAACCATTTCCTTTGCAGTAGAAGCACTTAGTTTCAGGCTTAGGTCCAGCTTTGAGCTTCTTCACGGGAGTGACAGCTTGCATGCCATTCTTCTTGAAGTTCCCTTTCTTTACCTTTTTCCCTTTTTCTTGAAACTGGTGGTCTTGTTAACCATCAACATTTGATGCTCTTTCTTGATTTCTACCTTCGCCGATTTCAGTATCGTGAAGACCTCGAGAATCATTTTCGTCATCCCTTGTATATTATAGTTCATCACGAAGTTCTAGTAGCTTGGTGATAGTGACTAGAGAACTCTGTCAATCACTATCTTATCTAGAAGATTAACTCCCACTTGATTCAAGCGATTGTACTACCCAGACATCTGAGCATATGCTCACTGGCCGAGCAATTCTCCTCCATCTTGTAGGCAAAGTACTTGTCAGAGGTCTCATATCTCCCGACACGGGCATGAGTCTGAAATACCAATTTCAGCGCTTGGAACATCTTATATGTTCTGTGGCGTTCAAAAAAAAATTAAAGTCCCAGTTCTAAGCCGTAAAGCATGGTGCACTAAACTATTAAGTAGTCATCATACCGAGCTTGCCAGACATGCATAAAGTTGGCATCTACTCCTGCAATAGGTCTATCACCTAGCGGTGCATCAAGGACATAATTCTTCTGTACAACAATGAGGATAATCCTCAGATCACGGACCAAGTCCGCATCATTGCTACTATCATCTTTCAACTTATTTTTCTCTAGGAACATATCAAAAATAAACGGGGAGCTATATCGCGAGCTATTGATCTATGACATAATTTGCAAATATTATCAGGACTAAGTTCATTATAAATTAAGTTCAATTAATCAAATTACATAAGAACTCCCACTTAAATAGACATCCCTCAAGTCACCTAAGTGATACGTGATCCAAATCAACTAACCCATGTCCGATCATCACGTGAGATGAGGTTGTCATCAATGGTCAACATCTCTATGTTGATCATATCTACTATATGATCCACGTTTGACCTTTTGGTCTCTAGTGTTTCGAGGCCATGTCTGTACATGCTAGGCTCGTCAAGTTTAACCCAAGTATTCTGCATGTGCAAAATTGTTTTGCACCCATTGTATGTGAACGTAGAGTCTATCACACCCAATCATCATGTGGTGTCTCAACACGACGAACTTACGCAACGGTGCATACTCAGGGAGAACACTTTACCTTGAAATTTAGTGAAGGGATCATCTTGTAATGCTACAGCCATACTTAGCAAAATAAGATGCATAAAAGATAAACATCACATGCAATCAAAATATGTGACATGATATGGCCATCTTCATCTTGTGCTTTTGATCTCCATCTCCAAAGCAACGTCATGATCTCCATTGTCACCGGTTCGACACCTTGATATCCATCATTTCATCGTGTTCATCCCGCCAACTATTGCTTCTACAACTATTGCTAACTCGTAGCGATAAATTAAAGCAATTACATGGCGTTTGCATTTCATACAATAAAGAGACAACCATAAGGCTCCTGCCGGTTGCCGATAACTTACAAAACATGATCATCGCATACAATAAGGTATATCTCATCATGTCTTGACCATAGCACATCACAACATACCCTGCAAAAACAAGTTAGACGTCCTCTACTTTGTTGTTGCAAGTTTTACGTGGCTGTTATGGGTTTCTAGCAAAAACTGTTCTTACCTACGAAAAAACCACAATGGTGAATTATCAAGTTTGCTGTTTTAACCTTCTTCAAGGATTGGCCACTGTCAAATTTCATTCAACTAAAGTGGGAGAAACAGACACCCGCCATCCACCTTTATGCAAAACTAGTTGCATGTCTGTCGGTGGAACCGGTCTTATGTACGTGGACAAGTAAGGTTGGTTCGGGACGCTTCATCCCACAATGCCGCCGAATCAAGATAAGACGTTGGTGGTAAGCAGTATGAACATCACCGCCCATAACTTCTTTGTGTTCTACTCGTGCATATCATCTATGCATAGCCTTGGCTCATGATGCCACTGTTAGGGAACGTACCATGCAATTTCAAAAAAAAATCCTACGCTCACGCAAGATCTATCTAGGAGATGCATAGCAACAAGGGGGAGAGTATGTCTACGTACCCACGTAGACCATAAGCGGAAGCATTTCACAACGCGGTTGACGTAGTTGAACTTTCTTCGTGATCCACTAATCAAGTACCGAACGTACGACACCTCCAAGTTCTGCACACGTTTAGCTCGGTGACGTTCCTCGCCTTCTTGATCCAGCAAGATGTTGATGTAGTAGATGAGTTCCGTCAGCACGACGGCGTGGTGACGGTGATGGTGAGTGATCTCCGCAGGGCTTCGCCCAAGCACTATGAACTTACGACCAGAGGCAAAAACTATGGAGGGGGCGGCGCACACGACTAAGATAATGTCTGGGGTGTGCTAGGAGCCCCCTCCTCATATATATAGGTGGGATGGAGAGGGGAGGCAGCCATGGGGCACCCCAAGTAGGATCTGAATCCTACTTGGGGTTCTCCCAAGTGGCGCCCCCCTTTCCATAAATTTCCGAAGGGGGGAGGAAAGGGGGAAGAAGGAAGTAGTACTTCCTACTTTTCCTTTTTCCCCTTCCCCTCTTTCCTTTTCCTCTTTGGCCAGCCCATATGGGGGTGCACAAGCCCCTTCTGGCTAGTGTGTTTCCCCTCTTGGCCCATAAGGCCCATATCTTTTGTCGAGTGTGCCTGGAACCCCTTTCCAGTGATTCGATATGTACCCAGTACCCTCCGGAACAGTTCCTGTGTCCGAATACCATCGTCCTATATATCAATCTTTACCTCTCAACCATTTCGATACTCCTCGTCATGTCCTTGATCTCATCTGGTACTCCGAACAACATTTGGTCACCAAATCACATAACTCATATAATATTATATTGTCATCGAACGTTAAGTGTGTGGACCCTATGGGTTCGAGAACTGTGTAGACATGATAGATACACCTCTCTGATCAATAAACAATAGCGGATCTTGGATGCTCATATTGGCTCCCACATATTCTACGAAGATCTTTATCGGTTGAACCGTTATGACAACATACGTTATTCCCTTTGTCCATCACTATGTTACTTGACCGAGATTCGATCGTCGGTATCTTCATACCTAGTTCAATCTCGTTACCGGCAAGTCTCTTTACTCATTCCGTAATACATTATCTTGCAACTAGCTAACTCATTAGTCACTTTTCTTGCAAGGCTTCTTATGAAGTGTATTATCGAGAGGGTCCAAAGATACCTCTCCGATACTCGGAGTGACAAATCCTAATCTCGATATATGTTAACCCATCAAACACCTTTGGAGATACCTGTAGAGCATCTTTATAATCACCCAGTTACGTTGTGATGTTTGATAGTAGACAAGGTGTTCCTCTGGTATCCGGGAGTTGCATAATCTCATAGTCGAAGGAATATGTATTTGACATGAAGAAAGCAATAGCAACAAAACTGAACGATCAACATGCTATGCTAACGGATGGGTCTTGTCCATCACATCATTCTCCTAATGATGTGATCACATTCATCAAATGACAACACATGTCTATGGTTAGGAAACTTAACCATCTTTGATTAACGAGCTAGTCTAGTAGAGGCTCACTAGGGACACGGTGTTTTTGTCTATGTATCCACACATGTATCAAGTTTCCGGTTAATACAATCCAAGCATGAATAATAAACATTTATCATGAAAGAAGGAAATGTAGAATAACAACTTTATTATTGCATCTAGGGCATATTTCCTTCAGATGGCACAATCTCTTCGAACTCACTGTCTGAATCAGTTCAGTTTCTTGAGTCTCAACTACAAGTTGAAGACATTGATTAGTTGTGCTGCGACAAGAAGTTGAAGGACTGCGGAAGTGTAGGACCTTGAAGTATGTCTAGAGGGGGGGTGATTAGACTACTTGACCAATTAACAACTTAACCTTTTCCCAATTTTAGAGTTTGGTAGATTTTAGCTATCTTTGGACAAGTCAAGCAATCATCACACAATTCAAGCAAGCATGCAAAGAGTATATGAGCAGCGGAAATTAAAGCATGCAACTTGCAAGAAAGAAAAGGGAAGGGTTTGGAGGATTCAAACGCAATTGGAGACACGGATGTTTTTGTTGTGGTTCCGATAGGTGGTGCTATCGTACATCCATGTTGATGGAGACTTCAACCCAGGAAGGGTAACGGTTGTGTGAGTCCACGAAGGGCTCCACCCACGAAGGGTCGACGAAGAAGCAACCTTGTCTATCCCACCATGGCCGTCGCCCACGAAGGACTTGCCTCACTAGCGGTAGATCTTCACGAAGTAGGCAATCTCCTTGCCCTTACAAACTCCTTGGTTCAACTCCACAATCTTGTCGGAGGCTCCCAAGTGACACCTAGCCAATCTAGGAGACACCACTCTTCAAGAAGTAACAAATGGTGCGTTGATGATGAACTCCTTGCTCTTGTGCTTCAAATGATAGTCTCCCCAACACTCAACTCTCTCTCATGGGATTTGGATCTGGTGGAAAGAAGATTTGAGTGGAAAGCAACTTGGGGAAGGCTAGAGATCAAGATTCATATGGTAGGAATGGAATATCTTGGCCTTAACACATGAGTAGGTGGTTCTCTCTCAGAAATGGTAAGTTGGAAGTGTAGGTTTGTTCTGATGGCTCTCTCCACGAATGAAGAGGAGGTGGAGGGGTATATATAGCCTCCACACAAAATCTAACCGTTACACACAATTTACCAAACTCGGTGGGACCGATTTAGTAAACCTAGTGACCGTTAGGATTTTCGGTGGGACCGACATGCAACTCGGTACGACCGATATGGTTAGGGTTAGGGCATAACATAATCTCGGTGAGACCAATTACACAAACTCGGTGAGACCGATTTTGGTAATAAGCTTTCCAGAGAGTTGGTCAGGTAAACTCGGTGGGACCGATTCGCTCATTTCGGTGAGACCGAAATGTTACGGAAGGGAAACAGGGAGTTTACATTGCAATCTCGGTGGGACCGATCGCTCACTTCGGTTAGACCGAAACGTTACGAAGGGAAACAGAGAGATTACATCCCCATCTCGGTGAGATCGAGATCCCTATCGGTAAGACCGATTTGCCTAGGGTTTGTGGCAGTGGCTATGACATTTGAACTCAGTGGCGCCGGATAGAAAGAATCGGTGGGACCGATTTTTGACTTTGGGTTTAGGTCATATGTGGATGTGAGAAAGTAGTTGAGGGTATTTGGAGCATATCACTAAGCACATGAAGCAAGAGGCTCATTAAGCAACACCTCATCCCTCCTTGATAGTATTGGCTTTTCCTATAGACTCAATGTGATCTTGGATCACTAAAATGTAAAATGAAGAGTCTTGAGCTCTTGAAGCTTGAGCCAATCCTTTGTCCTTGATATTTTGAGGGATCCACTTTCATCATCCATGCCATGCCATTCATTGAGCTTTCCTAAAATAATAGTCTTGGAATAGTATTAGCTCAATGAGCTATATGTTGTTATGAATTACCAAAACCACCTAGGGATAGTTGCACTTTCAATCTCCCCCTTTTTGGTAATTGATGACAACATATAGATCAAAGCTTCGACAAATGATAATAAGATTGAAAAACATCATCGCTTTGAGAAGTATGTGATAAGCAAGAGCTCCCCCTAAATTTGTGCATAGTTTAAAATTTGCTTTGGAGTGCAAATGCACAAGGAATTAGGCTCATGGGTTACTCTTCCATGTCACATACATCTTGGTGGAGCGCTCAAAATAATAAAGATTGAATACATGCACTCATCACCAAGCAAAGTGAATGATCATTTAAGGATAAGTAAGATAATATCATCTAACAAGCATATGTGTAGCTTATGATCAAACACATGATCATCAATGTCTCACAGATAATAGCATAGTATATCAAGCAATCAAAAGCAAACAAAGGTTTAACCACCAAAGCAAGAGAGAACAAAAGCAACACTCTCTCTCTCGAAGCCTATGATCTATACATTTTTCTCCCCCTTTGGCAACAAGTTACCAAAAAGTTCATAGAAAATGCATAGTGCTAGATCGACTCTCAGGCTTGATCTTCAGGTGGTGGTGTAGAGATGGCTCCTTGGACTAAGACTTCAGTTGAAGTGGATGGAGCTGGAGGAGTTGGTGCTGGAGCTGGTTGCACTGGAGCTGTAGGAGCTGTAGTCGGTGCAGATGATGTGGCTCTGGAGTCTGTCACAGGCACTGCAGGTGACCTATGAGCTCTAGGCACTCTGGCAAATGCATCAGTGGTTGTCTTGCCCTTCCTCTCTTGCATGTCATCCTGGAGCTGCTCCACAACTGACTGAATCTCAGTTACTTTGACATCTAGATCATAGAATTTTTGTTCCATGATTCTTTCCAGGCTCTCCTGGTTTTGAGTTAGGGTGGCCAACCCCTTCTCAATCCTCAGTGTTGATGCTATCAAGTAACCAAGCTGCTCCTGCTTGTTCTTCAAAAAGTATTCAGATGCCTCCTCTTGAGTTGGCATCTTGGCAGCCTTCTCCTTCTTCTCTTGAGCTTGCACTGATGATGGTTCATTCTCATTCATCACAACTTGATTGTCCTCAAAGTCTGGATAGATAGAAAAATGTTCCTTATCTAGCAAGTAAGTTCCTGTGCCCATCTTTGAGTTAATCAACTCCTGAATCTATGGGGCATACCCACAACTCCTCTTCTGATCTGCTGTTGTCCTCTTAATGGTCTCAACAATGAGGCTCATGACCTTGAATTTTTGTGGCACATCAAACAAGTGGAGCAAGTTGATAGCATGCCCTCTAATCATGTTGTGGTCACCTGACTTGGGCAACAGAGTGTGCCTTAGGATCCAGTTGATTGTTGGCAGCCCTGACAGAAGGAAGTGGACTGACCCAAACTTATGAGTCTCAACTGCAGCATCAGGAATTTCCTTGTACATATGAGTCATGGTATTGTGGTCCATCTTGTTCTTGGCATAGACATCCAAGTCATCTTCACTCTCCTTTGGGGCATTGATCAGACTGGCCCATTCCTCAATTGTTGACTGGTACCTTGTACCTTCAGACATCCAAACTATCCTGCCATCTGGATAGAAGTGTGCTGTGGAGTAGAATTGCATAATGAGCTCATCATTCCACTTTGTGAGCTTCTGCCCAACAAAGTCTGCAACTCCACAAGCAACAAAATGGTCTTGCACTCCAGGATAGTGTTCCTCATTTTCCTTCATGTAGGTCCAGTCGACCCACCTCATATCACACACTATTGGTTTCTTGTCCAACAGTACTGTCTCATAGAAGTCCTGCTGTTCCTTAGTGTGGAACCTGTGGTCAACAGCAGTCCTTCTCCTGGTAGCATATGGATCTGACAGCCTCCACAATCTGAGTCCTGCATCCTTTCTCAACTTCATGTTCTCAGCCATAGGATGAGCATCATTGTGGTCTGGAATCTTGGGCTTTAGCTTTCTCAGGACTTGTCCTTCATCATCTTTCTCATCAGCAACTTCAGGCACTGGGGCCTTGTTCTTCTCAGCAGCTGGAATACTCCTGGTATTCCTCTTTGGTGCAGTCTTGGGCTTGGGGGCAGCTTTGGGTGCTTCCTTGGGCTTTGATGTTGCAGCCCCTGACTTAATAGCATCACCCATTAGCTTTTGTGCCTTGGGTGCTGGTGCAGCAACCTCTTCTTCCTCTTCAGAGTCTCTCCTCATAGAGGGATTTCCAAGAACCTGGGCAGTAGTGGTTCTGGCTCTCTTCTTCTTCTTCTTATCTTGACCAGCAGCTTCATCTTCTGATTCAATGGTAAACTTCATAGTTTCTCCAGTGGGAACTTTCTTGGGTTTGGAAGTTGTGACTCTTCTTGCAGGTGCCTCTTTGGGTTCTGTCTTTTCAGGCACTTGAGTTGATCCTCTGACCTTCAGCATAGGTGTCCTCTTGGCAGGAACCTTCCTATTGAGTCCAGGCTTTGTGTTCTTTGCTGAGGCATACTCCTTTTTGAGCACTACCTTCTTGGAGGTAGCCTCATCTTCTTCTGCCATATAATCCTCATCTTCAGATTCTGAGGTTCTCTTCTTCCTTGTCCTGGTGGTAGCTTTAGGCAGATTGCTTGGGGTGCTCCTGCTGCCATCATCTGAAGTGCTAGAGGGACTAGTGCCCTCACTCATGTGATTGTGCTCTTCTGACTTGTTCTGACTATCACTTTGGTCTGACATGCTGCAAATCACTGACTGCTGACCCTGTGAATAGTTATAGATGAGATAGA
Organism: Triticum timopheevii; assembly: GCA_963921465.1. Classification (NCBI taxonomy): domain Eukaryota; kingdom Viridiplantae; phylum Streptophyta; class Magnoliopsida; order Poales; family Poaceae; genus Triticum; species Triticum timopheevii. The sequence goes on from OY997272.1 coordinate 144,832,199, forward strand.
ATGGATGAGCATCACAAAATGCAGAGATTTTGCAAAAGAATGATTGAAAAACTCAGTTTTACTTTTCCACAGAAAGCATTTCGGATCAACCGATTTTCAAACTCGGTGATACCGAAGCAGTTTTGGAACCTAAATTGGTGAACTCGGTTGGACCGAGTTACAGTTCGGTGGCACCGAGACTGCTAGGGTTTCACAAAGTCCTGAAATCGGTCACACCGATTACCAATTCTCGGTCAGACCGAGAGTTACTAGTGCAATGGCGTTAGCCAAATCGGTGGGACCGAGTTTTTCAACTCGGTGGGTCCGAGATGGTTTCGGCGGAAACCTAACCCTAAATTTTCAAATCGCATCTAATCTAAGGATTGTATTGACTGGATAGGAGTGTTTCAATCGTGGCAAGAATCATCATGAACACAATGTGCTAGGAATCGGACAAGGATAGCACTGTGATCGAGTCCATACCCTAGCTTGGTGATGAACTCGCTACGGCGGTAACGGCGGGGGTGAATTCCGTTGACGGTAGTGGAGTCCAGCGACAGGAGGCGGCTGGCGACGAGGAGACGATCCGGAGACCCTGGAGGCAGAGTGAGCTATTGCGCGGGCGAAGAGGTTCGGAGAAATTTCCAACTTTTTGCCCGTGAGTATATATAGCCCGACCCTGTCGGTGTGACCGAGTGGAACAACTCGGTGGCACCGAGATGCATAACTGTATACAGTTACTGCAACTCGGTGTGATCGAAATGTTCAAATCGGTTGCACCAAGATTGAAAACCTAGATCGACTTAGTGATCTCGGTAGGACCAAAATGGAGGAATCGGTCAGACCGAGAATCACAAAGAAGTTTTGGAAGTTTAAGTCTATGACGAATCGGGGACTCCGAGTGCTCCTCACACAGAGTGGTTCGAATCCGAGTTGATCAAATTTCGTGATGTAGCATGAATAGAGTTTGAGACGAGAAAAGCATAGATAGCTAGAGAAGGTTCTTAGGCATTCTTGTCCATCCACTTGGCAAAAACAAAAAAGAACCCAAACAATCAAAGCAACAAGTGGATGTCCGCGAATGAGTAAAATATGCAACCAACATGCTCACACAATAGAATGGCAAATAAAATATGTGACAAAGCATGCACAACCAATTCTAGCATATCTATCAAACAATTGGCGATGACTAGGTCATCTATATATGAGTATATTGACTTAGGAGTCATATGAGAACATTTGATCATAGGTCATACTCATCGTTTAAGCTCAAGTGGGGTTACCACTTTTACATAATGCATTGATGTGTTCACACCATTAGAGTTGCTTTGACTCAATTCTTAGAGTTAAGCTCCCCCTAGATGTGAGATCCCCTTTTAGAGGGATGAACTAATCTTGGGTTTTGTCGATTATGACTTCATGTAGGTGTTGAAGATGTGGGTGCTCAATGTTGATGTAGATCATTTGGAGCAATCCTTTGGAGTGAGTTGCACTTTCAACATACCTACATGGGTTAGTCCCACAAGGAACAAACAAGAATATCCATAGACATAGAGTGATGCACACACAATATGATGTCCATGAAATCATTAGGTTACCTTGTCCCTTGCCTTACCAACATGAGGGTTTGTGACTCCTTGAACTAGTGTAAGATGTGGAAGTTGATTGCACTTGTCCTTGCCATAATGGTATGAGTGAAGAATGTTGGCGGAGTCACCCTCAAGAACTCTCTAGTTCTTCTTCTTTGGGATCCACATCATCTTGATGGGAATCCTTGGAGTTGTAGAACTTGACGTAGATGAAGTAGAACTTGACGTAGTCTTGGGAACCCACTTGACCGAGGCCTTAGGTGCTTCTTCAAATGCATCAATCTCCTCTTGAAGCTTGTCCTTGCCTTTGTTCTTGTGGTCTTGTGGTGGAAGATCATCTTGTGCTTGTGTTCCCTTGAAGGAAGTAGGATCATACTTCTGTTATTGAGGAACAAACTTCGTCTTGGGGTATTGATATTCTTCCCACTCAACTCCATTGGCATTGAACTTTCGTTCAAAACCAACATCTTGATTCTTCCGGTGCCTTCCTTGCTTGTGTACAATTTCCTCGAATTGCTTACTCCCGGCAAGGCTCTTGTAAACACCTTTCTCTATAATTCCCTTCAATAAGCTATTTTCTTTCTCAAGTGTAACTTGGCTAAGAGAATCATTAGTGGAATCGAGTGAACTACTAGAAGCAACAATATTGGATTTGGCATTATTATTGTTACTACTAGAGGAAGGATCTTTCTTGTACTTTTTACTAGACTTGACTTGAGGCATGTAAGTAGATAAGATTAAACGCTTGGCAATGTAAGAAGAACTTTTCTTACGGAGATCATCATTGATTGCTTTGAAGAACTCATGCTCTTGCTCAAGATTGAGCTTTTTAAAGCGTAACTTCTCATGAGCTCTTAAAATTTCTCGATGATCTTCGAAGATAGTTTCATGAGCTAACTTAAGAGTGTTTAGTTCTTTGGTTAGAAGCTCAATCTTCTCCTTATCATTGTCATTCGTTTTATCTTGATTAGCATGATTAATTGCGTTTCATCATAGTATTCATCACTAGAGTTGTCAACAAGTAAATCATCATCACCTAGCAAGTCATCTTCATCACTGTTGAAATCAACATACTCGGGATGTGTTACCTTTGGACCTTTGGCCATGAAGCATCTTCCAATTCCATCATTTGGTGAGTCAAATATGTCGTAGGAGTTGGTTGACACAAGTGCTAGACCGGCAACACCTTCATCTTGAGTATATTCGGAGTCGGAGTGATAGCTTCTCTCGGAGTGATTGTCGGAGTCGGAGCCGGATACCCATTCACCAACATGAGCTTGATGTCTTCGTTTTATGTAGCTCCTTGATGACTTGTCCTTCCTTTCCAAATCCTTGCTTCTCCGTGAGGGTCTTCGTTCATAACGATCATCTCTACTCCTCCTCTCTCTTGGTGGTGATTCTTCTCTTTTGCTTCTTATTTTCGGAGAATCTTCTCTTCTTTTGTAGGGTGCCGTACACTCATTGGAATAGTGTCTGGGTCTCCCACAATTGTAGCAATTTCTCTCTCGACTAGAAGATCTTTTGTCATTGTAGGACCTTGACTTAGAGCTTCTTTCTTTGCTTCTACTCTTGTAGAATTTGTTGAAGTTCTTCACCATTAAGCTCAGTTCTTCATTGAAGGTTTGTTTCTCACTTGATGATGTGGGGGTGTCGGTGTCAAAACCGGCGGATCTCGGGTAGGGGGTCCCGAACTGTGCGTCTAGGCGGATGGTAACAGGAGACAAGGGACACGATGTTTTTACCCAGGTCCGGGCCCTCTCGATGGAGGTAAAACCCTACTCCTGCTTGATTGATATTGATGATATGGGTAGTACAAGAGTGGATCTACCACGAGATCAAGGAGGCTAAACCCTAGAAGCTAGCCTATGGTATGATTGTTGTAATGGTTGTTCGTCCTACGGACTAAAACCCTCCGGTTTATATAGACACCGGAGAGGGCTAGGGTTACACAGAGTCGGTTACAATGGTAGGAGATCTACATATCTATATCGCCAAGCTTGCCTTCCACGCCAAGGAAAGTCCCATCCGGACACGGGACGAAGTCTTCAATCTTGTATCTTCATAGTCTTGGAGTCCGGCCGATGATGATAGTCTGGCTATCCGGACACCCCCTAGTCCAGGACTCCCTCAGTAGCCCCCGAACCAGGCTTCAATGACGACGAGTCCAGCGCATTTATAGTCTTCGACGTTGCAAGGCGGGTTCTCCTCCAAATTCCATGTGTTTGCCGAATAATGTCCGGCTCCCTTACAAATGTTGCGCTTCTTGGCTTCCACGCCCAATAATGGCCCTCTTCCACGCGTCGCACGTATGCGAAAAGCCAGGGTATCTTTTATGTTTTACCCCCCAGCTACGCAAATAATCTGTCTATAAAAGAGATAGGAATCCAGATCCAAATCACACCATCCTCCCTCCGCAAGTACTCATCGGAGCGCTTCCGACCGAGAACCCATTCCATCATGGACCGTCGACGCAGCTCCTCCTCTCGCGCTCCCAGCCCTCCGCCAGGAGATTGGAGGAGATGTTCAGTTCCGCACAACGAGCTGGTGAAGCTCCAAGCGAAGGGATATCTCCCTCCGGGCTTTATGGTCCTGGTTCGAGCCGGGCTGGCCACTTACAAAGGTGGGAAGCAAGCGGAGATCACCCCTAGCCCCTCTAAAGGAGAGCGGGTGTGCTTCGTCCCCTATCTAATAAGGGGGCTTGGATTTCCAGTTCATCCGTTCCTCCGCGGGCTTCTGGAGTTCTATGGACTCCAGGTCCCTCACCTCACGCCCGCCTCTATTCTGCACATCGCGGGTTTCGTAGCTCTTTGCGAGCTATTCCTGGGTGTTGAGCCCCATTTTGCGCTGTGGAAGAGGCTGTTCTGCCTCGTACCCCGTTCTCACGAGGGGTCGATATATCAAGTGGGCGGCGCCGAAATATGGCGCATCGTCGGGACCGGATATCCATTCGGAACCCCAAAGAAGGCGTCCGAAGACTGGCCTTCGGAATGGTTTTATGTAGAAGATGCTCCACTGCCGGACCTAGTTCGGACCGGCCTCCCGGAGTTCAGCAAGGCTCCTCTGAAGAAGCGCCTGAGTTGGCGCCCACGGAGCCCTCAACTGGAGGAAGACAAGGGCGTCCATTATTTGATGGGCCGGATAAGGTTGCTGGCCCATTCCGGATTGACCATGATTGGAGTCATGGCCACGTGCATAATGCGGGGGGTGCAGCCACTGCAATACAGGGGCCACCCCATGTGGGATTTCAACGGGGAAAATGATGCCACCCGTCATGGCCGCAAAGGGCCGGAATCGGCCGAAGATCTGGTGAAGATTCTGTCCGGCCTGTACAAGGGGGAGAAGGAGGACTTCCTCTAGACGAGCCCATTGAATGGGTTCTCCATGAATAACCCTCGGTGTTGGGTAAGCGGACATTTTGTTTATCCGACCCATGCTTTCAAAGTTAAGTACCTTACTTTACGATTTCGACGCCGGAGCTACGTCGGGATGTGGAGGGCATACATAGTCCGGCTCCACAACCCGAGGATCCAGGAAGATCCCTTGATCCGACCTCCGAAGAGGATCCGGACATAAAGGTGGAGCTAATCGACGGGGTGTTCCACCAACTCAGCATGGACAATTCTCTAGTCGCCATTACGGCTGACTACCCCGGCCTATCTCCGGCTCCCCAGGTGATTGTGACCGAAGTCCTGACACCATTATTTCGTCCTTGCGCATTTCTGACCACCGTATCCGACGGTGTCTTGCAGGAGGTGCCCTCAGGGCGGGAAGCCGAACCTGCGGCGGCTGACCAACAAGGATCAGCCCGACCCCGCAGGCAGAAGAGGGGTGCGGTGCGAATCGAAACGTCACCGCAACGGTATAGCTCGCGACCATTATTTAGGAAAAGATTCCTAGGGGGTGTATTAATGCTCATGACTTTTTCAGGAGAAAGAGCGCTCGCCGGACTGTGACCGGCGAGGTTGCCACCCACGGCTCCGTCAGCCAGGCTCCAACACCTGGTCCGGAGGCGGAGGCGAGCGCAAGGCGCGAGCCGGACACTCCTCCAACGGAGGATGCCGATAGGCTGTCCGCCACCAAGTCCAAGGTGGAGAGCGCCATGAACCATAGGCGCCGCCGGACAGTTTTTCGTGATGCATGTTTCTCCCCTGAGGCGTTGAATGCCCTTAACGCGGGAGACGCGCACCTCCGTGCTGCTCAAGATGGTTTGACCAGAGCCACGGAGCAGTATGTAAAAGACATACGGGCAAGGGATTATAATAGCGGTATATGCCAGTAGCCCCCGAGACTTAAAGTAGTTAAAATAACTGATTTAAGGATCTTTTAATGTGCAGAATCTTACAGAGAAGAATACCCAATTGTCCCAAGAGCTACAAGAGTGCAAGGCCCAACTTGAGGCCGCACTTGCTGCCACAGGAGGAGACGCAGAGACCCCTCCTGGTAACACATTATTTCAAAAAGATAAGCGGTGTGCGGCATGCGTGTAAGTCTGACAATGATATTGCAGATGTTGTCGGACTGGATCCGGACAAGCAACACCTACTGCGCCAGCTGAAGGCCAGCGAGATGGTGCTTATGAAGGTACAGCAGGAGAGGAACAAACTCCAGGATGCCCACACCCAGCTTGGGGAAGAGCTGAAAGGTGTTCGGGCCGAGCTGTCTGGCTCCGTGAAGGAGAATCAGCGGCTTCATCGCGGCATCTATGGTAAGTGCTTGAGCGAATTCTTTTGAAAAGAAGAGTTCGGCGAGGAAGTCTATTGACAGAAATATGTCTTGTAGGTGCACCCACAGGTCGCCCTGCGGAGGAAATGTCCGTTTCGATGGGTGACCAACTTCCCGAGCTGGTGCAACTGCTCAAACGTGTTCGGCAGGCAATGAGTGGCGTCGTCCAGGCCCTATGGCCATCCGTCTCCCTACCCGAGGGCCTTGGAGAGCTTGCGGAGAAGCTTCAGGGAGCACGACAGCGCTTCCACTTATGGAATATATCGGCCTGCCGTTAAGGTGCCAGGGAGGCCTGGGCCATGGTGAAGACGCGGTACAAGAAGGCGGATCCAAACCACATGGCCGAGGTCAGACCTGTGGGGCCCGATGGGAAGGAGATCCCTGTGAGCTTAGTGTATGGCCAAGTAGAGTTGGCCGCTAAGTATTCCCAATGGGACTATAAATTAGATAGCCTGTTAGACGGGATTGAGGAGGAGTGCAGTCAGTCAATTTGATGATGTATTTAAAATGACATGTAAAATGCCTTCAAGCCGGATTGTAGATCGTTTGTCTTTGCCGACATTTTCGCTTCAACCTCGGGACCCTAGAGTCCGGAGTGTGTCCGAATACCTTCTCGGTTTAAAAAAACCGGGGCATGCATGGAGACCAGGCATAGGGGTCATTAGTGCTTTATCAGACAAGTGCCCAACTAGTTATGTTATATTACATGGTTAGTAAGAAACATCTTCCAGGGAGAATAGTTCCGTTAAGGGTTCCTTTCCCTAGGAGGCATGCCCTAAAGTGCATGTCCGGACTGCGAAAAGAGCAGGAAAACATCTAGGGGCAGATAAATAAATAGGTAAAAAGAAATCATCTTTCAAGTCACCGACCGAATATTCCCTTAAGAACGCTAGCTTTCGGCTTCACCCAGTCTGAGGTACACATCTGGCTGACTCGGCAGTAACAATCGCAGAGGTGCTCCCTTTACCTCCTAGCCGAACAATCAGGAACATAGGGGTAAGCACAGGAGCCAGGCAACCCAGCTTGGCCAAAACTTAAGTTATATCGATACATATAATGGTGAATAAAAGGTACATGTGGAAGTTTGACACATGTTCTGGGCATGAAGCCCGTATAAGTAAGCTTCTGGTAAAGAAGCCCCCAGGTATAATGAGTGCGGGTAGAACATCAAGTGTGTGCGAACAATGCGCAAGTAGGCCTCTAAGGGCTTTTATGAAAAAGGTGAGAGAAAAGAGAGAAATAAAAGACGGCTGAAGTGTAAAAACATGGACGGAGGAAGGAAACGAACTCTGAGTCCGGCGCTAGGCGTAAAATCTTCGAAGGCGGGCCGCGTTCCATGGGTTCGGCTCGAGTCGGTTGTCCGATGCACTTCGCAGACGGTATTCTCCGCAGGTCAGGACTTGGTCGATGATGAAGGGAACCTCCCATTTGGGCTTGAGTTTGTCCTTTTTCTTGTCCGGCAGGCGTAGAACTAGTTCGCCAACGTTGTAAGTTTTAGCCCGTACTTCTCTGCTTTGATATCTTCGAGCCTGCTGCTGATAGAATGCGGAACGGGCCTTTGCCACATCGCGTTCTTCCTCCAATGCGTCCAAGCTGTCTTGCCGATCCAGCTCGGCTTCTCTTTCTTCGTACATGCGCACTCGAGGTGAGTCATGAATGATGTCGCAGGGCAAAACTGCCTCTGCGCCGTATACCATGAAAAATGGTGTGAATCTGGTAGTACGGTTGGGCATTGTCCGCAGCCCCCAGAGTACGGAGTCAAGCTCCTCTACCCAGTGCGTGTTAGATTTCGTAAGGGACCGCACTAGTCTGGGTTTGATGCCGCTCATTATTAGACCATTTGCTCGTTCCACTTGACCGTTGGTTTGAGGATGATAGACTGAAGCGTAATCGAGCTTAATGCCCATATTTTTGCACCATAATTTAACCTCGTCGGCCGTGAAGTTCGTGCCGTTATCGGTAATGATGCTATGGGGGACGTCATAACCGTGTACTACCCCGGATATGAAGTCTATCACTGGTCCGGACTCTGCCGTTTTAACTGGCTTGGCCTCTATCCATTTGGTGAATTTGTCCACCATGACCAATAGGTACTTTTGCTTGTGGGTTCCCCCTTTGAGGGGTCCAACCATGTCAAGCCCCCAGACCGTGAACGGCCAGGTGATGGGTATAGTTTTGAGGGCGGTGGGTGGCATATGGCTCTGATTAGCAAAGAGCTGGCAACCGACGCATCGTTGGACTAAGTCCTGAGCATCTTCCCAGGCCGTCGGCCAATAAAATCCTATACGGAATGCCTTGCCTACAAGGGCCCGAGCTGCGGCGTGGTGTCTGCCTAGTCTGGCATGAATTTCAGCCAGAAAGTTTCGCCCTTCCTCTTTGGAGATACACCTTTGAAGGACTTCGGTTGTGCTTTTCTTATAGAGTTCTCCCTCGTGGACCTTGTAGGCTTTAGATCGCCGAACTATGCAGCGGACCTCATTTTGGTCTTCGGGAAGTTCCTGCCTAAGTAAGTAGGCTAGGAATGGCTCTGTCCACGGGGCGATTACTGCCATTATTTTGTGGGCTGAAGTTGTTATTTCATCGGCTGAGTCGCCGATTATGTCAGATTGTTCTGTGTTGGGTGGTGCGGCTGCTTCCGGGTTGTTATTTCCGGACTCCTCTTCCCATAGTACGGATGGCTTAAAGAGCCGTTCCAGGAAGATGTTTGGAGGGACAGCGTCGCATTTTGCGCCGATGCGTGCCAGTACATCGGCTGCTTGGTTATTATCCCAGGCTACGTGGTGGAATTCGAGTCCTTCGAACCGAGCTGACATTTTTAGGACAGCGTTACGATAGGCTGCCATTTTCGGATCCTTGGCATCAAAGTCTCCATTTACTTGGGATATCGCAAGGTTTGAATCCCCGCGCACCTCTAGGCGCTGAATGCCCATGGAGATTGCCATCCGGAGGCCATGTAGGAGGGCCTCGTATTCGGCTGCATTGTTGGAGTCCGTGTACATTATCTGAAGTACGTATTGGATTGTGTCCCCGGTTGGGGACGTCAATACGACGCTAGCCCCCAAGCCGGCCAACATTTTGGAGCCGTCGAAATGCATAATCCAATTGGAGTATGCGCCGTACTCTTTAGGGAGTTCGGCTTCAGTCCATTCAGTGACAAAGTCAGCCAAGACTTGCGACTTTATAGCTCGCCGAGGTTTGTAAGTTATATCAAATGGTAAGAGCTCAATGGCCCATTTTGCAATCCTGCCCGTCGCGTTGCGGTTGTTTATGATGTTGTTGAGGGGCACTTCGGAGGCCACTGTTATCGAGCACTCTTGAAAGTAGTGTCGGAGCTTCCGGGATGCCACGAACACCGCGTACGCTATCTTTTGATAATGCGGGTACCGGGACTTGCAGGGAGTTAAGACAGTGGATACGTAGTACACTGGTTTTTGAAGAGGGAATTTATGCCCTTCTGTTTCTTGTTCGACGACGAGTACTGCGCTTACAACTTGATGTGTTGCCGCAATATATAACAACATTGGTTCGCCCAGGTTGGGCGCAGCTAGGACCGGATTTGTTGCCAATACGGCCTTTATTTCTTCGAGTCCGACAGTGGCGGCATCCATCCACTCGAAGTGTTCGGTGCGCTTGAGGAGGCGATAGAGGGGCAATGCCTTTTCTCCCAAATGGGAGATGAAGCGGCTTAGAGCCGCCATGCATCCAGTAAATTTTTGTATTTGTTTGAGGTCTTTTGGAATATCTAGCTGTGACAGAGCCCGGATCTTGGCTGGGTTTGCTTCAGTTCCTCTACCAAATACAATGAAGCCCAGGAGCTTTCCGGCTGGTACGTCGAAAACGCATTTTTCCGGATTCAGCTTGATGTCGTATTCTCGGAGGTTGTCGAATGTGAGCCTCAAATCGTCTACTAGAGTTTCGACGTGTTTGGTTTTGACGACTACGTCGTCTACGTATGCCTCTACTGTTTTGCCGATCTGGGTAGCCAGACATGTCTGAATCATGCGCTGATATGTTGCGCCGGCATTTTTGAGTCTGAAGGGCATCGTGTTGAAGCAGAATGGTCCATATGGAGTAATGAATGCCGTTGCGGCTTGGTCCGCTTCTGCCATCTTGATTTGATGGTAGCCGGAGTATGCGTCAAGGAAGCACAATGAATCGTGCCCTGCAGTAGCATCGATTATTTGGTCGATGCGGGGAAGAGGGAAGGGATCCTTTGGGCAGGCCTTGTTGAGGTCTTTAAAATCGACACATAGGCGCCAGGATTTGTCCTTCTTTGGTACCATTACTAGGTTTGCTAGCCAGTCCGGATGTTTGATGTCTCTGATGAATCCGGCTTCCAGTAGTTTGGCTAGCTCTTCTCCCATTACCTGTCTTTTGCGTTCGGAAAATCGCCGAAGAGCCTGTTTGACTGGCTTGAATCCTTTTAGGACGTTTAGGCTATGTTCCGCCAATTTGCGTGGGATTCCTGGCATATCTGAAGGCTGCCAGGCAAAGATGTCCCAATTTTCCCGAAGGAATTCTCGTAGTGCGGCGTCTACATCAGGATTCAATTGTGCCCCGATGGAGGCCGTCTTTGTTGGGTCCGTTGGATGGACCTGGAATTTGACTATTTCATCCGCTGGTTTAAAGGAGGTGGACTTGGATCTCTTATCGAGTATCACATCGTCCCTATTCACCGTAGAGCGCAGCGCAGTGAGTTCCTCCGCCGCTAAGGCTTCAGATAGTGCCTCCAAGGCTACTGCGGCTGTCTTGTTTTCGGCGCGGAGTGCTGTGTCCGGATCGCTAGTGAGAGTGATTATTCCGCCGGGCCCGGGCATCTTAAGCTTCATGTACCTGTAATGGGGTATGGCTTGGAAAATTGTGAATGCCTCTCGTCCTAATATAGCGTGATATCCGCTACTGAACGGGGCCACTTGGAACGTGACTTCCTCGGACCTGTAATTGTCCGGCGAGCCGAACACCACATCAAGTGTGATTTTTCCTGTGCAGCGTGCTTCCCGGCTAGGGATTATTCCTCTAAAGGTTGTGATGCTTCGCTCAATGCAGCTCCAGTCTATTTCCATTTTTTGAAGAGTTTCCTCGTAGATGAGGTTTAGTCTGCTGCCGCCATCCATGAGTGCCTTTGTAAGACGAAAGCCGTCCACTATTGGACTGAGGACCAATGCGGCTGGTGCTCGGGCTGTTTGGAATTTAGGTTCGTCGCTGGCGTTGAAGGTGATGGCTGTGTCGCTCCATGGGTTTGTTGTTGCTACTTGGTAGACTTCGGCGAGGCTGCGGATTGCTCGTTTCCGCATATTATTTGATGCGAAAGTCTCGAAGACTGTTGACACCGTACTGGTACTGTTGGAGTGGTTCTCTGGGGCTAGAAGCTCTTCGCCACTTTTGGCCACCTGCCGCAGTATCCAACATGCTCGAAGGCTATGTGTTGAAGTGGCGCCTTCTGTACTGTGAATTTTACAGGGTCCGTTGAGCCATCCCTCCAGTACGGTTCCGTACCTTTGTGGGGTTTTTGCTTTTTGGTTTTTGTACCTGGTGCCTGAGTGTGATGCACCCTTTTGTTTCGGACTAGGGTTGTATTCGGGGCCGGATTGTCCCAAAACTTAGTTTCGGTTTTCCGGAAACTCTCCATAGCACAATACTTTCGTACTATGGACGCCAGCTCGGCGAAGCATTTAATTTCGCGACGACTGACGGCGTTCAAGATTCCCTCGTCCGTGCAATTATTGCAGAAAATTGAAATTGTGTTTTCCTCACGGCAGTCCTTTATCCTGTCCATAACCAGGAGGAATCTGGCCCAGTAATGATGTACTGTTTCAGCGGGCTCTTGCCGGATTTGAGATAGATCGCATATGTCTGGGTGGGTGGGTGGAATTGAGTCCAAAACCCTACCCATCTCGAGGCTCAAGGGCCGAGAAGTTTCCGAATTTGGAAGCTTGGATTGCTGGACGTTGTCCAACGAGTCCGGTCCGATGCCTGACTTTGGGTTCAGTGCTCGATCGAAGTCCGTCCCTCCGCGGGAATCCGGCATGGAGGGTTCGGGAGCCCGGACATGACTGGTTTTCAATACAGGAGAAGAGTCGCCGCGTTGTTCCTCTACCACCGCAACGTGGTGGGTAACCTGGGGAGAGTTAATATCTCTCAGATCGGTTTTAAGCCCAATCTGATTGTAGTCTGTAGTGACTCCCAGGGCGGCGATGCGATCCAAGAGCTCGTTTACGGATGAGAGCTCTATTGGATCCAGCTGCTCGGCGAATTCCGAGTTGACGTGAAGATTGCTTTTGATGACCCGAGAGGTCATTGTCGGAGCGGTGGCCGAACAGGCAGTCATGAGAAAGCCGCCCAGCCGGATAGTTTGGCCGGTGGCCAAGGCTCCTTTGGCGAAGATACCATCTTTAAAGACGGGAAGAGGCATCCTTCCTATCGGTGACGGCACGGAGGAACTCTCAATGAAAGCACCAATGTCGGTGTCAAAACCGGCGGATCTCGGGTAGGGGGTCCCAAACTGTGCGTCTAGGCGGATGGTAACAGGAGACAAGGGACACAATGTTTTTACCCAGGTTCGGGCCCTCTCGATGGAGGTAAAACCCTACTCCTGCTTGATTGATATTGATGATATGGGTAGTACAAGAGTGGATCTACCACGAGATCAAGGAGGCTAAACCCTAGAAGCTAGCCTATGGTATGATTGTTGTAATGGTTTTTCGTCCTACGGACTAAAACCCTCCGGTTTATATAGACACCGAAGAGGGCTAGGGTTACACAGAGTCGTTTACAATGGTAGGAGATCTACATATCCGTATCGCCAAGCTTGCCTTCCACGCCAAGGAAAGTCCCATCCGGACACGGGACGAAGTCTTCAATCTTGTATCTTCATAGTCTTGGACTCCAGCCGATGATGATAGTCCGGCTATCCGGACACCCCCTAGTCCAGGACTCCCTCAGGGGGCTTCACATGAGACATTGTAAGCACCACTTGACCTGTTGTGAAGTTCCTCCTTATCCTTGAGTGACATCTCATGAGCAACAATTCTTCCAATGACTTCCGTTGGCTTGAGATCTTTGTAGTTTGGCATCATTTGGATCAATGTGCACACGGTATCATACTTTCCATCCAATGCTCTTAGGATCTTCTTGATGATGAATCTGTCAGTCATCTATTCACTCCCTAAGCCGGCAATCTCATTTGTGATAAGTGCAAGCCTAGAGTACATTTCAGCGACACCTTCACCATCCTTCATTTTGAACTTGTCAAGCTGACTTTGGAGCACATCCAACTTGGATTCCTTGACGGAGTCGGTACCTTCATGCATATCAATCAAATTATCCCAAATTTCCTTTGCATTCTCAAGACGGCTGATTTTGTTGAATTCCTCGGGGCACAGTCCGTTGAAGATGATATCACAAGCTTGAGCGTTATATTGCAACATCTTCAAATCTTCCGCGCTAGCTTCACGGTTTGGCTCTCTTGCATCAAAGAATTCACCTTGCAAGCCAATACACACAATAGCCCAAATGGCGGGGTTATGTCCAAGAATATGCATTTTCATCTTATGCTTCCAACTAGCAAAATTAGTACCATCAAAGTAAGGACCTCTACGGTGATAATTTCCCTCGCTAGACGCCATACTCTCCTAGGTTGTGAAACCAAGGCTATGACCACCAAAAGCTATGGAAATCAAAGCAAATGGAGACCAAATCTCTGATACCACTTGTAGGACCTTGAAGTATGTCTAGAGGGGGGGTGATTAGACTACTTGACCAATTAAAAACTTAACCTTTTCCCAATTTTAGAGTTTGGCAGATTTTAGCTATCTTTGGACAAGTCAAGCAATCATCGCACAATTCAAGCAAGCATGCAAAGAGTATATGAGCAGCGGAAATTAAAGCTTGCAACTTGTAAGAAAGTAAAGGGAAGGGTTTGGAGGATTCAAACGTAATTGGAGACACGGATGTTTTTGTCGTGGTTCCGATAGGTGGTGCTATCGTACATCCACGTTGATGGAGACTTCAACCCACGAAGGGTAACGGTTGCGCGAGTCCATGGAGGGCTCCACCCATGAAGGGTCCACGAAGAAGCAACCTTGTCTATCCCACCATGGTCGTCGCCCACGAAGGACTTGCCTCACTAGCGGTAGATCTTCACGAAGTAGGCGATCTCCTTGCCCTTACAAACTCCTTGGTTCAACTCCACAATCTTGTCGGAGGCTCCCAAGTGACACCTAGCCAATCTAGGAGACACCACTCTCCAAGAAGTAACAAATGGTGCGTTGCTGATGAACTCCTTGCTCTTGTGCTTCAAATGATAGTCTCCCCAACACTCAACTCTCTCTCATGGGATTTGGATCTGGTGGAAAGAAGATTTGAGTGGAAAGTAACTTGGGGAAGGCTAGAGATCAAGATTCATATGGTAGGAATGGAATATCTTGGCCTCAACACATGAGTAGGTGGTTCTCTCTCAGAAATGGTAAGTTGGAAGTGTAGGTTTGTTCTGATGGCTCTCTCCACGAATGAAGAGGAGGTGGAGGGGTATATATAGCCTCCACACAAAATCTAACCGTTACACACAATTTACCAAACTCGGTGGGACCGATTCAACAGACTCGATCAGACCGATTTAGTAAACCTAGTGACCGTTAGGATTTTCGGTGGGACCGACATGCCACTCGGTAGGACCGATATGGTTAGGGTTAGGGCATAACGTAATCTCGGTGAGACTGATTACACAAACTCGGTGAGACCGATTTTGGTAATAAGCTTTCCAGAGAGTTGGTCAGGTCAACTCGGTGGGACCGATTCGCTCATTTCGGTGAGACCGAAATGTTATGAAAGGGAAACAGGGAGTTTACATTGCAATCTCGGTGGGACCGATCGCTCACTTTGGTTAGACCGAAACGTTACGAAGGGAAACAGAGAGATTACAACCCCATCTCGGTGAGACCGAGATCCCTATCGGTAAGACCGATTTGCCTAGGGTTTGTGCCAGTGGCTATGACATTTGAACTCGGTGGCGCCGGATAGAAAGAATCGGTGGGACCGATTTTGACTTTGGGTTTAGGTCATATGTGGATGTGAGAAAGTAGTTGAGCGTATTTGGAGCATATCACTAAGCACATGAAGCAAGAGGCTCATTAAGCAACACCTCACCCCTCCTTGATAGTATTGGCTTTTCCTATAGACTCAATGTGATCTTGGATCACTGAAATGTAAAATGAAGAGTCTTGAGCTCTTGAAGCTTGAGCCAATCCTTTGTCCTTGATATTTTGAGGGATCCACTTTGATCATCCATGCCATGCCGTTCATTGAGCTTTCCTGAAATAATAGTCTTGGAATAGTATTAGCTCAATGAGCTATATGTTGTTATGAATTACCAAAACCACCTAGGGATAGTTGCACTTTCAGGAAGTCCCTGGAGAATTCAGATGCATACTTTCTGGTGCAACAACAAGAATTGGAGGATTTTAGCGCCAAACAGGAGAAGGCTAATAAGCTTGCTAAGCTTATTGCCAGCATGGTGGATACCCAGGATAACATTTCTTGAGCTCTTGTGAAGTTGTTTCAGTTATGGACTTATTTTTCTGTTGTGTTTATTTGCACTGGTGGTAAATTTGGACGGCCAGTGTATGTAATATGCTACTTTGTTCCCTATATTTGCACTGGTGACGAACTTTGATGCCTAGTGGATGTAATATGTGTAATAGCTGTAATAGCCTAGCGTTAGTTGCTTTCTTATTTATTTCCTTGTTGTATTGTTTAATTGTTTGCTTGTAGTCAGTGCGGTTCTTTTTTCGCGGTTTGCCAGTGGCCGCAATAACCTATATTTTAAAACTAGGCCACAATAACCATGGGGAACATATGGATCGTTGCCACCATAGTTCTGCTATCTGCTGTAGTGACCATGGGCCTCCTATGGGCCTTTTATGGGCCGTAGAATCAATGGGCCGAATGTGGGCGAATAACATACCGCATTGTGGGCTGAAACGGGCTAGAGTGAAAATCATCCGTTCATGGGCCGACCATAACGGGTCGTTAATAGGCCGATGAGTATAACTGGCTTAATTCTATCAACAGGTATAACTGGCCATTAATGGGTCGTATTTAATGACGCTATGAATACGGCCCAATGGATTAACGGGCCACAAGCGGGCCAACTTTAACTAGGGGCTGAATTTGGCTCACAACCGGAATAGGCCGGTAACGGACCATAAGTAATCGTTTGCTGCAAATCAGCCCAAGAAGAAATGGGCCCTTAGAAGGCCAAAAGATAACACGGGCTGGGAACAGCCCAACGGAATAATGGGCCTTTAATTGGTATAAAGCGATATACTGTTCATTATGGGCCAGCTTCACCATGGGCTGTTAGTGGTCCAAGAGTTACACAGGGCCTCATATGGGCTGAAAGACGTTATGGGCCATACATGGGCCGAAAGTTACAATGGGATGAAATCATATTGGACGGCCCAGATGACTCTACTGGGCCTAATTTGGATAGGCCGTAATGGGTCGTGTGTTAACGAGTTGTAAATGGGCTATATGCGAACATGTCGTTAATAGGCTTTCAGTGGGATAGGTCGTTACCTTTTTACCAGGTCAAACGGGCCGGCCTTTTGACCTGAATGGGCCATTGTTGGACCGAGCCACGTGTCAACGTATCATAGGTGTGCCCCATCCATTCGCTAGGTGACATCTATCCCAATGCTGAGCCGACACATGGATCTGCCGACGAATGAGAATTTTACACGTGGAAAATCCCCATTGGTCGTTGTTGTTAACGGGTTATTGGATCCAAAACCGGACCCAATAGGTTAACTGTGACCCATTACGGTGGATGCCACATGTCAGTTACCCTTGATGAAAGCACTTCCATGATGCGTCATTTATCATCATGGAAGTGAACAGTTCTGTGATGATAATTTTGGTATTGTTATGGAACACTTCTATGACAACACAGGTATGATTATCTAGATTCTGTCATAAAATCGTCATGGATGTACATGCATGATGGAAAACGTGACCTACTATGAAAAACACGTATCATCACAGAAGTGGCTTTTTTTGTTGTGTGCTCTTGAACTCCTGCCGAGGGATCTGACGGTATTTCACACCATCAGGTGTACTAGGATTGACGCTATGCGGACACTAGTGGGGATGTTGGCTCGACACAGTGTCAGTCCTGTGGTACTACAATTATGTGCACCAATTAATGCATGTGTGGATAAGCACTTGCATATTACTACGGAATATTACTGATCGACTAAAATTAGACTATGTGCAAAAATTTGTGCGGATGTAACACAAGATAAGAGAGACATTTATTGTAATTAAGAAGATGCCAGTTCTAGCTATTGTTTGCTCGCACGCAATCTTGTCCAAAGCTATCTCTCGCTATTTTTTAGATCTGGTTAATGGCATGTATAACAGGTTTTCTATATATGAGGCTCTGACCATGAACCCTCAACGCATTTAAACCATCTTCCTCGACAGAGAACAAGGAGAGTCCATGTCGCGACACCTCTTCTAGCCTTATCGGTGCTCCTTGTCGCCCCCTCATCCAGCTCCTGTTTCGCCAGTCTTCCTTCACATTGGAGCAACCTCGGCCGTGTATGTGTATGCGCTTGCTCTTTCTTTGTTCTTGCATATGGTGATTTATATTGGTTAATCTGTGAATCTGTCCTCATAGATTCATGGATTATGCTAGCCTAAAGAAGAAGGTTGATGATGTGATGGATGCCCAGATGGTGATGGAGTCCTATGGCATGCGTCGATTGCGAATTGACAAGCACTCTACTGAGTTGATGCACATCCCCAACAACTACCCTGTAGGGGCACATAATCTTGACAGTGCAGTAGGCATCATTGACCTCAATGTTTTGCCTCCCATCGAGGAGGAGGAGGGGCCTATGGAAATCCTAAATGACTACCCTGGAGGCTTGTCGGGACCAGTCGATGTTATAGACATGACTGACTCTCCCATGGCTGCCAAGGATGGTGTGGGATCGTCAGTTGAGGCGGCATTAACCAACTTCGTGCAACCTATGGCTGCAATCCATGAAGAAGAGTCACCCATGAACTTCGACCACTTCCCAGAGGTTCCGACAATGCTTGACTTCCTCATGGGTGGCTCTGGGGAAGCTCGACCTCCTCCACGAGGCTCTCAGATATCATCATTCTACACACCGAACTCCAAGATCCCCGGACGGTGAATGACTTGCCGCAAGGGCACATGTGATGGTGATGGTCTTTTAGTTATGCGAGGAAAATAGAATATACATGACATTTTTTGGTGTCTCCTCTGCAAATTCATAACATATGACATTCGACGTAGGTATCTCGATACTACATTCGTTCATGGATCACTAGGTTTCCCTTTGATGCCAAGTTGATCTCGCCTTGAGTTCACGGTTATCTAGAATATAAGATTTTTTTGTTTTGGGTTTGAGTTTAGTAATTCGATGAACAACTAGAACTCAAGTGATATATGATGGTGATTTTTTATCCATTGGGGGACAAGTATCTCATGCAATTGTCACATCCCAGATTTTTCCCAAATATCAACTGTTTAAAAAATTGCTTGAGTGCTATTTAGCTAGATTTACCTAGGATTGGTTACATGTTGACCTTGGATGACCACTTATGAGAGTTAGAGGCCCTACACAAGTAGTTGAAACCCTAGTCACACAAGGTAGAAATCAGAAAAGAAAAGCCTAAAGGGGTAAGTTGGAAAGGTAAATTTCCAAAAGGTTGGCACCCAAGACCACGTGAACACCCAACACTAACAATCTCCACTCCGCGCATCCCTGGCCATACCCAAGCCATGATGTCATGTCCTTGTCGGTGTTCTGGGAACCAGGGTACCCAGACTTGCCAGCCTGCGGCCCATGGCATGGCTCCGTCGACGACCTAGTACGGCCCATATACGACACCTTCAAGACAAGACCCTCACGAGGGGCCAAGCCTCGCGAGGCGGATGACGCCAAGACCTCCGGAGGGAGCGGCCTTCCTAGGTTGCCTCCTGAGGAGCGGAGTTTCCTATGCAAGTGCCGAACCTCCTGAGGTTGTAGTGACGCAAGCCATGACGACCAAGGCTAGGCGGGCACCAGCAGGCGCAGTGGAGCAGGTTTCCTCTTTGGTGCTAAGGAGTCAAGCGCAGGTGCGGAGTCCCGAGGAATCAGCCAAAGGTTTACATTCCCGTATAACAAGACCAAGACCGCCAGGACGGTAGGACGGATGTTATCACCGAGACTACCGCAGTGTCATGGCTAGTAGCTTTGCAGGAGAAGACCACCTTTTGTGAGGATAAGATGTACTACTTGTCCCCATCAAATTGGCCATTGTGGGATCCCTTCCCGCCTATGTTTTCGGGGGAAGAGGACCAAGTCCACTATAAGTATTGGCTAGCCACCACCAAGAGAGAGAGAGAGAGAGAGAGAGACCACCTTGGAATTACTCCCTCATCAGAGCAGACCTCGTGAGGTTGTTCTTCCCTTGTACTAGTTTATCCTCAGCCCCCCGTGAGGTAAATCCACACAAAGAAGGAGTAAGGTCTTACACCGCAAGGTGGCCCAAACCTGGGTAAACTGTTGTGTCCATCTTCTTTCCCGTTTATATAGCTAGGTCGTGGGATGACGGGTTGGTTGGCCGAAAAGGTTGAGTTCTTCTCACACACCCCAGAGTTCGAACCTTTTCTCAAGTCTGCGGAGCCCCGAATCTGACATTTGGCGCGCCAGGTAGGGGTGTGTCGAAGCCTCTCTTCCACCGTTCACTCCACCGCTTTTCCGCCATTCCTATGGCCGATGCTTGTCGTGTTCGTGCCAAGCGTTGGGCCACTCGGGTCACCCAGACGGCACCCGTGGGAAACGGCATCCCTCGCTGCTCTGCCTCCCCGCTGGTAATGCCTCCACTGACCCTGCTGCCCGCGAACAGCAGGACTCATTGCTGCCACCATCCGTGCGGCGTGACGTCCACACCGTGACTCCATCACCCACTCCGGCCATGGCGTCGTCTTCTCACGCTTAGCGCGGGCGGGCCAACGCGCAGGCTGTGCTGCTCATGGCGCGTGAGCTCCTGTGCTATCGCCTAGCCGACGACCTCTACGAGGATTGGCTTGACCGCATCGCCGAGCTCGTCAGCGCCGCTGGAGAGGCCCCTGCGCAGTCTCGCTTGCTACCTCC
The DNA here is from genome assembly GCA_963921465.1 of Triticum timopheevii. Taxonomy (NCBI): domain Eukaryota; kingdom Viridiplantae; phylum Streptophyta; class Magnoliopsida; order Poales; family Poaceae; genus Triticum; species Triticum timopheevii. Next base: position 144,852,657 of record OY997272.1, read on the forward strand.
CCCGCTGTCTCAGGCGGGCGAGATGGCCCACAGCACATCTCCTCCTCCTCTTCAGCGCGACATCGTCCCCGAGCCCAGGCATGAGGCACCCCAGCGTGACCCGCCGTACAGTGCGCCGGCATGCGAAGAAGAAAGCTGCCGCGTGGAGCAGTGGCCCCAAGGAGATGCGCATGCTCTCCCAGCACCACCACATCAAGACCGCGTGCCGCCGAAGGTGGCAGCGCACGGGCGTCAAGATTAGCCTCCTCCTCTGTGGCTGAACCCTGTGAGTGCGGCAAGTTGCCATGCTTTCACCCTAGAGCTGTGCCGTGTCGTCTGGCCCGGCAAGTTTCGAACCGGATCTGCCTCTATGCTACAACTGCACTCCTGACCCCGCTGAGTTCCTCTAGCTCTACGATCTAAGCATCGAGGCGGCAAACAGCAATGAGAAGGTCATGGAGAGCTGGTTCTCCATGGCCCTCAAGGACGTCGCACGCTCTTGGCTCCTGAACATCCCGGTGGGGTCAATCTCCTCCTGGTACAAGCTCCGCGTGTGCTTCATCGCCAACTTCCAAGGCACTCGCGACCGTGCTCCTGCAGTAGGCGACCTGTGCCGCATAAAGCAGCGGTCGGGCAAGACCTTGCGCAAGTACATGCAGCGCTTTAGCAATGTTCGCCTCAAGATCCCGAAGGTGTCGGACGAAGCCATCATCTCGGCGTTCACTGATGGTGTCCAAGACGTCAAGATGAAGGAGGAACTCACCATCCATGAAGACTTGTGCTTGGCCCTGGAGATGTTCAATATGGCCGCCAGATGCGCGAAGGCAGAGGAAGGTCACCTCTCCCTCCTAAAGCCTCCGGAGGTCGATCCCGAGGACAAGAAGGCCATGGCTAACGACGTAAAGTAGAAGCGCCCCGCCGTGCTTGCGGTAGACCCTAAGGTGAAGAGCGGCTGTGACTGCGGTGAATCCTCCAAGGGAAGCCATCCGTTCTGTGTCTCCCGCAACGTCCACAGCCACAACACCAACGACTGCCAGGAGCTTAGGGAAATCCACGACGGGCGCCTTGGCCGCCGCCCCAAGTGCAATGACCGTGGCTACGGCAACGGGCGAGGCCACGGTGGAGGCCGTTAGGACAACCGTGACCCCTGCCAGGACTGGCGCGATCAGCCTCGTGAGGACCGCTAGCAGGGCCCACCTTGCGAAGGCACCTGGCTTGACCAGCCTCGCGAGGACCACCCTTAGGCCAATGCTGGTCTCCCTCTGCTGCCACTGCCCCCAAGGAGGAATGATGACCACCGCCATGACGATGGGGCTGGGGGCTTCCAAGAGCATTGTGCCATTGCCTGCATCCTGGGTGGCGCTTAGGCTCCGCTTCCCATCACATCTTCAAGCAGTTTGCTCGTGAGGTGAATCCGGCCCTCCCCAAGCTCGAGGCGTCGCATCTCCTCAGGTGGTTCAATTACGCCATCACCTTGGACTCAACGGACCAGCTCAAGTGCTCGTCCACCGCTGGCGCGCTCCTGATGCTCTACTCGCCAACCATCATCAATGTCCTCGTCACCAACACACTCATTGATGGTGGCGCGGGGCTCAACGTCCTCTCCGTCAAGACGTTTGACACAATCCAGGTGCCATACGACCAGCTTCTGCCCACCAAGCCCTTCTCAGGGGTGACCTATGGCTCCACCGTCCCCATAGGGCAGATTCACCTCCATGTCACCTTCGGCAAGAGTGACAACTACCACATCGAGCTCATCGACTTCGACGTTGCCCACATTCGCCTCCCATACAATGCCATCCTCGGGTATTTGGCCCTCGCCAAGTTCATGGCAGCGACTCACCATGGCTACAATGTCCTCAAGATGCCAGGAAGTGGCGGCATGATCACGGTCGCCTGCGATGAAAAGGATGCGGTGTGCTCCCTCGAGCGCGCTTACCAGGCTGCGGCGGTCGAGAACTCTGATGACGAGGGTGTTGTCCTGCCTCCTGAGGACATCTACAAGAAGAAGAAGCTGATCCTCCTCAAGGGGCGTTAGGAGGTCCGGACGCCCGACGATTGTGCCTCGGGCCCCGTGCCCACCACTGGGGTGCCTTCCTCTCTCGCATAGGAAGGCACGCATGGCGCCCCTCTTAGGATGGGCTCGGGGGCTCTCATCTAGAGGGCCTCTAACCTGGCCAACATCACGAGGGAGGCATTCGGTCACCATGTGGAGGCGTGCTTCAGCGCGCACTTCCAGGAGCAAGACACAAGGCGCGAGGTGCCAGGCGCTCAGGAGTTCTTCACCAAGGCGATCGAGAGCTTCCGGTGGCACGAGCCATGCGTGGCGAGCGTCGCCCCACATCACCCAGTGCAGCTGCTGCCCCAGACATGGGTGGCAAGCTGCGCTTCTATGTCAACATCCCAGACCTCAATAGGGCTGCTTCTTGCAGCTCTTCTGGCCGTCCCATGTTGGCCAGTGCAAGGGCCACCCCCACATCTATGTATGCATGCCGTTTGGCTTGCCGAACATGGCTGCCTCGCACCAGCGCTACATGCGAGGCATCCTAGCAGCTCACGAGGCCAGGCGCCAGGCGATCCTGATGGAAGAGGTGACAGAATCTCGCGAGCCCCCCGGGACTCAGGAGCCGGCCGGCTCATGAGGAGCGACTTCTACAGCGCGCATCTCCAGCTACTCCAACACTTCTTCAGCAACTATGCCAGGTGACTTTTTGATTTGTTCGGTTGAGGGCGCCCCTCGGGCTGCATTATCCTCATGCTATACGGGTCCGTCCTTTCGCATGTATCGTTTTGTGCATGTATCAGAACTGGCCTCACCCTTTCATGAGTTGTTTTATATTATCACCTGCATGTCCGGTGCTTCGGCACCATGAATGTCGTGCGCCCTCACAAACCCGCTCGCGACCGCCTCATGATTAAGGACTGGCACGACGTCTGTGCTCGGGTCCGTCCTTGCATCGTCGCTAAACCCAAGTGGTCGAGCTCTGTCTCGCGGGCCAGCTCCCATGTATGTCACCTCTCGTGGTCCTTGGTGTCTTGTTCTCCCATGCGCTAATCGAGAGTGGATGAGTCAGGGAGCACGACCGGTGCCTCGCCGCTGTGGGAGCCGCGCACCGGTTGTCTTTCTTTAGGATTGTTGCATGAGAAGATTGGGCACGGCGCCTGTGCTCGGGTCCGTCCCTGCAGCATCGACAAACCCAACGGCTGAGCTCTGTCTGGCAGGCTGGCTCCGTTCACGTCACCTCCTGGGGTGGTTGGTCTTTGGCCTTCTCATGCGATGTACTTCGGACATTCACTCAAAGCAGGCCACCTAAACATCTCGCAGGGTCCTTACAAATGTTCCAAAACAAAATTCAAGCGGAGCTCGCCTTCATGTAGGACCCCGTGAGTCCCGCGCGCTGGCTCACGGGTGCCCATATACACCTCCTCCAGTCCCGCCGTGCTAGCCACATGTACGGACGGGGTTGTACATGCCCCAGAGTCTCCCCCCGAGGGAACTCCCACCCATGCACCAGTGGAAGCCCCATGCTCCGCGCTGGCAGACAACACTATCGAGGAGCGACTATGCCCACGCACCAGTGGAAGCCCCATGCTCCGTGCTGGCGGACAACACGGTCGAGGAGCGGCTATGCCCACGCTAAATGGAAGCACCATGCTCTGTGCTGGTGAATAAACAACTGAGGGTGCCCTAGTGGCTGCAATAACCTGAGGAGGGCCAATAAGCTCGCTGTTTGGCCTCACCGTGCCGCTTTCCCTATGGGAGGGCCGCGCGAGGGTGCTGGGCACGGGTGCTATGCTTAGGACACGTGTGATGCATGCCACCCCACTAGGTCTCACACCTGGTCTTCTTGCGTCCCTCCCAAGCGAAAGCTGGCGAGGAAAGGTATGGAGGGCTCCAGATTGACTCAGACGCTGCTCACGTTCCTTCATGAGGGTTGTTCGTACGTCAAGGGGGACCCCTGAGCATCGCGACTCAGGGGCCTCACCGGTCATGTAGCCCCTCACCCCTTGGCCTCATCCTGGTGATCCGGACGCCCCAACAGCAGTTGATATATGCGTGGGGCCGGGCCCTGCCGACGCAGATTACTAAAGCAAACGAGAAGGAAATTGAGCACGAAAAGGGAAATCATGGAGTCCCAGCAAGTTATTAGAAAACACAATGTTCCACGAGTTTAAACAAGAAGTTCTCACGGCTCCGTGAGGCATGATGAATGTTGCAGGTCAAACTAGGAGGAAGCGCCACCATCGCCTTGGTTGTCGTTGCCGCCTGCCTTGGGAAGCCCGTCACTGATGACGCTGCCACCATCTTCACCGCCAGCTTTTGCCGCTGTAGCTGCGGGGTTGGGGACGACGAGGAACTTCCCCAGCAGGGCCTCCACCTGCTCCTTCACAGCTTTGGCAGCAGCGTTGTGGGACTTAGGGGCCACCGGCTCGATTAGTGCACTAAAGTAGAAGCCAGGGTCTCAGAGATGGATGTGGCTGAAGACGCGCGTCACGGCTATAGTGAAAAGAGCGCGGCACTCCCCCTCCACTATGGATCCACCCCGAGATCAGCCCCATACATCCCATCGCCATGCACCTGTTGGCATCCTGGATGTCGGTCCGGAGCTAATCCAGGATGGTGTAGCCAAAGCCCCGGGACTGACGAGGGGGCCACAGTCTGCCAACACAAGGGATTGGGGATGAGGCAGTACCGATGCAGCAGCAGGGTAGCTGGGAGCTCGGGAGCCTGTGAACCCCTCGCGGGTGCAACGGGGGAGGGCGGCTCCGGAGCCAGCTGGCCTACGGAAGTAGACTCCTCCTGAGGCTCCACCACCGTACCTTTGGAGACCTCCTTAGGAGTCTCCCCCGCCCGAGCCAGGGCCCCCGCGGCCATAGCAGATGGTGGTGCCTCTGGGGTCCCGACTCCCCCTTCCCCTTCTTCACCATGGTCTCCATCCTGGTCACCAGGAGGGGAGTATTGTGGGCACGACATCAATAAAGGCAAACAAAAACAAGGTAAGATGCTTACTCGTCGGAGGCAATGTACGCCCTCTTCCTGGCCGGGGCGAAGGCGCCTCCAATCTTCTTGGGCGTCGGCCTGGTCGCGTCGTGAGGATTAGCGGGGCGTGTGACGGCTGGCCTTGGTGCAGTGATGTCTACTACGCAACCTTCTTCTTGTAGACGTTGTTGGGCCTCCAAGTGCAGAGGTTTGTAGGACAGTAGCAAATTTCCCTCAAGTGGATGACCTAAGGTTTATCAATCCGTGGGAGGCGTAGGATGAAGATGGTCTCTCTCAAACAACCCTGCAACCAAATAACAAAAAGTCTCTTGTGTCCCCAACACACCCAATACAATGGTAAATTGTATAGGTGCACTAGTTCAGCGAAGAGATGGTGATACAAGTGCAATATGGATGGTAGATATAGGTTCTTGCAATCTGAAAAATATAAAAACAGCTAGGTAACTAGTGATAAAAGTGAGCGTAAACGGTATTGCAATGGTAGGAAATAAGGCCTAAGGTTCATACTTTCACTAGTGCAAGTTCTCTCAACAATAATAACGTACTTGGATCATATAACTATCCTCAACATGCAACAAAGAGTCACTCCAAAGTCACTAATAGCGGAGAACAAACGAAGAGATTATGGTAGGGTACAAAACCACCTCAAAGCTATTCTTTCCGTTCAATCTATCATAGAGTTCATACTAGAATAACACCTTAATACACAAATCAACCAAAACCCTAATGTCACCTAGATACTCCATTGTCACCTCAAGTATACATGGGCATGATTATACGATATGCATCACACAATCTCAGATTCATCTATTCAACCAACACAAAGTACTTCAAAGAGTGCCCCAAAGTTTCTACCGGAGAGTCAAGACGAAAACATGTACCAACCCCTATGCATAGATTCATTGAACCCGCAAGTTGATCACCAAAACATACATCAAGTGGATCACGTGAATATCCCATTGTCACCACAAATAAGAATGACAAGACATACATCAAGTGTTCTCAAATCCTTAAAGACTCAGTTCGACAAGATAACTTCAAAGGGAAAACTCAATCCATTACAAGAGAGTAGAGGGGGAGAAACATCATAAGATCCAACTATAATATCAAAGCTCGCAATACATCAAGATCGTATCACCTAAAGAACACGAGAGAGAGAGAGAGAGAGAGAGATCAAACACATAGCTACTGGTACATACCCTTAGCCCCGAGGGTAAACTACTTCCTCCTCGTCATGAAGAGCGCCGGGATGATGAAGATGGCCACTGGTGAGGGATCCCCCCCTCCGGCAGGGTGTCGGAATGGGCTCCCGAGAGGTTTTTGGTGGCTACAGAGGCTTCCGGCGGCGGAACTCCCGATCTATTGTGTTTCCTGAAGGTTTTAGGGTATATGGACTTATATAGGCGAAAGAAGTCGGTCAGGGGAGCCACGAGGGGCCCACGAGGGTAGAGGGCGCGCCCAGGGGGTGGGCGCGCCCCCTGCCTCGTGGCCTCCTCGAAGCTTCCCTGACTAGACCTCCACGTCTCCTGGATCACGTTCGTTCCCAAAATCACGCTCCCGAAGGTTTCATTCTGTTTGGAATCCGTTTGATATTCCTTTTCTTTGAAACACTCAAATAGGCAAGAAGACAGCAATTTGGGCTGGGCCTCCGGTTAATAGGTTAGTCCCAAAAATAATATAAAAGTGCTTAGTAAAGCCGATAAACATTCAAAACAGATAATATAATAGCATGAATGCTTCATAAATTATAGATACGTTGGAGACGTATCATGCAGCGTCAACGGTCGGTGAGGCGGGGGTGTCGCCTTGAGGAGGGGGTGGTGCCTTCTCTTCTTCGGGGTCGCTTGGCTTAGCCTCCACAAGGGTGTGGCCCCGGACCTTGTGACAACCCCGGTGGAGCGCGGGCATGCCACGACCAAGGGCTCAGCGTCATCGTCATCATCGAAGAGGTCGCGGAGAACCTCGCTCTGTGATGGAGGAGAGGTCTCCGCCATGTCGTCCACAGTCGCCTCCGAGTCCTCCTCCCCCTTCTCCTCAACGTCGCCGTCGTAGGACACCAACACTGGGGAGTTTGGGAGCTCGGGCGGCACGAGCCCTAGCTCGTTGAAGATAGGCATGGCAACGACCAGCGTCGCCCCATCGGCGCTTCGATACAGCAAGATGTAGGCCATCGGGAGGCTGCCCGAATCCTTCTCAAGATGAGTGTGTATGACCTTGCCCAGATCCTCGTGCATTAGGCTCCCCGAGCTGTAACGCCCCGAGACCGACGCTCTAGAAGACTTCCATCTATTCTGAGTTTCGCCGTGCGATGTATTTGTTTGTTGCATTGCATCATGTCATCATGCCATCATGTCATTTAGTTTTGCAACTCACCTAAATAAATTGCATAGATCTTTGGATCTATTTAAATCGAGGGATATTCACATGGTGATTTCTCTTTAAAACATATTCAAAGTCTCCTACTATTATTAGGGAGCTATAATAAAATTATTCCGTTTATTTGGAATTAACCATAACCCACTTGCAAATATCCCATGCCGTTGTTATCTCAATTCTTGGTCTCCAACCTTGCCCATAATTTCTTTCATCATTTTCCGGAGCTCCACCAAAAATCCGAACATTTTTGGACACTTCAAAAACCTAGTCCCAATTCAAACCCATTTGAATGATATTCAAATGAGTTTGAATTTAAATCTTTCAATCGTGGCCTTTCTATTTTTCTTGGAACAAGCGCATTTTTGCGAGTCCGGGAAATTACCCTCATGCCTTAATTCTTGTCCACTCATTTCTTTTCTCTTCCTTTCTTTCTTTGCTTTTCTGTTTCTGGAAGAGTTTTGAAGAGAGAGGGAGAAGAGAGCCTAGCAGTCAGGCCCCTGGCCATTCTCCTCCCCACCAGGCCGGCCCAGTCTCCCTAGGCCCAAGGCCCAGCCGCAACCGCTGCTCTAACCCTAGCCCCAACCGATCCAGCCCCCCCCCCCCCCCCCCCTCCCCACATCTCTCCCTCGATTCCAATCTCTCCCTCTCGTTCCCGTGCGCGCCGCCAGACCCATCCCCTCGATCCCCCTCTCCCTCTCCTCGCTCGATCCCATCTCTCCCTCCTGCTCCTCGCCCGATCCCCTCCTCTCGAGCACGCCTCTCATGGCGCCCGCATCAGCCGGCCTCCTTCCTCTGCTCCTCCATGGCGCCTCCCCTCCTCGTAGCGCTGCCGCCTCGTCTCCCCATCGCCATGGCCGACACCACTGCACCCCCTCGCTCCCTCGCCCTTCCTTCTCCCCCGTGCCCCTGCGCCACCAGGACCTCCGCTGTTCGCCTCCTGCAGCTCCGCCTTCTATCTCTGCACTGCCCTGCGGCCTCCTCCCCCCTCGCTCCTCGACCGCCAGCGCCACAGCCTCCGCCTGCAGGCGCAGAGCCCCGAGGTCGCGTCCCTGTCGCCCGAGTGCTCAAGGAGAGGAGCTCCTCGAGCACCTGCGCCCGCATCCGTCGTCCTCTGCGTCCAGCAGGAGCCCCGCTCTGCTCGTCCCCTCCGTTTGCCCAGAGTTCGTCGGAGCCCCAGCAGCCACGCCGCCCGTGTGGCTTCGCCTCTCGCAACCCCACGACGTCGCCTCGCCCTTGTCCCCCCGTCGCCTCACTGCCGCCTTTGTCCGCTGCTGTTCGCCTAACCTTGGCCCGACAGCCCCATCTTGCTCTTGGTTTGCCGCTGCCTAAACCATCTCCGGCCAGGGCTCCTTTGCCTCCTTGCTGCTGCCACTTGAGGCCCTGGTGTTGCTTCATTTTGGATCGTCAAGACCGACAAGATCGACTACACAAAACTGCCAGTACCTCTACGCACGGATACACCAAGACCGTCCCGGATAAAGTCAAGTACCACGACTGCAGCCGGTGTGCATTTTTGTCAAGTCCGACTACACGTTTACGACTACATCCGAGGTGGATTTCGTCAAGTACCCCTTCGGATGCGCCAAGTTCGACTACATGGTCCGCCAAGTTCCTCTACCGATGACTCGAACGCCTACGAACCGTGTACAACTACCGTCGCCGTGTGCAACTACTTCCACTGCCGTCGTGAGAACGACTACTTCCACTACGGCCCGTGTACCACTACTTCCCTCGACGACTTGAACCGCTCCGAAGATGCACGTTTCGAAGGTATAACACCGAGACGATGTCCGTGGACCGAATGCATTTGTTGTATGAGAGGCACCCTATGTTTGGACCGTGACCGAATTGTCTTTGCACATTCCTCTTTTGCCATGCCACCGTCCCGTGGGAAACCGGTAGTCGGGATCACCCCCACCATCTTGCATGACTCGCTCATGTCACGCCTCCTTTTGCACCGGTATCTCCGTGAGCTACCGGAACCGATATGTTGCCGTGGCATCATTTTCGGATATGTTGCCGTGGCATCATTTTCGGATATGTTGCCGTGGCATCATTTTCGGATATGTTGCCGTGGCATCATTTTCGGATATGTTGCCGTGGCATCATTTTCGGATATGTTGCCGTGGCACCCTTTTCGTTCCGCCATGGTGACCAAATGCTCCTTATCATGCTCATGTCAACATTTTCATAAAAATTGCGTAAGACTTGCATTTGTCATCCGCATCATGATAATAACAATTAAAATGTTTAAAATTGTTGTTTTCTTTAATTGCTAAATGACATATGGGGTTTTCCGGAATTATTGTTTGTTGTTTCCGGCCTCATTTAAACTTGCCTAAATTGTTAGTTTAATTATGCTTCACCACTTGCCATGTTAACCAATATTTAATATTGTTGGGTACATAACCGAGGGAGAACTAAATAATTGATGTGGTGTTTCGTCAATATGCAACTCGTTGCATATTGGGCTCCATTTAACTTGTAGTTTTGTTTGTGCATTTTGCCATGCCATGCTATTTAAACTGGACATGCATCATACTTGGTTGTGCATCATGCCATGTTTGTGCTTGTTGGTTTACTATGTTGTTTGTTTCTTTCCGATTTACTTCTCTCGTTAGCTTCGGTTTCGTTCCGGAGTTGTGAGGATTCGTGCGACTACGACCGTCTGTCTTCTTCTTGGACTCGTTCTTCTTCCTTGCGGGATCTCAGGCAAGATGACCATACCCTCGAAATCACTACTATCTTTACTATGCTAGTTTGCTCGCTCTTTTGCTATGCCAATGCTACGATGCCTACCATTTGCTTGTCAGCCTCCCAAATTGCGATGTCAAACCTCTAACCCACCATGTCCTAGCAAACCGTTGATTGGCTATGTTACCGCTTTGCTCAGCCCCTCTTATAGCGTTGTTAGTTGCAGGTGAAGATTGAAGTTTGTTCCTTGTTGGAACATGGAGATGTTGTTTCTTGTTGGAACATGTTTACTTGTTGGGATATCACAATATCTCTTATTTTATTAATGCACCTATATACTTGGTAAAGGGTGGAAGGCTCGGCCTTATGCCCAGTGTTTTGTTCCACTCTTGCCGCCTTAGTTTCCGTCATACCGGTGTTATGTTCTCGGATTTTGCGTTCCTTACGCGGTCGGATGATTTATGGGACCCCCTTGACAGTTCGCTTTGAATAAAACTCCTCCAGCAAGGCCCAACATTGGTTTTAACATTTGCCACCTAAGCCTTTTTCCCTTGGGTTCTGCAGACTCAAGGGTCATCTTTATTTTACCCCCCGGGCCAGTGCTCCTCTGAGTGTTGGTCCAAACTAGAGCACCGTGCGGGACCATTCCTTGGCAACTTGGATTACGTCGGTACCTGTACGCTTCGCTTATCCGGTGTGCCCTGAGAACGAGATATGTGCAGCTCCTATCGGGATTTGTCGGCACAGCGGGAGGTCTTGCTGGTCTTGTTTTACCATTGTCGAAATGTCTTGATGTACCGGGATACCGAGTCTGATCGGAGTGTCTCAGGTGAAGGTCTATTCCTTCATTGATCGCGAGAGCTTGTCATGGGCTAAGTTGGGACACCCCTGCAGGATATAATCTTTCGAGAGCTGTGCCCGCGGTTATGTGGCAGACGGGAATTTGTTAATGTCCGGTTGTAGATAACTTGACACCAGATCTGAATTAAAACGCATCAACCGCGTGTGTAACCGTGATGGTCTCTTCTCGGCGGAGTCCGGGAAGTGAACACGGTGTTGGAGTTATGTTTGACGTAAGTAGTTTCAGGATCACTTCTTGATCATACTTTTATCGACCGTGCTTTGCCTTCTCTTCTCGCTCTCATTTGCGTATGTTAGCCACCATATATGCTAGTCGCTTGCTGCAGCTCCACCTCATGCCTTTACCTTACCCATAAGCTTAAATAGTCTTGATCTCGCGGGTGCGAGATTGCTGAGTCCCCGTGGCTCACAGATACTTCCAAAAACCATTTTGTAGGTGCCTATGTTACCGAGCAAGTGACGCAACCAAGCTCAAGGAGGAGCTCGATGAAGATCTTGCCCTTTGTGTTGTTTCGTTCTAGTTGATCAGTAGTGGAGCCCAGTTGGGGTCGATCGGGGACCTTTGTCGCATTTGGGGTTCTTCTTTTATTTTGGTTCCGTAGTCGGACCTTGATTGTATCTGGATGATGTAATGCTTTATTCATGTAATTATGTGAAGTGGCGATTGTAAGCCAACTATGTATCTCTTTCCCTTATGTATTACATGGGTTGTGTGAAGATTACCTCACTTGCGACATTGCTTTCAATGCGGTTATGCCTCTAAGTCGTGCTTCGACACATGGGAGATATAGCCGCATCGAGGGCGTTACAAGTTGGTAATCAGAGCCTTCCCCGATCTCAGGAGCCCCACTGCTTGATCGTTTTTAGCGGCCGAGTTGTGTCTAGAAAAATGTTTTGAGTCATTTAGGATTATATATCGGAGAGTTAGGAATTCTTTTTACTCCTCAGTCCCTTCGTCGCTCTGGTGAGGTCTCCTGACGTAGAAGTTTTGACTTTCCTCTCCTCAAATTTCACTAAAAAAATTTTTAGGATCACACGGGTATCTTGGAATCGTTCCGATGGTTTTATGATGAGAACATTGTCTTGGTGCCTCCTGTCAGGGGTTTAGTGGAAGTGTCCCGGGGAGTTGAGCTCTGAGGTGTTGTCATCATAATTTTATCGTTGCAGTTCTGGAATACCTGAGTTTAGTACGCCGACATCGAAAATCTCTTTTATGCAGTTGTTGGTGAGATAACCCCGATAACCCAGTACTGAGGTGAGTACGGGAGTATTGCCATGACTTGTATAACGGATGCTTTTCGAAGGTTGAGGTAGACGATTTCCGAAGGTTTCTTGGTTATGTGTTGAAGGATGGATACAGCTGGATGTAGGATTTGCTAGATTTGGGTGAGATATTATGCTTCCCCTGTATCCCCAACACCTGATTGCATAACCGGAAAATTTCGGGAGTTTCATAGGTGGGAATTCAAGTAGCTCTTAGGATATCTTTCCGACGGATGTATGATATGAAATTGGGGTTCGACGTCTAGTGGTCCGCCTATTCACGGTTGGTTTTACAGTGGTCTCGTTGTGTCTTAAAGAGTCCTTGGCTATGCCGACTCGGGGACACTTCGTATGTCATGTGCACTGCCTTGTACATGATGGTGCTGTACGATCGAGCCCGTGTAGGCCCCACCACGAAAACTTCGGACAAAATCTCTATCATATGTTTGTTCCGGCTTATTCTGCAAACCAGTCCTTTGTTTTTGTTTTGAGTTGTAGTATTCGAGTTGCTTCAATGTCAAGTGTTGATTCCATACCTTTTCGAAATGGTGTTCTCATACTCCGATGTGAATACCAATCCTTCTAGACAATCGAGATTGTCATGTCAATCCTTTTCAACCGGCGTGTTTCTCTTCAAGTGGATCCGATCACTTCAACATCAGCAAGACCAATTATCATTTCTTCTCAACGGTGTTTGTTTCATCCGTCTCCAAGTTGCCTTTATTTTTTCCCGCCCACCCACCCTTTTTCCTCAAGGACTAAGATTTCTTTACCAAGTATCCTTTTATTTTTGTGAAGTTTCTCCATTCTTTTCCGTCAATGTTCTTACCCGGTGGTTCTCAAGAAGATGTTCTACTAGTTCGTCATTCCTCATTCCTTTCTCTTCTCCGGTGGATTCAAGTCAAGTTTTGTTGATCATACCTTTTTCCTCATTTCAATGTCTTCTCATACCGGTGCACCTCATTATCATTCTACTTCTCGCTATTTGTTATTCCGGAGTGCTCAAGATATCTCGAAGATTCGTGTTTCCACTCTGCATTCGTTCAAGCTCTTTCGAGATTGGTATCTCATTCAAGTCATTTAATTCAACCGGTGCAACATCTCTTTTAAATCTTTTCAACGGTGTTCTTTTGAGTGGGCCCTAACCCACAGGTCTTTTCCCAGGATGTTACCTGACTCTTCTATTTTCCCAGAGCTATCCTAAATTCTTCTCCAAGTTTGACGTAAGAATGAGTTATCATCAGTCAAATGCTTTTCTCCAAGATCTTTCAAATTCTTTTCATTGTTGGCTCAACCTCTGTGTTTTTCATTCTCCCGGAGTATCTCAACAATTCATGATGGTTCTCATCATCATTCTCAACATTTGGAGACCGAAGAAGAGTTTCTCTTAAATCTTGTCCGTTCTCTTGAAGATTCATGGTTCTAGCTTTATGCCATCCTCATAATTGTTTTTGATTGTGACAATTCTTTTCTTACCATCAGGAGCATTTCATGAGTTGTTTCAATTTCTTTCCTTCGAAGCCATCATGTCATATTCTTCATTCTCACCGTGTAGCTATCGTTCTCCAAATCTTACCGGTGCATCGTTCAAATATCCTCTAATCAGTTCATGATCTCTTCGTTCTCATGTATCTAAATCCCCTCAAGTTTCTTCATTCGTTTTTCAATCCTTCCCGGTGAATTGTGCCTTTGCTACGTTCATTTTCAATTCTTATGACAGTCCGTTCAAGATTTCGCTTCCTTCGTTATCGTATCAATTCATTCATTCTTTCGTTGTTTCAATCCTACCGGTGGTTGTTGAAGACCTTTTTTCAAGTTGGCGCTATATCACTTTTAATCCTTTCTACGAGAATAAGTAGTATGCCAAATCCGTTGCTTGTCATCAATCTAAATTGGTGAAGGATACGCATAACATAATTCTTGTTCTTGTTTCATACAAGTGATTAATTACTTCTTTCAGAGTTTTTTCATGATGAATAAATTCTCGGTTTCAGTTGTTTCATCTTTTCTTTTCCCGGAGTTCCAAGCTCTCATCATCACGAAGATCCATCTAAATCATCGCAAGGCTTCACCTTGTGTTTTCAACTTCCCTTTCTTTTTATCATCCTTTTATTATCGGAGTTCTTCATGGAGGCTCTACATGGTGGTTCATCAAGGATTCTTTTCATTCTTCAATTGTTCTTCAAGATTTCTCTTGAAGTTAAGATCAGCCAAGCTATACTCTAAAATTAAACATGGTGTTCAACACATGTCTTGTTTTGAGGAGTTCAAGCATTCTTCATCTTGCATTCCAAAGTGCAATTCTTTCTACCTTATCTTCTGAGGTGGTGTTAGGTCATTCTTGATAATTTCCCTTCGCGTTTCATGATTCACAAGTTTTCAAGAGTGACATATTTAAATCCATCTTTTTCTCTTTGTTCAAGAGATCTTTTCATCCATCAATCTCGTCATTCGAGTTATCTTGGTATAGATTTCACCCAAAGCTTTCCCTAAGGATTGTTGCTATTTATGGTGCTTATAAATGACCCAAGTTCTTCATTTGTCCTTCCGGTGAAATAAGTTTCTCGTCTCCTTGTTGATATCAATTCAATCATTTGTTTCCGTTGGTGGCAGATGTTGGCATTTTCTTCTCCATTCTTCTATTTCAATTATCTATCTTCTATTCTTTTGTTTCGGAAGTATTGTAATGTTGCTCTTCTCAACCCATCATCTCGTTTGTCTAAGATCATGTTCTTTTCATGCTTATCCATTTAACCGGAGTGTCCTGCCTTTTTCTTTCTAGTTCTTTTTCATCTTATCAAGTCTTGCATCTCTTTTCAACCGGAGTGCTGTCCGATTTTGATCTTCCTTGTTCCTTGTTTATCTCGTTTCAACCAGAGTGATTTCAATTCCTTCTTGTCCATTGTACTCGTCATTCATAGCTTTGCAACCTTCAAGTCCTCGTAATGTTCCTTGTTCCTCTTTTCTAACGGATTGTTTGCAATCTTGTTCATCTCTGTTGTACTCTTTCCTTTAAATTGCTCAACCTCTCATGGTTCTTTGGTTTCACTCTTTTGTCGAAGAAGCAACTTACTTTTACCTCTTCTCTTTCTCTTCCGTTTCTCTCCGGTGCCATCCTAGATCTCGGGACGAGATCCTCTTATAGTGGTGGAGTGTTGTAACGCCCCGAGACCGACGCTCCAGAAGACTTCCAGCTATTCCGAGTTTCGCCGTGCTATGTATTTGTTTGTTGCATTGCATCATGTCATCATGCCATCATGTCATTTAGTTTTGCAACTCACCTAAATAAATTGCATAGATCTTTGGATCTATTTAAATCGAGGGATATTCACATGGTGATTTCTCTTTAAAACATATTCAAAGTCTCCTACAATTATTAGGGAGCTATAATAAAATTATTCCGTTTATTTGGAATTAACCATAACCCACTTGCAAATCTCCCATGCCGTTGTTATCTCAATTCTTGGTCTCCAACCTTGCCCATAATTTCTTTCATCATTTTCCGGAGCTCCACCAAAAATCCGAACATTTTTGGACACTTCAAAAACCTAGTCCCAATTCAAACCCATTTGAATGATATTCAAATGAGTTTGAATTTAAATCTTTCAATCGTGGCCTTTCTATTTTTCTTGGAACAAGCGCATTTTTGCGAGTCCGGGAAATTACCCTCATGCCTTAATTCTTGTCCACTCATTTCTTTTCTCTTCCTTTCTTTCTTTGCTTTTCTGTTTTTGGAAGAGTTTTGAAGAGAGAGGGAGAAGAGAGCCTAGCAGTCAGGCCCCTGGCCATTCTCCTCCCCACCAGGCCGGCCCAGTCTCCCTAGGCCCAAGGCCCAGCCGCAACCGCTGCTCTAACCCTAGCCCCAACCGATCCAGCCCCCCCCCCCGCATCTCTCCCTCAATTCCCATCTCTCCCTCTCGTTCCCGCGCGCGCCGCCAGACCCATCCCCTCGATCCCCCTCTCCCTCTCCTCGCTCGATCCCATCTCTCCCTCCTGCTCCTCGCCCGATCCCCTCCTCTCGAGCACGCCTCTCATGGCGCCCGCATCAGCCGGCCTCCTTCCTCTCCTCCTCCATGGCGCCTCCCCTCCTCGTAGCGTTGCCGCCTCGTCTCCCCATCGCCATGGCCAGCACCACTGCACCCCCTCGCTCCCTTGCCCTTCCTTCTCCCCCGTGCCCCTGCGCCACCAGGACCTCCGCTGTTCTCCTCCTGCAGCTCCGCCTTCTATCTCTACGCTGCCCTGCGGCCTCCTCCCCCCTCGCTCCTCGACCGCCAGTGCCACAGCCTCCGCCTGCAGGCGCAGAGCCCCGAGGTCGCGTCCCTGTCGCCCGAGCGCTCAAGGAGAGGAGCTCCTCGAGCACCTGCGCCCGCATCCGTCGTCCTCTGCATCCAGCAGGAGCCCCGCTCTGCTCGTCCCCTCCGTTTGGCCGGAGTTCGTCGGAGCCCCAGCAACCACGCCGCCCGTGTGGCTTCGCCTCCCGCAACCCCACGACGTCGCCTCGCCCTTGTCCCCCCGTCGCCTCACTGCCGCCTTTGTCCGCTGTTGTTCGCCTAACCTTGGCCCGACAGCCCCATCTTGCTCTTGGTTTGCCGCTGCCTAAACCATCTCCGGCCAGGGCTCCTTTGCCTCCTTGCTGCTGCCACTCGAGGCCCTGGTGTTGCTTCATTTTGGATCGTCAAGACCGACAAGATCGACTACACAAAACTACCAGTACCTCTACGCACGGATACACCAAGACCGTCCCGGATAAAGTCAAGTACCACGACTGCAGCCGGTGTGCATTTTTGTCAAGTCCGACTACACGTGTACGACTACATCCGAGGTGGATTTCGTCAAGTACCCCTTCGGATGCGCCAAGTTCGACTACATGGTCCGCCAAGTTCCTCTACCGATGACTCGAACGCCTACGAACCGTGTACAACTACCGTCGCCGTGTGCAACTACTTCCACTACCGTCGCGAGAATGACTACTTCCACTACGGCCCGTGTACCACTACTTCCCTCGACGACTCGAACCGCTCCGAAGATGCACGTTTCGAAGGTATAACACCGAGACGATGTCCGTGGACCGAATGCATTTGTTGTATGAGAGGCACCCTATGTTTGGACCGTGACCGAATTGTCTTTGCACATTCCTCTTTTGCCATGCCACCGTCCCGTGGGAACCCGGTAGTCGGGATCACCCCCACCATCTTGCATGACTCGCTCACGTCACGCCTCCTTTTGCACCGATATCTCCGTGAGCTACTGGAACCAATATGTTGCCGTGGCATCATTTTCGGATATATTGCCGTGGCATCATTTTCGGATATGTTGCCGTGGCATCATTTTCGGATATGTTGCCGTGGCATCATTTTCGGATATGTTGCCGTGGCACCCTTTTCGTTCCGCCATGGTGACCAAATGCTCCTTATCATGCTCATGTCAACATTTTCATAAA
Organism: Triticum timopheevii; assembly: GCA_963921465.1. NCBI lineage: Eukaryota > Viridiplantae > Streptophyta > Magnoliopsida > Poales > Poaceae > Triticum > Triticum timopheevii. The sequence continues at coordinate 144,870,272 of OY997272.1, forward strand.
AATTGCATAAGACTTGCATTTGTCATCCGCATCATGATAATAACAATTAAAATGTTTAAAATTGTTGTTTGCTTTAATTGCTAAATGACATATGGGGTTTTCCGGAATTATCGTTTGTTGTTTCCGGCCACATTTAAACTTGCCTAAATTGTTAGTTTAATTATGCTTCACCACTTGCCATGTTAACCAATATTTAATATTGTTGGGTACATAACCGAGAGAGAACTAAATAATTGATGTGGTGTTTCGTCAATATGCAACTCGTTGCATATTGGGCTCCATTTAACTTGTAGTTTTGTTTGTTCATTTTGCCATGCCATGCTATTTAAACTGGACATGCATCATACTTGGTTGTGCATCATGCCATGTTTGTGCTTGTTGGTTTACTATGTTGTTTGTTTCTTTCCAGTTTACTTCTCTCATTAGCTTCGGTTTCGTTCCGGAGTTGTGAGGATTCGTGCGACTATGACCGTTTGTCTTCTTCTTGGACTCGTTCTTCTTCCTTGAGGGATCTCAGGCAAGATGACCATACCCTCGAAATCACTACTATCTTTGCTATGCTAGTTTGCTCGCTCTTTTTCTATGCCAATGCTATGATGCCTACCATTTGCTTGTCAGCCTCCCAAATTGCCATGTCAAACCTCTAACCCACCATGTCCTAGCAAACCGTTGATTGGCTATGTTACCACTTTGCTCAGCCCCTCTTATAGCGTTGTTAGTTGCAGGTGAAGATTGAAGTTTGTTCCTTGTTGGAACATGGAGATGTTGTTCCTTGTTGGAACATGTTTACTTGTTGGGATATCACAATATCTCTTATTTAATTAATGCACCTATATACTTGGTAAAGGGTGGAAGGCTCGGCCTTATGCCCAGTGTTTTGTTCCACTCTTGCCACCTTAGTTTCCGTCATACCGGTGTTATGTTCCCAGATTTTGCGTTCCTTACGCGGTCGGGTGATTTATGGGACCCCCTTGACAGTTCGCTTTGAATAAAACTCCTCCAGCAAGGCCCAAAATTGGTTTTAACATTTGCCACCTGAGCCTTTTTCCCTTGGGTTCTGCAGACTCAAGGGTCATCTTTATTTTACCCCCCAGGCCAGTGCTCCTCTGAGTGTTGGTCCAAACTAGAGCACCGTGCGGGACCATTCCTTGGCAACTTGGATTACGTCGGTACCTGTACGCTTCGCTTATCCGGTGTGCCCTGAGAACGAGATATGTGCAGCTCCTATCGGGATTTGTCGGCACAGCGGGAGGTCTTGCTGGTCTTGTTTTACCATTGTCGAAATGTCTTGATGTACCGGGATACCGAGTCTGATCGGAGTGTCTCAGGTGAAGGTCTATTCCTTCGTTGATCGCGAGAGCTTGTCATGGGCTAAGTTGGGACACCCCTGCAGGGTATAAACTTTCGAGAGCCGTGCCCGCGGTTATGTGGCAGATGGGAATTTGTTAATGTCCGGTTGTAGATAACTTGACACCAGATCCGAATTAAAACGCATCAACCGCGTGTGTAACCGTGATGGTCTCTTCTCGGCGGAGTCCGGGATGTGAACACGGTGTTGGAGTTATGTTTGACGTAAGTAGTTTCAGGATCACTTCTTGATCATACTTTTATCGACCGTGCTTTGCCTTCTCTTCTCGCTCTCATTTGCGTATGTTAGCCACCATATATGCTAGTCGCTTGCTGCAGCTCCACCTCATGCCTTTACCTTACCCATAAGCTTAAATAGTCTTGATCTCGCGGGTGCGAGATTGCTGAGTCCCCGTGGCTCACAGGTACTTCCAAAAACCAGTTTGCAGGTGCCTATGTTACCGAGCAGGTGACGCAACCAAGCTCAAGGAGGAGCTCGATGAAGATCTTGCCCTTTGTGTTGTTTCGTTCTAGTTGATCAGTAGTGGAGCCCAGTTGGGGTCGATCGGGGACCTTTGTCGCATTTGGGGTTCTTCTTTTATTTTGGTTCCATAGTCGGACCTTGATTGTATCTGGATGATGTAATGCTTTATTCATGTAATTATGTGAAGTGGCGATTGTAAGCCAACTATGTATCTCTTTCCCTTATGTATTACATGGGTTGTGTGAAGATTACCTCACTTGCGACATTGCTTTCAATGCGGTTATGCCTCTAAGTCGTGCTTCGACACGTGGGAGATATAGCCGCATCGAGGGCGTTACACGAGCGCCGCCGGATCTCGTCTTCTGCACCCTTGAACTCCCACATGGAACTCCTTGACGAGCATGGCCCCCGTCAGCACCCCGCCCTCCATGTCCGCCGTCATCTTCTTCAGGACTGGTGCTACCCGGGGGTCCGTGAGCTTTTCATGACCCCACCGATCAAGGTTCTCTGGCAGCTCAGTCGACAACTGTAGCCGCGGAGGCCCCTGGCGTCCATGAAGACCCACTTGCACCGGAAGTTCTTCACCTTCTTCCTGGCCCTCATGTGTGTATTGCCTCTGTGGACCACGGCGAAGGAGATGCAGCCAAAGCGCTGGGATGGTTTGTCATCTGAATATAGAAGAAGTGGCGAAGGAGCGCAATGGAGGGCATCACGCCCACAAATGCTTCGTAGTAAAAGGTGAAGATGGACAGGAGAAGGATGGAGTTGGGCTGGAGGTGCAGAGCCTGAACCTGGTAATGGTCGAGGACGGTGGTGAAGAACTCGGAGAGGGGCGGGGCGAGCCCCGCAAAAATGTTATGGAGGAAGAAGGGGTATAATGTCTCTGCCAAGGCCCTTTGCTTGGCGGAGCCGGCCAGGAGCATCGTCTCATTCCATTCGTTGTCATTGCTCGCCGTTAGTGGGAGCACGGCAGCAAGATGTCTCTCCTCGGCAATGGAGGATGCACCAAGGGCCAGCGCAGGATAGATGGGGGAGCTTGCGGCCTGCGCAGCCGACTTCGCCTTCCCGGAGGCCGTTTGTGAAGAGCTTGAGAGAGGAGGCGAACAAGGGGGAAGAGTTTGACCAGATCTGGAGGTGCTCTCGGAAGGAGGAAAGGGGATTTGGAACAAGGCAAAGAGAAAGCAATGGTGGCGCAATGCGGGCACTAGTCTTTTGTCAGCCTGGGCAGTTGCCGAGGCAGCGTGGGAAGGTGGGGACGCCCATGTCCCATCAAGCGCCACACATCAACTCGGTCCACAGGCAATTGGGGCCCGCGGTGCTTCGCCCTTGCCCTTTGGCTTTGCCTCGAAGCCAAGTCCGAGCGTGCCTTGGGCCCGGGGGCTACTGTCGGTGTTATAGGAACCAGGGTACCCAGACTTGCCTGCCTGCGGCCCATGGCGTGACTCCGTCGACGGCCTGGTACGGCCCATCTATGACAGCATCAAGACAAGACCCTCATGAGGGGCCAAGCCTCACGAGGCGGATGACGCCAAGACCTCCGGAGGGAGTGGCCTCCCCAGGCTGCCTCCTGAGGAGCAGAGTTTCCTATGCAAGTGCGCAACCTCCTGAGGTTGCGGTGACGAAGCCATGATGACCAAGGCCAGGCGGGAGCCAACGGGCGAAGTGGAGCAGGTTTCCTCTTTAGTGCTAAGGAGGCAAGCGCAGGCGCGGAGTCTCGAGGAATCAGCCAAAGGTTTCCCTTCCCGTGCAACAAGAAGCAGCCAGGACAGCAGGACGAATGTCATCACCGAGCCCACTGCAGTGTCATGACCAGGAGCTTTGCAGGAGAAGACCACCTTTTGTCAGGATAAGATGTACTACTTGTCCCCATTCAAATTGGCCACTGTGGGATCCCTTCCCGCCTACGTTTTCGGGGGAAGAGGACCAAGGCCACTATAAGTATAGGCTAGCCACCACCAAGATAGAGAAAGAGAACACCTTGGACTCACTCCCTCATCAGAGCAGACCTCGAGAGGTTGTTCTTCTCTTGTACTATTTCATCCTCAGCCCCCCCGTGAGGCAAATACACACAAAGTAGGAGTAGGGTCTTACACCGCAAGGTGGCCTGAACCTGGGTAAACTGTTGTGTCCATCTTATTTCCCGTTCATAGAGCTAGGCCGTGGGATGACAGGTCGGCTGGCCGGAGAGGTTGAGTTATTCACACACGCCCCAGAGTTCGAACCTTTCTTGGGTCTGCGGAGCCCCGAATCTGACATTCCTATAAGTAACCCTGCCTCACCTATCAATTTGCCCACGTTGCGCCACCTCTCGCCTCTAGACTGTTGGCAAACCAACGGCCTCCGCCCGCCTCCGCCCTAACTGCCTCCAGCTAGATTTCGACAAATCAACGCCACCCCAAGCCATAACACTGCCACCATCGTCTTCCCCGAGCCACGGCACACCTTCTGGGTATCGCTGCCTCAACCAAAGCTTCCCTGAGCACTTATTCCAATGAAGGTTGAACCTCTCCACCACCCCGCCATTGATTCTGGTGAGGTGAGACACTATGGACACTCTCATCGTGTCCATCATCTTCGCCTTTCTCGTGCACACGTACTCACCCAATCACGCATCCGAAAATGCCCAAGTTTGAGCATGTCATCAATGCCTGAAGATCTCCATCAACCTCGCCACACCATCTTCGCGCACCCTGAGGACCACCGACACCACCCATGACCTCCCCGTGCCAGTCCAGCCGTGCCCTTCGCCGCCTCTGAAACACCCTGCATCATAGTCCTTGCGAACAACAAGAGTTGTGCCACTATCTTTGTTGTCTCCGACGACTTTTATGAACACCTAACCATAGTGAGTTCCAGATCTATTTTGCACCGTCCAATCACGCACACACGACCATGATTAGATCACTTAAAATCTAAAACGGTATGCACTTACAACTGCCCATCTCAGATCCAGCAGCCCATGTTTTAACTTAAATGAATTGGTACCAGCCAATTAGAAGCTGCCACGTGCCACCTAATTTAGATTGAATCTAATTGACAAAATTAAATACTGGCAGCTTTACAGAAACCCCCCTGAATATTCAAACCATTATAGTTTCTTACCAAAGAGTCCAAATTGAGTGAAACTTTTCAAAGTTTATCCTTAGGAAATAATATTTCACATGACAATAAAATTTAACTTCCGAATATTTTGAAATTAAAATTGAAATAAATGGTGTCAAACTTAGATAGGGTCTAACTTGTAAATAATAAATCCAATTTAACCAATTCTTATTGCAGAATCAACCTAGTGAATTGTGGTTTCAACTTAGCATTGTAGCTGAAATTTGAACAAGTTATAATTCAAATAAATTCTAACATAAGCTTTAATTCAAACTAAATTTAAACCTAATTAGGATGAATTATAAACATAAGGTTCAAATAGAATAATTCCTTTACAAAACATTTCAGAAACTTAAATTAAACTCAGTAATCATTTTGGATTTATATTTGACATTAGAAAATTCAAACATAATTTGAATTAAGTCCAAACTTAAATTAAACTTAAAAGCCATTTAGTTAAATCATATTAAATGGAACCATCAGCAAGTAAATTCATGAACCAACCTTAATCAAATATGGAATGATTTGAATGTGCACCTAGCTTTATGAATTTCAAACTTAGTTGAATTCAAATTTAAACCTTATTTAAACAAATTATAATTAAGTTAAAACAAGATGTACCCAAATTCAAATTTAAATTGAATTGTAATCGAAACCAAGTTGATGAACTTATTCACTTGAGATGAACCAAATTCACACATGAAGTTCAAACAAGGCCTAGTATGAATTCAACTTGGGACAGGACTACTAGTGGATCTTCAAATGAAACCTGGCAACGCAACCTTGCATCCCATACTCCTTATGTGATGAACCCTTTTACAATTGAAACTTCATGTGAACCCTTATGTCACATGTATTCCAAGTGATAACTAATAAGTTGTTTTCGAACTCCTTAATAGTGGACACATGACACTTTATCTCACAACACCATCTAAACTGATGTCATGCACTACACTCTTGTTTGGTTGAGGACCTGTTGCACGCACCGCTCGATCCTGCATATGAGGACCTGTTGTGCAATCCCGTCGAGAATGTCAGGGAGCTTGCGCGGTTCATCGGGTTGTCTTTCCTTGCGGAACAAGGTGATGGCGCTGACCAAAATATTGTCAAGCTCTACATCTTGGTACACCTTAAGCCTTGGAAGCCAAACAATGGGCCACTTGGATCCCTTCCTCCCGGTGATCTCATCCTTGACATTGATTCAGCCATGTTGATGATGTATGAGTGCCACTGATTAAGTATTGTGTATGTCCATAAGTCATTTTACTTTCTGATAGAATTTCATTCTTGCTGCTATGCAAATTTTAGTCTATGTGATGTCCCAATTTCAGTGCCTTGTTCTACCAAAATACAGATATGGTGTTGTCCAATTTTTAGTAGATATGTTGTCTAAGTTTTAATTTACATGATGTCTAAATTTTAGTGTGCTTGCTCTAATATTTTACTGCCATTTATCAAGTGGTTTGCTGCCTTTTATCAAGCCTACAAGAGTTGGCTTTAACCCTTTATTCTCTTATATTTTCCTGGGCATGCACAAGTTGTGCTTGTTGCTTCAAGGATGAGTCTGCCAATATCATAATCAATGGGAACAAAAGGTATCAAGTATTTATTATTTCTACTAACACACTACTAACATATGATTTGGAATTTAAACCTTTTATGTGATCTCCTTTAGATTACTCTGCCCAGTTTTTTCTTTGTACCTCGACCACGGGAAGATACGCCACATTTTATAGCTTGGCACACAACCCCAAATGTTGCTAGCCTGTCCCTGTTTACAAGTCGGGATGCATGATTAGATTTTACTTTATGCTTTGAGTGGACAGCAACCAGTAGCAAGGCCATATGTCCAGTACCCTATAACCAACGTGTAGTGATGCTTAGCTGCTATTTAACAGGGGCTACTAGGAAAGGTCATATAGGTGAACTCAAGTTAGTGGCGGGTGCAATGTAGCACCCGCCACTGATAATCTAAAAATTACTAGTGACGCACGCAAAAATCCGCCCGCCACTGCAATCGGCTTACAGTGGCAGGCGCGAGCTTGCGCCCACCACTAGTAATAGATATCCAGATTTACCGAGGACAAATGTTACTAGTGACGAGCACAAACTGAAGCCCGCCACTTGTAGTTGAGTTAATAGTGGCAGTCAGCAATACGGGCCCGCCACTGGTATTTTTGGTTCCACAGCAAATCTATGTAAAAACAGAAGTAACAGGTAGTAATTCATGCTCGCCACTATATAGTAGTGGCAAGCCTAATATGGCACCCATCACTTCATTTTTTCTGACCTGCCCAGGAAACCACAAAGGCCCGTCAAAATCTTTCAAGAGATAACCATTATATCTGTCCAAAAAAAGATAACAGAAACAAAAGCTAACCCTAAGCCCATCTCGTCCGTCTCTTTCTCTCCAGCCGCCACACCTCTCATATCTCTCCTCCTGATCCCCTCGTCTCTAGCCGCAAGATACTCCATTGTACCACCCCCTCCCTGTGGATCCCTCCCTACTTTTATCTACCGCGAGCAGTGGTGCCCGACAACTGGCTCGTGGTTGCCCTATAGCCCGGTGCCAGGCGCTCCCGGTCGTGCCCCCCAAAAGAGGCAGAAGAGAGAGATAGATCCATCGATCGAGCATCCGGATATGGAGATCCCGAGCCTATCGTCGCCGCCAGCCCCGCAAGGAACCAGTTCATGTACAACAGCTCCTGCGCTACGACCACGCTGGCGCGCTGCTCCACATCACTGGCAGGAGGTCACCAGAGAAGACGGTAATGCTATTGTGCCCGGCCTTCCACCACTTCGTCAGCCCGCGCGTCGCCCTTGCCCGCGTCCACCACCCCTCCCCGGTTATCCCCACCCTCATCCACAAATTCCACTCCACCCCTTTCCTTTTCTTTTCCTGTATGAATGAAATTCCCTACTACACCCTCCGTCCGAAAAAAGTATGATGCGGGCGCAGTACAATTGATATTTTGCACAAAAGTCCTCGTAGTTTTAAACCTCTGAAAAAATAGGCCTCTATCTTCTTCCTTTGCCCTCTGCTCGTCCCCCGCACATCGCCACGGCGAGCTGTCATCGAATTCCTTCATGCACAATGCGGCGCCCACGAGCAGGTCCTGCGCCACCCAGGAGCCCGCCCACTAGCCCGCCGACGAGAAGGACCCCCGCCGCCTACCCACGAGCAAGAACTCCGTCGCCTACCCACGAGCAGGACTGTCGCCACCCAAGACACAGCTCACCGCCCCCGATTTCGCAGCTCACCGCTGCCGTGCTGGTCCGGCTGCTGGCTGGTGGTGGTGGTGGTGGTGGGAGACACCGACACCCCCCAATCCCCTCCCCCACCTCTGCTGCTGACGGCTGCTACTCCAATCCTCGTCCCCGCCCCTGCCTCTGCTGGTACTGGTCAATTGTCCTCCTGTTGTTGTCCTTTGTTTCTGTTTCAGTTAACAGATCCTGAAATTAAATTGACGCAATATTTTCAATTATCCTCCTAGTTCTGATCCAATCCTTTGTTTCAATTAACGGTTCCATAAATTAAATTGACAGGTCATAGGAGATGTTAAAACATTTAAATTGTTCTCCTGTTGTTGTCCAATTATCCAATTTATGCTTCAAATAGTGCACAATAGTAAACTGAAAACTATAGTTGGTCACTATTCTCTTGTTGCTCTTGTTGTTCTCCTCCTACTGCTGGCGATAATTTGTTAACTTGTCCTCCTCCTGCTATTGTTGGATTGGCAATATCTCTTGGGATTTTTTTTGCACTACTCCAAACTGAAAACTGTAGTAAACTAAATTCAGTACTCCAATTCTTGTTGCAGTAAACTGAAGTGTTTCTTGCTGCAACAATATGTAGAGCCATAGGAGTACTCCAATGTTATCCCAAACTGAAAACTGAAATAGGAGTACACTGACCACTTAGAACAATAGGAGTAAATTGAAACGTACTCTAGTTGTCATCTAGTAGGTTCATTGTCAGGTTCATCTAATAGGAGTATTTCTTGCAGGAAACTGAAAATATTTGGTACTCCAATGTTATCTCAAATAATGTTTAGATTATAAATAAAGAGAGCATGATTGTACCTGAAAGAATAGATCAAATTCACTGTTAATTTGGAGTAGATAAAAATCAGACAACCAAGAGTTGAAAACTCAGTACATTGATCCTGGGCTGATGTTGATTATTCTTTGTACTCAAAATTTTCTACTCATGTCAGTCCAGCAATGTTTTTGTTAATTTTTTTGAATAAATGTATTACTGATCAAGTGTTTCAGAACTTCAGAACACTTAGAACACTTGCTTGTTCTGTAATTTCAAACACAACTAATCATGTACTCTGAAGAAATGTTGCAATGTTGATTAAAAAATCAGTTAACTTTTGACTAGCAATAGTAGGCTAGCAAGTACTCCAGGGCTTTGCTGCAGAAGAGATGCAATAATACATTTATTCTGGAGTGATTTCTCATTGTATTGTTGTCACAGTAATTAGTTGATCAAAATAAGTATGTCCTTAACATAAGGAAAAACTGATTTTGGTTAACTGAATAACATCCTAGTAACATCAGCATTAGCCCACATGCTTTGCAGCAGCATTGCTAGTTTACCTACAACATTGCTAGTACTCCTGTTACTTCTGCTAGTTACAAGTTTTGCTGCTTATTTTTTCCTTGCATTTATATTCTTACAGAAACTTTGCCTACTCCAATTAGAGCAAAGTGTTATGACTGAAATTGAAAATTCAGTTAGGAAAGTGTACAAATATTACTACAAGCACAAGCAGTACTAATATTACACTAAACATGCATGAGTAGTTAAGGACTAGGAGTATAATGTTTGATGCCAGCATCAACAGTTTATGCCAACATTACACTAAACATGCATGATTAGTTAAAATGATCATGTTCAGTTTGCTTCTTGTAAATAATTCAGCAAATAATGGTTTATTTTCAGTAAATAATTTGGTAAATAGTGCCATCATCAACCTGGTTTATTTTCCCTTTAAAGGATTCAGTAAATAATGGTTTATTCAAATTATATGCATGAGTAGTTTAAACTTCATGATCATGGCCAAGTTTAAACTAAGCATGCTAGAAATGGTGCCATGGAAGCCATTCTAGAAATGGTGCCATGGCAGCCTTTGTTGGTGCCATAACATCCTTATATACTATTTTTCCTGTGTACTCTATTATGATTATATGCTAACCATTCATTTTTTTTGTATACTCTTGTTATGAGTACATATAGGAGCGCAACTATGGATTTGAACTTGATAGCTCAAGAGGAAGAAGGTGATGCTATGGACTTGAACTTGATGGCATGAGAGGTATATGAAACTCAAAAAGATGAACAAGCTCAACAAGGTGATACTATGGATTCGAACTTGATTCCTCAAGAGGAAGAAGATGATGTTATGGATTTGAACTTGATGGGTAAAGAGGAAGAAGCTGATGCTATTGATTTGAATTGGATGCCTCGGGAGGAGGATGAAGCTCAACAAGATGACCAAGCTCAACAAGATGCAGAAGAGGAAGAAGCTCCAGAAGCTCAAGAGGAAGAATCTCAAGAAGCTGATGCACAAGATAATCCAAAAAGTAATGAGTTGTCACACAAGGAGAGGTTTGGTGTTTATTTTGCTTTGCAAGTAATCGAGCTCAAAGATGGATCAGTTCACCTACATGACAAGGTCCTCATTGCAACTCTGATGAATGTTCACCTATGAACAGTTCAGAGAATATGGAAAGACGCCGAAAACCAACTTGCCTTAGGCCAAGAAGTTGATGTTTCAAGCAAGAAGAAGGGGAACAGTGGTAGGAAGAGAAAGTATCTCGATCTATCGAGAACAGCCACAACCCCACTCAACAAAAGAAGAACAATCTGATCTATCGCAAGGTGTTTAGGTGTTTCGCACTCGACCCTACACGACAGGTTTCAATTGCAAGAGCTAAAACGCATCACGAACATCGTCAAGCCCACCATCAAGCCACATAACAAGATTGCAAAATTTAAGTTCTGCATATCCATGATGGATGAGCAACAGATATCAAATCTCTGGCCTAGTTTCAAGCCAATGACCAACATGGCACATATTGAGAAAAATGGTATGACATGACCCGAGTGAAGAATAGTTACTATGTACTGCCTGGAGAACTAGGAACCGAGTGCACCGTGCCCAATACTAATAGCATTGGGAAGGTAATGTTCTTAACCTCTGTGGCCAAGCCTCGATACAACAATGATGGGGAGCTGACATTCGATGGAAAAATGGCACTTGGGCGGTTGTGGTAGAGACTGAGGCACAACGAACTAATCTGAACAGAGATAGGGGAATGAGAGAGCAGAAACCATTGAAAGTAACCAGACCTGTCTGTACAGATTACCTGATCAATAAGGTTATCCCGGCAATCCAGGACAAGTGGCCTAACAATGATGAGGGCGCAACAATCTTCATCTAACAAGATAATGCAAGACCACATGTCCTCCCTAATGATGCAATTTTTCGAGATGCAATGGAACAAATAGATCTTGACATAAGATTCTTATAACAACCACCAAACAGTCCTGAGTTCGATGTTTTAGACCTTTATTTCCACTACTCTCTCCAATCCTAACCGACTGCATGGCACCTATGAATATCAAGGGATTGGTATAGGGTGTAGAAGAGGAGTTTGAGAACTATGATGCCCATAGGCTGTTCAAAAGCTTTATCACATTGCAAGCAGACATGGTTGAAGTTATGAAGGATTAAGAAGGAAATAGCTACAAGATGTCGCACCTAAACAAGGATCGTCTACAGAATGGTGGGGAGGAAGTAATCTATGTATATTGCAACAGTGAGCTAATTGCTGACACGAAGGCCATTATAGAACAAGGGGAATGGACAAAGGAAAAGGGAAGAGAAAGGAAAGGAGTACATAGAGAAAGGAAAAGAAAGGAAAGGAATATTTTTGCAAAAATTGGATTATTGTGTATGTCTTATGTTGTCATGTGTATGTCTTCTGCATTGGATTATTGGAATATTTTTGCAAAAATTGGATTAATTGGTTTATTAGAATAAGTTAGAATTTATTTGAATTCATTTGGAATTTATTTGATTTTATTGAATTTATTTGGATTATTTTGATTTATTGAATTTATTTGGAATTATTTGGAGTAATTTGAATTAATTTGGAATTATTTCAATTAATTGGAATTATTTGAATTAAGTTGGAATTATTTGAATTAATTTGGTATTATTTGGACTAATTTGAATTATTTAAAATTATTTCTATTAATTTGGAATTATTTGAATTAGTTGTATTTATTTGAATTAATTTGACAATAATATCTTATGATAAGATGTAAAGACAAAACTCCAGTTGAGATAAATAATATCTTTAATATGGGTCAGTACAAGATGTAAATACTCCCTCTTTGTTCACATGTACTGGGTCATTACAAGGAGTACAAATCCCTCTCTGCTCATTTGTATAGGGTCATTACAAGGAGTAAAAAGAAGAAGAAGCTAAGAATTTGTACATGGTCATTACAAGGAGTAAGAAGAAGCATATGATAGGAGCTCTTGTACAGGACCTTAAGCCTCTTTGTTGTTTGTAAGAAGCATATGATAGGAGTAGAACTTGCATCTGGAGCCTGTAGTTATGACAAGTCTCGCAGCTAGGAGTTCAGTTTAGTTCAGTTGCTTTTTCCGTTTGATCTTCTTGGAGATATTTGTTCATGCTAAGGTCCAAGTGAGACTGAATCAGCAAGCATCCATGCAGTGTCAGGCTATGTGATTCTTGTGCTTGTAAGCTCAATCCATGGCGCTTCAGATGGCATGGAGGATCTAAACCAAAGCTACAAGAGCGTTCAGCCATTGGAGGTAAAATGGTCGTGAAGTTTCCTTTTCTCCCATGAAAATAAAGTTTCAGAGATTCTCTCCATACTCCTATATAACTTTGGATGGAAGAATTTGAATCTGTCATTGTAGAACTGATATCACTACCTAATTGGAAACTTACACTTGGATGAACTATTGTTTATCCAACTGACGCCCAAGCTGTCACTAAAGCTCAAGCTCCATGTCTTCCTCCTCTGATTGTCGGTTGGCTTCCTGATGCTGATCAAGATGCTACTGATCAGGTTCTCGAGCAACGTCAAGAGCGCCAACCAACGATGGGGAATGGAGCAGAAGAGGCCACGTCCACTACAAAAAAAAAGAAACATCCGTGACATTTTGGGCCGAACAAAAAAAAATTCTGTCATACATATGACACTTCTATGACGATAATTGTGACAAAACCCGGTATCATCATAGATGTGGTGGGCTCCTACTTCTATGACAAAAAAATCATGACAGAAAATGGGCTTTTCGTCCTGGGCGAGCCGGAGACGCAGCTTCATGACATTCTTTGGGCCGTCCATGACGGAAAAAACCATGGTAGAAGCGAGGGGGAGGAAAATTTCGGGGAGTTGCCGGTTACGGTGGGAGGTCGGGGGCCGAGTGATGCGCATTTCTCTCGTACACGTACGCGCGTGTGTGCGAGGCATTGGCTCTAACTGAACCCGAGCGAGGCGTTGGGCTCTAACTGAACCCGAGTGATTGCACTGCAGGCTACGCGTTACTGAACCCGAGCTGTCGATCGATGGCTGTTAACTGAACCCGCTGGAGCGATTCCTTCTCTACTACTGCTAACTGAAGCCGATCGATACTGCCTCTGGGATGAACAGTGAGTGTTGCGGGGGGGTTGGATGAACAGTGAGCGGTGAAGTTGCCTCTGGATGAACAGGACCCCGTGGTGCGGAGGGCTGGATGAACAGTAGACAGTGGAGGGGTGGCCGTGGAGGGCTGGTTGAACAGGACCCCGTGGTGTGGAGGGCTGGATGAACAGTAGACTGTGGAGGGGTGCCCGTGGAGGGGTGGTTGAACAGTAGCCGGTGGAGTAGCGCGCGGTGGAGGCTGGATGGACAGGAGCCCGTGGAGGCTGGAGGAGGTCGATGGTAGCCCGTGGAGGCTGGAGGAGGTCGACAGTGGAGATGAACAGTATCCCGTGGAGTCCCGTTTTGCGGTACACCACACCCCTCCCGATGAACAGGACCCCCATTTTGACCGTAGGAGGTCCGTTTCGTCCGTTTTGCGGTACGCCACACCCCTCCTGATCAACAGGACCCCCGTTTCGACCGTAGGAGGTCCGTTTCGTCTGTTTTGCGGTACGCCACACCCCTCCCGATCAACAGGACCCCCGTTTCGACCATAGGAGGTCCGTTTCCTCTGTTTTGTGGTACACCACACCCCTCCGGATCAACAGGACCCCGTTCCGAACATAGGAGGTCTGTTTCCTCCGTTGTGCGGTACGCCAGGCCTCGTTTCCATCGCTTGTTCCGTCCAAGCCCTCCCGATGAACACGACCACGCATTCTGTTCCGACCCAGCCGGTTGGCTCCCCATGAACACGATGACGACGTTGTTTCTCCGTTCCGACCCAGCCATGTACGTATGCACGAGTAGGCGTTCGAGACCCTGCCCATATGTACGTACGTGGTCGTATTTTCTTTATTGCACCCTCGCCGTTGTATGTACGTGTACATGCTACATGCGCGCCTCTACTACGACACGTGCGCGCCTCTACTACGACACGTCCGCGCCTCTACATCAACCAGTATGTACGTACACGTTCGCGACCAGAATGACAACACTACGTACGCTTCGACCAGGTGGGTCCCAACTGTCAGGCACTTCCTTGCCTGCGAAGATGTAGCTGGTGGGTCCCAGCAGTCAGGGGGCGAATCGTTTTGTTTTTTTTTTGCCCAGACGAACTTCCTTGCATGCGAAGATGTAGCTGGTGGGTCCCAGCAGTCAGGGGGGCGAATCATTTTGTTTTTTTTTGCCCGGACGCACTTCCTTTCGTGCGAAGGTGTAGCTGGTGGGTCCCAGCAGTCAGGGGGGAAACGTTTTTTCACGAAATATGGTGGCCCGTCCGGTGGGTCCCCGCTGTCAGGTGGAGGAATAATTATTTTGCGCGTAACAAGGAGGCACTTCCTTGCTACGGCCATGGACCCAGCTGTCAGCCTCTCCACGTACAGTCCACGTCCGATGGAAGCCGTTCCTTGACCATGTTGACCACATCGCGCCGAGAGCACCAGGGCGGTGGACGACGGCGAGGCCTAGAAAGGGGACGACGCGGAGCCGGGGAAGACGCGGCATTGGATTCCCACGCGTAGAGGAGTACGAGGGTTCACTGGTTCGCTGCGGTGTGAGGCTGCCGTCGCCGTAGAATAACAGGGGGTGTGGGTGAGTAGAGGGATGGCCTGGCCAACGGTGGGAGTAGTAGGGGGCGGTGAGGCCTCTGCCGCATCGCAGCCGGCCACGGGAGGCAGGAGCACGAGGCACGACCGGCGCTGGTTTGGGCGGCTGGAGCAAGAAGACCAGAGGTTGAAGAAGCACTACGGCCGTTGGATGGACATCGTACGGTCACTGGAGCTAGAATCGTTCATATTGACTAAGTTGACAAAGCCCTCCGTCCCCGTCAACTTAGTAGGCCCACAAGTCAGCCTACCACTATACTGGATCCCAGCTAACATGGGAGTATTCATTTTTTTTGTGCGTAATAAGAAGGAACTTCCTTGCGTGCGAAGATATAGCTGATGGGTTCGAGCTGTCAGCGGCAGTAATGTTTTTTTCACGAAATACAGAGGCCCTTCCCACATACAGTGCGTAATAAGGAGGAACTTTCCTTGCGTGCGACCATGGACGTCGTGGGTCCCAGCCGTCAGGCTCTCCATGTACAGTCCTCTTCCTATGACTCTTGTATGTTGACCATGCCGCGCTGAGCGCACCGAGGTGGTGGACGACGGTGAGGCCCCAGACTGGAATGACCCGGAGATGGGGAAGATGCGGCAGTGGAGTCGCGGACGGAAAAGAGTGGGGAACTTGACTGGTTCGGGTGCGGGGTGGGTCTACACTCGGCAGAGAATAACAGGAGGTGCGGAGTGGAGGGATGGCCTGGCCGTCGGCGGGGTAGCATTTTGCTGAGGAGCGCAAAACAACGCCGCTGGACACCGAAGGCTGGAGCAGGTGGTTCCGGCAGCGCTGGGGGAAGAAGACGAGAGATTGAAGAATAATGCCGGCCATTTGATGTAAATCCAACGCCTTCTTAGGCTTCGACCTACTAGCCCACATGTCATCCAGTCCATTTGTTTTTTAGTCCATTTGGTGGGCTGGGTGAAACAATGATGTAGCATCTATGCAGCCCGTTTAAATCCCATTTGCATTTTTCTCGAAATCCGCGGACTTGCTGGGCTGGGTGAAAATATCATGTTGGGCTAGATGGAGAAATGTTATAAAAACATAAACACATGATTGCACGTCAGTAAAATCTTTGCAAGCTTATGTACGCAATCACTAGGAGTTAACTTGGCAAGTTATATATAAACAATTATTATTATTATTTTGTAAGAACTTTCAACTTATGAAATAAAATATCATTTTAATTTGATGAGTTAATAGTACATGGGGTATTATTATTTTTTAGGCTAGACGTGGGACAGTTGAGTTGGTTCTAGGGGAAAGTACTGGGAGAAAACTCAGTTTAGATCGAAAAAGAAAGTGGGGGAAAATTCAGAGACCTGCTGGGTCCACCTGAGGAGAGGAATATGTTGGGAGGAAGGAGATTCAAAGCACGGCAGCTGAGTGAACTGGTTTTTTTTACGGACAAGTGAACTAGTTTACATACATAAGTAAATAGCCACTACAAAAGCAATCGGGTTAATGGGTTGTTAAAAGAAATATTTCAGACAAACAGATAATTACGACACATAGGCTAATGCATGAAACACTCACATGATAAAGGTGCTTATAAACAGATAAAGTACAACATCTATACCTTCCTGGCACGCTTGATCATGACACTGCGGTTGTCCGTGTACTCGTCGGTTACGGGAAGCAGACACGCCCTCATGTCCAAGATCTACCTGTACATGTCGTAGCATGCGTATGCGTCCTTGGCCGGGTAGGTTATGTAGGCTAGATTCAGAGGTACCTCCCACGTGTTCAGGTCATCTTCTTTCATGTTGGCATATCAGGGGTCAATGATGGTCTCAGGGAGGTCAACCACGGAGTCCTTCTCCTGCCCGTTGCTGATAATCTTGTATTGCTTCTGGATGTCGACAAGCTTGTTGCACCAGATGGCTGAATCGTTGCGTTCTTCCTTCTCTCCATCATAGCGAAGGTGCAGTCGGCGCTGCCGATGAAACGGGTGAATGCTCCAGAACCTGGTGCATCCATAGGACTAAGGCGAGGCAGAGTTTCACCGAGTCCGTATCGTTGGTGTACATCACATTCAACTTGGTGCATCCATAGGACTGAACGGCGAACTCAAAGGGGAACTCCTTGCTGAAGTCCATATCCAGCAGGCTCACCCATCGGATCGCCATTGGAGTCTCTTCAAGTGAACGAGTGTGTAGGCGGCGGCAGCAGTTCGTTTTTCAGCTCTTGGGGAACTGGATTCAATAGTAAGCTGAGTGTGTATAGGCGACAACAGTTACTACCCCTCCCTCGTCCGCTGCACGCCCGGTAGAAGATGCACCCTCGGCGCATTCAAACGCCTCCATTAAGAAATCTACTCCGGCCACACGTCGGTTCACGAGCAGGTATGTATTGGTACTGTAATAACAGGAGTTAGTGGTCACTTTACTTAAATTTAATTATCTTTAATAGAAATTTATACTTAAAACAAGCAATGCATTCGCTCGTTCTATCAGTGCCACAGGATCAACATGCACAACAATTAGAATTATTATTCTCAGGACGCACACGATCAGCACATTTGTCGCACTTTCACAAAGATAATACTTCCAAGTTTGAACTGTTTGTTATGGTTGTTGTCCTCTGCATCATCATGCCGTGTTTCCCAGCTTGCAAGATTCAGAACCAACAAATAAGATCCAAATAATAAGTACAACAAAGATGCCTACACATCTCATTGATTCCCAGCTTCCAAGATTCAGAACCAACAAATAAGATCCAAATAAAAAGTACAACAAAGATGCCTACACATCTCATTGATTCCGAGCTTGCAAGATTCAGAACCAACAAATAAGATTCAAATAATAAGTACAACAAAGATGCCTACACATCCCGCTGATTCCCAGCTTGCAAGATTCAGAACCAACCCATTAGAGCCTTTTGATAATGTGAATATCGGGATTAAATCCATCTTGGCTAGCCATGTCATACAATCGAAGAACTTGGCGAATGCTCTTGACCGTCACAACATCTGTAGTTGAGTATTCCTGTTTGCACAACATGTTTGCACAGCATGTTTGCACAGCACAAACAAGGAGACAGGAGAGCCTGATTTCACTTTAATAGCGGCCTCCTTGAACTCAACCTCCAGCTCTACTTGGATGAGGTCTGCCTGGAGTTCCATGATTTAATTCATGCGCCTTTTTCTGCAGTTCACCTGAAATGAAGCAAAGATTGCATCATTCGGCTAGCAAGAAGTACTTGCTCTTGTGAGCTGGCAGGTTCTTCTTTAGTAGTTGCACTAAAATTGAGGAACATTAAGGTTGGTTGTCCAGCTCATGTAAGGTGCAACTATAATTTTCTTATCCTTTTGTGCAGTTCCACTAAAATAAAGTGCCATTGTGGTGACAGTGACGACTCCATCTTGCAAAGGCTAATAAAATGTTGCACGAGATTACCACCAGAACTTGACGGAGATTTTGGAAACTCCAATCACCATTTTGTGCAGTTCCACCAAAATTGAGAGATGTTGCCCACGTGACATTTTAGTTGAACTGCACAAGACACCCATTCCAAAAAAAAGTGTTTTGTGCAGTTCACGAAAAGGTCACAATAGCAACAAGGTGAAATGGATATCCCTATCTGCACAAAATGATAGAAAATAAACAGTTGCTGGTCAATAAGAATATACAAAACATATACAAAATGAAAAGAAGCATCTTAATTATGTTCATGGCAATCACGCAAGGACAGTAGAAATTTTAAAACGTCAGCAATGCTTCATGTTACTAGAAGCATTACGATCAACAATGAGATTTCTCAAATATGGGATTACTTTAATGGTGGCATTGCTTGTTTACTAGACACAGTAAATCAACAGCAGCTAAAGAGTTGGTTTAAGGGCATGGGACCGTTTGGACACCAGGACACTCAGCAGCGTAAAGGAGCAACTTACTAATCATACTGGGGAAAACAGCAGGAGTGCCATTTGTAACACAGTTTAATTGCATCTTATCACTAGAGGCATTAGATTAACAATAACACTGGTTAGACATGTCCCTAAGGTAACAGTGTGATCGCTTCATTTTACATGCGCCCTTACATTAACAACAGCAAAAGGTTGGTATAAGGACATGCGGCAGTGGACGCATTAGCACAATGTACCTACAAGGAGGCATAAAGTGGTGATGCCGAGCTTGTTCACGCTATGTGAGGGCAACAAACCTAATCCTGGAGACCTTGTACTATGTGAGGGCAGCAAATCTAATCCTGGAGACCTTTTACTATGTGAGGGTAGCCAATCTAATCCTGGAGACCTTTGACTATGTGAGGGCAGCAAATCTAATCCTGAGACCTTTTACTATGTGAGGGCAGCAAATCTAATCCTGAGACCTTTTACTATGTGAGAGCAGCAAATCTAATCCTGGAGACCTTTTACTATGTGATGGCAGCAAATCTAATCCTGGACATACTCTGTTGACTTGTCCACCAGCCGACACTTTCTATCCTTTTTTCAACCAATAATAGATCTGTTCCTTATCCAGTTTGTACTGCTTTTTCCATTATTTCCCTTTTCAACCAAGAGACCGGTTGGGTATACGGTCTCTACTACTTTCACCATATTATTTCCTCTTTGAATCAAGTCCTAGATTCATGCTACAACTTTCCCCCCTTTCTTTGTTGTTTGAACAAAGCCCTAGATTCGAATGCATGAAGTAGCTTTACCTCTAATAATACTAAAAATTTAGGTGGCTTTGGAAGAGCTGATGGGAGTAGAAAAAGATGCACATGCAGACACGTGGGGAGCTGGGGCAGTAGAGCAAGGCCGCTTTCGAAGAACTTATACCTGAGGGTCGCCGTGATGTCGGCGGCAGCAGGGAGGAAGAAGGGTCTGAGGACCTCCCGAGCTGGCGCTGTGTCAAAGAGAACGGCACGGGCAGAGGATCGGGCCCCTCCGGCAGCTGTGGGTTTCCTCCCTCGGCGGCGATGACCGCGAGAACGATGCACCTTTTAGTCCTCTACACACACCGGCCGAAGGGATCCGTCCAGATCTGTGACCAGCGGTGAGCAGAGAGAAAATGTCGCTACCGCTGTCTTGTTTATATCTGGAGAGGATGAGAGAATGAAGAGAGAAACCCTAGTAAAGCAAGCGCTCAGGCCCCTGCGTCCATATATAGTGGAGTGATTATCTTTTTTCTCTCCACAACAAGCGTTTCAATTTTTGTACGTGACATTAAAGAAAAGAAACTCTCTATTTAAGGTGACTACTCTACGACTCCTACTTACTACTACAGTACTACCTCCGTCCTGGTTTATAGGTCCCTTTTATAGTTTGTGCCAAATTTTGACTAAAGATTTAACTAACAAAATGTTAATGCATGTCAAGAAAAATTATCTCATTGGATTCGTATTTGAACATAGTTTTGGAAAATATAATGTTTGGTGACATGCGTGAACATTTTCTTAGTTTAATCTATGGTCAAAATTTGGCACGAAATACAATGGGGACCAATAAACCCGGAGAGAGGTAGTATTGTTCACTTGTGCTCCCCACCCCTCCATTAATTGAACAACCCCACGGGTGAATAAACATACAGTAAGTACTGTATTTATATAGAACGATCAAGCTCGAACTATTTTCGCGTAGTTAAAAGTTGAGGGCGGGGCTTTTCCCGGGCAGTACGTGCGCAGTTTTCGGGTAGGCGGTTTGACAGAGAGGCGAGGAGGGTGAGAAAGTGGGGCTGTGCGATTTGATGGCGCGTTACTGCTGGAAAGACTTGTGATATGACCACTCACTATAGTCATGAATTACTGGCGCTCCGACCGGGGGGATGCCCCCCTTCCGTTCCGCGCTCTAATCTGGTGCATGACACGTCGACCCGGATGCTGGTACTATACTACTCCTACTTACTAGTACTCAGGTCGGAGGAGTGCGAACCACGGCAGCCCAGTGATCCAGCAGTGCGAACCACGGTAGCCCAGTGAACAAGCAGTAGAAAACAATGTGGTGATATGGCCATAAAAAACAATGTGCTACGGTCCACACTGTAGCATGTACAGTAACACTCCTCTTTGTTTGGATCCCTGAGTTAGAGCTAGTTTGGGTTGAAATAGCCTCAAATTATCAAAACAAGAGGGGTTAGTTTGAGCTAGTTTGCTCTAACCTGGCTTAAAATAACTAGCCCGGTGGAGAGGTTCTAATTGGGTTAGTTATCCTCGGGCCCACTAAAAGAGAACTAAAAAAATCTCACCTTCCCGCACCAGATCGCTCCCCCCCTCTCACACAGCTCCTCTCTGTTCCCCATAGGGTCGCCCGCCCAAGCGTCGCTCACCCTCTCTCTCCTTTGGCCGCCCTCTCCTTCCAGCCTCCGCCGCCCTACTCCGGCCACCATCTCCCTCCGGCCTTCGAAGGTCGCCCCGCTCCCTGTTCACCAGTCGTTTTTCTCCCTCTGTCGTGTGCGGCGGCAGCACATCTACCAGGGAGGTCGCGAGAGGGGTGAGTTTGTTCGTTCCTTCTCTGTCTCACGGCCATTTCATTGATCTTGCTTGCTCTAGCACTAATTCTGATTTGAAAAGTATATCCTGATCAAACTTGCTATAGATTTGTAGTGCACGCATGGAATTGTTTGATGCTGCTTGAGGAGGTAATAAATCTTTCTAGAGGCCCAAAGATTCAGGTCACCTTTCTAGGTATTTCAATTTCAGGCTTGCATTATTTGTAGAGGCCCAAAGATTCAGTTCACCTTTCTAGGTATTTCAGTTTCAGGCTTGCATTATTTCTAGAGGCCCAAAGATTCAGTTCACCTTTCTAGGTATTTTAGTTTCAGGCTTGCATTATTTCTAGAGGCCCAAAGATTCAGTTCACCTTTCTAGGTATTTCAGTTTCAGGCTTGCATTATTTCTAGAGGCCCAAAGATTCAGTTCACCTTTCTAGGTATTTCAGTTTCAGGCTTGCATTATTTCTAGAGGCCCAAAGAATCAGTTCACCTTTCTAGGTATTTAAGTTTCAGGCTTGCATTATTTCTAGAGGCCCAAAGATTTAGTTCACCTTTCTAGGTATTTCAGTTTCAGGCTTGCATTATTTCTAGAGGCCCAAAGATTCATTTCACCTTTTTAGGTATTTTAGTTACAGGCTTGCATTATTTCTAGAGGCCCAAAGATTAAGTTCCCAGTCGGCGGCAAGCGGCCCTGCTACCCATGCCGGTGTCGACCTCAACTCGCAAGGGCCGGCGTCGGAGGGGTTCCCGGGCTTGGGCTCTACAGAGCCTTCCTCCAGAGCAACGATGGCGAGCTCCTCCCTCGGTGCGTGAGGGGCTCCGGGCTCCCTCCCTATCGTGAACGACTTCCGTGATGAGTTAGCTCATTCTTTGTTTCATGAAGTGTTTTTTTTATTTTGTGGAGCTTGATTGACGACTTGTATGTTTAAGTGGGATATCTCATTTGTATGGACAAAGTAAAAATTATCATGTTTTGCATGCTTGATTTGTATAGATGGTTCGTTTATGTTAGTTGTGAGCGGGAGGAAGCCACAGAATAGCCGGCCACACCAAGAGGGTGCTTGGATCCAAGGGACTTATTTTAGTCTGACTAAAAATAGGGTCCAAAGTAGTCAAATGATTGAGATAGAGCATTTATTGTCAATCTAACCCTGCCATCCATACACCTCTTTGGTTTAGAGTTAGTTCAGGGTTAGAATCTATCTCTAACCTCTAACTGAGTTAGAGTTCTCCTCGTCTCGGTTCATCGCCATCATACTTTCCCCATTCCTGTGTTTTCAGTATCTTGCAAATCAAAGAGGCCCTTTTTTCGGGAAAAATCAAAGAGGCCCTTAGACTGGTTTAGGTCCGGTCATTTTTTATAAACGTGTTATGTACAAAATTTAATGAACGTGCTCCGGTTTCCACGAAAATAATCCGGTTTCATGTAGTAATTCATTCATTTATTTATTCTTCTGCGGGGGGTTTGCATGTAATTCGTGAGGTCTGAAATGTAAAGTACCCCGGCATATGCTCCGAGTCGTGCATGCACTACGACCCAGATGCTCTATGTCCCACATGTCGGCGAATGGGAGCACGTGGAAATAGCCTAGGAGTACATATAGGAGGATAAATGCGTGAAAAAATATGTACTGTGAAGCATAGCCGTGGTTCGAAAAGGAGACCTAAAGTGATGACAGCTATAGGTCCCACGCACCCAACTAGTGGTACTATACATACGACTAATTTTTCCCTAAAAAAAGAGGCACGAGTGCTCAGTACTCCTATTCTATAAACACGAGTCCCATATGACAACAGCGTCCGTGCTACAGCTAGCTCTCCTCCCTCGTTTCTCTCTTCTAATTCTAAACTCGGCCGACGCCCGGTGGGTGGGGTGGGTTTGCTCAACTGCGGCCCCACCTCACAGTGAAAACGTTACGACTGGAATAAAAAATGCCATATACTCCCTCCGTTCATAAATATAAGCCTTTTTAGATACTAGTTCAAATGGAATACAGCATACAGATGTATGAAGACATAGTTTAGAGTGTAGATTCACTCATTTTGCTCCGTATGTAGTAGCCACTTGTTGGAATCTTTAGAAAGACTTATATTTGGGAACGGAGGGAGTACTATACTAATAAAACATTAAGGCCACGAGGCGATGCAGTGCTGGTTACAGGAGGCAAGAAGAAGAGATGCATCCATCGACGACGTCCACCTCCTCGACTCAGGGCGCCGGCCCACCAAACGGCGCCTAAGTAGCAGCGGCTTTCGTGGCCAGGTCGACGTGCTTCTGAACAATGGCATCCAAAGATTTCAGCCGCTGGAAGAAGGCCAACGTCTTCCCGTCCTCGCTTTCCTTGTAGTGGCCTATGTAGACTATTTCCTCGTAGACGTGGATGTGCATGTCGACGGTTTCTTGCATGGCGAGGCGCTGCGCGGCGAGCGCGGCCTCGAGGTGCACATTCTTCGTCGCGACCTCCGGCACCTGCAGGGCCACCGGGGCTTGAAAGAGTTCGTCACCATGTAGGCCGATGAGGGTGGCAGGCAATGAGGAGCCTGGGCGCGCAGGCTGGAGTAGTACGGCAAGGTCATCCGCACGCTTCTTGATGGCGGTGAACTTGCGGATGGGGGTTACCATCATGTCGTCCATGCGAGAGGCGAAGCCGGCGTCGGCGAGGGCTACGATGCCTGCGGTCGCCAACATCGTCTGGAAACGCTGCACGGTGCGGGGCCGCAGGCCGGTGCCTTGGATGATTTGGCACAGCCGACTGCCGCTCGCGTCCATCGCCTCCATAGGTGCTTGTGGCTTCTGGTCACTTGGTCTTCGATTGGAGTGAGCAGTGTTGCGCAAAGAGTTGGGAGTAGATGGATTGGAGTGGTGGGGCGCCTTTATTACATGAGAGTCCAAACTCTGTTGCATTCACATCGTGCTGGCTCTATTCTGCTTCTCCAATTAATCCCCTCTGCATGTAATTGAGGATGCATCATTGACCGTTCAATGTCTCGGGAACCGCTACCCTCTTCCTCCTTGGCATTCAAGCACCTATGGACCCGTCGACGACGAGCTGCCTATGGTGACTTCGTAAATTTCAAGATGATAGTGCCGTGTGTGTGTGCGTTCATAGGGGTGAGTGCATGCACGTGTATATGAGCGCTTGCGTCTGTACTGTGTCAAAAAAACAATGTAAATGCGTGTCAAAAAGAGACTAGTCAGTATACTCAATATTGTGCACCTCGGAGAGGAAAATGACAGAACTAGTACGTATTTATTTACGGTGCAGATTCACTCATTTTGCTCCATATGTACTCCGTCTCGGTGTAGTCTAGTCACTTGTTGAAATCTCTAGAAGGGCAAATACTCCTTTCTGGTTTACAGGGCTATACTAGCAAGTAGTTGTACGTACTAGTACAATAGTGGGCTCACATGGCAATTTTGTCTCATGCAAGAGCCTGGCTATATGCGTGCTCCAATGTTCACAACTGCACTGTTCGGTTTGCGCTTGGCTCTTCGCCTCTTCGAGAAGACGAACAATGATGTTACTACTACTGCTTCTACAGTGTCGAATCCACTGCTGCATGTCCGTCCACCGCGAGCGGGGCGGATAGCTTGTTGTAGAAGTACTACTAAGCAAAAGCCTGTCCTCGTTTACGAGCAACCGCACGCATGGGTGAGGGAGAAGGCGTGTAGTAAAATCAAGCTTCTCCTCGTTGTACGAGTTGACACGACACATCATAGCACTGGCCCCACATGCTTGCCTCTAAACTTGGCTGAAAGACCCGCAGTGTACAATATATTTGCTGCAACCTCTAACATTTACCCACCACAAATTAAAATATATGTGGCCGTATGCATCGTTCTGATGCAGAGGCCGGGGAGTCCCCCCTTTTCGGAAAAAAACAAATTAAAATATATATTCCTGTCTTGACTAGATGAGCGTGCAAACTACAGTCACCAGGGTGACAGGTAGGGCCAGAAGACTATTTTAATTTTTTTTTTAAACTTTGAGATGGCCACATAGCATGGAGCCGACCCCAACGATTTTAAGCTTACATGCACGGTACACGCTATCCTAGACTACTCTACACATGAAACTGCCACACAAGCGTCCGGGCTGTGCTTGGCTCTTCGCCTCTTTGGGAAGTCGAACAATGATGGAGTACTACTGCACTGGAGGAGTACTACATTACGCTTCTGGCCATCCGACACCGATTGAACTGCTGCATGTCCACCGTGTGCGGGAGGGAGAGCGTGTAGCGAAAGCTTCTCCTAGTCTTGCCAGCCACCACGCTCATGGGCGAGGGAGGGACGCTCCTGCCTTTGCGTGTATGATAGGTGGGGCCGACAGGTGTGTGGCCAACCTGTCATACAACCAAAGGCAGGTGCAGTTAAGTCTGCGAGGGAGAGGATAATCAAACTTCTCTTTGATGTACGAGTTGACGCGACACATCAAAGCACTGCACTTGATATATTTCAATAATTTGCATTTACTGATGCATTAATTACAACGCATGCATGCATGCCGTGACTCTTCTTTTGATACTTGCATGTGTTGATTTAATGCACCTTGAAGTAGTACTCCCTCTGTTCCTAAATTACAAGTCTTTGTAGGGATTCCATTATGAATTACATACAGATGTATATAGATGCATCTTAAGTGTGGATTCATTCATTTTGCTCCGTATGTAGTCCACCTAGTGAAATCTCTATAAAGACTTACATTTAGGAACAGAGGGAGTATAAAATATGTGACGGTAAAGCTTTGTAATACCCCGGCCCAAGTGAGAGATGGTTGTGCTCGAGGAGGGCGAGATCATGCAGACCGAACAGGAACAGGACCCGACGATGGAGCTCTCTAAGGTCTGGATGGACCTCACCGTGCTCCACTGCCCCTTGTGCCTCCGCCCCTTGACGCCTCCAGTGTATGAGGTTCAAATACACCTTGTCCGTTCGGCTGATTGAGCAAGGTGTAGGTTTCTTGATTGATGTGTTGTTCGATTGATTTCTGCAGTGCAAGGGAGGGCACCTGGCCTGCGCGGACTGCCGCGTCGAGTGCCCCGGGAACCAGCGGCAGTGCCAGAAGTGCGAGCGCGGCGGTGGCTTCGACGTGCGGAACACGGCGGTGTACTCCGTCCTTTCGTCGGTGAGGGTGGAGTGCCCGCACGAAGGCTATGGGCTCTACGTCACTTACCACAAGCTCACCGATCACCAGATCGTGTGTCCGCTCGCGCCCTGCAAATGCCCCGTGCCCGTCTGCAGCTACGAAGGCCCGCCGCCGATGCTCTACCACCACATCAGCACCGCGCATCCCATGCCCGTGCACAGGATCCAGTACGGCAAGGTGCTCCAGCTGCAAGTGCCACTGTCGGAGCCACGGCTCTTGCTGTTCGCGGAGGAGGATCGCCGTGCGTTTTTCTTGGTCGGCAGCGTGCTCGACATTGGCGCGCCTATCGCCGTGCCGGTCGTCTGCATCAGAGCAGGGGCGTCCCCACTGCTGCACTACTTGGCCAAGTTGTGGGCGAACGGCCCGCCAGGGGAGCCCTAAGGCACGACCGACGCCATCAAGGTGGAAAAGGAGGTGACAAGCAGCAAGGATCCCAGCGTCGACGTGCAGGAGCTGACCTTCTTGATAGTTCCGCCCAAGCTGCTGGCCGGGGCTAAGCTTGTGTCCCTCCACATTCAGATTGACAAGCTCACGTCCTAAATGTTTTGACAGTGCCTTTTGTTTATCTTAGTAATATGCTAATATAGGGATTACCTTGGTCTACTTTAGCTTAAGAAATGGTGGGTTTTGGTGGCGATGCAGCAATTACTTTGACATCAGATCAGTAATTTCCAACAGTCGAACGGATATTTTGTGTCTGTTGGATATAAAGTCCCTTTGGGTAAGAAGTACTACTTGTCATCAAAATGGATAAAAGAAGATGTATGTAGACGTATTTTAGTTCTAGATACGTCCCTTTTTATCCATTTTGATGACAAGCACTCCCTCCGTTCCACAATACATGCCTTCCATTTATCAAAATATAGATGTATCTAGACATGTTTTAGTATATAGGTACATCCATGATAGAGCCAATCGGATAGTTGAGAACACTACAATTCGTAGCTACAGATGTGTGTGTGACTCCCAGATGTAGAGGCCGGGGGTCATCATCCTCCTTTTCGAGAAAAAACAGACGCGTGTGTGAGAGGACGAGTGCGTGCGTGCACCTCTTCTCTTCCTGTATAACGTACTACTGCTAAACTCAAAGTACAAGTTTTTGTGGGTGGCACGATGGTGCGTGCGAGAAGTCCTGAGAGATAGGTTTAATGCATCTGAAAAAAGGACTAGTCTAGAGCTCGCCACGTGGCTATTCCTATCGAACGCCCCATTAACCGTAAGATATGTATACGACGGTGCCAGTTATTGCACGTACACAGCAGTACTCCCTCCTTTCCGGTTTATAGGGCTTAATTCAAAAATCTCACCAACCAAGATGGTGAGTGGTGGAATATTTTTTGTAGTTTGCAAAAGCACCTAATTAATGCTCTTGTTTTTCTCAAAAAGTTATGTTTATCAATGCATTAATTGCAATGCATGCATGCATAAAGTACATGCATTGGTCAATTTTCTCTTAATACTTGCATGCAATGATTTAAAGCACCTTGGAATCTGAACATGTGTTGGGGAACAACCAAATTGAGCCTTATAAAATGGAAAAACTAAAATTTTGAGATAAGCCTATAAAACTGGAAAGGAGGGAGTAGAAAAAGAAGTACTCCATCCGGGAATAGTGTCGCACTTCGAAACTAGAACCATCAATAAATTTTGAGCTTGCGTCTCGTCACATTCCAAATTACTCCACGCTACTATATTGAATTGCAAACCTGTTCACACCGATCACAGCCTAAAGGGTTTTCCACTTAGGAGCGTATTAGTACTTGGTTATAAATACTAGTATGCCAAGATGACTGCACATTCCTCCTCAACTCCTCATCCACAAAAACAAACAAGTCATTCAGCATCCTTCCCTTGCGTCTGCCATGGCCAGCGTGAGTTCTGGGTCAAAAGATTGCCACCAGGGAGAGGCGAGCATGGAAGCGGAAGCACGAGAGATGTCACGCCTCGCTGCAAGAGCAGCCGACATGTCCTGCCGCGCGGAAGTAGCAGCACAGAGGTCCCGCCGCGCAGCTGAAGTAGCACGGAGGTCCCACCGCGCCGTCGATGCAGCAGACTGGTCCGGCCGCGCCACGAATGCAGCAGAGATGTCCAGCCGCGCCGCGGCAGCCTGGGAAAATTTCTCGCGGGCAGGCGATGACTGTTACAGGCGCATGCATGCGATCGTCCATAGCCAGATGGATCAGATCTCCGGCTGGGCGAGGTTGCAGGACGATGTGAAAGCCTCGTTTGAATAGGCTACTGGCTTCATCCGGCAACTAAGGGAGGGCAATGAGAGGCTCCGGGCCGAGCGCGACCTGCTGAGGGAGAAGATCGTCCGAAGTGTAGACCAGCAGGAGGAGACCAGTGCCTTGTTGAAGAGGACCGGCGTCATCGTCAAGAAACTTATGGACGAGAATGGCATGCTCCGCAATGACCGCCAAAGGCTGGTGGAGGAATCCGTGGATGTTCTCAAGCAGCGTCTTGAGGACACGAAAGAGCTCATCGCCGCTTGCCGCAGAGATTAGTTCCCGCGACCTGCAGCAACGCATCAAGAAAGTAGAGATCAGCGAGCCAGATCCTTTTCTTCCTTCTTCTTTTGCCCTTGTGTATTTCGGGCGTAGCCGCATGTGGATTTTTTAATTATCTTTCTAATTATGTAAGACAATTAATCGTCCTTATCTTTCTGTGGAAGATCAATGTTGCGAGGCTGGAATGAAGAAAACTCTTGCTGTGGCGACCCTGGCGTTGTTGTTCTTCTAGTTGCTGCTGGGCTTCCTTCAGTTTCCTGGTTTCTTTTGATGTAATAATTGGTTTAGGATGTGGATTGTGTCATCGGTTGTGAAATGTTGGGTTCTAGCGCAGATGTTTGGCCTTTGTTGGCCTCTTGGGATGTTGCGGTTTCAATCTGGTAGCTTTTAGTCCTTCGTGTTAGGCTGGAGTTGTGCTGAACTTCTTGTGAATTGTGGTGGTTTTCAGTAATGAAAATCGGAGGGGGCAAGCCCTTCTTTGATCAAAAAACTAATTTAATCGTCCTTATATATTCATCAGTCTTGCTATAAGTCGCAGTAGATGCTATATAGGTCCGTCGGATCTTACATCAAGATCCGTGCTTTCATATTTTCTTTTTTCTCTCTTAAATCTCAGTCGAGTGAGACATAGCCACGCCATTAAACAGAGGCTCAGGTGAGGGAGTCCTAGATTAGGGGGTATCCGGACAGCCGGACTGTATACATCGTCCGGACTATTGAAGCGTGAAGATACAAGACTCAAGACTTCGGCCCGTGTCCGGATGGGACTCTCCTTTGCGTGGAAGACAAGCTTGGCGATCTGGATATTGTGTTTCCTTCCTTGTAACCGACTCCATGTAAACCCTAGCCCTCTCCGGTGTCTATATAAACCGGAGAGGTTGGTCCTTAGAAGGCCGATCACAATTACAATCATACCATCATAGGGTAGCTCTTAGGGTTTAGCCTCTACGATTTCGTGGTAGATCTACTCTTGTACTACCCATATCATCAATATTAATCAAGCAGGAAGTAGGGTTTTACCTCCATCGAGAGGGCCCGAACCTGGGTAAACATCTGTGTCCCTTGCTTCCTGTTACCATCAGCCTAGACGCACAGATCGGGACCCCCTACCCGAGATCCGCCGGTTTTGACACCGACATTGGTGCTTTCATTGAGAGTTCCTCTGTGTCGTCGCTGCCAGGCTCGATGGCTCCTTCGATCATCGTCAACGACACGGTCCAGGGTGAGATTTTCCTCCCCAGACAGACCTTCGTGTTCAGCGGCTTTGCACTGCGGGCCAATTCGCTTGGCCATCTGGAGTAGATCGACAGCTACACCCCTGGCCACCAAATCAGGTTCGGAGACCTGAACTACACGGCGGATCTTCGACGGATCCAGGTCCGTGCCAGGAGCACCGGATAGTCACGACGAGCATGGCTTGGACCTGCTGTCGGACAACACTCGGGATATCACCCCTGCAGTAGCCCCAGACTCAAATCCGGAGCAGGCTGCGTTGCCTAAGGACGGAGGGATGGACCCCGCCCCCCAGGTCGTACCCTCATCGGCGGTGGAGCCGAACACAGGCCTCACTTCTGAGGAAGCCTGTGATTCCGGACCCCCGGATTCGTATCCGGTTGTAGGTTCCATTCCGCGCGTTCCCGAGCCCGCCGAGCCTGGTTGGGCTCCGGTAATGGAGTTCACCGCTGCGGACATCTTTCAGCACTCGCCCTTTGGCGACATGTTGAACTCATAAAAGTCTCTCTCTTTGTCAGGAGGCTCTGGGCCGAACTATGTCCGGCTTGAGTGGGAAGCAGGCGACGAAGGAATTCATTGCCCACCCACCACCCACTTCATTGCCACGGTCGATGATTTAACCGACGTGCTTGACTTCGACTCCGAAGACATCAATGGTATGGACGACGATGCAGGAGAATTACAGGAGCCACCACTCACAGGGCGGTGGACGGCCACCTCCTCATATGATATATATGGTGGACACTCCGAAGGAAACCAATGGCGACGAGGCAACGAAGGACAACCCCTCAGGGAGAAAAGCAAAGCATGGGTGTCGTCGGCGCCGCTCCAAGCCCCGCCACAGCAATACCGGCCCCGAAGAGGAAAACAATACGGATGGCACCAAAGAAGAACACAACCCTGATCAGCTCGCCTTCGAACAGGCCGAACAGGAAGATGAGCAGGTCAGCCCAGAAGAACAGGTGACGGACGGATATCCGGAGGAGGACAACTACATGCCCCCTCCGAAGACAAGATTAGCCTCGGCGACGACGAGTTCGGCGTGCCTGAGGATCCCGCGGAGCAGGAGCGCTTCAAGCGTCGGCTTATAGCCACTGCGAGGAGCCTGAAGAAGAAGCAGCAGCAACTCCAAGCTGATCAAGACCTGCTGACAGACAGATGGACTGAAGTCCTAGCAGCCGAGGAATACAGACTTGAGCACCAAACGGCTGACCAGCCACCCCGTGGCTGGGATAAAACGGGGTATCAGCCTGAATACCAGCCCGCACCCCCACGCCAACACACTACGGCCCGGGGAAACAGGCAAGACCTGCAAGATATTCTGGAAAACAAAGCAGGATAGCCAAGATCGATCTACGGATCGCGGGGGCGCGCCCCAGCGCGCGACGATGACCGTCAGGCCGGATACATTATCAACAAGTCCGGCCGGGCCGAACACAGCAACCCAGACCAATTCAAACTGCATAGCCACATAGCCCGGCACAGAGGCGCCGCACACCCCCTCTGCTTCACTGACGAAGTGATGGACCATGAATTCCCAGAAGGGTTCAAACCCGTAAACATCGAATCATATGATGGCACAACAGACCCTGCAGTATGGATCGAAGATTTCCTTCTCCGCATTCACATGGCCCGCGGAGACGATCTACACGCCATCAAATACCTTCCCCTTAAGCTCAAAGGACCAGCCCGGCACTGGCTAAACAGCCTGCCAGCAAATTCCATTGGCAGTTGGGAAAACCTGGAAGACGCATTCCTCGACAACGTCCAGGGCACATATGTGTGACCACCGGATGCTGATGACCTGAGCCACATTACTCAATAGCCCGGAGAGTCAGCCAGGAAATTCTGGACTCGGTTCCTAACTAAAAAGAACCAAATAGTCGACTGTCCGGACGCCGAAGCCCTGGCGGCTTTTAAGCATAATATCCGTGACGAGTGGCTCGCTCGACACCTCGGCCAGGAAAAACCCAAGTCCATGGCAGCTCTCACAACACTAATGACCCGCTTTTGCGCGGGCGAGGACAGCTAGTTGGCTTGCATCGGCACCATGCCACATTCCGACACCTCAGACGGCCGCGATACTAACGGAAATCCACGGCGTAACAGACATAAGCAATGGAACAACGGCGACAGCACTGAAGACACGGCAGTCAATGCCAGATTCAGCGGATCCAAGTCTGGTCAGCGAAAGAAGCCGTTTAAAAGAAATAATCAGGGACCGTCCGGTCTGGACCGCATACTGGAGCGCTCGTACCAAATTCATGGCACCCCGGATAAGCCAGCCAACCACACCAATAGAGACTGCTAGGTGTTCAAACAGTCCGGCAAAATAAACGTCGAAAACAAGGACAAGGGGCTGCACAGCGACGATGACGAAGAGCCCCGGCGTTCAAACACGGGGGGACAAAAGAAATTCCCCCCAGGTGAAAACAGTCAACATGATCTACACCACTCACATCCCCAAGCGGGAACGGAAGCGGGCACTACGGGGCGTCTACGCGATGGAGCCAGTCGCCCCCAAGTTCAACCCATGGTCAGTTTGTCCGATCACCTTTGATTGTAGAGATCATCCTACTAGCATCCGTCACGGCGGCTCAGCCGCATTGGTCTTAGACCCAATCATCGACGGATTTCACCTCACGCGAGTCCTTATGGATGGTGGCAGCAGCCTGAACCTGCTTTATCAGGACACAATGCACAAAATGGGCATTGACCCTTCAAGGATCAAGCCCACCAAAACCACCTTTAAAGGCGTGATTCCTGGAGTAGAGGCCCGTTGTACGGGCTCTATAACATTGGAAGTGGTCTTCGGATCTCCGGAAAACTTCCGAAGCGAAGAGTTAATCTTCGATATCGTCCCTTTCCGCAGTGGTTACCACGCACTGCTCGGACGAACCGCATTTGCTAGATTCAATGCGGTACCACACTACGCATACCTGAAGCTCAAGATGCCAGGACCACGCGGGGTCATAACAATCAACAGAAACATGGACCGCTCTCTCCGAACAGAGGAGCATACTGCAGCCCTCGCGGCGGAAGTACAATGAGGCCTACTCCGACAAACCAATCCGGCAACAACAACTTCGAGCACCGTCAAGAGAGTCTGGAGCACCCCGCAACAGGACCATCAAGCACGCCCAGAGCGCGACTAGCAGTCCGGCCTCCGCTCAAGCCCCACCAAAGCGGCATTCGTGCCACGCGCACACAATTATGCACTCAAGATACCATGGGCGTAGGCGGAGGCGCAACAACGACTCAGTCAATAGTATTGGTAACCGCTACATACCTTCATAAACCTTCCCTTTTACCTTTCAGGACATTGCTTTAGTGCAGCCTCCTCAGAAGAGCCGGATTGCCGGACTCACATAGGAGAGAAAACCAAGGAGGCAATAGGCGTTGCACATAGAAGGAAATACCCAGGTGGAATCTATTTACGATCGTTATACCTGTTTTATCTATCTGTACGCGGCCTGCCCCTGGATAGGACATGTCAAATAGTTCTATTTCTCAACGCATCCATTGTAAACATACGCTTAAACATATTATTCATCAATGGGAGATCATAAATAGCGTCAGCTTATTATTCTTATTTGAGCATTTTTTTTCTTATAAATGTTTATTTAATATTGCATCCGTACACCTTGGTATGTTCAGCTTGCCAGGGGCTTCTTATGGCGCCCCATAATATGGCAAGACAAGTCCGAACACTTTCAATAGTGCGGCTGTTATGGCACTGCTAGAAGGAGGGCGCGAGAGGGCCGGCCGGGGGCCTTTTTGCCCACGGCCGGGCAAGAGGGAAGGGATTTCCTTCTTAATTCTTGCTTTATTAGATTGATACATCTCCTCTCTTTATACAGAGAGGTTTACTTGACTCCCAAGCAACACTTACTTGACCCCTAAGCAAGCGACCCTTATCTCTAATTAACCCTAAGACTAACAGGCCCATTAGGCCCATTACGTACTCAAACAGCGGCACCCCGAACTTATAGCACTATATGCATCAGCTCCGAATCATGTCTTGGATCTACAGTTGGGTTAGCCCGGCTCCCTTGTTTTGGTACCTTACGTTCCGTTCTATCGGCTAAGGTAGCGCAGGGAGAACTACTGCTAATGTGTCCCGGTTCTTCCGGACGAGCACCTCAGTAGAGAAAGCCGAAAACTGACTGGCATGATGTGGCGAGAGCTGGTTGCTGTTCGAGAGGTCTTAAAATCCTTAAAGATTTTTCCGCTTTAGGCGATAAATCGGCTTCGTCCGATCTCGGCGTATATAGCGCTCCAATTCGGCCTTCCGGATTCTAGGGGCTTTGCTGAAATTTAAAATTGTAGACTTCTATGGCTAAGTGAAAGTTATAAAGCCGCATAGTCCGATTGCCTTGTTCGCTGCGCTGGACACCTCCTTAAGTGACCAAACATTTGGA
Source organism: Triticum timopheevii (assembly GCA_963921465.1). Lineage (NCBI taxonomy): Eukaryota > Viridiplantae > Streptophyta > Magnoliopsida > Poales > Poaceae > Triticum > Triticum timopheevii. The sequence goes on from OY997272.1 coordinate 144,905,229, forward strand.
TAAAGAGTGTCCGAGTTTTCCACAAACACCCCAGTACTAGTTACATGGGGGCGGAAGCCGACTACTGGCCTACTTTTAGAATTTTATAAACAGCCGCACAGAAGGTAATATTTTAAATCAAACAGTGCTACATAGCACAAGTAACTTCGTCTTTAAATTACAAACATGACAGAAGTGAATTCATTCTAAAATGGTGTCCTTGATACATTCATCAGCCACGAGACGAGCGCCCTTCATCACGCCATCATAGTACATCTCGGGATGGCAATGCACCTTGCCCTCCGGCGGCCCGTCCTTCACCAGCTTCTCCGCGTCCCGCTTGCCCCAATGCACCTTTGCGCGGGCAAAGGCCCGGCGGGCACCCTCAATGCAAACGGATCACTTGATCACTTCAAGCCGTGGACAGGCATCCACCATCTGCTTGATCGGGCCGAAGTAGCTAGTGGGTAGGAGCTCACCAGGCCACATCCGGACTATGAAATCTTTCATAGCCACTTCGGCCGCCCTGTGGAGTTCGACCAACTGCTTCAGTTGGTCACTCAGAGGCATTGGCTGTTCGGCCCCAGCATACTAGGACCAGAACAGCTTCTCCGTTGAGCTCCCCTCTTGGGCATGGTAGAACTCCGCGGCATCTGAGATGTTGCGTGGCAGATCTGCGAATGCCCCTGGAGAGCTCCGAATTCGAGTAAGTAAAAGAAACGCCTCCTCTACATGTTTGCTTTGCATAAAGAATTTCTTACCCGCCGCTACCTTTTTGGCCTCCTGGACCTCCTGTTGTGCCTTCTCGGCTTTGGCCTTGGCGTCCTTCATACTAACAAGGGCCTTCGCAAGCTCGGCCTCTTTCATCTTCAGATCATGCTCCACGGACTCGAACTTCTTGCCGAGGTCCAGGAGCTCTAGCTGTACCTCGCCCACTCTAGCACTTTGCTTTTCGCGCTCCTTGCATTCCAAGTCCGCCTTCTCTTCGGCCTCGGACAGCACTTTCTTCTGGGTCGCCACTTCGGCGGTGGTCCCTGTTACACAGTCACGACGCTTTGGCGTTAGACTAACCAATTTTGTCTATCCTTAACTACATAAGAGCGGGGAATCACTTACCCTTGTTCTCTTCGAGCTGCCTCTTCGTGAGATCGAGCTCTCCCTGCGCATGCTCCAGGCCCCACTTCAGTTTGGCAACCTCGACTGTGTGGGCAGCAGCAGCAAGCAGCACAGCCTTCTTATTCACATGAATATTCATTATTAGACTCCTACGGATTATAATTGACCCTCCGTTTGGTTTTTCTTTCCGAACACCAAACAGAGTATCAGGGGCTGCTACCTATCGGGTGGTAATTTTACACACATTTATTACTTACCTCAAAGCCTGTCAGGAGGCTGGTGCAAGCTTCGGTTAGTCCACTCTTGGCGGACGAAACCTTCCGAATCACTGCACTCATAAGAGTACGGTGCTCTTCATCCATGGAAGCGCCGCGGAGTGCTTCCAGCAGACAATCCGGCGTCTCGGGCGCAACGGAAGTCCTCGATGCAGACGGCTCGCCCTCCCTAACAAGGGGTTGTCTGCCTGAGTCCGGAACCATTGGAGGTTCCGGAACAGTGTTCAGCTGAGAGCCCGGCCTGCTGTGGCTCTCATCGACATGATCCGCGGGGATCTTGAACCCCACGTGTCCGACATCAGGAATCCCGCCTTGGGGCATCTCCAGAGTCACCTCCCCCCACTCTGGGAGCCTTTGGGACAACACCTCCGTGTCATCCGCGGGCTGAGGAGTAGTGGCCTTCGGAAGCGAATTCATCTCCGAATCGCTCAGGGACCCGGAAGAAGATACCTCGGGGTGAGCCCTGGCCGGACTGCACATATGTTCGGTGTTATAAAAAAACTATGGAGTGAAGACATGATAGAGTGCGGACACTTACGATCGCACTGGGGGCTTCCCCCGGGGGAGCCACCCCTCCTCGCTGAGAGCGGCTGTGGCGGAATAGTCCAGAAGGGACACCTTTCCCTTCTTGGACGCCCCGGCCTCCCCCTCCGGGGCGGTTTTCCTCTTTTTCTCCTCCCCGGTGCGAGGAGGTAGGATTTCTTCTTGCTTCCTCCCGCCTCCGCGGGAGGAATCTGTCTCGTCGTCATCAGACGACGTGGGTATGACGGCCTTGCACCGGGGGCCCTTTTCGGCCCCCTGGTCTGCCTCCCCAGGCCCCTCATCCTTTCCGGATGGGGCGTCTCCTTCTTCTTCTTCCTCCCCTTCGTGGGAGGAGTGCGCCTCGTCATCTTTGGACAACGCTCCCGGCACAACCTTACGCTGGAGACCTTTTCGGATCCCCGGGGCCTTCTTTTCGGCCTTCTTCTCCGGCACCTTGTAGGGTGCCGGGACTAGCATCTCCGTCAGGAGAGCATCAGCGGGGCCTTCTGGCAGCGGAGCCGGACAGTCAATCTGCTCCGCTGTCTCCACATAATCCTAAGCAAATATGCGCAGTTACTTAACACTCCCCCATGAATATATTGGGAATAACCGAATCCGGTGCTAGTCTGAGAACTCACCTGACTAGGAGGCCGCGCGGCGTGAAGCCCGCGGTCCTCGGATGTGGGAGGATGTACTTCGGAGGCCTTGAACAACACCTTCCATGCTCCTTTGTGCGTCATGTCATAGAGCTGCCGGAGCGTCTGGTGTTCGGCTGGGACGAACTCCCACAGATTGAATGCCCGCCTTTGACACGGCAGAATCCGGCGAACGAGCATGACCTGGATCATGTTGACAAGCTTGATGTTCTTGTCATTCATGCTCCTGATGCAGGTTTGGAGTCCGGTCAGCTCTGTAGATACTCCCTAGGATAGACCCTTCCTTTCCCAAGAGGTGAGCTGCATGGGGGTGCCGGGTCGGAACTCGGGGGCCGCTGCCCAGTTGGCGCCGCGCGGCTCGGTGATGTAGAACCACCCCGACTGCCACCCCTTCACGGTTTCCACAAAGGAGCCATTTAGCCAGGTGACATTAGGCATCTTGCCCACCATGGCTCCTCCACACTCCGCTTGCTGGCCGCTCACAATCTTTGGCTTCATGCAGAAGGTTTGCAGCCACAAGCCGAAATGAGGCTTGATGTGGAGGAAGGCCTCGCATACGACGATGAACACCGAGATGTTGAGGACGAAACTTGGGGCTAGATCATGGAAATCTAGCCCGTAGTAGAACATGAGCCCGCGGACGAAGGGATGAAGTGGAAATCCCAGTCCATGGACGAAGTGGGCGACGAACACGACCCTCTCGTGGGGTCCTGGGGTCGGGACGACCTGCCCGGCGTCCGGTAGCCGGTGCGCTATGTCTGCGGCCAAGTATCCGACCACCCGAAGATTTGTGATATGCTTCTCCTTGACGGTGGAGGCCACCCACTTGCCTCCTGCTCCGGACATGTTTAGCTATGCGTAGACGACTTGGGCTTGGGCGCTGGAGCTCGAGGGGGCAAGGGTGGGCAAAGGAGGAAGAAGGCGTGGGTAAAAATGAGGAAATCTTATCCCTTTATAGAGGCGACGAAAGCGGTGCGCCTCCCCACTTGCCCATTGGGGATTGCTTGCTTCCCAAGCGCCACGATTGATGGCGCGGTGGGATTACCCATACCCGTATTGATGAGAATCCCGTGATAAGGGGACACGATCTCTGCTTTGACAAGACGTGTCAAGAAAACCGCCTCGCAATATGCATTGTGGCTGGTTGTGGGAAAACGGTTCGAATAATGACCCGACCGTAATGACACGTCGCGTTGTCTAAAAAGTTGTCAGCAGATTGCATTTGTGAAATACCATTCTCTCTACAGCGGTATGTGAAGATCATTTTGTGGATCCGGACACAATTCAAGTGTTCGATAATTATTCTGGAGTATTCAGAGAATGAACCCGCCTTGCAATGCCGAAGACAAGACTGCACGCCGGACTCATCGTCATTGAAGCCTGGTTCAGGGGCTACTGAGGGAGTCCTGGATTAGGGGGTATCCGGATAGCCGGACTGTATACATCGTCTGGGCTATTGAAGCATGAAGATACAAGACTCAAGACTTCGGCCCGTGTCCGGATGGGACTCTCCTTTGCGTGGAAGACAAGCTTGGCGATCCGGATATTGTGTTTCCTTCCTTGTAACTGACTCCATGTAAACCCTAGCCCTCTCCGGTGTTTATATAAACCGGAGAGGTTGGTCCTTAGAAGGCCGATCACAATTACAACCATACCATCTAGGCTAGCTCTTAGGGTTTAGCCTCTACAATCTCGTGGTAGATCTACTCTTGTACTACCCATATCATCAATATTAATCAAGCAGGAAGTAGGGTTTTACCTCCATCGAGAGGGCCCGAACCTGGGTAAACATCAGTGTCCCTTGCTTCCTGTTACCATCAGCCTAGATGCACAGATCGGGAGCCCCTACCCGAGATCCGCCGGTTTTGACACCGACATCAGGCGCTACTAATGGAGACCTTGGGAGAGAGGTGGACGGCAGATGGAGGTCAAAGGGCTCTCCTCCCGATAAGCACACGCAGGGGTCTGATCGCATGCCTCTCGTACTCAAATAGCTACCCTGCACGACGCCTCCTAGCTAATAAAAAATGGGGACACATGGCGGCACGTAAATGGTACTAGTAGGTACAACGCCCATGGTTTCAATAATACTACTTGTGTTTCCGATTGTAACGTGACAGCACTTGTTCCAAAATTACATTGTTGATTGTTAATGTGTGCGCCTTCGCAAATCGGACTACAAATTTACCACGGCATGTTGGTGCCATGTCATAGCACCAAGCCAAGTTTCATTATTTTCATGCGTGTTTTGGATTTACAGGAATTAAAAAACTAAGTTTCTCAATGTTTCCAACCCAGTCACGACGCCCAGAATTTTGAATTTCATTCCCATTTCTTGCATGGAACCTAGAAATTCACCCGAGGACACAAATGTGATTTTTCAACCAACTTTGGTGCATCGGAGCATGTGCTTGTAGTTCAAATTTGAATTATGCACATTAAATGACCAAAAACTCAATTAATGTGTAAATAAGGCCAAATGAAACCGGAATAATTCCAAAATTTAACAGGGCACTCATGTAGTTCTATGTTGCCTTTGTAAATAAACTCAAGGGGGACAACGTATATCGTTTCGCACTCAAAGGTGGCACGTTCCCTCTCAGAACCACGAGCCTTCTTGAGAGAAGCTTCGGTTTGCAAGAAGCTTATACCAAAATATGTTCCTATTCGGCCATTTTTTTACCACAACATGGTAGTACCATGACATGACGTCCATGCCAAGTTTCATGATTTTCAGACGTGTTTTGGATTTACAAGATTTTTAAAACCAAGTTTCTCAATGTTCTCGGCCGAGCCACGATGCCCAGATGTTTTAATTTTATTCTCATTTCTTGCATGGGACCTAGAAATTCACCCGAGGACACAAATCGATTTTTCAACTAACTTTGGTGCAGGAGAGCATGTGCTTGTAGTTCAAATTTGACTTATGCACATTAAATGACCAGAAACTCAATTAATGTATAAAAACGACAAACAAACCCAGAATAATTCCAAAATTTAACAGGGCACTAATGTAGTTCTATGTCGCCTTTGTTAAGATACTCAAGGGGGGGGCAGCGTATATCATTTCACACTCAAAGGTGGCACATTCCCTCTTAGAACCACGAGCTTCCAAATCGGCCCAATTTTTTACCACAACATGACATGACACCATGCTAAGTTTCATGATTTCCAGCCGAGTTTTGGATTTACATGAATTTAAAATCTAAGTTTCTCGATGTTCTCGGCAGAGTCATGACGCCCAGATGTTTGAATTTCATTCTCATTTCTTCCATGGGACCTAGAAATTCAACCAAGGACACACATGTGATTTTTCAACCCACTTTGGTGCACCGGAGCATGTGCATGCAATTCATATTTAGATTATGCACATTAAAATTCCAGAAACTCAATTAATGTATAAAAAGGCCAAATGAACCCGAAATAATTCCAAAATTTAACAGGGCACTCATATAGTTTTATGTTGCCTCTGTAAATAAAATTAGGGGGGAGGCAATGTATATCGTTTCGCACACAAAGGTGACACGTTCCCTCTCGGAACCACGAGGCTTGTTGAGAGAATCTCCGTTTTTGCAAGAGGCTTATACCAAAACTTGTCCCAATTCAGCCAAAAATTATACGTATGAAAACAGGGTTTAGATTATCCCGAACATCTCGCTACCTAGACCAATAATGTACCATGATTTGAGTTCAACATAAAATGGATACAAATATTTGAATTTGAGAGCGTATGGTACATGTAGTTCATAGTGAAATATGATTACTGCTATATGCCTGTCTTTTTGTTATCAAGATAATATTTAAATTATTGTATAACTTGAAAACAATCGTATTCAAATAAGGAAAATTGATTCAAATTTAGTCCATATGGTAGACGACAATATATATGTTCACATGGTGGAGTAAAGTGTTCATATATGATTGAATATCAAAATGTACGACTACATCAATTATAAACCGCAAGGTCACCTAATGATATATTCGAATTCAACATAACGTGGATTCAAAAATTGAAATTCGAGATCATGGCATCTGTAATCATATAAAAAGGGACATTACTATTTCTATCGTGGGAATTGATTTGTTTTTTGTTGTTGTTGAGGGAAGTGCGAATTGATTTGGTACTGTGCAGGGTAATCTTGTTGTCCCGATTTTTTTTACATTTTTCTTGTAGTTTTTTCAATGGCATCTATAGCAATATAGTAAAAGGGGACATGACTCTCTCGTGTCTTGTATGAATTGTTTTTTTACACGTTAAGTTTGTTCTGCCGAACAAGGAATCAGCACCTTGTTATCCCGAAATTTTCAAGCTCGAGTATCTTTTGTCTCACCTGCTTTGAAACTCCCGCTTCTTCAACCCGCGCCACGCCTTGTTATCCCAAATTTTGGACGCGCGCGAGAACTCCCTCCTCATCCGAAATCGCTCCCGCAGCCCAGACACGCGAAATCCCCCTTCTACCCCTTAGCCGGAAATGAAGTTCCACGTCGCGGTGTCAAAACCGGTGGGGGTATGCTGGTAACTTACCCTACATTTCGGACAAGCGCGTCCCTAAGCTTGGCTCCCCCTCCCCCTTCGCCCCCCCCCCCATTTGTACACCAAGGCTGCCAAAACCCACGAAACCCCACGCTCCTCCGTCGGCCTCCCGACCGCCGCCCAGCCGGAGACTCTTCCCCGCCTATGTCATCCACCGCAGCAGCTCGACGTCCCTCATCCATCGCACCGGATGAGGATCCGTTGTCGATCTCGTCGTCCCGCCGGATCAGCCGCCCCGTCCTCCACCGCCAAGGAGCTGCCCCGACATTCACCTCGTCTATCGCGCCACCTCAATCCCCACAGCGCCATCTTGACCTGCCCCACCGGAACCGCAACACCCTCACCAATTCCTCCGATGAATCCGAGGCCAACTCGGCGCCACCAAGGAGGTTCTGCACTCACCGCTGCATTTTATCTTTTATTCGATCTCACGGGGCTGCCGGTCCTCGATACCAAGCAGACATGGCGTCTCCATCAACGGTGTCGTCGCCGGCCACATCATCCATGGCGTCTCTCCTCCATGTCGTTGCTTCCTCGGCGGCGACTTCCACAACGGCACTAGCTGCAGCTGCTCCGGCTCTCGCTCGCGATGCGGCTCTATTCTTGTTGCCGGTCGCGCTGCTGCACTGCTCCTACTTTCATTCATGCTGTTGCTCTGCTCTTGCTCTCGCTTGCGCTTCTGCTGCTGCTGCATGACCTCCGGCAGCTACAGGAGTTGCTGCTTTAGCACTCGCTCGCGGTGCTACTGCACGACTTGCTCTCTGCTAGTGCGTTCTCTGCTCGAGCGTCTGCTGATTTAGATCACTGCTTCTCTGCTACTAGTGCTCGAACGCCCTAAACATCTATTGCAATGCTCTGTTACTAGTTCAATCAGTTTCGATAGTAAAATTCAGTTTCGACTATGAAGTTCATTTTCTTCAGTTAAGTTCAGAGTGAACAGTACTTGCAGCATCTATCGGAGCGGCTGTGGCGCGGCTGATGCGTTTTACATCTAGCACTTTTTGGTGATGCATTTTACATCATCTATTGCAGATGATATTAGGGTCCCACTTCAGATTAACGTTGTCTGTCTTGTCATGTTTCAGCCTCGTCGCCGTACACCTTAGTGGAGCTGCTCCAACGACAGAACCGTCCATCACAGCGGAGCAGTACCCTCGGTGCCGTTTCCGGAGGCCTTGGATCTTCTTCCCCGCCTCCGACAGTCACACCAGCATCATCACCATCCTCCACGTCCAACCCAATGATGCAGAGGTCCACAAGGCTATGCCAAAGAGGTTGTACACTTGTCGCATCACTTTGTTTCTCCATTCCTCGGTTCTTCCAATTCATGTGAGCCAAACACCCAGGTTGACTGAAATCCTATGTTTCCAAATGCTCTGTTTTGCACGTGCATTCCTATCATATTCCTATGTTTTTCCTGTCCCTGCGTTTATAGAATCCTCCAATTCTAAGGAGCCCTTACAGATTTACTTCATTTTTAGATTGGTGTCAAAGAAAACTCTGTCTGTTATGTCCTGCTCCTGCCGTGCCGTCATCCACCCCACCTGAGGTGCACCATCGACAGAAGCGTTCACTGCAGCAGAGATCCCCCTGCAGACTTTCTTTTGCCACCTCAGATCATCTTACCCGTTGTCGGCAGCCACGCCAACTGCATTACCATCATCGACTGAGCAGATGAACCTGAGGACTACACAGTTCCGGAAGAGAGGTCGCAGTCTTTCGTGTTTGCTTACGTTATACATCGGTTATTATTACCTGCTACTTTATCGTTCAATCTTGAGTTTTGAATTGCCCATGGGTCTAATATCGAGCCAGCAATGAATAGTATATGTCTACTATCTAGTTCATCTGGGGTCTTCTATGTGGTTCATGTTGGGTGGGCAACAAACAATAGATGATCCATTGTCTATCTTTCTAAACTGAAGCTATAATCTACCTGCTATCATTAGTTTTGGATCCATTCACTCGTTTGCTACCATCAGTCTTGATTTTTGCATGCACCCCTTAGGCCTTACAAATTCTAACTATTTTTTTATTATGCATGTCAGAAGTACACAATCGTACTGAACATGTAGAGAAAAAGAGAAGACCGTTGCATGCGAATATAATGTCATGCAGACGCCGCTCCATGGTGGGCGAAGTGCCCCCCCCCCCCCTCTCCTGCATTTCCAGATTGTATTCCAGAGAAAGATAACTGTTCAGATGGAGATTCAGAAGGAGCCGACCATGCCTGTTTACCACCTGAGGTGTTTGCTCTAACCTGGCATGCTGATGTTGGTTATATCATGCATATGGCGCCTTGCATTGCTTACATTATACATCTTATATGTCATCAGCTTAGTTTAGATTTGCTTTGTGTGAATGCCACCTGTTTGGTTTCTATATCATACTCCCACCATTCCTAAATATTTGTCTTTTTAGAGATTTCAACAAGTGACTACATACGGAACAAAATGAGTGAATCTACACTCTAAAATATGTCTATATACATCCGTATGTGGTAGTCCATTTGAAATCTCTAAAAAGACAAATATTTAGGAACGGAGGGAGTATATGGGAATTATGCAATGCCATCTTCTTTAGCCAGGCATCATATATGTGAATCATGCAATGCCATCCTGTTTAGCCAGTCATCGTATATGTGAATTGTATCGTGCCATATTTTTTTTCCATAATGTATTCCATTTGTCAACAATGTTTATACATTCATCTACTCTTCCTGTGCATCAGCCATTTGAGTCGGTCATGGGAAAATCTGGAGTGAAAACAAGGTCTTCTCAGCAGTCAGTGCTACCTGTCGATGCAGATTCCTTGCTGGTTACAGATAGCTCCTCGGAGGAGGATTCAGAGAGAGATGACCAGTCGTATCCCCCCCCCCCCCGAGGTGCATGATCTAACTTGGCTGGGTCATATTGCTCATATCATGCATATGGTGTCTTGCATTGCCATGCCATCTGCTTAGATTAGACATGCTTTGTGTGAATGCCTCCTGTTTGCTTTCTATATCAGATATGTGAATTATGCAATGCCATGTTTTTCAGCCAGTTATCATATATGTGAATTATGCACCGCCATGGAGCCAGGCATCATATATGTGAATTATCTCATGCCATCTTTTTTCCTTACGTTCCATTTGTCGACAATCTGTGTATATTGAACTACTCTTCATGTGTATCAGCCATTTGAGCCGGTTATGGAAAAATCTGGAGTGAAAACAAGGTCTTCAGAGCAGGCAATGGTACTTGTTGAAGCATATATCTCGATGGTTATAGTGAGCTCCTCAGAGGAGGATTCAGAGACAGATGACCAGTCCTATATCCCACCTGAGGTGTATGCTCTAAGTTGCAATGTTTATATTTCTCATATGATGCATATAGTGTCTTGCATTGCTTAGTTTAGACATCATATGCACAATATTGAATTCTATCTGCTTAGTATAGAGATCATACATGCGAGTGCCAGTTGCTTAGTATATGAATCAATTATGTCAATTATATCATGCCATCATGTATACTTAGACAACATGTATGTGAATTATTTCATCCCAACCTATTTTAGAAAGACATCATATAGTTTTGTCATGTCATCCTGTTTAGGTACTCATCATATGTTGAATTATGCCATTATATCCTGTTAAGTTATCCATCATATATCTGAAACTGTGTCATGCTATCCTGTTTAGTTAGGCATCATATATGTGAAATTGTGTCATGTTGTCCTGTTTGGTTAGACAACATATATGTGAATTACCACATTTGTCTATCATACAATGTCCGTACGTTCAATTTATTTTCTTGTTTATCAGCCATTTGAATTGGAGGGGGTGATGGCAGTATCTAAGGGAGCAAAAACCCGTTCTTCACAAAAGACAGTGCTACCGGTTAACGCAGATAGAACCATGGTTGTACTGGCCCACAAACTAGCCCCACCACACATAATCGAGACTCTTCCAGATTGCACACTTACACCGTTGGGCAGATAACCAGCTACAACCCATCTAACCACAACCCCAGCGGATAGTAACCCACTTATAGTTGACAAAGCACCATGTCCACCATAGAGTACCCCCACACGAGCAGTTTGTAAAGCTACTGCAGTGCCCAAAGCACAAAGACCACCACAGCTAACCCAAACTCCATGTTTAAAGCAGAAGAGCAACTGTTCTCAAGTCAGATTCCGTAGCTATGGTCCATACTCCTTTGCTGTTGCATCACCGTATTTACTCATACCAACTACTTTCGAATTTGAAGGATCCAATTGAAACTCCAATGGCGCAACAGGTATGTTTTAAACCTATTTCTTTAACTGGATTGTTGTTCTAACTTCTTGCTCTATGTTGATTTCAGTTTAAGTTGTATAAACAGCTATGTTCTCATGTGATGCACATTACAAGTGCTGCCAATGCTGTGTAGTTTCTCACACTTATATTCTGTCTATGCTGCTGTGTCTTAAAAATATATGAGTTGAACTGTGTCTCTATCTTGATTAGGGAACATAAACTAGAATGATATGGACAATACAGTGACCATAGTACATAGATATATGTTTGTTTCATGCTGTTATCCTGTCCACCTTACTACTGAACCGGTTTACCAAAATGAGTTTCGTATACTACAAGCTAAACCTGTGATGTGTCTGCTTGTTTCTCTTGTAGTATGCAAACAGAATATTGGAGAAGAGCACCCCACTATGCAATGGTAGAGAAAGTAATGCAGATAAGGTTCAAGATAGTGAGACAACCCTGTTGGTCTCCAAGAAATGTGATAAAAATGATCTTGTAGACAGTGAGAAAACCCCACAGTCCTGCGTTGATGTAGTGTTCAAGTTACTGGCCAGTACTGATGGCACAAGCTCTTTGAACTCGCTACCTGAATCAATTCGGCTTCTTCACTCTCAGCTACAAGCTGAAAGGCATCAGTCAGCTGTGATGCGGCAAGAAGCCGAAGGACTGAGGAAGTCTCTGCAGAATTCAGATGCGTACTTTCTTGTGCAACAGCAAGCGCTGGAGGATTTAAGCGCCAAACAAGAGAAAGTTAATAAGCTTGCTAAGCATCTTGCCAGCATTATGGTACCCAGGATATTGTTTCTTGAACTCTTCTGAAGTGGTTTCAATTCTGGACTTGTTTTGCTACAGCGTTTATATGCTGCTTTGTTCCCTATCTTTGCACTGGTGGCGAACTTTCATGCCCAGTGGATGTAATATGTAATAGCCGTGATAGCCTAGCATAAGTTGCTTGCTTATTTATTTCCTTGTTGTCTTGTTTATTTGTTTGCTTGTAGTCAGTGCAGTTCTTTTTCCGCGGTTTGCTAGTGGCTGCAATAACCTATTTTTTAAAACTAGGCCACAATAACCATGGGCCTAATAGTTACTGTAGTGACACTGGGCCTCCTACGGGCCATAGAAATAGTGGGCTTTCTACGGGCCGTAGAAACAGTAGGCCTTCTACGGGCCGTAGAAACAATGGGCCTTCTATGGGCCGTAGAAACAATGGGCCTTCTACGGGTCGTATCATCAATGGGCCTTATACGGGCCATATGATCGATTGGCCAAACATGGGCCAATAACAGGCCGCATTATGGCCGTAAACGGGCTAGAGTTGGAATCGTCCGTTCATGGGCCGACCATAACGGGCCATCATTAATAGGACGTATTTGATGACGCTATGAAAACGGCCCAACGTATTAACGGACCACAAACGGGCCGACTGTAACCACGGGCTGAATTTGGCCCACAAGCAGAAAATGACAGTAACGGGCCGTAAGTAAACCAATGCTAGAAATGAGCCCAAGAATAAATGGGCTCTGAGAAGGCTGAAAGATAACATGGGCTGGAAACGGCCCAACTGAATAACGGGCCCTTAATGGGTATAAAGTGATACACTGTTCATTACGGGCCAGTTTCACCACGGGCCGTTAGTGGGTGTAAAGTGATACACTGTTCATTGCGGGCCAGTTTCACCACGGGCCGTTAATAGGCCAAGAGTTACATAGGGCCTCATATGGGCCGAAAGACGTCATGGGCCATACATGGGCCAGAAGTGAAAACGGACTGGAATCATATTGGATGGCCCAGATGACGCTACTGGGCCTAATTCGGATAGGGCATAACGGGCCTTGGGTTAGCGGGCTTTAAATGGGCTATATGCGAACAGGCCATTAACAGACTTTCCATGGGCCGGCCCGCCACCTTTTGACCAAGTCAAACGGGCCGGCCTTTTCACAGGAATGGGCCTCTATGGGCCGTGGCACGTGTCGACGTATCATAGGCGCCTTCTGTCCAATGAGTGGATGACATCTATCCCAACGATGAGCCGACACGTGTTTCCTCCAGCCAATGATGATTTTACACGTGGAAAATCCCCATTGGTCCGGGCTGTTAACGGGTTATCGGATCCAAAATCCGACCCGATAGCTTAACGGTGTTCCGTTACGGTGGATGCCACGTGTCGGTCACCCTTGACGAAAGCACTTCTGTGACGCGCGATTTATCGTCATGGAAGTGGACACTTTCGTGATGATAATTTTGGTAATGTCATGGAACACTTCTACGACAGCATAGGTATGACTATCTTGATTCTGTCATAAAATCGTCATGGATGTACATGCATGACAAAAGACGCGACCTACTGTGACAAACACGTATCATCACAGAAGTGTATTTTTTTTGTAGTGGTCGGCACACTTCCGGGAGCTCTGGAGCATGGACGCGATGGCCATGGACCCTTTGTGGCGACGCGAAGCTTCACGGGACGGGAAGCATATGTGATGCGCTAGAACAAATATCTGGAAACTGAATCAATGTTGTTTCAAGCAGACAAAGGAGTTTCAAGTAAACTGAAAATGCTCAAGGTAATGTAGTAATCTGAATCAACATTTTACTGCAATAAACATTGGTTACATGTCACAAATAATATACCCCCTCATGTTTTCATAAATAATCTTGTTGTTGGACATTGGGCTAAACACTGGATTAGATTATGTTGTAGACTGAATCCTGACACAATCTTGCTGCTGAACACTGGAGTAAACATTTGAGTACCTTGCTGCTGAACAGGACGGGGAAGAGACTGCCATGTTCCCCTCCCCAGCCCATGCCACTGGCCCGTCACCATGAACGCCAAGATAAGAGACTAATTTGTTCCCCTCGCCTTCTACAGGTCAGATCTCGATTGCCTCGATGTGCCATCCGCCTCCAAGGTCCTATGGTCGCTGCCCTGCCCATGTCATAGGCAGTCCCCAAGGTTGCTGCCATGGAGGGTGACCTTGACTCCTTTCTTCGGGCCCTAGGACATGAGCACCACCACCGGAGCTGGCAAGTCAGCCGCTTGGCACAAAATGGGATCCTTTTCCTCTTGATCTCCCCTCCTCGTTGGGATCAGGTTGCTGAGAACAAAGAAAGGCGGCAAGACGAGCAGGACAAGGCGACCGGCGCGCGTCAAGGCGACGGAGCAGGCGGCCGGGATATACGCCGGTGTATCACGGTGTCGCCGGTGGGTCAGTGAATTGAGGGGGAGAGGACGGAGGGGGAAGTGGTGCGCATCGGACTAAGTGTTTTGTTGAAAGAAACAGGAGGGGGTTTCGCAAAACGCACGTGGCGGCATGCTTTTTCGGATGAAGGGAATATTAGCTGTAATAAGCACATTTCCATAGGTTTCTTAATGGTAGAATTAGCAAGATGTAGGTTCAGAGAGCATTCAGACCTGGAATCAAAACCAAGAACATCATATAAATCTTTAGGAATGGTGGAAACACTAGCACCTAAATCACAAAGTGCATTGCAATCATAATTATTAATCTTAATCTTTATAGTAGGTTCCCAACCATCATCTAATTTTCTAGGAATGGCCACTTCTAATTCCAATCTTTCTTCAATAGCCTTCACAAGTGCTTCTACATTGTGTTTAGTAAAGGCTTTGTTATGATCATAAGCATTGGGTGAATTCATCATGGATTGTAACAAAGTAATATCACTCGCACCCGGTGTACTTAGAGGGGCAGGTATTGTTCCCTCTCATAAGGTGCCCCTACTGTAACATTGGTGACATCCGGTAGTGGGTCTCGCAGACAGTTAAGAAACTCGATAAGCATTTCTACAAGTGCGAGCATAAGTGGGTGAGTTATCTGTGATCTCCTCTTCCTTAAGTCATTTTATAATTTTGTTTATAACACATATCATTTTCCTGTTCATTCTCATACTAGACTAGGAAATATATCTTCTGGAAATGGTGGGCATTATAGCTCGATGTGTTGTGTGGCATAAGTTTTTCATCTATGTTGCTCAATTTTTCGCCCACTCACTCATGAACATTGTGCCGACACTAAAGTTTGATCATCACCGGCATCGTCATTCTTGTCGTTGTTCTTTACCTATGTCTAAAGCTTTATCTATGCCTAAAGATCTACTGAAGTTGTTCTTTTAGGATCTACCTACTGATGTACCATTGATAACCCGTTCATTTGCTCCTTTGTGTCATGTTCTAAACATAGTTATAGCTTCTTGGTAAGGGAGACTCTTGCAATATATGCATGTAATCATCAATGTTCATAACCAATAATTTGTACTTTTATGTAGCCGTTTAGTATGTGGTTGACCATTAGCCAGGTCTTGTTGTTATTGTATGCTTAGCTATATTACTACCAATGGTGTATGTATGCACTTCAAGTGAATTTTTGTAATTATGAATTGATGATGGAGTCACACTTAGGTTGCTTGTACTGGGGAGTACCATACACTAGTATCAAAATCCGTTGGTGCTCGCGGGAGCTCGCGCTCCTGCGCGCGAAAATATTTTGTGAAATGTCAAAAAAAAATCCAGCAAAAATTATATGTGTTCTTTGTCACATCCAAATGCTACATACAAATTTGTAGGCAAAAACATTAAACATTTGGCATGTGCAAAAAAACAAAAAAACACCAAATGTTACCCCAAAATGTCACCCTAAATTTGTCTTTTCACCGGCGAAACACCGTTGCTCCGTTTCGCATGAAATTTTCAAGGATGCTTGTGATACTAACACGAACATCCACAAAAAATCAGAATTTTTCTAAAACATTTAATATATTTTTTACTATTCACGCGGGAGAGCGCGCTCCTGGGAGCCGAAATGCCTCACTAGTATAATGCATACGATACTACTTTATGGTACTATCTCCATAATGCATAGTGTCATAAGTTGGCATTTTAAATGACCTTATTTATCATTTTGTATAACGCATAGTAGCACATCATTTATTATGATACAGTATCATGATATTGTCTTCTCTTTCCTCGGTTAATACCATGTCAAAGTCATCAATATACCTAGTTGAAATTGTATGAGGATGCGTGGCGCTAGTTTGATACTTCCACTGTGAGCAGCCTTATAATAGGCTCCAACAATGTTCTGCCAATTCAATGCCAATCATAAAATCCTTCATAGCTTTTTGTGAGGACTTCTTTTTATTCAATGTCATGCAAAGCACTCGTAAAATGTTCATGTTCTTATCTACATGATATACATCTTCCAATGATAAAACGAACCCATCGTAGGGTATTCGTGAACTGTACTCTAAATGTATCTATACTAGATGATACCTTACACATTTTTGTCCAAATTACTCCCTCTGTTCCTAAATATTTGTCGTTTTAGAGTTTCAAATGAATATCACATACGGATGTACATACACATATTTTAGAGTGAAGATTCACTCATTTTGCTTCATATGTAGTCACTTGCTGAAATCTCTAAAAAGACAAATATTTAGGAACGGATGGAGTAGTTGCTAACTTGTTTTAATGAAATTTGGTTGTAGCTAGGAACATGAATATTTGGAGTAATAATACAAGAATCGAAACTCAAGATACATATAATTTATTGTATTTGATTTTTGTGTTGTTGTAAAAAAAGTATTGAATATAAATAGCATAATAGAATGAAAAAAGTTAAGCACTTTTTTCATGCATGGTTGCATGTTGGGGTGGACTTCCCAATGCATGATTACACGTTAAGATGACATGGTTACATGTTTAGAGAAATAGGTTAGTGGAGATTGCCTATTTAGTTATATATATGATTCGTCTAATAGAATGTTTCAAGCCATAATAAACTTTTGACTTTAATTCCGGTTTCTCAGGCTCCCAAGAGCCAAAATTCCGTGTCCCACTCCCACTGGATCCCGCAGATTGATAAATTCGGTTGCTAATTCATTCGCATCTGTTTTCTCTCAGTGTAGTGCATTGACACGGAAAAGTCCACACACACTGTACGGAAGCGACATGTTTCAAACTTTTTTTTGCAAAAATGATTCAGATATATTATAAAAGTTCATCGAAAGTACAAAACATAACATCATAAAAATTACATTATGGTCTCTAGACCAACGAACGACAATAACACGGTCTTTGTATAAATAGACTGCTCACGCCCGATTTAGGTAACTTGCCACCGTTCAGCGTTCCTCCAGTGATTTAATGCAACTTGCCACCGTTCAGTGTCCCTCCAATCTGTGGTCATGTGCATCATCCCGTTAAATTAACAATCACATCACCACGACGAGTGCTTCATTTGATACTCCTTTGCCTTGCGTGGCATGTCTGCCGCTGAGCCAGGAGTCAGGGAGCAGTAGGCATCATGCAAACAACGTGAGGCGGGTTGGCATTTTCATCAGAGTAACAAAGCCGTGTCTGATGCCTCCTGTAGAAACTTGGTCAAGAAGTTTATTTTGGACATACTTAACTTCAATTAATTTAAGGTATTGCTAAAATTCAGATTGCACCGGTATCTGATGCCTCTCGTAGCCATCGGATCTCTGCGCGGAGATTTGTGATGGACTAAGAAACCGTCACAGCGTCTGTTGTTGCCGGTTGCAGCATGACATCTCAACGGTCACAGCATCCATCCTCATCGCTCGCAGCATGTTATCCCACCAGTCAGCATCCGCCATTGCTGCGTGTGCCGTGTAGTCCCACTGGTTGCAGCGTCTATTGTCATTGCTCACAGCACATCTCGCAACATCTGCCGTCACCGTTTGCATCATTTCATCCACCAGTTGCCGCTCATGGCACCACATCTACACTCACATCACTAGAATAAGACTTGATTAAGTCTCAGACGACTGAGTAGCCACACCATTAATTTATTTTAGGGCGAACCTAGAACTGTAATCTAATATGAAACATGAAACGGATGGACTAATTAATACTCCCCCTGTATAGATGTTTTAGGTCACTAATATTACATGGAGAATTGGAATGGAACAGTGGTTGCAAATCATCAAGTCGCTATTCTTACAAAACCTTGTTTCGTGTGCTCTACCTGGGGCATCTTGCTCCAACTACTATTAAAAGGAACATATCCTGTGAAGTTGTTGTATATAATAACACGGCATAATCTTATTTATGTGTGCATAAATCCTGAGTCCAAAGTTTTCCAACCAAAAAACTTTTGTGAAGTCAAACCTTTCTGTACAGGATACTACAGGCCTGGCAGCCATCCTTGGCGAAAAGATATACCAAAATGATACATCCTGCCCAGGTTACATGATGAGATTGACATCGTTCGTTTACCAACCCACACAAATAACTGCACAGACCGGCAGATCACTCGAGTTGCACGGCATCTTTTAGCTTCATAACCTGACATGCCAACAAATAAATACAAGATTAGCAGCTCAGTTCTTCGGTTGGTTCCATTGACCTGCTTTTTTTTTTGTCTCAAGACGCATTAGTTTCCGGGTACACTCGCCGCTCGCCCAAATGACACAGAATCTGGAGGTCTTTCACAACTCAAAGCACCTCCTTTTCCAGTTTCAGCACAGCCATGAATGCCTCCTGAGGAACTTCGACCCTTCCGATTGCTTTCATTCTCTTCTTTCCTTCCGCCTGTTAGCAAATGTCAAAGAAACATATTATCTTGTCTACTATAGAGGAAAGCCCTCATAAAATTTAAGAAGTTAACTTCTGCTGAGCACAATCAATAGATTCTCCAATGCTAATTTTGATCTAAGAAGAATTACCTGTTTTTTCAACAACTTCTTTTTCCTTGATATATCACCCCCTGCAAGTGAAAGAAAAAAGTGGTGTGACTAATCTTTGCAAGCTGTGAGGACAAAGTGTAGCTATCTCTGTTTTTAAGAAATAGACCATTGCAGTAAGTAATAGAAAAAATTCAGATAAGTGTGCACAGGATCAAGAACATGAGACAAGGGACACAGCATTTGATTGGCTTTATGAAAATGTCAGAGTACAAGTTTTAGTATTTCAGTTTACCGTAGCATTTTGACAAGACATCCTTCCTGATGGCTGATAGGGCTTCGCTTGCAATGACCTTTGCACCAATACATGCCTGTCAAGGTGCTGATTAGCATCTGATTGCTATAAACAGGAGTACTAATTGAGTGGTTATTACTCTTTGGAAACATATGGCTGCTCCTACTTTCCACCAAGCTACTAAAGTAGCACTTTTCTGATTTAAAGAACTGACCTAGGCCCTCCTAAGACCTAAGCCAAGGCAGAGGTGGTCCCAGTTCCTCCTTTATAGTTTGTGATTACAATCAACTCACTAACAAGGAATATGATTGACGTTCTTTCTTGATATAGGTTGCCAAAAGTAGGTGAAACATGTTAGGCACCCCCGACCACAACTTACAGTCTCCCATGATCGTCTGCCCAAGCTTGCTATACTGATATATTGCAAGAAATATATGAGAAAAAGACAGATGAAGCTCACTTGAATAGGTATTTTAAACATTTGCCGAGGTATAAGTTCTTTCAGCTTCTGGGTGAGCGCTCTGCCAACAGTGTATGCCTAGAAAAATACTCCAAATATCAGATCACTTGAGAACTTATTGCATAACAACCAGTAAACATAAGTTGTAGCTTCCAAAATCAAGTAGGAAGTGAATACATTGCACAAACAAAGAGTGAACTGTAAACTTGAATATTTAGGTGTTAGGATCTGAGGACATCTGATGCTTAACATCTGTTCAAAGGCTTGGTGATGACCCTAGAGTTATGGGTTCATGAACACAAAAAGGGAAGACAAATATGAGACTAATTCTAACCTAACATAATCTTATCTTTAGCAATGAGTGGGAGATGGTAGCACGGGCTATCTTCAACCGGTTTGGATGGCGGTTGCATAATAGGATAGGTCCTTAATGTCCTTTCGTCCAGCCGGTTGTGGCTTTGAGTTGCTTATTTTTTATTTTGCTCCTTTTGTGAGTTGTACTTTGCAGACCAGACTATTTGTTTTGTTGAACTTGCTCTAATAAAGTGGCCGCATGCATCTATCCGATGCAGAGGCCGGGGGATGACCTCCTTTTCAAAAAAAAAAAAAAGTAAGTATGGTTTCATACTGAAATGTGTGAGTATTTTCCAGGTTCTTAATATCCTTTTGCGGTTTGCGATAAATGTATATTCACATGGAGGTGTTTCTAGACAGCATACATTCTCTCTCTGGTTTTAGAGCTATATCTTTCAACAATACGATTGTGCATAGACCAAGAGCTCTAGCTTTCGAAGACTCATGAAGTGAGTAACACAAATGAGTCTGCACAGATAAAAAAATCCTATACATGATGATCAAATCAAAGGTTATATGTCAAGGAAGAAAACAAAGGCTATATGTTTGAGAAAGAAATCAAAAGGTTATATATTCGAGAGAAAAATTAAAGGTCATATGAGTACAGTTGTACTAGCTAGCAAGCATGTGTTTTAATAGGTAAAGCACCTTCTCTTTGTGTACAATTGTCGACAATGCTTCCACAGGCTCACCATTGATTTGTATGTCCAGCTTTACTAGGTCACTTACCCTGTACCTGCAAATTAGGAAAATATACTCAGTTGATTTTGCACAAGGAACTATTGAACACTAAAAAGCAACAACAGATGGCTAAGGTTTAGAACAATATACGAGTAACCACGTTGCTGAAATCTGAAGTACAAACAATCTTTTATGTGAGACCTCTGTCTGGTCTTTTATGACCCGCAGTATAGCTAGAAGTCTAACCTTCAAACTGGTAATACATACATCCCCTATCAAGACATGTGTACAATAGAATGTAATATTATTCAAGAACATTGTACAATAAAATACTCCATTCATTTCTATATACAAGGCCACTTCATATTTATGTCTAACTGACCATTAATTTTACCAACAAAATGTGAGCTACATGCCACAAAAAATATGTCATTGGATGCACATTTCAAAGAACTTTCCGATGACATATTTTGTACTCCCTCCGTCCGAAATTACTTGTCGTAGAAATGGATGTATCTAGACGTATTTTTAGTTCTAGATGCATCCGTTTTTATCCATTTCTATGGCAAGTAATTCAGGATGGAGGGAGTATGACATATAACCCATATTTTTTTGACCAAAATTATAAGTCAAAGTTTGACATGAAAAACGAAGTGGCCTTGTATACATAAATGGAAGGAGTATTAAATTCCATAACTTAATTGTTACTGCTAGAGATTATATTCACATAAGCAACTCCTACATCATGATCATTAAAGTGCCTTGGAGTAGAAAGCTAGTGGGATATGTTGCAGGAGCAATCTTGTATTGCTCTACGGAAATAAGCTAACATATACAATGCATGCACAATTTGTCGGCAAACCCTCATAGGATGGGGTAACACAGAACAGGAATTAGAATTTACATAACACTGGGGAGGAAATATGTACCCGACAACTGAATATTCCATGCTAGCATATCCTTTGCTTCGAGATTTCAGTTGATCAAAGAAATCACCAACCATCTGCATAACAGTTACAAAAAATATATTTATAGAAAGACCACCAAGTAACTGGATTGGTTTCTTAAATTGGAAAAACGAGCGAGTGGGCCTTCAGTATAATGCAGTATATTCACCAGAGTAGACAAGACTGATTCGTATATTGGCATTGTTGGAACACATCAAGTCAAGACATATACTTATGAAGAACCTCTCACAAAGTCGAGCACAAACAATATTACAGAAACCGCAGCAGATACAAAATTATTTGACGCGAGGAGGTGCATAAAATGAAGAATAAGGTTGGCAGGTTGCATTTGAATGAAGGTAGTAGTGATTAGCGACTGTGATGCTTAATACTCCCTCCGATCCAAAATAAATGTCGTGGTTTTAGTTCCACGACGCTTATTTTGGATCGGAGGGAGTATATGATAATTAAGAAGTAGCAGAATTCTAATTGACCTACACGATATTGATAAAAAAATTACATCATCTCGACTGAAACTTATCTTTGGATAATATGTTGTATATTTTGCAGATGCATTGAGGTATGCATCTCATAACTTCTCATAGTTTTTCCTTTTATTTGCTTCATGCAAATGATTAAATTTGATAAGTTACAGCAGGCAGAACATGTTTGTACTCAAAATAGTTGTTGCATACCTCTGCTAGTGGTAGCATATAAGTAAGTTTGGCCCTGTTTTCTGTAATGTAGTTCATTTCCTTGAATTCACCTCTTCTCTCTTGACCCAGCTCCATTATTGGGCCAATATAGTCCTTTGGTGTTAACAATTCAATCTGAAACAGGGAAGAGCAGATACCAAATAGGAGAATAAAAAACGTGTAGAATACAGTGCCTCCAAAGTTCAGGAAAAAAAGGACATGACTGCAAATGGATGGTGGAACACTTATAGAACAACAACCTTTACATACGGTTCTTCAATCGACCTCCGTTTACCAGGTTCTGGAAGCAAGGATGGATTTGAACATTCAACCTACATGACATCTATAAGTAAGCATATGTGTACATTAACAGTGCAATGCCAGATAAATAAAGCTGGCATGTTTACAAGTCAAACTGGATCAGTAACCATTTTGTTTACTTTATTAAAAGGATGTCAGATTTAGCAACCGTGGCTAGGTCTTTATGCAACCTGCAATGGCTTAGCTCATATGCTTAACAGCAGCATTGAGGAACTCTTCAGCAGTAAGCAAGAAAAGGGTAGAAACATCTAAAATGGCTGGAATGGTTTCCATCTCATGCCCACCAAGTACAGTGGGAGTTAACTTGCATATACAAATAAAGCACTAGATGGATCCCAAGAAAAGACAATGAAGTTCAGCGTCATAGAACTTACAGTTTCATTATTGGAACAGTTGACACGGTAAACCACACTGGGTGCAGTAATTATTAGGTTCAAATTGTACTCTCTCTCAAGCCTTTCCTGAAAATACAGAACATTACATTGTACAAAATTCAAGTCAGCATGGTTGTGATGTGAGATGCATTGTTAAGAGCTAAGTAGATTGTACAAAACCTGAACGATTTCCATATGAAGAAGACCAAGGAACCCACATCTAAATCCGAACCCCATGGCACTAGAAGATTCCGGCTCGAACTGCGCAAATAACCAAGATAAATGTCACAAAGCTAAGAAACGTAATACAAAATGCTAATGGGTGATCAACACTCGACATCGCAGATTACAGAGCAAGAACAACAACAACAACAAAGCCTTTAGTCCCAAACAAGTTGGGTAGGCTAGAGGTGAAACCCATAAGATCTCGCAACCAACTCATGGCTCTGGCACATGGATAGCAAGCTTCCACGCACTCCTGTCCATAGCTAGCTCTTTGGTGATACTCCAATCCTTCAGGTCTCTCTTAACGGACTCCTCCCATGTCAAACTCGGTCTACCCCGCCCTCTCTTGACATTCTCCGCACGCTTTAGCCGTCCGCTATGCACTGGAGCTTCTAGAGGCCTGCGCTGAATATGCCCAAACCATCTCAGACGATGTTGGATAAGCTTCTCTTCAATTGGTGCTACCCCAACTCTATCTCGTATATCATCATTCCGGACTCGATCCTTCCTCGTGTGGCCACACATCCATCTCAACATACGCATCTCCGTCACACCTAACTGTTGAACATGTCGCCTAGAGAATAATTGCACTGCAACTTTTTATGTGTTTTCTGCAATCTCTTCTAAATGTTGTAAAAATGAGATTGGAGACTAACACTATTTTCTTACTATGTAGAAATGGAACACTGATCAACTATTCATAAATGAAGACACTGCCTTTACTACTTTTTTTTGTTCATGTTTTAACACAAGAACACTAAATCATTTTCTTTAACATCAGGGGACAGTATATAAACTAAATATTCGTTGTTAATTTAGCTCTCATAAATTGCTTTAGAAATTCTATGCTTTCTGCGGGGCAAAATAATAACAAAAATTTGGTTATATCAATGCAAATCCGTATACAACAATCATGGTCTACTTGCATGTTTCATCTAGTATGAACTATATTAGATCAGTTTTCTTAAAGGTTCATACAGATGAACTACGATACCAGGATATGGGTTGAGAAAAGAAGTCTGAACCTTCAAACTAAAAACAAAAATAACCAAATTAGTTCAACAATACACTCATGCTAATCTGACGATCTTGCATGGATGGCTCATAGGCATGATAAGAATCCTACCTTTAGGGCAGCATCATTTAGCTGAAGTCTCCCCAATGCTTCCCGCAACTCCTCAAACCTATTGCCAACTTGAATGTTTAATACAAGATAAATTATGCTTCTGCACTGAAGAAAAAAAATCATTTCAAGGAGAAAGTACAGTACTGATCTGCCTCTAAAGGAAACAAGCCGCAGAAAACCATTGGAGTAGCTTCTGAATATCCTGGTAAAGCAGATTCCGCTCTTTTTGCAAAATGGGTAATTGTATCACCCACCCTAGCATCTGCTACTGATCTTATGGAAGCAGAGAGATAGCCGACCTGAAGGAGTGGTCAAGACATAAAGAAATTTGGTTTGACAGAATTATTGCAGTACTCATTATGAATAGAATTTGGGCCTCTTTGGAATACAGGATTATAAAAACACAGGAATAGGAGCAGTGTAGGATTTAGGTATCCTTGGTTTGTTGAATTCTGTATGAAACAAAAACACGTGATTTTGCAAAACTAGCTTGTTGGATGCTCCATAGGAATTTTACAGAAATTTGAAGAGAGAGAAAGAAGGTACATGCAAGACACGAAGGAAAACTTTTACAGGTCTAACCTCTTGCTAGAATTTCTAATTTACTACCGAGTTGGGATTTATGAAAGCAATCCGTAGGAACTTCGATGATCTCATTCCTTTGATCCAGAGTCCCTCCATAAGAAAATTCCTACATTTTGACATCCTACAGGATTTCTTTAAAGGCCTCACTGGAACACAGCTTTCTAAGAACGTACAAACATAAGAAATAAGAAATGTAGAATTGAGATTGCATACCATCTAGAAGGGAACCAAAACAAGGGAATATGGATACTTCACATGAGACGCAAAGGAAATTGTTGGTGAAATCTGACCTCCTGCTAGGAATCCTATGAACTTACGGTGTAGAAAAGCAGTTAGTAGTAAATTGGCTGCTCTAATTCCTATTATCCAAAGGTCCTGGATGGGAAACATTCAGATGGACCGAAATCTTACAAAATTACTATGAAAAAACCTTCAACCCAAAGGGACCTTAATGTGTAAGATTTGATATTGCCATGCATGGCTTAATTCACGTCATCTTGAGCACACCCGAGTCCAAATGGAACAGCAACCTTCCCGAGGTATAGTCAAGACACGTGCAGAACTGTTCAGAGACTCTTGGACTGTAGGATTTTCGAAGGACGAAAGATTATAATCTGTAAGGATTTGTTTCCCCATAAGAGCCCTCTGGATAATAGGATTGGGGTTGACAAATTCCTATAAAGTTCCTTCAACCCAAAGGTGTATAGATGGCATATTTGGTGAACTAGACCAATAAGCTGACGTGGATTAATACATGATAGAAGTCCCCATTTTTCGGTAACTAAAGTTGATACCACGAGACAGTCAAACAGTGAAATAGCAAAGTTACCTCGCCAGCATGCAGTTCATCAGCTTCCATCTGATTGGGGGATAGTACACCAATTTCATCAGCAACATATTCCTGTTTATTTTGACAATATACTCAGCATAACATTCTATACCCTGCACAGCTAAGGTTCCAGGGGAAAATAACTGTAAAATGGTATTATAATTGAAAAAATACTTCACGGAAGTGGTAAAAGACTAATGGCATCATTTTGTTATCGTATACTAGAACAGAAACTTTGGATGGTAATTTACAGAAGTGGTATTGTGCATTCCAATGTAATTGTGTTTTCTGGAAACTTATTGTCCCTTGAGATGAACAAGGCAGTTTACTGGAAAAGTTTCAGTTTTGCTTTAATTACCTTTTTATTGGCCATAAAACATATCTTGTCCCCTTTCCTTATACTGCCATCAATAACTCGAAAATACACAATGACACCTCTGTATGCATCATAATAGCTGAAATTGCGAAGATAAACATTAAACCAAAGTTCAGCTATATGCAGAAAATTATATAGATCAACTATTGTTGTCTTCCTGTGGAACTTTGGTACTTGAAAAATTCACGGAGAAAATTTTAAGTTGAACGATTTCTTAAAGGGCACCTGTCAAATATAAGAGCCCTGAGAGGATTTTTTAAAGTATCCTTTGGTGGGGGGACCTTGGTCACAATGGCATCTAGTATTTCGATGATGCCTATGCCCTCCTATAGACACACAATAACGACAACAACAACAAAGTTAAATTATTATATCTGTTAACAAAAGGGGAATAATAGATTCTATATAAAATTGTACATCAACTGTGTAGTAACTCTACAGAAAATGGTAAGGTAACGAAAGCTAACCTTTGCTGAACACCTAATTGCATTACTGCAGTCCAAGCCAATTATCTGAGGATACAGAAGGCAAGGATGAATTAGACTATTAAGAACCAATGGGGCATAATTTCGGTGGGAAATGAACAAAATTGTTTTCGGCAATCGTCAGGATAAAGTTAGAACAAACGTCAAAGAATACCTCTTCAATCTCTTGGGCAATGCGGTCAGGTTCAGCACCAGGAAGATCAATTTTGTTTAGAACCTAAACT
Organism: Triticum timopheevii; assembly: GCA_963921465.1. NCBI lineage: Eukaryota > Viridiplantae > Streptophyta > Magnoliopsida > Poales > Poaceae > Triticum > Triticum timopheevii. Next base: position 144,932,241 of record OY997272.1, read on the forward strand.
AGAATAGAAAGTCATCTGTCAAATACACAAAAATGAGAAGCCATAACAGGACATCACGCCAAAATGTCCATCTCATGAGGGAAATCACATAAAGACTTGGGAGATTTTTCCATCCTTCATATTCATCTACACGGAGCAAAATGCAACAAGTGCTTAGCCATTTTAAAGCTAGTTTTCATTATTGTCCGACTGAAAGGGGGAAACATCTTGCTCAAACAGTAGATTATTGGCTGAAATATACTCATCTTTACTCAAATTTGACCCCATTCTAATAAGCCACACATAAAACACTCAAAATAACTCTAGTGTCTCAAATGCTCAGGCAAATGAAATATGTACAGATTTGTTAGCAGCGAAAGGTAAAACTCATTATTGTGTGAAGAAATTGACAGCTCAAACTAACCGGTATGATTTCGAGGTTGCTTTCCAGTGCAAGATACACATTTGCTAAGGTCTGCGCTTCAACACCCTGCATTGTCACATCAGATATCTTTAACTGTCTTGGAAAAGATGTGCTGGAAGCTAGTGATGCCATTTAGCCAGCCTCTGAAGGCAAAGGTAAATGTCTTCGAGTACATAACTATTGAACTTACAGGAAGGAAATATATATTGCACCTGAGAAGCATCAACAACCAGCAGTGCACCCTCACAAGCAGCAAGAGATCGGGAGACCTAGCAAACAGTCGGACACTTCCTCAGATGTTTCAACAACTCCAAATCTTAAAAGCATGCTAGGTTGAAAGTATCAGAGTGCCATCTCAGACAACTCTAAACGGTCATACAAATTGCAGTGGAGTGGAACATTCATGTATATGCCTGTATTTATTTGAAAAAAAATATCTTCACTGCCTGGAAGCAGCATAATGTGCTATACCTCATATGAGAAATCGACATGACCTGGTGTATCGATTAAGTTCAGGCAGTAAGGCTCATTGTTCATGACGTAACGCATCCGAGCTGCCTAAAACAACAAATGATTAGAGCGACAGTACATAAGAAGGAACATGCACATCAAAACCATCAAGTAAATGACAGCATAAGCTAACAAAACCACAAGAACATTCATATGGCAAGCAGCTAACAGCAAGTATCTGGTCCTATTCCTCTCTTTAGCCTCCACATTTACACCGGGTTAATATGTTTGGCTAAAGTACTTACGAGAACATATAGCATGAGTCCAGAGAGTTTAACCAACTACACCATCATTTCACGTACCTGCAGTTTGATTGTGATCCCCCTCTCCCTCTCCAGATCCATGTTATCCAGGAACTGCTGTTTCATATCCCTCTTCTGCACCGTCCCTGTCATCTCGAGGAGCTTATCCGCCAGCGTCGATTTCCCATGGTCGATGTGCGCGATGATGCAGAAGTTCCTGATGTTGGTAATGGGGACCTACCAGACATCGAAAATTGCTACTTTCAGTTAAAATTCAGGGCGCGCGCAAACTCCAAACAAGTACAATGTCGCGAATACTGATGAACACTAAGCTCAGGGCGTTGCGCTGCGCGAGGTAGGCGGCGGTTACCTTCTGGAGGCGGTCCTGGCCGGCGTCGGTGGAGGAGGCGGGGGCGGAAGCAGCGAGGCAGAGGACGCGGCCGCGGGAGGCGGCGGAGAGAGAGCGCGGGCGGGAGGCGGCGGAGAAGGGTGCGGCAGGGCGGCGGCGCCCTGAGGCGAGCGGCGACGGCGCCGGCGTAAGGACGGCGTGGCGGCAGATGGCGGAGGTGGTGGCCATGGAAGGAAGAGCTCCGAGGTGGGCAAGCGTTGGCGCTTCTGGGCCGCAAGGCTTTCCTTGCCTTGCCGCCGTCTGTCTATCCACAGACGCTGTGGATGTTTGGTTGCTAGCTACTAACCGTTGCATTATTTTCATCCTCAACAAATTGCTATTATCTATTAAATCAAACATTTTTTTAGGTTTATCAAACATTTTGTTTTGACAAATTCTATCATCAACAGATAAGGAAAATACTCCTACAGCAAAGGCTTGACAATTTTAACAGGTTCCTGACTTGTTTTGAAAATATAGTTTTTAGGATTGGACTAGCTAATAAAACCAGGATATTAGATAGCAACTAGTAGAGTGCCCGTGCGTTGCCACGGGCTCTTGAAATATTTTGCAAGAGTTACATGTTAAATTACAAATGTATAAACAATATAACACAAACACAATTATTGAATAATTGAAGTCCATTTTTGCAATGTAAATTGATAGAAAAAAAGATTAACGACATGTCCATGTAACAAACTAAGCGATGTTCCAACTAAACATCTATTACAAAACTATCCATATCTAGATGATGCACTTGAGAAATTCTTTCACAATATCAAGAAAGTTGTCTTTAGCTTCATTCCCACGATGATTTAGCAAGTACTCCCTCCGTCCCAAAATAAGTGTCTCAACTTTGTACTAGCTTTAGTATAAATTTGCACTAAGCTCAAGACATTTATTTTGGGACGGAGGGAGTATAATAAAAACCGCTTTCTCAACTTATACACATCCTGCACAGACAATATATGTAGTTAGTATGAAAATTTCACGCCGAAGGTCTTAAAACAATACTCACCGCACAAACCGGCTTACCAATTCATTACCGTTCCACCTGAGCATAAAATGAAAAACAAAATAGCCAGACACATTCCTGCAATTTTTTAAATTAATAATAAAAATATAGTGATAACAAAAATAAATGTTTTTATTATGAATTCATTACCCATCTATACTCGTTGGAATACCAAACGGAAATAAACGTTGCCATTTAGATATATCGGAATTCCAACCAGGCAGCTTTATTTCAAGTGCTTCTTTGAAATCTCTTGCAAAACTTTTTAATTTCAGTGCATGCATCAAATTTTTATCCTCTGACGATTGTGATGTTTGAATAAGGTCCATAATATATAGACGACGTGCCTCTTTGTCGATGACATACAAGATGTATCGGCCGATGGATGCATAGGGAAGATAAATCTATAAGTGGAGCTATTACAAACAACAATAAACCATGATAACAATAGACAAAATACTTTACTTACCATGTTGCACGATGAGATGTCGTTGTCCATCCTAGGCCAGCTATCAAATAATGTCGCCAACGTCTGGATAGTTTCCTTCTCGCAAAACTTCTGACCTCGTGTTGACTCTAGCATCTTGGACTAAGTAAAAAAAGAGATATTGTTTCAAAATGTTGATACTAATGCCCGTGCGTTCCTACGGGCAACAATGTAGGCAAATGAGTCAATAATCATGTTTTAACAATTTCATCAATAAATAAGTGCACAATTTTAGTTGATATATCACAATGTTTTAATTTAGCCTTCACATGAAGGTTCAAATATCACAATGTTGTAATTTCTCCTTTACATGAAGGTCCATAGGAAGAGGAATCATGGTCTCCTCCATCTTGTCAGCATTAATTTGTTGAACATCACACTCAATTGGGCAGTGCTCCTTCACCGGAATGTCATATTAGAATTATTTGATGCTATTAGGTAGCCTACACCTGTATTAAGCAACTTGCTAGCAATGATGATTTATTTCTCATAAAAACAAGTTCTGATAATGTACATGCCATCAATTGTCTAGCAATGATGATTTTGTCTAGCTCCCTAGTGTGCTCAACGAGCCTGCATCATCTTTACTCTCCTACATCTCTGACCCTGTTGGCCGAACAACCATTGTAGTTGGAGGAGAGTGACCCGGTGCTCCACTTCCATAATCTTTAGAGACTCCAATCTCATTATGACCCTCGTGAGCCTCCTCCCCGCCTCATTCCTGATCTTAAACCATCCTAGAGATGGATGTGCGCATGAAGAACTAGCACTAAACTTATAGACAGGGTGATCTTAGTGGATCCCCGCCTCACTCCTGATCTTGAACCATCCAAGAGATGGATGTGCGCACGAAGAACCAACACTAAACTTATAGACGGAGTGAGCTTAGTGGCTTGAGGTAGGTGTCGGTAAGGACATGAAGGCATGGTGGTGTGCTCCTCATTGCTGGCGCGAGGGCCGGAACAAACAGAATCGACCGTGCTCAACGAGCCCGCAGGACCGTTCCTCTCCTACATCTCAGACCCCTGTTGGTAGAAACCACTTCCATAATCTTTAGAGACTCGGGCCTTTTGATGGGCCTCGTGAGCCTCTTCTCCGACTTGTTTCGGATCTTGAACCATCCGATAGTTCCTCCTCAAGCTCGTGAGATTGTAAGCAGCCACCAAATCCTAGAGCAAAATTTCAAGATGTATTGACCAAATAGGAATTGAAGGAGTTGACGCATGGGTGCTACAGAGTAGTGCATCAACTTTTTTCCCTCTCAACATTTTCAAGATCAAACCTGCCAAATCATTTGCGTCAGGTCAAGGAGAGTTGTCATGTACATAATCGGGCCTAGTTGAATGTAAGAATTTTATGTAAAGAAAGAATCAAACAGCTAGAAGAACAAAAAGCATTGATGAGTTTGTACAGAAAAGACCTTGGCAAATCTTTTTAATGTATCTCATGTTTGGTCTAGAACAAAAAAAATGTGGATTTGATCATTTTGACACTATAACATCCTTTAAATTATCATGTTTTCAGTACATTATATTTCAGCACCATCTTTCCTTGGTTCCCACAGAAATCGAGTATTAAGCACCAAGTCGCTCTCCTTACCTACAACTATAGGACACCTACTGAGCATATTCGTCACCTTCATAACAATCACTTATGCAGACAATTTCATCTTTGGAAGTACAACCCAAATGCAAATTTCCTAGCTCAGGGAACATTAGACAACACAGTACCAAGTGCAAAAGTAAAGTTTATGAATTCATGCCGACAAGAAAGTGCTTGCAGAATTAAAATAAATTATCATCCATTTTGCAAGCTCTTATACAATCAGCAGCACGATTAACCTGCATCCTCACAGCCTAAAGCAGAAAGTACAAAATCAGTTATTAAGTCACCACTAAAATTGGTTCCAAAGACAAAAGAGCATTGTTTCCAATGAGAATTGGTGCAGTAAGTGGGCATCTTGCCACGACATACAAGCCACAGGAGTATAATTGGATATCACAAATGTTAAAGCTAGAACTAAGCATAGTATCCCATTTTCAAAGCACAAACTTGTCACGTTCTTTGTTTTTTAAACAATCCATGCAAAGCATCTCTATGAGCAAGAACTATCTTGTGGAACAAAATTTTAAAATAAGGAGGAATGATACAATCACAATAAATGGCAAGTCCGCACCTCAACGGCAATTAACTCAATACAACGGGTAATGGGGAGCTTGGGCAGTGCCACTCCTTGTTCCAGTAAAACCAAACCAAACAACATTCTCTATGCAGACACACAGACAAGCAATATGGACATCCAAGCACTATTTGCCCATGTCACCCACCACCTCCTTGTCGTCATCCACAGTTGTGGGAAGCGAATGTGGAGACCTGCAACAACGGATCTTTAGGCCTTTGAGATGAGAACGAACCATCCCTTACTGGCTACACATATACTATAACCAATGCACCGCCTACTGCACTTCGCCCTCGGCCTCTGGTTCATGCAACTTTCTACAGAGCTCAAGAGAGGAAGAGGAGTGTCGGTACTCTTGTTGTATAATAGGAAAGCTAGAGGTCTTATGTGTAAAAGTGAAGCCCTGTAAATATCTGTACTGAGGATGAATGGATGAGGTTGCCCCGACCAGAAATTCTAGTGTCTTCCCCTTCTCTCACCTTCGACTCCTCTCTGATTAGGTGTGTGTTCAACATGGCATCAGAGCAGGGTGGCTTGGGGGCCTAATTTGCGGTGGTGGAGAGCTGAATCGGGGCTGGGTTGGTCGGCTGTGGTGGAGGAGTGTGACTGGCGGCAGTTGAGGCACAGCGCTGGTCAGCAAGGGCGCGTCGGACGTCAACAGGCAACGAGGTTCAGCCGCTGCAGTGACTCGATTTGAGCATTCCCTTCGTTGCTAGAGCTGAACAGGTCAGGCATTTGGGTACTCAAGCTGAGGTGTGTGTGCTGGGTGTGGAGGAACTGAAGGTATGGCAGGCAATGAAAATGCCCCGGCAGGAGTCACAGCGGGGGAGCTTGCTGCTGTTTTGCAGGCGATGGATGAGAAGTATCGAGTGTTGTTTGATGCAATTAACAAGCAAGCAGGGAACTCAAGATCAGAAGTGGAGATAAAAGAAGAGGTGCATCCTTTGCAAATGCCCCATGTAAAATTAGAAGGGCCTGAGAGTTATGTGAGTTGGGCAGAGCATACAGAGACCATTTTGGTCTCTAGGAAGCTTGAAGGTTATATTTTAGGGATGGTGGAGAAGCATGCAGATGAGAGTTCCAAAGAAGGCCAGAAGTGGAAGGCGACAAATGCACTTGTGAGGGCCTGGTTATTGAGCTCAGTATCACCTCAGATCGCTAAGCAAATTGAAAGGATTAAAGAAGCTTCTGAAATCTGGAGATTATTGAAAGGGACATTCTCAGGAGTAGGAAATGAAATGCTTGCTTGCAAGATTCAGAAGGAGTTGCAGGACCTGAGTCAAGGCGAGAAGACAGTGGTTGACTATGTTTCTGAGCTGAAACGACTTTGGAGCGATTTGGATTATTATGATCCAATTGAGATGGAGTGTGGCAAGTGCATTGAAAAATACAATAAATGGACCAAGAGGAGGCGTGTTAGGGATTTTCTAAATGGACTTAATTCTAAGTTTGAAAACAGAAGGGCTGCATTGTATGGTAGTGGGAAACTACCTAACCTGGAGCAAGCAATATCTGCAATTATTAGTGAGGAAACTCGGTTGAAGCTGGAGGCTACAGGATCGTCTACACAAGGTGTCGCACAGAGGCGCTCAGCCTTCCTTGCTACAGAAGGGGCAAATTTTCAAAGATCAGGAGCAAGTATATATGAGAAGAAATGTTTTGAATGTGGCCAGCCAGGACACTTGCGAGTCTGTTGTTCTGAATTAGTTGGAGCAGGCCGGGGTAGAGGGCAGGAGTGGCGTGGCAGGGGTCGTGGACGTGTATTTGATGGACGTGGAGGTAACCGGGGGCGTGGTGTGCGACCTGCAGGCAGGGCAAATATCTCATCAGTTATTGAAGAAGCCCCACAAACTATGAAAGTAGAGATGTCAGTCGATGACTGGGAGAGGTGGAGCAAATTTAAGGGAATGAGTTTGGGGGATAAGCAATCTATCGAGGTTTCTACTGCATCCACTTCTGCTGCATCTACCAACTTTGGTGGTAAAAATTCTTGCACTATGAATTATGAAGTTGCTTATATACCATGGTTAATTGACTCTGGGGCTTCTAGACATATGGCTGGTTCTTATAGAAATTTTATTGACTATGCTCCTGATTTTAAAAGGCAAAGTGTCAAATTGGCTGATGGCTCCTCTCAAACTGTTCTGGGGTCAGGAACAGTCAAGTGTGGATCTAATATGCATCTTTCGTCTGTTCTGCATGTTCCCTCGTTCCCAATTAATCTGCTATCCATTAGTTGCATTACAAACGAGCTTAATTGTGTTGCTATCTTCTTCCCATCATGGTGCTTATTTCAGGAACTTGGGACTGGAAGAAGGCTTGGGACAGGGAGCATGCGTGATGGCCTGTACTACTTAGATGATAACATGTCACCTACTGTTGCTGCTGTGTTGTCTCACTCTCCACTGGAGGAATTTCTTCTTCATCATCGCAGGCTAGGACATATGTCTTTTGTCATTTTGGGTCAGCTTTATCCAAACCTGTATAATAAAATTAGCAAAGAGAATCTAGTATGTGATGCGTGCCACTATGGGAAACAGACTAGGAGTACTTATGTATCTTCTGATAATAGGAGTACTGTACTGCTTCAGACCATCCACTCGGATGTATGGGGTCCTAGCGGAGTATTATCTCTTAATGGATATCGCTCTTTTGTCACATTCATTGACTGCTGCACTAGGACTACTTGGGTCTATGTGTTGAAAAACAAGAGTGATGTATTTGAATGTTTTAGGGATTTTCATAATTTAATCATGACCCAATATAATGCATGCGTGAAAGTACTCCGTACTAATAATGGCACAGAATATGTGAATAAGGAGTTTGACGAATATTTATCAAGCTTTGGAATTATTCATCAAACTACTTGTCCTGGTACCTCTGAACAGAATGGCTTGGCTGAGAGAAAAAATAGGCATCTCTTAGAGATTACACGGTGTATCATGATGGCCATGAATGTTCCAAAATTTCTGTGGAGTGAGGCAGTAATGACTGCTGCATACTTGATGAACAGAATGCCGTCTAGAGTTCTTGGTTACAAAACTCCAATAGAGTGTCTGACAGGTAGGACTACATATGTGGTTCCACCAAAGGTGTTCGGGTGTGTGTGTTTTGTGAAAGATTACAGGCCATCTGTTGGAAAGTTAGATCCAAGGGCTGTGAAGTGTGTGTTTGTGGGGTATTCTGGGAAGCAGAAAGGCTATAAGTGTTGGTGTCCATCAGAAAAACGAATGTTTGTGAGCATGGATGTAATCTTCAGGGAACAAGTACCATTTTATGGGGAACCTGATGATTTAACCGATGTCTTTCCTGATCTGTTTTCTAGTGATGTTTCAGATCTGGACAACGAGACAGGGGGAGAAAAAGAAGGAGAAGAGAGCAATTCTACACCAACAAGAGAAATGGTGGTTGGAGTAATACCATTGGAAGACAGAAATGATAATATAGATGTGGATCTTATAGAAGGAGAACTAGGGCGTATGCAAGGGGAGAGACAAAATACATCAACGGAAGTTATGCGGTGGGCAAGACCGAATGAAGAACAAAATCTGCAGGTGTATACGCGGAGACATCAAACTGAGGAAGAACATGTGCAGGGGGAGGAAATTAGTCCAGCGGAGAATGATTCAGAAGCTCAAGTTCAATCCGATGGGCATGATTCCAGTTCACAACCATCAGCTTCATCTCATACTCCACTACCGGTTTCCACAAGCGATGGTATACCTCCTCTTGCTTATGATGACTTAAATGTTCCCATTGCCCTTAGAAAGCAGCCTCGCACTATTGCTGGAAAATTGCCCTCTAAATTAGCCCCATATGATGTCTCTAATTATGTTACATACAGTTCTATTGGGCCTTTGTATAAGTCATTTATAGCTTCCTTGCATTCAACTGTATCCATACCACGTGACTGGCAGGAAGCGAAGCAATACCCAGAATGGAGGGCAGTAATGTTAGAGGAAATGGCAGCACTTGATAGAACTAAACATATTGAGATAGATAGGCACTTTATCCGGGAGAAATTAGATGAAAGGTTATTCCAAATTAGTTATGTTAGGTCAGTAGATAAGCTTGCAGATGTATTAACAAAAGGGATAGGTGTTGTATCATTTATGAGGATTTGTAACAAGATGGGGCTTATTGACATCTTCGCCCCATCTTGAGGGGGAGTGTCGGTACTCTTGTTGTATAATAGGAAAGCTAGAGGTCTTATGTGTAAAAGTGAAGCCCTGTAAATATCTGTACTGATGATGAATGGATGAGGTTGCCCCGACCAGAAATTCTAGCGTCTTCCCCTTCTCTCACCTTCGACTCCTCTCTGATTAGGTGTGTGTTCAACAAGGAGAAGTAAACTGAGAGATTTACCAAGCCGGCGGCGAAGAAGATGACAAGAGACTCACAGAAGCAGCTATAGTGACAGCGGTGTGGATGAGCTTGAGCAGGGTCAAGACCATATCTCTATATCACCATATGAAAGTGTCATCAACACAAACAACATGTACAGTTTTCAAGAAGGAGAAAAGAGGAGCATAAATCATGCTTATTTTTCATACACTAACTACTAACCAGTACAAATCTGCATAAAGCAAACTGGCAGGTCATATTATTGTAAAAATATAGGGAAATGCACCTGTATAAGTTGCTGGGTAAAGTAGTAGTTTGTTCTCGCCTTCAACTCATCAGTCTTGACCTACATTTTAGCACAATGCTTTAATAATTTACAGAAAATACGCAAGCTTATCCAATCGATGGTGATATCCTTCCAACGGTTTAAGCTACCATACTTTGCATTTTTGGTGAAAGAGCTATGCACCCAACCCCAAGTCGTATATCATCTAAGTCCAAGTGTGCAACGACAATAGCAAAGCTATGAAGCACACATTCAAAAGGCATGAAAAAACATCAACAACAAGTTACAAAGCAATCTATGAAATTCGATGGACACTTGGACTCCATGGGCAAAACTAAATAACAACAACCAACAAGTTACGAAGCATCAACAAAATATTATGCTTCTCAATGACAATTAAATCCATGGGCACTAAATAATTAAATCAAATCCATCTTCAATGAACCTCTACGATTATGTTCACCTAGCATCATGTATATTTTGACTGGACATGAAGCTTTTCATAACCAGATCACTTGGGTACAATGTTTGCCTTCAGATATGTGCAGAGATATAACTCCAGGTGACAAGATGGGTAGCTAACTATGCATTAATCTATGTATGTATGGCCCACATCTAAATTGTACTTTTAACTCAAACATAACATAGACATAGGTACTCACGCCGAGCAGCCAACGTCCCAATCTACTAACACATCAAATACTCACCTCAGTTCGACCCACGACGAACAACATGCTCCACTGCAAAGCTGATACACCTACAATCGAAAAAATAGGTTCAAAATCAACCAATTTATAGTGGCATATGGTTTTCTTGAAACACTTTTAGTGATGCCAAAGTCTCGGTCTCCATCAACGTCAGGAATATCCTAAAAGCTCCGGGCATCAATAAAAATTATGCTTGATGATACCAAAAGTATAGAGTCATTACATGTTTAATTACTTTGAATATAGCTATGACGGCAGAGAACCAACACATGGACAATGTTGCAAACACCAGTCATTTTGTTGCTGCCAAGGGTCTTTTCAGAACATGTCGCTGCAAATGAATCATATAACACTGATGAAGGAAGCCAAGTAAATAAGTATGAATTTCTAGTGCTACTGAAGATGTGTACTGTGCCGAGTGCCTGCATATGTGCAAAGAAAGGTAATTGGACCACGATAGCCCTCACAAATAGGATACAAGATGCAGCGAGGAGTGTGTGTCGTTCCGACTGGAGCATCGGAGCCTAAAAAGGATCAAATATGAGATGAAAATGATCATCACTTGGCGTTTGATGGTTTCATGGAACTGACTTTCCAATTCTCATGATGGTAAGTGCTACTTACCTCAATGGAACACTTCCAAGAAGGAAGCTGATAATTAAAGCACACGTTAGTGGCACCGATCCGAAACAGATTCCAATGCTAAAGCTCTGAAAACAACAAAACTTAAGTATTTAGACTTCAGCCATATTTTCCACACCATAACACCATTATGTTGAACCTAATATACCATGATCAGGAATGTGACCACTAAGAATACTCTAGTTGCTACTGAAAATCGCCCAGCTACCAATGGAAAACCTAGCTTGTTGATCTCCAAAATAGAGTATAATTTATACTAAATGATTGTACAGTATAAAGGATTAAGAAGGTGCATTTTCTCAAAGCACAAGGAATAAAATACAACCTTTTCAATCTGAATGTTGAATAGCTGATTCAGCCCTACCACGTAAATCTTCATACGTAAAGCAGCAGCCAAAGCGTGCACAGAAAGTGAAAATTTTGAATTTTTTTAAGACGTAACAGTGTAGAATTTTCATACACAAATGGCTAGGTATATTTCTAGTTGCCAAATAATATTACTCGTAAGAGATAAAAATCTATAATAACTCTTAGTATCGTAGTAGTAAAATCATCTAGGCTCTTCATTGACATGAGAGCCACTGAAGTTATCCATATAATCTAACAATACAATAAACATAAGAAAGAGCACATCAAGCAGTGTGCATCAAAACTACATATGTAAATTGGAACCAAAGATGACAAATCTCACAGTGCCAAAGATTGTGTGTGGTTTGCAGAACTGATAGAAAGCGTGCAATTTCTTCAAAGCATCTTGGCTGATTTCCTCAAGCCAATTGGCATCAGAACCGGTTTTTGAACTGACATCAACGGTTTTGATCACGAGTAACCTTGTTGCATCCAGCTTGGAGGGCTAAATAATCATCGCTGCACTGCCTCATTGTGTTTCTTCTAGGGCTAGTAGCTTGAGAAGTGGCACTGGATTTATGCATCACAGTAGTAGCACTGCTGTTTAGAAACAAACCAACAGATGTTAGCATGATGCACGCGGATAAATGAAACATCACATCGAAGAAGATATACTTAACTTTGAAAATGACCTGCAAAAGCTTCCACTGCATATCGACCTCTAATTTGTGAAGTGGATGACACAACAGTTTGGCACATCTAGTCAAATATATCTGCTACTCCCTCCGTAACAAATATAAGAGCATTTATATCACTAAAGTAGTGATCTAAATGCTCTTATATATCTTTATAGATGGAGTAAATTTTTGTTGCATAAAGAATAGGCTTGATAACTTCCATTTGTGTAAGAAACCACGCATATTTCAACACATTTATCAGCAGGAAACCACACATAATTTTGGTTCATAGGTTCCAGTCTGCCCGAGATCTCTTCTACGTAAAAATTGTCCTAATGGCCCCTCCTCCCGTTTCTGTCAAACCAATTCTCATTAACATTTCTCAAACTCTAGGAGGATTCCATAAACCTGCAAATAAGTGCTTATAAGAACCACACCCCAAGGGATACACATGGAAAAAAACAATGAACATTCTAGTAATTCAGTTAATGGGCAGTGTGCATAGGGAATCATATTGACTATATGATGTTGTGTCAGATGATGTACAAAAAAGCTTGGCAATACGATCAATGGAAGCATACTGATGCCGATGCCACATTTTCATGAAGTTGTCTAGTCTAAACGAACAAGCATACCATGTTGAAATTTCTAGTGACACGATGATGTGAAACTGAATTGAAAACATAATTCTAGTACTAAATATAAATTTAAAAATACATCTACAATTCACTTCCCTACATCAACTAAGGTTTAGTTCAAAACTTCAAATGCATGAATTTTGGGGAAGCAGAGACTGATTCATGGATAAAGCAGAAAAGAATTGGCACAAGGGCAGTGACTGAATATTTTGTAGTGGTAAAGACATGCCTGAATATTTTTTTATGTTGTCCTATCTGAAATTTCCATCTCCTTCACCTTCATCAACGTTGCGGACAATGTCTCGAGCGTTGCGTACGCGACAGAACACAGAGGCCGGTGGTCGTGGCAACATTAAACCGCTTCTTGAAGCCGGCGCTGCCGCCGCACAGGGCGAAAGTGAACGCGCTGCGGCGGCCGTGCAGCTGTAGTCATTCTCAGTGATGTCGAATGCGTTCAGCGCTGCCCCAAGGCTGTTCCTCGTCATGGTGATGCTCACCTCCTGACACTGAACAATGTCGAGCACATCCCGTGCCTGACATCCATGGTTGCATGAGCATGCAGCTGCAAGTGAGCTCAACACTGAACCATGCACCATGTACATGACAGTGCCATCATATTCACAAGATTACCTGGTCTCTGGCGTTGTCCCTGTTGTTGGTAGAGATGGAGATCCAGCCGCGATGCACCAAGCGTCTGCGCAGGCGGCCTCAGAAAGGGGGCCTCTGGGCGGCACTATGGCGAACTCAAGATCGTCGACCCATTCCAGAGCCTGGATCGTGCTGCGCCACGTGACGACCGCATCACGACGCCCGCGCGCGGCCTTTCCCTCGTCCGTGGCGGATCCCGTCGCACCGTGCGCAGTGGTGCAAGTAAGCTTTGTTTAGATGTAGGCATTGATGGGCATGCACTGCATTGACTCCAGTGCCAGATATTCAGGATATTAATACCGAGGTTCAGTTCAAACTCTAGCGCTTGGATGTTTGTGTATCCGGGATTTGGAATCCTGGCGAGACACCAATACTAATTCAAGTTTAGATGGTGAAAATGTTGAATTGCAATGGATGTGCCCCTCCTGCCCGTCGGTGTGCTCCCGAGCATCCAATTTATCCTACCATGGCGGTTCCATGGTTCTACATGAGTTGCATCGAGGGTGGCCGACGATGGAGGGGACGCACCAGGGAGTGACGGGGGTGGGCCTAATAGCACCAGAGCGAGAGACGGTGCACGGGGAAGGGATGGGGGAGAGGCCGGGTCCCGGGGATGGCGAGAGGAGTGTCGTTGTTGAGTTTCAACAGGGTCATCCTGGTGTAGGAACTAGTGGTGTCGGCATGGTTTTAGTGGAGAATCTATTGTCCTAGTAGGCGACCTGGACGACGCGTTGACCTGGATTTGGCTGAGAAGACGTCGAAGGAGGAGGCGGTGGAAGGGGCAAGATGACCTCGATCTCCTGGTGTGGTGGCTACTTTGTGTTGGCGTAGGAGATGCAACACGCTGGTGAAGGTGGTGCAACCACGGGAGGTAACAGAAAGGGCAGGCTGATCTCAATCTCCTAGCGTGGTAGTGCACGTGTAGGAGATGCAACACATGGGTGAAGGTGGTACAACCATGGGAGGCGGTGGCGGTGATCGTGTGCTAACGATGAGACATCTAGCGGGCAGCAACATCAACTTGCAATGGTGAATGTGATGTGTTGCTAAAGCACGATGAGGGAGATGGTAACATGGTCGGAGCCCCTATATTTGCGGAAGGGTCGCGCCAGTGTCTAGGTTGGCGTCTCGGTATTGAGCCTAAATTCCCCACGTGAATGCCTATGCCATCCAAACAACAACATTTGGGTGAGGCAATGCCTATTCCGAATTCTAGCCCAGAATACCTACATCCACACGAACCTTAGTTTTTCATGAACCATTCCCTCCTCAAAAAACACTAGAAATAAGAATTGGTGCACCGCACCGCCACCCGGCCTTATCAGCTGGAAGGTTCTGCCCCCACCTCCTTCCACTAGCTTCGCTAGTGTGGAAACACGAGGAGACCCTGATCTACCTGATGGGGCTATAGTTTTTTTTTCCTGTTGTGGGCTTTTAATAAGGTTACACAGTGGCACTTCATTGGTGACATTGAGGCTTCGATGGCTCATTGGTGTAGATTCTTGTTGAAAGGATTGAAATGGCACTAGAGGGGGTGAATATGTAACAATTACATATTTCACTTAATTATTAACAAGTTTAGGCAATGCAAAATATGAAAGATGAGTGTACACAATTGTTATGATGATATAACAAGCACAATATAATGAGTACAACAATCTAATCGTGTAGATGAGGATGTATCCCGATGTTCACTTCCTTGGAGTAGGAGGTTGTCCCAGCTAGGCTAACTGGCGGCAGACTGCTATCTCATGTGCATGGGTGCATGTTAAATATGCAGCGCCCAACTCTGACGGGCTGCAAAGGCACAATGTTTTTTTTTGTGCTTTCCAAAAAATAATCTTTACAATAAATTTAGAAAAATAGGGTTTGAGATTGTTTGACGGTGCAACTATAATTTGATTGGGCTGAAATTTGAAATGTAGCTTCTCTATTCTATAATATAATGAAGCCAAAGAAAAATAATCAGGGGGGATCTGAAGTGGGAATGATTTTTTTTGGTAATAAAAGCCAGGAAAGGGTAATGATGGGATTTGAACTAGGGGCAGGTGTTAGGTTTGTGCTAAAATTGTGAAGTTGCTCCAGATATCACAAAAAGGCCATGTGCAAAGTGTGGAGGTGAACCTTGATGTAAAAGAATGCTTTAGATATTCACTATTTTACCAAATGACAAAAAATATGGCTTAGGGTTTAATAAAATAATTGGTTTACTCTTTGATGTTGCGCAATATGCTGCTTATGAAATTAACATGATGCAGAACCAATATCTAAGAAAAATGTTAGTCCTAAATGAACATTTTTTGCTAAGAATTATTTTGGTCACTTCTTACAAACCAAATACATCTCAATGGAATTTCCCCCCGAATCCTCATTCTTCAAGTTTATTTCACGGAATTCTTCCAAAGCAAATGAACCCTAAGTCAATTAGTGTATCCCGATGTTCACTTATTGGAGTAGGAGGCTTCCCAGCTGGGCTGACTGGCGGCGGACTGCTATCTCATGTGCATGGGTGCATATTAAATATGCAGCGCCCAACTGTGATGGGCCGCAAAGGCACAATGTTGTTCTGTGCTTTTCCATAATATTACAGAAAAATTAGAAAAGCGGGGTTTGGGATTGTTTGAAGGTGCAACTAGAACTTGATTGAGCTGAAATTTTAAATGCAGCTTCTCTATTCTATAATATAATGAAGCCACACAAGAAAAATCATAGGGTATCTGGAGTAGGAATAATATTTGTTTGGTAATAAAAGCCAAGAAAGGGTAATAATGGGTTTTGAACTAGGTGTAGGTGTTAGGTTTGTGCTAAAATTGTGAAGTTGCTCCCAAATATCACACAAAGGCCATATGCAAAGTAAGGAGGTGAACCTTGATGTAAAAGAATGGTTTAGATATTCACTATTTTACCAAATGACAAAAAATAGGGCTTAGTGTTTAATAAAATAATCAAGTTGATCTTTGATGTAGTGCAATATGTTGCTTATGAAATGAACATGATGCACATGCGATATCTAAGAAAAATGTTGGTCCTAAATGAACATTTTTTGCTAAGAATTATTTTGGTCACTTATTACAAACCGAATACATCTCAATGGAATTTCCCCGCGAATCCTCATTCTTCTAGTTTTTTTCACGGAACCCTTCCAATTCAAATGAACCCTAAGTCAATTGATTTCTTTCGCGGGGTAAGTCAATAGATAAATGAAATAGTCATTACTAACATTCTAAACTGAAAAAACTCCTTCTTTTGAATATTTCAATGTGGGCTACATACAGATTGAGATGAGTAAACAAACACGTCAAAACGTGTCTACATACACCGACTTACAAAAAGTTAGAATATCTTAGACTCTCTGTTCACAAATGTAAGTTATTGTGGCAGTTCAATATTAAAAATGGAGGTGGTACATTTTAGTGTTTTAGTGTGTTTGTTTACTCATTTCAGTTAGTATATACAAGTTCCTATTACCCTGCAAAAATAAAAAAAAATACAAGTTCATACTCCTGCCCAGGAGCTGCACTACACCTGTCAGAAAGTGGTCCCCGCTTTCGGTGAGACACTGGCTGCATACCAAAATGACCAGTTCTGGATGCCCCCGGCCAATTCCCACAACGCTCCTATAAAGAAGCCAGATCGTGCCCCCGGCCAGGGAGCGCTTCCCCGCCGGCGAACGCGTGTCTTCCAACCTCGCCGTCTCCTTCCTCTCCCGCCAGGCCTCCCAAAGCCATGGCAGCGACGGGGCTCAACGCGTACGCGCGGCCATACAGCCGCCGCTCCGCCCGCGCCCACTACGCTCCGCAAAAGCCCCATCCTTTCATGACGCCGGAGCACCACGGCGACGCCGGCTACCCGCAGCCTTCCGTCCCCCTCCCCGCCAACTACTCCCGCGCCGCCTTCCCCGAGCACCACTACCCCGGCCCCCTCCCGCCGCGGCCCTTCTTCCCCGAGCACGTCGCCGCGCCGCGTCACCACGGCCGTCCGCGCGGGCCCGTGTTCGACCCCGAGAAGCTGTACGCGCAGGCGATGCGCAGCTTCAACTGCAAGCACAAGGCGCGAGCGGCCGCGGCCGGGAAGGGCAAGGGAGGACCCGCACCTCGCGCTCTGTTGCCGGCGGCACCGCCGTGCGGGCCGCGGGGGCAGCGGACCAGGGGCAGGAGCAAGGTGTACGTGCCGGCCGCGCGCGGCGGAGGGCGGGAGAGGTCGCCGTCGCCGGCGCTGACGAGGCGGAGGGCGTGGCCGGTGCCCCCGCCGGCCTGGGCCTGGCACGGCCGCAGCCGCACCACCGTCATGATCCGCAACATCCCCAACAAGCTCACGTAAGCGGCCACGCTACGTTCTCCATCTCGCCGTGTTCAGTTCGTGCCTGCGTTTTAGCTGATGGATCTTTCGCGTTTTGGCGTCCGCCGTCGCATGCAGCCGCGCCTCGATGATGAAGCTGCTCGACGACCACTGCGCCCGCGTGAACAGGCGGCGCGGCCCCGGCGCGGTGGCCGCCGCGTACGATTTCCTCTACCTGCCCATGGATTTCAGGTGATCCATCTCATGCTCGCCTCGCTCTTCTCTCACGGTGATTTTCTTGCCTGCATTCTTTCTTGCGCGGTAGCGGAACACACTGGTTGCACTATCAGATGGACGAAAGCCATCGTTAATCCTTTTCTTTTTCTCTTCTGCGCATCGTCCTTCGTCCGGTGTAGTAGAGGCAAATGAAAGTCAGAAAAATAAGTACCGTAGTTTCACAAAGTACCTTTTCTTTTGGCGAGACACAGTTTGGCAGAGTACGTACCGATCGACTTGTTTGCTGTGCTTTGGTGGTAGTAATAGACAAAGAGGGAAAA
Organism: Triticum timopheevii; assembly: GCA_963921465.1. Classification (NCBI taxonomy): domain Eukaryota; kingdom Viridiplantae; phylum Streptophyta; class Magnoliopsida; order Poales; family Poaceae; genus Triticum; species Triticum timopheevii. Next base: position 144,950,590 of record OY997272.1, read on the forward strand.
TGTTTAGTTGTTCATTTGCATCTGTAAAAGCTAGTGGCACTGTCTCCAACAGAGCCCCTGGAAGAGGACAAACAACCAAAGCAAGCCAGGGAAATAAACGGCCAACGAGAGCATGCATAACTTTAGTTTGGTCTTGTAGCCAGCTTGAATGAATTTTCCAGCAGTTCAAAAACTCCACTGTCACGATCTTCATTCTTGTTGTTGCAACGTGCAAATTTAGCAGGCAGCGCTGCAGCAACAAGGGGTACGCCTTCGTCAACTTCACGACCGCCGAGGCGGCGCGCGGGCTGCACTATGCCCTGCACGGCCGCGGCTGGCACCGCTCGCTCGGCAGCGGCAAGATCATCAACATCGGCGCCGCCTACATGCAGGTAATCAACGAACGGAGCACACTGGTAGACGAGACGCACCTCCGTCCGGTCGATGCATGCATGCATTCATGCGGTTTGTTTGTTCTCTGACGCCGTGAGCCGTTGGTGTTTGCAGGGCAGGCAGAGGCTGGTGAGGCACTTCAGCCGCTCCACCTTCGCGTGCCACACCGACGAGTACCTCCCGGCCGTCTTCTCGCCGCCGCGCGACGGCGCCGCCGACCCGCCCCCGGCCGAGCCCAGGCACCTCGGCCGGCGCGTCCCTCCGCGCGCCGTCCCCGCCGTCCAGCCGGCGGCGCCGGAGCAGCAGCTGGTGTGGGTGCGTCGAGGCGAGGTCACGAGCTAGGCGGCACGCCCCAAGCACGGTCGTGTCAAGTCAAACGACGCAAGTTGGTGCTACGCTCGCGCGCGCGCGCTCTGTTGGTTCGCTCGTTCCCGGTGGCGTGGCACGGTCAAGTCCGGAGTCCGGCCCTGCTTTCTCCTTTGGTGCAACGGCGCGGAGGCGAAGGCTGCTGGAGTTTGGACATTAGCGTGGCAGCTTTATCAAGCTGTAGACTGTTGCCCTGTACTGTCTTCTTTGATCGTGTCGTCTCGTGTAACCCGGGAGCCCCGCCCCATCAGTCCATGTACCGTGTGGTTTGTTGGCTCGTGTGTCGTCTCGTCTTCTTTCTTTCCGTCAAAAGAATGCCTTATTTGATCAGAACCAGAAGGCTTGCACTGCCAGCACCAGCATAGTTCTCGATAGCATGTGCATGCATCATGCATGCAGCTCCGTGTACGTGTACCGGCCAGTAGATAGTATCGCAGCTGTTCTGTGTGTGCTGATTTGGTGCTAGTCTTTTTTTTACGTACAGTTTAAAGTGGACAGGCAAAAGCGTTGGTCTTGCACCGAGTAGGGTTGGTGATCGATCTCGTCTGCTCTGTTGCCGGAGAAAGAAACAAGTGTTGTCGTCTTGTTCTGCTGGGGTGGGCGTCCCAGGCGTTGTGGCATCGCCTCGGTGCCTCTGCGATTTGCATTGTCGGTTGTACTACTCCACGGACGCCATGGCATGCATGCATGCATATGTACCACCAGGATATCCGTGCATGCATGCATGCACCACGCATCAGTGTGATTTTGTGGCAGGTTTTGAAGGAAGGGGGCAAGCAACAGCGTGCATACGTGGGGCAGTTGCCGCTTTTGTGCAAAACAAAGCCTGTCGAAAGCGTGAGATGTGCTGTGCTGCACAGGGCGGCCGATTCTGGTGCAAGGCTGCCAGCGATCGACATCTCCATCTCCATCTCCTGTACAGTGTGCGTACAGGAGGTCGCATGGCTTGCGTTGTCACGGGCTTGCACCAATTTCGGAGTACCAGTGCATGCATGATGGATCGCTGCCGGATTATTGTTTGTTGTTTTCATCAGGCAAAGGGGGAGAAAAGCAGGCACGATGGCTACAGGGAGGGAGGGAGCTCGCGCGGCAGCCTTTCGTGGGCCAGACTTCCCCTGATACTCCTCCGTACGGTGGGTCAGAGGGGGAGACGGGGTTGGTTGGTGCTTCTGTTCTGTGTACTCCCACTTTGGACGAGGCGGTGACGAAATGGCATGGAGCCCTCGCTGTTCCTGCTGTCTGGCCTTGCCCCCCTCCGGTTCAACGATGGCAGGCAGGCAGGCAGGCAGGCCAAAGCCGCAAGGCCAAGGGCAGAAGGATGGAAGCACTCGGCTAAACTAAGCACCCGGCTAAACTTCTTAGAGAATCTCTAACAGGCGCCTAACCGCCAACAAGCTAAAATATTTTTACAACGCCGAAATAGCTTTTGTTTTACGCGTAGCAGGGCGCTTGCTCCAGAAGTCGCCGTAAAATATGACGTGTCACTATAGCTCCAACAGCCGCTGCAAAATGCAGATGGCATTTGGCAAATATGAACAACACATATCCATTTGACCATATGATGATCTTTCAAACATGAAACAAGTGTGCAAAATAGAGGTGGAACAACATAGCATAGTTCAATTGCATGACAGTATAGTTCAAAATCACCCAACCAAGTTCATAACAAATAAATTTCACACAAACAAATGCCACATCAACAATCATGCCACATCATCTTCCTCCTCTTCTTCCCTCTCTTCCGAACACGATTCTTCCCGCTCTTCTCCTTTTTCAAGCGTCTCATCGTCATCGGGAGCTCGGACAATGTTCGCACTACCTCCAACGGCATCATGCCTTCATGTGAGGCACACCGGAAGCCATGCGTCCACCCTGTCACCCCGAGGTGCTCCCATGCCTTCCATGAGAGACCCAAAACTCATGCCTCCCAAGCCTCCCATGGTAGCTCCGAAACCACACATGCCTCCCGTAGATGCTCCCATTCCTCCCAAGCCTCCCATGGTAGCTCCGAAACCACACATGCCTCCCGTAGATGCTCCCATTCCTCCCAAGCCTCCCATGGTAGCTCCGAAGTCACCCAAGCCTCCCGTAGATGCTCCCATTCCTCCCAAGCCTCCCATGGTAGCTCCGAAGTCACCCAAGCCTCCCGTAGATGCTCCCATGTCTCCCAAGCCTCCCATGGTAGCTCCAAAGCCACACATGTCTCCCAAGCCTCCCATGGTAGCTCCAAAGCCACCCATGCCTCCCGTAGATGCTCCCATGCCGCCCATGGTAGCTCTGAAGCCACCCATGTCCCCCATGCCGCACATGGCGCCCATGCCTCCCATGCTTGTTTCCAAGCCTTCCATGGTAGCTGCCATGCCTCCGCTCCCATGGTAGCTCTCATGCCTCCCATGGCCATTTTTTGGACCAAGACTCCATCACGGGAAAGATTAATGTACTCCTTTTGCCTATCATCGAGGGTAGATATGTCCATGAAGAACAAGTACTTCTCCCATTCCAATAATCTAGCTCGCTCCTCCATGGACAATTTCTCCTCCTCCAATGCCACCTTCCTCTCCTCGGCCCCCACCCTCCTCTCCTCGGCTGCCAACCTCCTCTCCTCGGCCGCCGCATCTTGGCTCCTTGCCGCCATCCTCACCTTGTTTTCTTCCTTTCGTGCCTTCACAATAGCTTATATAGCATTCTTTAACTCGTCATCTCTTCTCTTCTTCTTATTTTCTTTTACATCTTTCTTACCTCCATTTGGTCTTTTTGGCTTGGAGTAGGCAACTGAGTTTGGTGTAGGGCTCCTCTTGCCATCATCACTTGATGCCCCTCCTCCTCATCATCATCCAAATCAATAGTTGCCTTGCTTTTCTTGCTCTCCTCTTGGTCATCACAGGCCTTCCATTTCTCTTCATCCTTCAACACTTCTAAGAAATGGGGAAACACAAATGCTCCCCCTTTCTTGACCTTGCCTTTCTTGGTCATCTTCTCTTCTCCTCGAAATAAGTTTTGTGCAATAGTGAGCTACAAACAAAAGAGCAAGTTAGCACTTGAAACACCAAAGAAGAAGCATGAACATGGAAAATAAAGAAATGGCACTTACCCTATCTCTATCATTAGTGCCACTTGGGTTTATCGTGTCAACCGACTTCAGTGCCACCGCCCATCTTTGACTATCTTTGTTGATTGTCGACCACTGGGAGTGAAGAGATCTATCGGTGTGCTCAATTCGACTCTTGTTGTGTGTATCAAAGTGCTCCTTCATCCGGACCCAATATGTATCTCTACTTTGGTCCCCTCCAAAGTTGGCATCCATAGACACATGCAACCATGTATTTCATAGCAAGACGTCTTCGTCAATGGTGTAGTAGCCCGCCATTCCTTTCAGTGCATCGATGATACCCTCACCATCCTCATCCTCTTCATACTCATGATCATCTTCATGCACTTCATTGGTTTGAGACCAATGAGAATTGTTGGAGCCAACACCCATAGTTGACATATATGTGTCGGCATTGAAACTACAAAGTATCTAGAACAAAAGTAAGCTATCCATATACATTTATGTAAGGGGGGGGGGGGGGGGGTTAAAATCATACCTTGTGGGCATTTCATCAAACACCTTGTGCGCATTGGCTGCCGGCACAACAAATTGCAAGCTCTCCGGCGCTTCGGTCTGCGAAGGCTGATACATCTCCAATGTATCTATAATTTTGATTGTTCCATGCTATTATATTATCTATTTAGGATGTTTTATATGCATTAACATGCTATTTTATATTATTTTTGGGACTAACTTATTAACCCAGAGCCCAATGTCAGTTTCTGTTTTTTCCTTGTTTTTGAGTTTTACAGAAAAGAAATATCAAACGGAGTCCAAACAGAATAAAACTTTACGATTATTTTTCTTGGACCAGAAGACACGCGTAGGACTTGGAAACCAAGGCAGAGGAGTCCCGAGGCGATGGCAAGGGTGCAGGGCGCGCCCCAAGGGGGGCGCCCCCTGCCTTGTGGGTCCCTCAGAGCTCCTCCAACCCTAATTCTTGGCCTATAAATTTCCAAATATTCCCAAACCACCAGAAGCATCCATCAAAATACTTTTCTGTCGCCATAACCTTCTATACCAGTGAGATCCCATCTTGGGACCTTTTTCGGCACCCTGCCGGAGGGGGATTTGATCACGGAGGGCTTCTACATCAACCCTATTGCCCTTCCGATGAAGCGTGAGTAGTTTACATCAGACGTACGGGTCCATAGCTAGTAGCTAGATGGCTTCTTCTCTCTCTTTGATCCTCAATACCATGTTCTCCTCGATGTTCTTAGAGATCTATCCGATGTAATCTTCTTTTGCGGTGTGTTTTTCAAGATCCGATGAATTGTGGATTTATGATCAGATTATCTATGAATATTATTTGAATCTTCTCTGGATTCTTATATGCATGATTTGATATCTTTGTATTTCACTTTGAACTATTGGTTTGGTTTGGCCAACTAGATAGGTATTTCTTGCAATGGGAGAGGTGCTTAGTTTTGGGTTCAATCTTGCGGTGTCCTCACCTAGTGACAAAGTTGGGGTAGCGAGGCACATATTTGTATTGTTTCCATCAAGGGTAAAAAGATGGGGTTTTCATCATATTGCTTGTGTTTATCCCTCTACATCAGGTCATCTTACTTAAGGCGTTCCTCCGTTCTTATGAACTTAATACTCTAGATGCATGTCCGATAGCGGTCGATGTGCGGAGTAATAGTAGTAGATGCAGAATCGTTTCGGTCTACTTGACACAGACATGATGCCTATATGCATAATCATTGCCTTGGATATCGTCATAACTTTGCGCTTTTCTATCATTTGCTCGACAGTAATTTGTTCACCCACTGTATTATTTTCCTTCAAGAGAGAAGCTTCTAGTAAAACCTATGGCCCCCGAGTCTATTTTCCATCATATATTTTCAGATCTATACATAAAAAATACCAAAAATGTTGGGTGTAGCATGCAATTTCAAAAAAATTCCTACGCTCAGGCAAGATCTATCTAGGAGATGCATAGTGACGAGAGGGGGAGAGTGTGTCCATGTACCCTCATAGATCAAAAGCAGAAGCATTAGCTTAACACGGTTGATGTAGTCGAACGTCTTCTCGATTCAACCGATCAAGCACCAAACGTACGGCACCTCTGAGTTCCGCACACGTTCAGCTCGATGACGTCCCTCGATCTCTTGATCCAGTAGAGGTACGAAGGAGTAGATGAGTTTCGTCAGCACGACGGCGTGGTGACGGTGATGGTGATGTGATCCGCGCAGGGCTTCGCCTAAGCACTACGACAATATGACAGGATGAGTAAATGGTGGAGGGGGGCACCGCACACAGCTAAGAAACAATTGATGTTGTGCCTAGAGGTTCCCCCACCCCCGTATATAAAGGATGAGAGGGGAGGAGGCCGGCCCTAGGGGGCGCACCATGGGGGGAGTCCTACTAGGACTCCAAGTCCTAGTCGTCCCCCCTTCCTTCCAACGGAGGGGGAAAGGGGAAAGAGAGGGAGAGGGAGAGGGAAAGGGGGTCCGCGCCCCCTCCCCTAGTCCAATTCGGACTCCCCATGGGGGGCGCCACCTCTTCGTGGCCTGCCTCTCCTCTCCCCTATGGCCCATTAAGCCCTATTACTTCCCCGGGGGGTTCCGGTAACCCCTTGGTACTCTGAAAAATACCCGAAACACTTCGGAACCATTCCGGTGTCCGAATATAACCTTCCAATATATCAATCTTTACCTCTCGACCATTTCGAGACTCCTCGCCATGTCCGTGATCTCATCCAGGACTCCGAACAACCTTCGGTCACCAAAACACATAACTCATATAACACATATCGTCATCTAACATTAAGCGTGCGGACCCTACGGGTTCGAGAACTATGTAGACATGACCGAGACACCTCTCTAGTCAATAACCAATAGCGGAACCTAGATGCTCATATTGGTTCCCACATATTCTACGAAGATCTTTATCGGTCGAACCGCAATGTTAATATACGTTATTCCCTTTGTCATCGGTATGTTACTTGCCTGAGATTTGATCGTCGGTATCTTCATACCTAGTTCAATCTCGTTACCGGCAAGTCTCTTTACTCGTTCCGTAGTGCATCATCCCGCAACTAACTCATTATTCACATTGCTTGCAAGGCTTCATATGATGTGCATTACCGAGAGGGCCCAGAGATACCTCTCCGATACTCGGAGTGACAAATCCTAATCTCGATATATGCCAACCCAACAAACACCTTCGAAGATACCTGTAGAGCATCTTTATAATCACCCAGTTACGTTGTGACGTTTGATAGTAGCACACAAGGTATTCCTCCGGTGTCTGGGAGTTGCATAATCTCATAGTCGGAGGAATATATATTTGACATGAAGAAAGCAGTAGCAATAAAACTGAATGATCATTATGCTAAGCTAACGGATGGGTCTTAACAATCTTTGATCAACGAGCTAGTCTAGTAGAGGCATACCAGGGACATGGTGTTTTGTCTATGTATTCACACATGTATCAAGTTTCCGGTTAATACAATTCTAGCATGAATAATAAACATTTATCATGAATAAGGAAATATAAAATAACAACTTTATTATTGCCTCTAGGGCATATTTCCTTCAGTCTCCCAGAGTGCGTCTATTCCAACTCCGAGATGCTTGCACCAGTCCATAAATGGATCGCTGGAGCTTGCACACTTTGTTAGCACCTTTAGGATCGACAAAAACCTTCTGGTTGCATCATATACAACTCTTCTTTAAGAAATCCATTAAGGAATGCAATTTTGACATCCATTTGCCAAATTTCATAATCATAAAATGTGGCAATTGCTAACATGATTCGGACAGACTTAAGCATCGCTACGGGTGAGAAAGTCTCATCGTAGTCAACTCCTTGACTTGTCGAAAACCTTTTGCAACAACTCGAGCTTTATAGATAGTAACATTACCATCGGCGTCAGTCTTCTTGAAGATCCATTTACTCTCTATGGGTCGCCGATCATCGGGCAGATCCACCAAAATCCATACTTTGTTCTCATACATGGATCCTATCTCAGATTTCATGGCCTCAAGCCACTTATCAGAATCTGGGCTTGATAACCCACAAGTGTAGGGGATCGCAAAAGCTTTCGAGGGTAAAGTATTCAACCCAAATTTATTGATTCGACACAAGAGGAGCCAAAGAATATTCTTGAGTATTAGCAGTTGAGTTGTCAATTCAACCACACCTGGATAACTTAGTATCTGCAGCAAAGTATTTAGTAGCAAAAGTGGTATGATAATAAAGGTAACGGTGGTAAAAGTAAAGATAATAGTTTTTTGGTTTTTGTAGTAGTTGTAACAGTAGTAACGGAAAAGTAAATAAGCGAAGAACAATATGTGAAAATCTCGTAGGCAATGGATCAGTGATGGATAATTATGCCGGATGCGATTCCTCATGTAATAGCTATAACATAGGGTGACACAGAACTAGCTCCAGTTCATCAATGTAATGTAGGCATGTATTCCGTAAATAGTCATACGTGCTTATGGAAAAGAACTTGCATGACATCTTTTGTCCTACCCTCCCGTGGCAGCGGAGTCCTAGTGAAAACTAAGGGATATTAAGGCCTCCTTTTAATAGAGAACCGGAACAAAGCATTAGCACATATTGAATACATGAACTCCTCAAACTACGGTCATCACCGAGAAGTATCCTCATTATTATCACTTCGGGGTTGTCGGATCATAACACATAATAGGTGACTATAGACTTGCAAGATAGGATCAAGAACACACATATATTCATGAAAACATGTTAGGTTCAGATCTGAAATCATGGCACTCGGGCCCTAGTGACAAGCATTAAGCATAGCAAAGTCATAGCAACATCAATCTCAGAACATAGTGGATACTAGGGATCAAACCCTAATAAAACTAACTTGATTACATGGTAAATCTCATCCAGCAAGCCTACGATGGAATTACTCATGCATGGTGGTGAGCATCATGAAATTGGTGATGGAGGATGGTTGATGATGACGACGGCGACGAATCCCCCTCTCCGGAGCCCCAAACAGACTCCAGATCAGCCCTCCCGAGAGAGATTAGGGCTTGGCGGCGGCTCCGTGTCGTAAAACGCGATGAAACTTTCTCTCTGATTTTTTTCTCCCCGGACGTGAATATATGGAGTTGGAGTTGAGGTCGGTGGAGGTCCAAGGGGCCCACGAGATAGGGGGGCGCGCCCTATAGGGGGGGGGCCTGTCTCGTGGACAGGCCGTGGGCCCCTGGTGTATTTCTTTCGCCCAGAAATTCTTATTAATTCCAAAAAGTGCCTTCGTGGATTTTCAGGACATTCCGAGAACTTTCTTTTCTACACATAAAACAACATCATGGCAGTTCTGCTGAAAACAACGTCAGTCCGGGTTAGTTTCATTCAAATCATGCAAGTTAGAGTCCAAAACAAGGGCAAAAGTGTTTGGAAAAGTAGATACATTGGAGATGCATCAGGGCTCATCATAGTTTTTTCATAGTTCGTAGGTTCGTCATGGTCAAGTAACATGACCTCCAAAACAGGATTACCGTACCACTCTGGTGCGGATCGTGCTTTCTTTGACCTACGAGGTTCTATAGCAACTTGATCTAAAGTTTCATGATCTTTATCATTAGCTTCCTCTCTAGTTGGTGTAGGCATCACGGGAATAGATTTCTCGAATGAGCTACTTTCCAAATTGAGAGTAGGTACAATCACCTCATCAAGTTCTACTTTCCTCCCACTCACTTCTTTCGAGAGAAACTCCTTCTCTAGAAAGGTTCCGTTCTTAGCAACAAAAATCTTGCCTTCGAACTTGTGGTAGAAGGTGTACCCAATTGTTTCCTTAGGGTATCCTATGAAGACGCACTTCTCCGATTTGGGTTTGAGCTTATCAGGCTGAAGCCATTTGACATAAGCATCGCATCCCCAAACTTTAAGAAACGACAGCTTAGGTTTGTTGCCAAACCACAGTTCAAACGGTGTCGTCTCAATGGACTTTGATGGTGCCCTGTTTAACGTGAATGCAGCTGTCTCTAATGCATAACCCCAAAACGATAGTGGTAAATCTCTAAGAGACATCATAGATTGCACCATATCTAATAAAGTGTGGTTACGACGTCCGGACACACCATTACGCTGTGGTGCTCCAGGTGGTGTGAGCTGTGAAACTATTCCACATTGTTTTAAATGAAGGCCAAACTCGTAACTCAACTATTCTCCTCCACGATCATACCGAATAAACTTTATTTTCTTGTTACGATGATTCTCCACTTCACTCTGAAATTCTTTGAACTTTTCAATAGTTTCAGACTTGTGTTTCATTAAGTAGATATACACATATCTGTTCAAATCATCTATGAAGGTTAGAAAATAACGATACCCACCATGAGCATCAACACTCATCGGACCGCATACATCGGCATGTATTATTTCCAATAAGTCATTAGCTTGTTCCATTGTTCCGGAGAACAGAGTTTTAGTCATCTTGCACATAAGGCACAGTTTGCAAGTATCAAGTGATTCCAAAAGTCCAGCTTTATGGAGTTTCTTCATGCGCTTTACACCGATATAACCCATAAGAAGCACTATCATTATCAACTTTGCATCTTTTGGCCTCAATATTATGAATGTGTGTATCATCACGATCAAGATTCAACAGAAATAGACCACTCTTCAAGGGTGCATGACTGAAAGATCGTGGATGTCGCCTAGAGGAGGGGTGAATAGGCGCTTTAAAATAATTACGGTTTAGGCTTGAACAAATAAGGAATAAACCTAACGGTTAATTTGTCAAGCACAAAACCTAGAACAACTAGGCTCACCTATGTGCACCAACAAGTTATGCTAAGCAAGATAAACAACTATGTGATAGCAAGATATATAACAAGGAACACTACGGCTATCACAAAGTAAAGTACATAAGTAAAGGGGCTCGGGTAAGAGATAACCGACGCACGCGGAGACGATGATGTATCCCGAAGTTCACACCCTTGCGGATGCTAATCTCCGTTTGGAGCGGTGTGGAGGCACAATGCTCCCCAAGAAGCCACTAGGGCCACCGTAATCTCCTCACGCCCTCGCATAATGCAAGATGTCGTGATTCCACTAAGGGACCCTTGAGGGCGGTCACCGAACCCGTACAAATGGCAACCCTTGGGGGCCGTCACTGAACCCGTACACTTTGGCAACCCTTGGGGGCGGTCACCGGTACCCGTCAAATTGCTCGGGGCGATCTCCACAACCTAATTGGAGACCCCGACGCTTGCTCGGAGCTTTACACCATAATGATTGAGCTCCGAACACCACCAACCGTCTAGGGCGCCCAAGAACCCAAGAGGAACAAGCTCAAGGGCACCAAGCACCCAAGAGTAATAAGCTTCTCAACTTGTAACTTCCACGTATCACCGTGGAGAACTCAAACCGATGCACCAAATGCAATGGCAAGGGCACACAGAGTGCCCAAGTCCTTCTCTCTCAAATCCCACCGAAGCAACTAATGCTAGGGAAGAAAAGGAGAGGAAGAACAAGAAGGAGAACACCAAGAACTCCAAGATCTAGATCCAAGGAGTTCCCCTCACATAGAGGAGAAAGTGATTGGTGGAAATGTGGAACTAGATCTCCTCTCTCTTTTCCCTCAAAAACTAGCAAGAATCCATGGAGGGATTGAGAGTTAGCAAGCTCGAAGAAGGTCAACAATGGGGGAAGAACACGAGCTCAAAGGATAAGGTTCAATGGGGAAGAAGACCCTCTTTTATAGGTGGGGAAAAATCCAACCGTTATGCTCACAGCCCGCATAGAGCGGTACTACCGCTCCAAGGAGCGGTACTACCGCTAGGGAGGTAGTACCCCTTTGAAAAACAAAAGCGAGGAGGCAAAATGCCAGTAGAACCACCGGAGTGGTACTACCGCTCGACCTCACGGTACTACCGCAAATGGTAGCGGTACTACTGCTTGCGAGCGGTACTAAAAAAATACTTCTGTGCCTACTTCCGCTGAGCAAAACACGAGATTTTGGTCCAGAGTGGTACTACCGCTTAGGAGCCACGGTAGTACTGCTCTCGAGCGGTACTACCACTCAGGAGCCGCGGTAGTACAGCTCTGGAGAGGTAGTAAAAAATTACATCCGCTCTAGGACACCGAAAACATCATAGAAGACGCATGCGAACTCCGTTTTCGATGAACTCAAGCTTGTCATCAAGATGACCATAAGCTCTAAGACTCACAAAGATAACCAAACAATAACCAATAAACATGATGCAAGGATGCAATGGTTTGAGCTCTCTATTAACGATACGATCAAGCTACCAACTTGAGAGCCCCACTTGATAGTACGGCAAACGATCCTATAACTCGGTCTCCCAACTACCACCACGAGACTGGTAAAATAGAAAAGCTATCAAGGGAAAACCTTTGCCTTGCACATGGTCCACTTGAGCTAGATGAAGATGATCTTGACTCCCTCAAGCTGGACCACCTTTCTTGATTGCGTTGGCTCGATGAAGACTAGATGATTGCTCCCCCACAGTCCACTATGGGTGAGCCACTCTTAGGCACATCTTCACAAGTCCATTAACACCACAATGGATGGTAAGATTCAAGCACTTGATCTCTTCGTGATGCTCCACTTGAACTTGCACACGGAAATCTTGATGACGATCACCACTTGATGTCATCCTTTCCATGGGTTGTATGGTATCTGCCTCTTGATGCAAGCCCATGGACACGTACCTAACCCCACATAGAACTTTCACATAGACCATGGGTTAGTACACAAAGTGCAATGGACAATGCTTACCATACCATGGGATCACTTGATCCCTCTCGATACATCTTCTACGCTTTGTGAGTTGATCAACTTGATTCACTCTTGACTTAGTCTTGATCAACCTTGAATCTTTCCAACTCTCTTCATTTGGATGATGTATTGAAGGTAGACATGAATGATCACACAATCTTCTTCTTCAAGACATGCTTGCAATAAGCTCAACACTCACATGACCGATCTTTGGATAATTCCTTACTAGCACTGTGGTCATCACAAACTCTCCTTGACACCAAGAAATGGACTCCAAGAAAAGCCTATGGACAAACCCTTCAAATATAACTCAAGGCAACCATTAGTCCATAGAGATTGTCATCAATTGCCAAAACCAAACATGGGGGCACCACATGTTCTTTCAATCTCCCCCATTTTGGTAATTGATGACAATCACTTTCAAGAGAGGTTATATAAGGAATTATGCATCACCATGCAATGCAACAACCAATAGTGCATGCGAATGAGATGCAAATGCTAAGGAACAAAACCAAAGAAAGCGGAGATAACTCTCTAAACTTCTCCACGAAACTCTCTGAAACTTCTCCCCCATTGGCATCGATTGCCAAAATGGGCGAAAATCTAAGAAGGCCAAAATAAAAGGTGTTCCTCCATAAATTGTGTATTTATCAACAAGAGAGTGGGATGCAACAATCAACGGATATCAATTGAACCAACTAGACCAATGATCCTACATGCCACAAGAATAAAGATATTATGATAAGCGCAAAGGAGTGTTCTAAAGAAACTAGAGAAGCTCCCCATGATTTGTGCACACATAAGAATTTTTGTATTTGAATACAAAGTGCACAAAATAGGATCATAGCTCCCCCAAAATCAATAGAAACTCACATCCAGTGCAAGTGAGCATATAGTAAACAAATCCTAGAGCTTGCAACAAGCACATGGTTGAGCAACATGTAAAAGAGGCAACTTAAGAATAGGCTCAACCAAAATGATGTGTGTGAGTCATGGCGAAGCACTTGAGAAGACTAAAATTAGGATGCGCATTAAGCATCAACATAGTCTTGAAAGAATGAGGCACACGGTGCAAGGCCTATCATTCCCACACACAACTAGCAAATGGGTTCACAAGCTTACTAATAAGCATATAAATAACTTATGCTTGTGACAACCCGTGGTGAAGATAGAAGATGAAAGCCTCATCAAGACGAGGGATGCCAATTAAGATGGCAAAAGCCTCGTTGTCGGTGTCAAAACCGGCGGATCTTGGGTAGGGGGTCCCGAACTGTGCGTCTAGGCGGATGGTAACAGGAGACAAGGGACACGATGTTTTTACCCAGGTTCGGGCCCTCTCGATGGAGGTAAAACCCTACTCCTGCTTGATTGATATTGATGATACGGGTAGTACAAGAGTGGATCTACCACGAGATCAAGGAGGCTAAACCCTAGAAGCTAGCCTATGGTATGATTGTTGTTCGTCCTATGGACTAAAACCCTCCGGTTTATATAGGCACCGGAGAGGGCTAGGGTTACACAGAGTCGGTTACAATGGTAGGAGATCCACATATCTGTATTGCCAAGCTTGCCTTCCACGCCAAGGAAAGTCCCATCCGGACACGGGACGGAGTCTTCAATCTTGCATCTTCATAGTCTTGGAGTCCGGCCGTTGATGATAGTTCGGCTATCCGGACACCCCCTAGTTCAGGACTCCCTCAGTAGCCCCTGAACCAGGCTTCAATGACGACGAGTCCGGCACGCATATTGTCTTCGGCATTGCAAGGCGGGTTCCTCCTCCGAATAATTCATAGAAGATTGTGAACACCAGGATAGTGTCCGGCTCTGCAAAAATAAATTCCATGTACCACCGTAGAGAGAATAATATTTACACAAGTTCAATCTGCTGACGTATTTCGCGGCGTGACGTCACACCACTACCAAGCCTTTACTTGAATCGTTTTTATTATACCACCTCAGTGCATTTGGCGAAGCGGTTTCCTTGGCACGTCTTGTCGAAGCAGAGATCGTGTTCCCCTTATTCGGGATTCCCATCATTACGGACGTGGGTAACCCAACCGCACCATTGATTGTGGCGCTTTGGAGATAAGCGAGTTTTACCAGGCCGGTGGGGACGCATAGTTTCGTCCGCCCATATATAAGGGGATAAGGATCCACCTCTTTTACCTACGCCTTCTTCCTCCTTTGCTTATCCATCTCCGCGCACTCGAGCTCCAGCGCCCAAGTCCGCACATCTCACCTCAACCTTCTCCAACCATGTCCGGAGCGGGAGGCAAGTGGATGGCCTCCTCCGTTACGGAGGGGCACATAGAGAAACTACGCGGCGCCGGATATCTGTCCAGCGACATCGCGCACCGGCTGCCCGACGAGGGGCAGCTCATCCCCACCCCCAGGCCCCATGAGAGGGTCGTATTCCTTCCCCACTTCCTCTGCGGACTGGGCTTCCCACTCCACCCCTTCGTCCGGGGGCTCATGTACTACTACGGCCTGGACTTCCATGATCTGGCCCCAAATTTCATCCTCAATATCTCGGCTTTTATCGTCGTGTGCGAGGCCTTCCTCTGCATCCAGCCCCACTTCGGCTTGTGGCTAAAGACCTTCAATGTCAAGCCGAAGGTTGTGAAGGGCAGCCAAGCGGAGTGCGGAGGCGCCATGGTGGGCAAAATGCCCAACGTCACTTGGCTCGAGGGTGCCTTCGTGGTGTCCATCAAAGGGTGGCAATCGGGGTGGTTCTACATCATCGAGCCGCGTGACCCTAAATGGGCAGCGGCCCCTAAATTCAGATCTGGCATCCCCATGCAGCTCACCTCCTGGAAAGAGAAGGGCTTGCTTTGGGGTAGTTTGGAGGAGCTGACCGGACTCCAGTCCTGTCTCCAGACCCTGGTGAACAAGAAGCTCAAGCTTGTCAACGTGATCCAGGTCATGCTCGTCCGCCGGATTCTCCCCTGCCAGCAACGGGACTTCAATTTGTGGGAGTTTGATCCGGCATGGCACCGGACCTTAAGCAGGCTCTTCGACACTACGTACGAAGCTGCCTGGAGGGTGCTGTTCAAGGGCGCCGAAGCCCCCGCATCCGCTACCGAAGATCGCGGATTCAGCACGCAGCGTCCGGCTGGCGAGGTAAGCTATGTCGTCCTTTATGGGACGTTTGCTTTTCATAGTTTGACTCTATGCGGGATCTAAGCTCCCAATGCCTTTAACAGGACTGGCAGAAGACGTCCGGACAGGTTAACTATCCGGCTCCCCTTCCAGAAGACCCAGTGGACACCCGTTTGACGGGGCTGCTGGTCCCGACACTTTACGTGGTGCCTGAGACGAAGGCCAAGAAGAACGCCACGGGAACCCGAAGGAGTTCCCGACGTCAGGTGGTATCGGACTCATCGTCCGATGACTCCGAGGCGGACTCCTCCCCTGAAGACAAGGAGGAGAAGAAAGAGGCCTCTCCCCCAGCGGGGGGAGAGAAGAAGAGGAAGGCCTCCCCAACGAGGGAGGCCAAAGGGTCCAAGAAGGGAAGGACCCTTCCCCTGGACTGCTCCGCCAACGTCGGCGATGGCGACGAGGAGTGGCCCTCAAGGGCCAAGCCCCGGGCAAGATCGTAAGTATCCGGACTCCTGGATGATTTATAATTTTTCTTTTCGCCACACGGTGCCTTTCTAATGCCGCATACAACCTATAGTCCGGCCAAGGACGATCTTCCTGCTTCGTCGAGCAGGTCCTTGGGCAGGTCGGATATGGATTCTCTTCCGACCGCCTCCACCCCTCGTGACGCTGACGACGTCGAGGTGGGATCCCGGGAAGGGACCCTCCAGGAGGAGGAAGCCCCGGAGGTGCCGCAGGGCAACCTCCCGGACTTTGTACCGGACTCCGCACCGGAACCTGTAGTGGTTCCGGAGTCCGGCGAGCGGCCCCTTCGTAAGAAGGGCAAGACTGTGATGCCGGCGGCCTCCGTCCAACCGGAGGCGCCGGATAACTTGTTGGAGGCGCTCAACGGCGCTTCCATCAAAGAAGAACACCGCACTGTCATGAGTGCGGTGATTCAGAAGGTTCACCTCGCCAAGAGCGGGCTGACCGAAGCCTGCAGCAGCCTTCTAACAGGCTTTGAGGTAAGAGTTTTAAGATATGTAATATAATACCGCATAGACAGTAGCCCCTGATGCTCGGTTCGGTGTTCAGAAACAAAAGCCGGACTGAGGATCTAAAAAAGATATACGCAGGAGTCTAAAAAATATGTCAATATGGGTTTGCAGGCTGCGCTGCTGACCTCTGCCTCACTGACTGCGGAGGTCAATACCTTGAAGCAGAGCCTCGAGCGGTCCGAGAGCGAGCTCGGCTGTGCCAAGAAACAGCTCAAGGACAAGGAAGGTGAGTAACACCGTATTAAAGTTGTACCTTACAGAAAAGGATTTGGTTGCAAAAGGAATGACAAGGATAACTTGGGTACTATAGGGGCCACGAACGAGCTGGCGACCCTAAAGGAGGCGGTGTCCGTGGCTGAACGCAATGCGGCCGCGGAACAAGCTGAGCGAGAGAAGCAGGAGGCGCGGGTGGCGGAGGTACGACAAGAGCTCCAGGCTCTCGTGGAAAAGCACGAGAGTTTGGAGCGTGACTCGAAGACTCGAGAGTCCGAGCTTGCGTCGGCTCTTGAGAGTGCCAAAGCTGCTAAGGCCGAAGCCCAGAAGGCCCTCCAGGAAATTGAGGATTTGAAGAAAATAGCGGCGGGTAAGGCATTCTTCATGCAAAGCAAGCATGTTAAAGTGAATTACCTGTTACTTACCCGGATTCGGAGCTCTCCAGGAACGTTCGTCGATCTGCCCCGCAGCGTGTCCGATGCTGCCGCTTTCTACAGAGCCGAGGAGGGGAGCTCAATGGAGAAGGTGTTCTGGTCTTAGTATGCTGAGGCCGGACATCCGGTGCCCCTTAGCGATCAGCTGAAGCAGCTGGTCGAGCTCCAGAAGGTGGCCGAATAGGCCATGAAAGGCCTCATAGTTTGGCTGTGGCCCGGGGAGGCCATACCTGGGAGCTACTTCGGCCTGGTGCGGCGGCTGGTGGATGCGTGTCCCTGGGTTGAAGTCGTCAAGCACTCCGCCTGCATTGAAGGTGCCCTTCGGGCCCTTGCCCGTGCAAAGGTGCACTGGGGCAGGATGGACGCTGAGAAGCTTGTGACGGACGCGCCACCAGCGGGCAAGGAATATCGCACGCCCGAAATGTATTATAAGAGTGTCCTGAAGGGTGCCCGCATGATTGCGGGTGAGTGCTCCAAAGATGTAATATTTGAGTAGACTCGCATTTTGTTATCCTGTGCGCTGAAAACTTTGTTCATATGCGCTAAGCAACGTTTATTAATTTAAAATATTACCTTCTGTGCGGTCATTTATTAAATTTGAGAGATGGCAAGTCGTCGGCTTCAGCCCCCATGCCACGAGTGCTGGGGTGTTCGGGATAAACTTGAGCGCTCTTGTTCCCATTTTTGGGTCCATCTAGGGAGGCGCTCAACACAACGAATGAGGAAACCGGACTTATAATGCTTGAACACTCTCACTTAGCCATAGAATTCTATAATTTTAAATTTCGGCGAAGCCCCTAGTGTTCAGAAGACCGAGTTCGGGGCGCTATCCATGCCTGGGCCGGACATAGCCGGTTCCTCGCTCTAAGCGGCATAAGTCTTTAAGGACTCGAAAAAACCTCTCGAACAGCGACTAGCTCTCGCCGCATCATGACGGTCAGTTTTAGCTTTCTCCACTGAGGCGCTCGCCCAGCTCAACCGGGGTGCAATCGCAGTGGTTCTCCTAGTGCTACCTTAGCCGATACAACGGAACTCAAGGTACCAAAACATGGGAGCCGGGCAAACCCAACTATTAACCCAAGACATGATTCGGAGCCGATGCATATAATGCTATAAGTTCGGGGTGCCGCACTTGTGAAAGTGTTCGGACTTATCACACCATAATGTGGGGAACTTAAGCCCCTGGTATGTTTAGCCGTACCAAAGTGTACGGATGCAACATGTCGTAAATGAACATATATATAAGAAAGAAATGCAGTTATAAGCAAAAAGCGATGCATTGTTTATTCAAGAAATACTGCCATGAATGCAGAATGATACAAATAGTGCGGTAAGCAAGGGATAGGACTATTAAACATGTCCCCCTCCAGGGGTAGGCTGCGGAATGGTGTATAAAATGGATTTAATGCTCGTAATGGAGACCACCTGGATACTCGTCGTAGCCTTTCTCCTCCCCTGGCTGTTGCATCGTGAGTTCGGCAGGTCTACTGCCGGACAGGGCCTCAGATGAACAGAGTCCTGTGGGTAAGAAAAAGGAAAAAAGAAAAAGGAAAAAGAGTGACACACTTGGGAGCCCCTAGTGCGGTTAAGCCGCATTCTGGGCCTGCGGTGGTCGTGCCCCTCCCCCTATGCCCATGGTATCTCCAGAGCGTAATGATGTACGCGAAGGACCAGTCTTGCAATTTTGCAAGGGCCGGGGTTGGGGCCGCATTGCTACGCGTGCTCGGAACGTGCCAGGTGGTCTTGTTGTAGGTTACTCCGGGCGCGTTTGGCCGTGTCCGGTCGCTTAACGGCCAGACTCGAAAATTGCCTTAAGAGGCTGCTCTGTACTTCTGCCGCGAGAGCCGCTGTGTGCTCCTCTGTTCGGAGTGAGCGTTCAGTGTTTCCGTTGACCGTAATGACTCCTCGAGGGCCTGGCATCTTGAGCTTGAGGTATGCGTAGTGAGGCACCGCGTTGAACTTTGCGAACGTGGTTCGTCCGAGCAGAGCATGATAGCCGCTGTGGAACGGGACTATATCGAAGATAAACTCCTCGCTTCGGAAGTTATCCGGGGATCCGAACACCACTTCCAGTGTAACTGAGCCAGTACAATTGGCCTCTACACCTGGTATGACGCCCTTGAAGGTCGTCTTTGTGGGTTTAATCCTTGAGGGGTCTATGCCCATCTTGCGCACTGTATCCTGATAAAGCAGGTTCAGGCTGCTGCCGCCGTCCATCAGGACTCTGGTGAGGTGAAATCCATCGACGATTGGGTCTAAAACCAATGCAGCGAATCTGCCATGGCGGATACTGGTGGGGTGGTCCCTTCGATCAAAAGTGATCGGGCAAGAGGACCACGGATTGAACTTTGGGGCGACTGGCTCCATCGCGTATACGTCCCTGAGTGCACGCTTCCGCTCCCTTTTGGGTATGTGGGTTGCGTATATCATGTTCACCGTCCGCACTTGTGGGGGGAAACCCTTCTGTCCTCTATTGTTCGGCGGCCGGGTCTCTTCCTCGTCATCGTTATGCAGCCCCTTGTCATTGTTTTCGGCAATTAACTTGCCTGCCTGCTTGAATACCCAACAATCCCTGTTGGTGTGATTAGCTGGCTTTTCCGGGGTGCCATGTATCTGGCAAGAGCGGTCGAGTATTTGGTCCAAATTGGATGGACCCGGAGTAGTTCTTTTGAATGGCTTTTTCCCCTGACTGGGTTTAGAGCCTCTGAATCCGGCATTGGCTGCCGTATCCTCCGTGTTATCGACGTTAACGCGGCGTTTGTTTTTGTGGCGACGCGACCTGCCATTGCGGTCCTTGGTATCCGGACTGCCAGAATTTTTGCTGAGGTTGTTACTGCGGGCTAGCCAGTTGTCCTCTCCCGCACAGAAGCGGGTCATAAGTGATGTGAGGGCTGCCATGGATTTCGGCTTCTCCTGTCCTAGGTGCCGGGCAAGCCACTCGTCGGGGATGTTATGTTTGAAGGCTGCAAGGGCCTCTGCATCCGGACAGTCGACGATTTTATTTTTCTTTGTTAAGAACCGTGTCCAGAACTGTCTGGCCGATTCGTCTGGCTGCTGAATTATGTGGCTTAGGTCATCTGCGTCTGGTGGTCGCACATATGTGCCCTGGAAGTTGTCAAGGAATGCGGCTTCCAGGTGTTCCCAACACCCAATTGATTCTGCTGGCAAGCTGTTAAGCCAATGCCGAGCTGGTCCTTTAAGCTTGAGCGGGAGATACTTGATGGAGTGAAGATCGTCGCCGCGGGCCATGTGGATATGAAGGAGATAGTCTTCGATCCAAACCGCGGGGTCTGTTGTGCCATCGTAGGATTCGATGTTCACGGGTTTAAACCCTTCGAGGATTTGATGATCCATTACTTCATCTGTGAAGCATAGTGGGTGTGCGGAGCCTCTATATTGGGCTATATCACGACGTAGCTCCAGCGAGCTTTGTCTACTGTGTTCGGCCCGGCCGGAGTTGGTGTATCCGGCGCGACGGTATTCATCGCGCATCGTGGGGCGCCCACGCGATCCGTAGATCGATCTTGATTATCTTGCCTTATCCTCCAATATGTCTCGCAAGTCCGGTGCATTCCCCCGTGGCTTTGTACTCTTCGAGCGGTGCCGGGGTACGGTTCTGGTGGAGGGCCTAGAGGCCTCTCTGTCGCGGCCACGAGGTGGTCGGTCATCCGTATTGTGCGCTGGTGATGCAGGTTTATATGCCTCCTCCTCTAATCGGGGGAGCAACTTGCGTTTGGGGTAGCTTTTGGAGGGGCGTTCGAGTTCATGCTCTTCGGCCGCAAGGACTTCAGTCCATCTGTCGGCTAGCAGATCTTGATCAGCTCTAAGCTGTTGCTGCTTTTTCTTTAGGCTGTTTGCCGTGGCCATAAGCCTGCGTTTAAAACGCTCTTGTTCGATGGGATCCTTGGGCACGACGAATTCGTCGTCGTCGAGGCTTGCCTCGTCTCCAGAGGGAGGCATGTAGTTATCGTCCTCTACCTCTTCGTCTGCCGCTCTCTCATGAGGGCTGGCTTCTCCGTCCTCCTGTGCTGAATCTTGCTGGAGGGGGTTGTCTTCGGCACTCTCTGGGGTGTTATTATCTCCGGTGCCGGAATCTCCATTCTTGCTCTGGCGGGATTTAGAGCGGCGCCGCTGACGCCGGCGCTTGGGCTCTTTCTTGGAGGAATCTTCCTCCGCTGCTTCCTCGCCATTCCCGTCCTTTGGGATGTCCACCACATATATATATATATATATATATATATATATATATATATATATATATATATATATATATCATATGACGAGGTGGTCTTCCAGTGCCCCGTAGGCGCTGGTTCTTAGTCGTCTCCGGCATCATCGTCCATACCGTCGATGTCTTCGGAGTCGTAGTCTAGCATGTCGGTTAGGTCGTCGATAGTGGCTACAAAGTGGGTGGTGGGTGGGCTTTGAATTTCTTCGTCGTCCGCATCCCAACCATCCTGACCGCAGTTCGGCCAGGGCTCTCCTGATAGCGAGAGATACTTCAGCGAATTCAAGATGTCGCCAAAAGGTGAGTGTTGAAAGATGTCCGCGGCGGTGAACTCCATGATCGGCGCCCAATCGGATTCGATTGGAGGGGGTGCAGGAGGTTCGGGGTCCGGCGAGGAGTCCGGCACCTCGGAGTCACGAGCGTCACAAGGGACAAGGTCAGTATTCGGCTCCATCGCTGTAGGGGTAGCAGCCCCCGAGGCGGTGTCTAGCCACCCGTCCTCGATCTGGGCAGCCGGCTCCGAATTGAGGATCAGAGCGGACTTGTGTGCGGCCTCCAGGGCACTGTCCGGCAGCAGAGCTAAATCATGCCCATCGTGACAGTGCGGCGCGCTTGGCTGTGGCTCGAATCCATCGAAGATCAAGTCCCCGCGGATGTCAGCCGTGAAGTTCAGACTTCCAAATCTGACCTGATGGCCAGGGGCGTAGCTTTCAATCTGCTCCAGATGGCCAAGCGAATTGGCCCGCAGTGCAAAGCCGCCGAATACGAAGATCTGTCCAGGGAGAAAAGTCTCACCCTGGACCACGTTGTTGTTGATGATTGAAGGAGCCATCAAGCCTGTCGGTGACGACACAGAGGAACTCTCAATGAAAGCACCAATGTCGGTGTCAAAACCGGCGGATCTCGGGTACGGGGTCCCGAACTGTGCGTCTAGGCGGATGGTAACAGGAGACAAGGGGCACGATGTTTTTACCCAGGTTCGGGCCCTCTCGATGGAGGTAAAACCCTACTCCTGCTTGATTGATATTGATGATATGGGTAGTACAAGAGTGGATCTACCACAAGATCAAGGAGGCTAAGCCCTAGAAGCTAGCCTATGGTATGATTGTTGTTCGTCCTATGGACTAAAACCGTCCGGTTTATATAGGCACCGGAGAGGGCTAGGGTTACACAGAGTCGATTACAATGGTAGGAGATCCACATATCCGTATTGCCAAGCTTGCCTTCCACGCTAAGGAAAGTCCCATCCGGACACGGGACGAAGTCTTCAATCTTGTATCTTCATAGTCTTGGAGTCCGGCCGTTGATGATAGTTTGGCTATCCGGACACCCCCTAGTCCAGGACTCCCTCACTCGTAAAGATAAGCATGAGGAAAATAATCTTCACCACACAAAAGTGCATTAAGATGCAATGATAGAGGACACGCACTCAAGGCAAAAGCTTTCACGGAGCCACCAAAGAAATAACATAAGAAAGACAAGGTGGACGTGAAAGAAAGGATATCAACTAGAGATGTAATTTCTCTCAAGTGTATAAGGTTCTATGTAGACGAAATCATGATGATATATATATCTACAAAGAAGGATGTACACCCGAAATAGTTACAACACGAAGGAACAAGATATCCACAAGGAAGTCATAAATATACCAATAAGATATTTGCTTGAAAGCATAGCACTTGGCTAGATATGGTCTTATTGTATATAAATGAAGTCCAAACACACATCCATCAAGGGCATCACAACTAGCAACAGAGATCATCATTGGGATGCTTTGAGAAAGGAAACAAGTATCACAAGATATGAAATGAATATCATGCCAAGATACAACCTACACAAGGTTGAATGCAAGAGGGGAAAGCATGAATAGATACTTGTTACCGAGATATCATTGGAAGGATGTAGTAGATACCAATTGAAGGTAGATAGTAGTTCATTGATCATCCTAGCTTGACTCCAATTTGCACATGGTGACAACACCTTCCTTGTGAGTGAGCCGAGCATCCAATGCATCTCCAAATGTTCCTAGAACAACACAAACTAAACGGTCCCCAAACTCATCGGGACCAAATAGTTAGAAACACCAATACATAGGACAAACTCTACATAAATATGTGCATATAGATATGAAAATGAATTTCATGCACATCTCATCCAAATTGAGACTAGGTGGAGTTTCCCCTATATATTAAGTCAAAGAAAGAAAGCATGCCAAATGAAATACATGAAGTAAACATGCATGCTCAAGACTTTCAAAAACCGAAACCAAAAGACAAAGAAATGCCAAGTGAAAAGGATACCAAATGGAGAAATCGTCACTTGGAAGATATCATTAAAGATACATCAAGGAATGAGATATCCATTGATACACACTAAACTAAAGATGTCAAACTCCCAAAGAGAGGATGGTTCCAAACAAACCAAGCTCTCAACAAAGTTTCATGATGGCACAAAGTACCAAAAATAAATGGCTTGCCTTCCACCAAAACACACTTGATAAGGATCACAAGAAGAGTGTTCTGAAGAAAATAGAATAGCTCCCCCACGAGTTGTGCATTATATAGGATTTGTATTTGAATACAAAATGCACAAGGTGGGATCACCGCTTTCACTATATCTAGAAAACACTAGACAAGAACAAGAAATAAACAAGATCCACAAGTGGTATGGAAGACAACGGGAGTTGACACAATCCTTGGCAAGAGAAAAGGCAAGTAAAACAAAAGCCAATGTAAAGATGATCAATAAATTCTACCACACATAAATGACTACCAATTGTCAAAAGACAAGAAGTAGATGGAAAGAATTCCCGGTGGTAGATAGCAAGGACATCCAACATCATCTTCACACCACACACAAGCAAATCGAAACTTGTAGAGCTAACATGCCACCTAGGAACAAGATAATCTACAATATCAACACTAGGTGACAACATCTCAAATGTACACATTTTCTAGGCTAGTAATATACATAGCATATTACTCCCCCATAATGTGATACCAATGAAGAAAACTTAACAAGAGGCAATAAGAGGATCCAACACGAGATAATCAATGGAATTTTTAGAATTTGAATTTCTCTCGAGAGATATACCACCTAGCGACTAGATAATCTTGAAATATCAATACTAGATGGTATTACTCATGTACACACATTTATAGGATTGTGAGGTGCACAAAGCACACCACTCCCCCACAATGGATATTCCATTAATCTCTCACAAGATCCAACTAAGAAATAAACAAGATGCACTAAGGCTCAACGAACGACACACAAGTACATGATGTGCAAACCAACATACACAAAGGCAATTTGGAGACACATCATATACAAACACATGCAAGGAACAAAACCAAAACATGCAAAGGGGCAAGTAACTTTCAATGTAAACAATTTAAGTACAAGTTATCGCAAGGAGGCACATGGATATAAGATAGAAACTTGACAACCTAATTGACTTGGCTTGAGACAACAAGAAAGATGAAGTCCCCTTAATTCTTCATAATATAGCCAAGTCTCCAATGACCTCCAAAAACACCTATTGATCAAGTTTGAGCTAGTTGGTCCCCAACCAAGTTGGGTCCTAAGAGATTAGTCACAATAGGCTTGGCTACCCAAATGGTCCTTTGCTTCAAACCATTTTGAGTATCAACATACTTGGCAACCACATTGCCAACCTTATCCTTCCCAAGAGAATAGACATCATCAATAGTAATTGGGTTGGATAAGTTACAACTAGTGCATGAAGAAGCGAGGTGACCTTTCTCACGGCATAGGTAGCAACATCTACTCTTCACTTTCTTCTCACTTGATTTCTCAACTTGAGAAGCATTAACTTGAGTCTTCTTGGGAAGAGGCCTTTCTTCAACTTGAGGTTGAGCATGTGATTGAACTTGTCCCCTCTTCCCTTGTTGCTTGACACTAATGGCCTTCTTCTTCAATGGGCAAGATCTAACATGACGCCCTTCTACTTTGCACTTGAAGCAAACAATCTTGGCCGAATTCTTGACTTGTTCTTGGACCTTCTTTTTGTTCCTCTTGGACTTCTTCTTCTTATTGGAGTTGAATCCAAGTCCACCTTTGTCATTGGGGGATTTTTGCACACTCAAGATATTGTTGAGTGTGGATTTCCCTTGATGACTCTTTTCCAAGTCTTTCTTCAAAGAAGTGACTTGGGCCTTGAGCTCTTTGATTTCCTCTACATGGTTAGTCTCAACACAAGTACTAGACGAAGTATAAGCTTCATCGTTAGAGCAACAAGGCAAGGAAAGCAATTCATCACAATATGTACCAACATTGTGAGTAGATGAATTACAAGGACTAGCGCATGGCAATATACTATTTTGACTAGAAGTAGTGCTAGTATCCACATGAGGCTCACTAGATGTTACCTTGGCAATCATGGCCTCATGAGCTATCTCTAGCACACTATGGGATACAAGAAGATCATCATGAGAGCTTGAGAGCTTTTCATGACTTTCTTCCAATTTCCCATAATTGCTAGATAGCACCTCAAGTTGAGCCCGTAGCTCAACATTCTCCTTCAAAATGGATGCTTCACAAGTAATAGAGTTAGTAGCACAAGCATCATCATTTACAACAATAGGAGAGGACAACTTGGCAAGCTCTTTTAAATAAGAAGCTTCAAGTTGGGCATGAGACTCAGTGAGTTTGATGAGCTCACCCTTGATGACCCTTGAGCCATTTTCGAGGTGCTGAAAATCCTCAAGGAGTCTAGCATGAGAAACTTCAAGCTTAGCATTTTTAGTTTTGAAATCATTGGACACCTCAAGAGATCTATCATGAGATTCCCTCACTCTAGATAATTCTAGAGCAAAAGTCTCCTCAAGAGATTTGGAGGTGGTTTTTTCATGTTCAAGAGCTTGAGATAGCTCCGCGATCTCATTTGCGTAATCACGCCCATGAGCTTCCATTTTCTCAATGGTGGCCTCATGCTCCTCTAGATGAGATTACAACTCCTCAATGTATTTCTTGCCATCAATGGCAATGGACATTATTTCCATGAAGTTGGAACGAGCAATTTTATTTTTATGAAGAGCTTTAAAAATCATTTCCCCCTTAGTTTTTAAGGAGGCAACATTATCATTCTCTTCATCATTATCCTCATCATCATTAGCATCAACATCATCATCAAGAGACATATTGGGGTACAAAGTAGGAGATACCTTTGACGCCTTAGCCATAAGGCAAAAAGCAATAGATGATGATGTAGGATCCCTTGAGGCACCATTAAACACCACATCTTGTTCCATGGAGTGTTCGGTTTCCTCTACATTGTTAGCACAACAATTCGAGGAAATAGATGCATTTTTATCATGGCAACAAGACATAGCAAGCATATCATCATGAGATTTAGTCAAGCAATTTCTACATGATATGCAAGGACTATCAACACAAGCATGTGAAACATTTTGAGTGCTTGAATTGTTAAAGCCCAAAGAAGGAGCATTGCAATAATATAGTGATGAAGGATCATCCACAATAAGCATACTATCATCGTTGCAATGACCAACACTACTCACCATATGACTACCTTGTGGCAAACCACATGTAGGTGAAGTAGAAGAAGTTGAGAAGACTATACGACCGGAGGTGGAGGGAGAACAATCATCCCCACAAATCTTGGACACACCATTTTTATCTTGAAGCTTCGTCCACAACTCATGAGCATCTCAGAATGGCATGAGTTGAAATATAACTACATTGCTCAAAGCATCGAAAAGCACATTAGAAGCTTGAGCATTGAGATAAGAGTTTTCCTCATCCTCTAAAGATAATCTTTGGGGATCCTTTGGAGGAGAAAAATCCATATCTACAATTCGCTCTAAATTTGGGTCCATGACCCTAAAGAGATTAAGCATGTGAATTACCCAAACATCAAAATTTGTGCCATTGAAACTAAGAGTGCCAGAGAATCCTAATCCCCTAGTCGACATATTTAATCTCTAGGCAGTAAAGCCTAATAAAGAGAGACGAGGCTCTGATACCAATTGAAAGATCGTGGATGTCGCCTAGAGGGGGGGGGGTGAATAGGCGCTCTAAAATAATCACGGTTTAGGCTTGAACAAATAAGGAATAAACCTAACGGTTAATTTGTCAAGCACAAAACCTAAAACAACTAGGCTCACCTATGTGCACCAACAAGTTATGCTAAGCAAGATAAATAACTATGTGATAGCAAGATATATAACAAGGAATACTACGGCTATCACAAAGTAAAGTGCATAAGTAAAGGGGCTTGGGTAAGAGATAACCGAGGCATGCGGAGACAACGATGTATCCCGAAGTTCACACCCTTGCGGATGCTAATCTCCGTTTGGAGCGGTGTGCAGGCACAATGCTCCCCAAGAAGCCACTAGGGCCACCATAATCTCCTCACGCCCTCGCATAATGCAAGATGCCGTGATTCCACTAAGGGACCCTTGAGGGCGGTCACCGAACCCGTACAAGTGGCAACCCTTGGGGGCCATCACCGAATCTGTACACTTTGGCAACCCTTGGGGGCGGTCACCGGTACCCGTCAAATTGCTCGGGGCGATCTCCACAACCTAATTGGAGACCCCGATGCTTGCTCGGAGCTTTACACCACAATGATTGAGCTCCGAACACCACCAACCATCTAGGGCGCCCAAGCACCCAAGAGGAACAAGCTCAAGGGCACCGAGCACCCAAGAGTAATAAGCTTCTCAACTTGTAACTTCTACGTATCACCGTGGAGAACTCAAACCGATGCACCAAATGCAATGGCAAGGGCACACGGAGTGCCCAAGTACTTCTCTCTCAAATCCCACCGAAGCAACTAATGCTAGGGAAGAAAAGGAGAGGAAGAACAAGAAGGAGAACACCAAGACTCCAAGATCTAGATCCAAGGAGTTCCCCTCACATAGAGGAGAAAGTGATTTGTGGAAATGTGGATCTAGATCTCCTCTCTCTTTTCCCTCAAAAACTAGCAAGAATCCATGGAGGGATTGAGAGTTAGCAAGCCCGAAGAAGTTCAATAATGGGGGAAGAACACGAGCTCAAAGGATAAGGTTCAATGGGGAAGAAGACCCCCTTTTATAGGTGGGGAAAAATCCAACCGTTATGCTCACAGCCCGCATAGAGCGGTACTACCGCTCCAAGGAGCGGTACTACCGCTAGGGCGGTAGTACCCCTTTGAAAAACAAAAGCGAGGAGGCAAAAGGCTAGTAGAACCACCGGAGTGGTACTACCGCTCAACCTCACGGTACTACCGCAAATGGTAGCGGTACTACTGCTTGCGAGCGGTACTAAAAAAATACTTCTGTGCCTACTTCCGCTGAGCAAAACACGAGACTTTGGTCCAGAGCGTTACTACCGCTTAGGAGCCGCGGTAGTATTGCTCTCGAGCGGTACTACCGCTCAGGAGCCGCGGTAGTACAGCTCTGGAGCGGTAGTAAAAAATTCCATCCGCTCTAGTCGCGGTAGTACCGTTGCAGCCTTTACCAAAACAGCCACAACTTCTGCAAACGGACTCCGAATTCAACGAAACCAAGTTTGTTGGAAATCTAACGACATGGGCTAACACAATCTTGATAGAAATATCTAGAATAAGCAAATGAGAAAAGTCCCATAAGAAAATGGTGATAACCCTTCATCGGATAAGACCGGTAAAACCTCCAACATCGAAAACATCATAGAAGACGCATGCAAACTCCGTTTTCGATGAACTCAAGCTTGTCATCAAGATGACCATAAGATCTAAGACTCACAAAGATAACCAAACAAGAACCAAGAAACATGATGCAAGGATGCAATGGTTTGAGCTCTCTACTAACGATATGATCAACCTACCAACTTGAGAGCCCCCCTTGATAGTACGGCAAACGATCCTATAACTCGTTCTCCCAACTACCACCACGAGACCGGTAAAATAGAAAACCTATCAAGGGAAAACCTTTGCCTTGCACATGGTCCACTTGAGCTAGATGAAGACGATCTTGACTCCCTCAAGCTGGACCACCTTTCTTGATTGCGTTGGCTCGATGAAGACTAGATGATTGCTCCCCCATAGTCCACTATGGGTGAGCCACTCTTAGGAACATCTTCACAAGTCCATTGACACCATAATGGATGGCAAGATTCAAGCACTTGATCTCTTCGTGATGCTCCACTTGAACTTGCACACGACAATCTTGATGACGATCACCACTTGATGTCATCCTTTCCATGGGTTGTATGATATCTGCCTCTTGACACAAGCCCATGGACACGTACCTAACCCCACATAGAACTCTCACATAGACCATGGGTTAGTATACAAAGTGCAATGGACAATGCTTACCATACCATGGGATCACTTGATCCCTCTCGGTACATCTTCTACGCTTTGTGAGTTGATCAACTTGATTCACTCTTGACTTAGTCTTGATCAACCTTGAATCTTTCCAACTCTCTTCATTTGGATGATGTCTTGAAGGTAGACATGAATGATCACACAATCTTCTTCTTCAAGACATGCTTGCAATAAGCTCAACACTCACATGACCGATCTTTGGATAATTCCTTAATAGCACCGTGGTCATCACAAACTCTCCTTGAGACCAACAAATGGACTCCAAGAAAAGCCTATGGACAAACCCTTCAAATATAACTCAAGGCAACCATTAGTCCATAGAGATTGTCATCAATTGCCAAAACCAAACATGGGGGCACCGCATGTTCTTTCAGTGACCATAAAAGATATAATGTTCATGCTCCATGCTGTCACCAAATAACAATTATTCAGGTATAAAACTAATCCCGAAGGTAGATGTAGAGGTAGCGTGCCGATGGCGATCACATAGACATTGGAACCATTTCCGACGTGCATCGTCACCTTGTCCTTAGCCAATCTTCGTTTAATCCGTAGTCCCTGCTCCGAGTTACAAATATGAGCAACCGAACCGGTATCAAATACCCATGAACTAATACAAGTATTAGTAAGGTACACATCAATAACATGTATATCAAATATACCTTTGTTCACTTTGCCATCCTTATTATCCGCCAAAAACTTGGGGCAGTTTCGCTTCCAGTGACCAGTGATACGTCCATTTTGCATAATGTTTTCCTACTGTTATTTATTTTATTTTATTGTATAATAATGATTTTTGGAGTAATTCTAATGCCTTTTCTCTCATAATATGCAAGGTATATGCAAAGGGGGAGAATTCTGGGAGCAGGAAATCTGGACCTCAAAAACCTACATCAAGCTATCTATTCTGCACAACTCCAAATGAGAAGAAACTTCATGAGGATTTTTTATGGAATAAATAAGAATTTTTGGAGTCAATAAGTACGAGAGGGGGCTAACCAGGTGGGCACAACCCACCAGGGCGTGCCAGGGAGCCCAGGCGCGCCCTGGTGGGTTGTGCTCACCCAGGCCCACCTCCGGTGCCCCTCTTCTGGTATATAAGTCATTTTGACCTAGAAAATAAAAATAAAGAGAGGACTTTCAGGACGAAGCGCCGCCGTCTTGACATGGAACTTGGGCAGGAGCACTTTTGCTCTCCAGTAGGGCGATTCCGCCGGGGGAACTCCCTCCCGGAGGGGGAAATCATCGTCATCATCATCACCAACAACTCTCCCATCTTGGGGAGGGCTATCTTCATCAACATCTTCAACAACACCAACCCCTCTCAAACCCTAGTTCATCTATTGTGTTCAATCTTTGTACCAGAACTATAGATTGGTGCTTGTGGGTGACTAGTAGTGTTGATTACATCTTGTAGTTGATTACTATATGGTTTATTTGGTGGAAGATTATATATTCAGATCCATTATGCTATTTAATACCCCTTTGATCGTGAGAATGATTATCATTTGTGAGTAGTTACTATGTTCTTGAGGTCACAGGAGAAATCATGTTGCAAGTAATCATGTGAACTTGATATGTGTTCGATATTTTGATGATATGTATGTTGTGATTCCCTTAGTGGTGTCATGTGAATGTCGACTACATGACACTTCACCATATTTGTGCCTAAGGTAATGCATTGTGGATTAGTTATTAGATGATGGGTTGCGAGAGTGATAGAAGCTTAGACCCTAGTTTATGCGCTATTCCGTAAGGGACCGATTGGATCCAAGAGTTTAGTGCTATGGTTAGAATTTATTCTTAATACTTCTCTCATAGTTGCGGATGCTTGCGAAAGGGTTAATCATAAGTAGGAGGTTTGTTCAATTAAGAATAGCATCTAAGCACCGGTCCACCCACATATCAAATTATCAAAGTAGCGGACACGAATTAAGCCAACATGATGAAAGTGACTAGATGAAATTCCTGTGTACCGTCAAGAATGCTTTGCTTATCATAAGAGACCGTTTTGGCCTGTCCTTTTCCTCAAAAGGATTGGGCTACCTTGCTGCACTTTTTTTACTACTATCGTTACTTGCTCGTTACAAATTATCTTGCTATCAAACTACTCCGCTACTTAAAATTTTAGCACTTGAAGACATTACCTTGCTGAAAACCACTTGTCATTTCCTTCAGCTCCTCGTTGGGTTTGACACTCTTACGTATTGAAAAGGCTAAAATTGACCCCATATACTTGTGGTTCATCAAGGCTATTTTCTGGCACCATTGCCGGGGAGTGGAGCGCTCTTGGTAAGTAAAAATTGGTAAGGAAACATTATTACTACGTGCTGAAATTTATTGTCACTTGCTACTATGGAAAACAATCCTTTGAGGGGTTTGTTCAAGGTATCTTCACCTCGATCGGAACCACAATTAGTTGCCCCTCAACCTACTACACCTACTGAAAATATTGAATACGAAATTCCTTCGGGTATGGTAGAACAACTTCTAGCTAATCCTTATGCAGCAGATGGAACCGAACATCCTGATATGCACTTAATTATGTGGATGAAATTTGTGGATTGCTTAAGCTTGCAGGTTTACCCGAAGATGAAGCTAAGAAGAAGGTTTTCCCTTTATCTTTGAAGGGAAAAGCATTGACATGGTATAGGCTATGCGATGATATTTGATCTTGGAACTAGAATCGGTTGAAATTGGAATTCCATCAAAAATTTATACTATGCATCTAGTTCATCATGATCGAAATTAGATATATAATTTTTGGCCTCGTGAAGGAGAAAGTATCGCTCTAGCTTGGGGGAGAGGCTTAAGTCAATGTTATATTCATGCCCCAATCATGAGCTCTCAAGAGAAATTATTACTCAGAATTTTTATGCTCAGCTTTCTTGTAATGATCAATCCATGCTCGATACTTCTTGTACTGGTTAAGACTATTGAATTCTGGTGGGATCTTTTAGAAAGAATTAAAGGCAACTCTGAAGATTGGGAACTCAATGAAGGTAAAGAGTCAGGTATTGAACCTATGTTTGATTGTCTTAAATCTTTTATGAATACCGATGATTTTCAAAAGTTTAGCACTAAATATGAACTTGACTCTGAGATAGTGTCGGGTTACGGGTTCCGGCAGACGCTTGAGGTTCGAACACTGGGGTGCGTGCGGAGATTTGACCCTCTGCCTGCCTGCTCCTCGCTGAATCGCTAGGATCTAAACTACCAAACAGAACAACACAAGAGACACGAGATTTATACTGGTTCAGGCCACCATTGTGGTGTAATACCCTACTCCAGTGTGTGGTGTGGTGGATTGCCTCTTGGGCTGATGATGAACAATACAAGGAAGAACAGCCTCGCGAGGGTCTGTTCTTGGCTAGTGCGATGAACTGCTAGGAGGAGTTCAATCGCTATATCTATTGGTTTCTTGGTGAGGATCCAGATTGCCTCTACCCTGGGGGTGGCTAGTCCTATTTATAGGCGAAGGCCCTGGGCCTATTCCCAAATATTGAGCGCGAAGGGCGCCAACAATTGGCCATTTTGAAGGGGAACAGCGGGTACACTTATCCTGACTAAAGTTGGTCCTCGCCTGTCAAAGGCTCTGGTGGTGACGCCTGCTTGGGCTCCACAATGACGTCCTTCCTGCTGTTGGGCTGGTCTTGGTCTTGTTGCACCGAAATGGAGGCCTTTGCTGGATGCTCTCGCCTGCGCTTGCTCCCTTTGCACCAAAGAGGAAAGGAGGACACTGTGCGGGCTGGCGCCCTTGGTCGTCATGGCTTGCGTCATGGGCACCTCGCGAGGTACCCTGCCTTGAACTCTCCGCCTCCTCGCGAGCCCACCTGATGAGGCCGTGCCTGAGAAAGCTCCCTGTCGTCCGCCCCGCGAGGCTTGGCCCCTCGCGAGGGTCTTGAGTTTGTGTTGATGAAGATGGGCTGTGCTGGGCCTCCTTTGAGCCACGCCGTAGGCCGCAGGCAGGCAAGTCTGGGGACCCCCGTTCCCAGAACACCGACAGTAGCCCCCGGGCCCACGGCGCGCCCGGACTTGGCCGAGCAGAGAGGCGAAAGGGCAAGTGCGAAGCGTCGCGGGCCCTAACAGCCTGTGGCCTTGGGTGCCGCGTGGCGGTTGATTGGACATGAGCGGCACTGTTCCCCCACGCTTCCTTATTTTATGCCTTGCTAGGCGGACTCGCTGCCGCACACAGCCGCTCCCCTTTCCGCTGCTTGAACGCTCCCTATCCTTTCTCCTCTCGAACTCAAGTTTCCGCATCCAATCCAATCTCGAACCTTCCCCCCCCCCCTTCTTCCATCATGGCTCCGCCGAAGAAGGGAAGAGGGAAGAAGCCCATGCCGCCGCCTCACTCATCGTAGTCGGTGGCCCCCGCCGTCGATCGGCCGGTCATAATCAATCAAGAAGGCCTGGGCAAGGTCAGCTCGGCCCTGGCCACCATCTTCAACGAGTGCGGGAGGACGACGGCCTGGCCCGCGTCTCGCTTCTCCATTGACAGGATTGCCACCGAGGTCCGGTACTTCGCCGACGCCCTGTGGGCGGGACTGGTTCCCCCCTTTTCTGATTTCTTCAACGCTGTGCTTTCTCATTATCAGATCCATATGATGCATCTGGGTCCTGAATCCATCACCCTTCTCGCAGTTTTCGCTTTCGTTTGTGAGGCAATGATGGGCATCATTCCTTCGGTTGCCTTGCTGCGCCACTTCTTCTCTCTGCGCCTTGCCGACCCAACCCAATGTTCAGGGTGCGTGAGCTTCGTCGCTGCGCCTGAGACAGCGGCTTTAGGGATTGACTTCAGTCTTCCTCCGCCTGCGCCTGGGTTTCGCGAGCGGTGGCTGTATGTGGACATAGGGGTGCCCAGCCCCCTGCTAACGGAGCCACCTTCACCTGCTGTCCCCAACTCAGGCTAGGGCCAGGAGACGCTCGTGAGCCCCCGGCTCACCTTCGTCTGGCGTCGCTTCGAGTTCTTGAAGGAGCTCGCCGTGACAGCACCCAAGGTGGTGAAGGAGTTCTTGCTACGCCGCGTCGCCCCTCTCCAACGCCATTCTCATCGGATGTGGGCCTTCAGTGGTCGTGGGGATCGTATGCGGCTCCAGGAAGAGGCTCTGACGCCTGAAGCGCTGAGGAAGGTGCTCTTGGTCTTGACTGGGGATCCTTCCCCCGGCGGCATTCGGCAAGGGGGGGCCTTGCTGTACCTCTGCTCGAATAGAGGTGACTTCGTGAGCCAGATGCCCATTTTCGACGAATGGGGGCCACGCCCTGCTGGCCTCCAAGGGCCTCGCGAGAACCCAGTGGTGGTGGTCGCCCTCGCAGCCGGCCAGGGCGACTCTTCCTCAAGTGGCGGAGCAGGGAGGCATGAGCCTCTGGAGGCCGAGGGTGCCCCCGCCGAGGTGACATCACTGGGCGGCGCTCATGAGGGAGCGGCCCCTGAGGCCCGTGCTGCCGTAGCTGAAGGTGGCGAGCGGCCGCCCGCAGTGTCTACGGCTGAGGCCCCTGAGGCCCCAGCTGCTCTTCTTGGTGAGGCGACCGGCGGCGCGCATCAGGCGGACGCCCCCGACGCGGGTCGCCTCGGTGCTTCCTCTTCATCGCAGGCTGACCCCTGCGCTCAACTCTTGGGTCGCTTCCGCGTGGACTTTGAGGCCCTCCGGAAGAGGAGGGAGGCCCTGGGCGATGATTACCCTTGCCGCCTGCTGAAGCGTAGGAAGTACTTCGCCATCGATGAGTAAGCCTTGTCCCTTCCCAGCTCCTGATTCTTCCGTTGCCTGTCCTGATCCTTGCTCCGCAGGGCCCTTCCTTCCGAGCTCGTGGGGGTGGATGAGGAGCCATCCCCCTCGCCTCCGCCCTCTCCGCCGTCTTCGATCGTTCCGAACAGCAAGGCCCGTGTGGCGAGGCCGGTTGGTGAGATGAACCATCCCGAGGCGCAGCGCGGCCCTGCGCTCCCCGCGGCCTTCCTTTGCGAGCCTTCTTGTGACATAGCCAGCCTGCCGTGGGCTTCTTGTCTGGTCGTGGATCGCAATTGGCTGGGGTACTCCCGGCGCTCTTCACTTGGAGATGGACTGGCTCTAGGTCGGGCCCCCAGCAGGGCATGCCCGGTCGTCTCAAAGGTGCCAGCCCCCAGCCCCCTGCCCGGGAGGGGAGTGCTGATCCGTGCCCCACGGCGCTCGCTTGGGGCGGATGATGGTGTGGAAGACGTACTCAAGCGCACCCAGGAGCGTCGCGCTCTTTGCCAAGGGTTCCTCCGGAGGGCGGCTGACGCGGTGAGCCTGCTTGGTGAGGAGCTCGCTGATGAGGACGCGCGCCTTGAGGCCGAGGGCCTGCGCCTGGTTGCAGAGAGGCGCGAGCTGGAGGCGGCTGCTGCCCTCGCGCACCATCGGTGCGATCTCGATGATGAGGAGGCCAAGGCGTCGCTGGTGGCCTCTCGGGAGGCCCGTTCCCGGGCTGTCGAAGAAGCCCGGGAAGCTGACTGGCGGCGTGAGGCCACGGAGGAGCGGGCACGGGAACTCCTGGCCCGGTGCCGCTCACTGGAGGAGCAGGTGGAGCTGCGTGAGGCGGCCCTTGCATCGATGAAGGTGGCTTCCGGCGACCCAGCGGAGCTCTAGAAGCATGAGGAGGCGCTGACGTTGGAAGCCGCCGAACGCGCACGCGAGTACGAGCGCCTGGAGACGAGGGAGAGCTTGGTGACACGAGCGAAGGATGATGTCGCTGCGCGGGAAGCCCGTGTCTCGGAGGAGGTTGGACGTCGGGTGGCGACGGCGCGCCTGAACCTCGAGCGCGAGTTCAAGGAGAGGCTGGAGTTGGTCCGGACCGAGGCCGAAGGTAGGACCACCGTCCTCAGGACCAAACTGGAGGAGGCAACGTGGCGGGTCGATGCCTTGCGGGTCGCACTTGAGGCGGCGCAGGGGGAGTCAACTACTTCCCATGCCGAGGTGCTTCTTCTTCGCCAACAGGTGGTTGAGGCTGAGGCCATCGCTCGACAGAATGCGGACGAGATACGTCAGCGGCGGCTCTTGGAATACGAGCACACCCCCATGCTCACCACGCTTCGGGAGAGGGCCAACACGGCCTTAGGTAACATCTGTGAGGCGGCCGTCGGCGAGCAGCATGCCATTAACTACGCCGGCAACCTTCAGTTCTTCACCGACATCATGACGCAGCTGGAGGCGCGGTCGGTCCATGCCAACAGGTTGGTGGAGGAGAGGAGCCAAGCCCTGCTCGGGCGCGCCTTTTCCCGCGTCTTCAGCCATCTCCGGAACATGGATCCTCACTTCAACTTTGATGCCGCCATCGCCCCAGTCCCCCAGGCCGTTCGAGACGACCTGGCGTACAGGGTGGAAGACAACGTGGATGCCCTTGTCAGGGCCTTCGCTTCAGATGATGATGGCGTGATCGTGGCCGCCGACAAGGGCGGCGTGGTGAACGGCCCTGACGCCGCTGGCGACAACGTGGAGGGCGATGGCGAGGCCAGCGACGCCAGCGACAGTTCGGGCGGCGTTCCTGACGATGCATTGGGGGATTTATCCGACTGACAGCGCATTGCTCCTGTTTCCTTATCCTGCATGAATAGAACTCAGGATTTTGTCCCGATGGTTGTAAGAGCATTTTTGGGAGGGGGTGCCCCTCATGTAAAACTTATGTTCAGCGTACTAGTGAATGCTAGTTCACTCACATGCCCGTGCCAAGTGGTTGGCCATGTGACGAGCCGGCTGGCTAGTTTACCTTTGTCCCGAGCGGGCCTCGAAATAACTTGTCGGAGGCCGTGGCGCCTCACACGCCTCCTGATTGAATCCATGGGATCTACAGTGAAAAACCTCCTGAGAGGGTACATCGACGGCAGTCTGGGCTGCACGCAAGCCAGGCCAGACCCGGCTCGCGAGGGGTTCGCGAGGGGAGGCAGCTGAGGTGAGGTCGTAACCGAAACGCGAGAGATTGCTCGAACGAGACTAAGCACCCCTTCCCCAAACACACACAAATCTCAAATTCGAGTCCAACTTAAATCCAGCGGGGGAAAGCAACGACCAAGAGAAAAGCAATGAAAGCAGAAAAAGGCCGCGTCCGGCACCTAGTCTAGTCTTGGACGTCTTCTCACCAGCGTGGAGCTAAGTGCTGCCACTGGGCGTGGGAGGGAGCCCCAGGGCCTGAGGCTGGCACCCCTGAGACTCTGGGGCGTGTACAGCCCCACTCATTATTACGTGAGAGTGTCACGGGGCGGCGAGCTTCACAGGCACTGGGCCTTCTTCACAGGTACCGGCCTTGCTTCATATCGCCTGACGAGGGCCCCGCCTTGCGCCACACCCTAGTTCCATCACCGACGACCGGAAACCAGGACGCCGCCGATGGGGTAGAGCGGTCGCCAGCGGTTCCCCCGACGACCACGGGTCCTCCGCCAGGGGCAGGCCCTGAGGCACCTCCCCAGCGGAGGGCCTACCTCCTGGGAACGCCTTGCTCCAAACACCGCGGTGGTGACGTCGGATCTCGGCCCCTCTCCTGCAGCCCCCGACGCCCTCCTCCTAAGGGGTAAGAGGCTGCGGGAGTGCGACAGCTGCTCGCTGTG
Source organism: Triticum timopheevii (assembly GCA_963921465.1). NCBI lineage: Eukaryota > Viridiplantae > Streptophyta > Magnoliopsida > Poales > Poaceae > Triticum > Triticum timopheevii. The sequence goes on from OY997272.1 coordinate 144,989,047, forward strand.
GTGACCTGCACCTCCTGCGACCCATGATTAGTGTATGCCAGCTCCTGAGGGATTAGTGGTACCGGATAATCGTCGCTTCCAGCGTGGCCGGTGGGGCCGTCCCTGGGTTCCTGGAAGAGCTCAGCTTCTGGCGCCTCGTTCCCCCAGCTCGGGCTGAGGAGTGAGCCCTGTTCGCCTTCACGCGGGTGCCCTTGATCCATCATGTGGGGCACGTACTCTTCTGGGGCCGTCATCCCGAAGGCCGCGCCATAGGGCTCCACGCGCCATGCAGCTCTGCCTGATGCGCTTACCTGGGGGTGGTAGCGCAGAGGCCCGCTGGGGCTGTGGGTCGCGATGAGTCCTTCTTCGCTGGCGAGGAGCGGAGTCAGTGCTGCCGCTGGCCTGGTGCTGACAGCTTCACTGGTGTTGGAGTAGCCTTGGAGCCCGTGGGTGCGCGTGGTGCCCCCACGCGGGCCGCCCTGAGCCTAAGGCGGGAGCTGAGTGCAGAAGTGGTGAGCCCCCGAGGTGGCAAAGCCCAGGAGCCCCGCCACCCGCTCTAGCAGCACGTCGCGGCTGCCTTCCATCAGCCTGCACTGCAGCAGCTCTCGGGCCACCGTGAGCGCGACCCTTGAGTTTGCCTGCTCCCGGCGAGTGTACAGCGTCGTGGCTGCGCCATGGTTGGAGGCCCTTGCCGCCGACCGTGTCTGCCGCGGTGTTAGAGCCGTCGAGGCCTGTCCGCATTGCCCACGGCCCGCAGCGCCCTGCGGAACACGAGCTGCTTGGTTCATGGGGTCGCCCGGGGCGTGCGGCTCTGTGCGGGCGGGCCATGCCGCCCAGGGATCAGGGTTGCCCGCCTGGTCGCCGGACATGGTGATGATGATGCGACGGGACGCGAAGTGGCGGAAGGTGGATCCCGATGCACCCCTACCTGGCGTGCCAAATGTCGGATTTCGGGTTCCGGCAGACCCTTGAGGTTCGAACACCGGGGTGCACGCGGAGAATTGACCCTCTACCTGCCTTCTCCCGCCGAATCGCTAGGATCTAAACTACCAAACAGAACAACACAAGAGACACGGGATTTATACTGGTTCAGGCCACCATTGTGGTGTAATACCCTACTCCAGTGTGTGGTGTGGTGGATTGCCTCTTGGGCTGATGATGAACAATACAAGGAAGAACAGCCTCGCGAGGGTCTGTTCTTGGCTGGTGCGACGAACTGCTAGGAGGAGTTCAATCGCTCTATCTACTGGTTTCTTGGTGAGGATCCAGATTGCCTCTTCCCTGGGGGTGGCTAATCCTATTTATAGGCGAAGGCCCTGGGCCTATTCCCAAATATTGAGCGGGAAGGGCACCAACAATTGTCCATTTTGAAGGGGAACAACGGGTACACTTATCCTGACTAAAGTTGGTCCTTGCCTGTCAAAGGCTCTGGTGGTGACGCCTGCTTGGGCTCCACAATGACTTCCTTCTTGCCGTTGGGCTGGTCTTGGTCTTGTTGCACCAAATGGAGGCCTTTGCTAGATGCTCTTGCCTGCGCTTGCTCCCTTTGCACCAAAGAGGAAAGGAGGACACTGTGCGGGCTGGCGCCCAACTGGCGCCCTTGGTCGTCATGGCTTGCGTCATGGGCACCTCGCGAGGTACCCTGCCTTGAACTCTCCGCCTCCTCGCGAGCCCACCTGATGAGGCCGTGCCTGAGGAAGCTCCCTGTTGTCCGCCCCGCGAGGCTTGGCCCCTCGCGAGGGTCTTGAGTTTGTGTTGATGAAGATGGGCTGTGCTGGGCCTCCTTTGAGCCATGCCGCAGGCCGCAGGCAGGCAAGTCTGGGGACCCCCGTTCCTAGAACGCCGACAGATAGTAGCTTCCTTTTGTGAATCTTTTGCTACTCATGTTGATCTCCCTAAGGAGAAGTGGTTTAAATATCACCCACCTATCAAAGAAGAAATTAAAGAACCGGTAAAAGCTAAAGAAGAAACTATACTTTGCAATGTTGATCCAGTTGTTCCCACTACTTATATTGAAAAACCACCTTTCCCTGTTAGGATGGAGGAATATGCTAAAGCTTCAACTGTGGTTAACAAATTGTCGGTGTTAGCTTTGGTGTTGAATCTCATGAATTTAATTTTTCCAAGTTTAGTAGAGAACCTCATAAGAAAGATTTGCCTAGTAAGGATGAGATTATTGGTCTTGCTTCTTTTGCTTTACCACCTACTGATCCTTTGGAAAAATATTTGCTTGACCATGAAAATGATTTGCATATGCGTGAAAGAATGAAATAGATAGAATCTTTTTCGAATAACAACCTCTACTTAAACACAATTTGCCTATTGAAACTCTAGGAGGTCCTCCTCCACCTAAAAGTGATCCTGTGTTTGAATTAAAACAATTGCCAGACACTTTGAAATATGCTTATCTTGATGAGAAAAAGATATATCCTCTTATTATTAGTGCTAACCTTTCAGAACATGAAGAAGAAAGATTATTGAAAGTTCTAAGGAAGCACCGAGCTGCTATTGGATATACTCTTGATGATCTTAAGGGCATTAGTCCCACTCTATGTCAGCACAAGATTAATATGGAACCTGATGCTAAACCCGTTGTTGATCACCAACGTCAGTTAAATTCAAAGAAGAAAGAAGTGGTAAGAATGGAAATGCTGAAACTTCTGGAAGTAGGTATAATCTATCCTATAGCTGATAGTAAATGGGTAAGTCATGTTCATTGTGTCCCTAAGAAGGGAGGTATTACTATTGTTCCTAATGATAAGAATGAGCTTATTCCTCAAAGAATAGTCACAGGCTATAGAATGGTAATTGATTTTAGAAAATTAAACAAAGCAACTAGAAAAGATCATTACCCTTTGCCTTTTATTGATCAAATGTTATAAAGATTACCTAAGCACACACATTTTTGCTTCCTTGATGGATATTCTGTTTTTTTCACGAATACCTGTTTCACCACCTGATCAAGAAAATACCACTTTTACTTGTCCTTTTGGAACTTATGCTTATAGACGTATGCCTTTTGGTTTATGTAATGCACCTGCTACCTTTCAAAGATGTATGACTGCTATATTCTCTGATTTTGTGAAAAGATTGTTGTGGTTTTCATGGATGACTTTTCCGTTTATGGGAAGTCTTTTGATGATTGTTTAAGCAATCTTGATCGAGTTTTGTAGAGATGTGAACAAACAAATCTTGTCTTGAACTTGGAGAAGTGCCACTTTATGGTTAACGAAGGTATAGTTTTGGGCCATAAAATTTCGGAAAGAGGCATTGAGGTGGACCAGACCAAGGTTGATGCAATTTAGAAAATGCCATGTCCTAAAGACATCAAAGGTATTTGTAGTTTCCTTGGTCATGTTGGTTGAGGGAGTCCTGGACTAGGGGGTGTCCGGATAGCCGAACTATCATCATTGGCCGGACTCCAAGACTATGAAGATACAAGATTGAAGACTTCGTCCCGTGTCCGGATGGGACTTCCCTTGGCGTGGAAGGCAAGCTTGGCGATACGGATATGTAGATCTCCTACCATTGTAACCGACTCTGTGTAACCCTTGCTCTCTCTGGTGTCTATATAAACCGGAGGGTTTTAGTCCGTAGGACGAACAACAATCATACCATAGGCTAGCTTCTAGGGTTTAGCCTCCTTGATCTCGTGGTAGATCTACTCTTGTACTACCCATATCATCAATATTAATCAAGCAGGAGTAGGGTTTTACCTCCACCGAGAGGGCCCGAACCTGGGTAAAAACATCGTGTCCCTTGTCTCCTGTTAGCATCCGCCTAGACGCACAGTTCGGGACCCCCTACCCGAGATCCGCCGGTTTTGACACCGACATTGGTGCTTTCATTGAAAGTTCCTCTGTGTCGTCACCTATAGGCTCGATGGCTCCTTCGATCATCAACGACGACACGGTCCAGGGTGAGACTTCTCTCCCCGGACAGATCTTTATATTCGGCGGCTTTGCACTGCGGGCCAATTCGCTTGGCCATCTGGAGCAGATCGAAAGCTACGCCCCTGGCTATCAGGTCAGATTTGGAAGTTTGAACTATACGGCTGACATCCGTGGAGACTTGATCTTCGACGGATTCGAGCCATAGCCGGGCATGTTGCACTGTCATGATGGGCATGATTTAGCTCTGCTGCCGGACAGTGCCCTGGAGGCCGCACAAGAGTCTGCTCCGACCCTTAGCTCAGAACCGACTGCGTCGATCGAGGATGGGTGGCTGGACACCGCCTCGGGGCTGCTACCTCAACGGCGATAGAGCCGAATACCAACCCTGTCCCTTGTGAAGCTCGTGACTCCAGGGTGCCGGACTCCTCTCCGGACCCCGAACCTTCCGCGCCCCTGCCAAACGAATTCGATTGGGCGCCGATCATGGAGTTCACCGCCACGGACATCTTTCAGCACTCGCCTTTCGGCGACATCCTGAATTCGCTGAAGTGTCTCTCTTTATCAGGAGAGCCCGGGCTGAATTATGGTTAGGACGGTTGGGATGCGGACGACGAAGAAATTAAAAGCCCACCCACCACCCACTTCATAGCCACTGTCGATGACTTAACCGACATGCTAGACTTTGACTCCGAAGACATCGACGGTATGGACGACGATGCTGGAGACAACCAAGAACCAGCGCCTACAGGGCACTGGAAGGCCACCTCGTCATATGACATATACATGGTGGACATCCCAAAGGATGGGAATGTCGATGGAACAACGGAGGATGACCCCTCCAAGAAACAGGCTAAGCGTCGGCATCAGCGGCACCGCTCTAAATCCTGCCACGGCAAAAATGGAGATCCCGGCACCGGAGACAATAATACCCCGGACAGTGCCGAAGACAACCCCCTCCTGCAAGATTCAGCACAGGAGGATGGAGAAGCCAGCCCTTGTGAGAGAGCGGCAGACAGAGAGGAAGAGGACGATAATTATATGCCTCCCTCCAAAGATGAGGCAAGCCTCGACGACGATGAATTTGTCGTGCCTGAGGATCCCATCGTACAAGAGCGTTTCAAACGCAGGCTTATGGTCACGGCAAGCAGCCTCAAGAAAAAGCAGCAACAGCTTAGAGATGACCAAGATTTGCTAGCTGACAGATGGACTGAAGTCCTTGCGGCCGAAGAGTATGAACTCGAACGCCCCTCCAAAAGCTACCCCAAACACAAGCTGCTACCCCGATTAGAGGAGGAAGCACATAAACCTACATCACCAGCGCACAATACGGCCGACCGGCCACCTCATGGCCGCGACAGAGAGGCCTCTAGGCCCTCCACTAAAGCCATACCCCGACGTCAATCGAAAAGTACAAAGCCACGGGGGAATGCGCCGGACTTACGAGACATATTGGAGGATAAGGCAAGACAAACAAGATCGATCTACGTATCACGTGGGCGCCCCACGATGCATGACGACAACCGTCACGCCGGATACAGCAATTCCGGCCTGGCCGAACACAGTAGACAAAGCTCGTTTGAGCTGCGTCGCGATATAGCCCAACATAGAGGCGCCGCACACCCACTATGCTTCACAGACGAAGTAATGGATCATCAAATCCCCGAGGGTTTCAAACCCGTAAACATTGAATCATACGGCAGCACAACAGATCCTGCGGTTTGGACTGAGGACTATCTCCTTCACATCCACATGGCTCGCGGTGATGATCTACACGCCATCAAATACCTCCCACTCAAGCTCAAAGGGCCAGCTCGGCATTGGCTCAACAGCTTACCAGCAGAATCAATTGGGTGTTGGGAAGACCTGGAAGCCGCATTCCTTGATAACTTCCAGGGCACATATGTGCGACCACCAGACGCCGATGACCTAAGCCACATAATTCAGCAGCCAGACGAATCGGCCAGACAATTCTGGACACGGTTCTTAACCAAGAAAAATCAAATCGTCGACTATCCGGATGCAGAGGCCCTTGCAGCCTTCAAACATAACATCCGCGATGAGTGGCTTGCCCGGCACCTAGGACAGGAAAAGCCGAAATCTATGGCAGCCCTCACATCACTCATGACCCGCTTCTGTGCGGGAGAGGACAGCTGGCTAGCTCACAGTAACAACCTGACCAAAAACTCTGGTAGTTCGGATACCAAGGACAACAATGGCAGGTCGCGTCGTAATAAGCACAAGCGCCGCATTAACGGCAATAATACTAAAGATACGGCAGTCAATGCCGGATTCAGAGGCTCTAAACCCGGTCAGCGGAAAAATCCATTCAAAAGAAATACTCCGGGCCCGTCCAATCTGGACCGAATACTCGATCGCTTGTGCCAGATACATGGCACCCCCGAAAAGCCAGCCAATCACACCAACAGGGATTGTTGGGTGTTCAAGCAAGCAGGCAAGTTAATTGCCGAAAATAATGACAAGGGGCTGCATAGCGATGACGAGGAGGAGACCCGGCCGACGAACAATAGAGGACAAAAGGGTTTCCCCCCACAAGTGCGGATGGTGAACATGATATACGCAACCCACATACCCAAAAGGGAGCGGAAGCGTGCACTTAGGGACGTATATGCGATGGAGCCAGTCGCCCCGAAGTTCAATCCGTGGTCCTCATACCCGATCAGTTTTAATCGAAGGGACCACCCCACTAGCATCCGCCATGGCGGATTTGCCGCATTGGTTCTAGACCCAATCGTCGACGGATTTCACCTCACTAGAGTCCTGATGGACGGCGGCAGCAGCCTGAGCCTGCTTTATCAGGATACAATGCGCAAGATGGGCATAGACGCGTCAAGGATTAAACCCATAAAAACGACCTTTAAAGGCGTCATACCAGGTGCCGAGGCCAATTGTACAGGCTCAGTTACACTCGAAGTGGTCTTCGGATCCCCGGATAACTTCCGAAGCGAGGAGTTAATCTTCGACATAGCCCCGTTCCGCAACGGCTATCATGCACTCCTCGGATGAACCGCATTTGCAAAATTCAATGCGGTGCCGCACTACGCATACCTCAAGCTCAAGATGCCAGGCCCTCGAGGAGTCATTGCGGTCAACGGAAACACCGAACGCTCACTCCGAATAGAGGAGCATACAGCGGCTCTCGTGGCAGAAGTACAAAGCAGCCTCCTAAGGAAATTCTCGAGTCCGGCTGTTAAGCGGTCGGACACTATCAAGCGCGCCCGGAGTAACCTACAACAAGACCACCTGGCACGTTCCGAGCACGCGTAGCAATGCGGCCCCAACCCCAGCCCTCGCGTAACCGCGAGACCAGTACCACCCATACATAACTACGCTCTGGAGATTCCATGGGCACAGGGGGAGGGGCACAACAACGGCATGCCCAGAGTGCGGCTCAACCACACCAGGGGCTCCCAATTGTGTCATTCTTCTTTTTCTTTCTTCTTACTCACAGGACTTCGTTTTCCAGAAGCCCTGTCCGGTAGTAGACCTGCCGAATTCATGATGCAACAGCTAGGGAAGCAGAAAAGCTATGTCGGGTATCCAGGTGGTCTCCATTACGAGCATTATACCTGTTTTACATACCATTCCGCAGCCTACCCCTGGAGGGGGACATGCTAAATAGTCCCATCCCTTGCTTATCACACTATCTGTATCGTTCTGCTTTCATTGCAGTATTTTTTGAATAAACAATGCATTGCTTTTTGCCTATCATTGCATGCCTTTTTTATCTACATATGTTCACTTATGACATGTTGCACCCGTACACTTTGGTACGGACAAATACACCAGGGGCTTAAGTTCCCCAGAGTATGGTGTGATAAGTCTGAACACTTTCACAAGTGCGGCACCCTGAACTTATAGCATTATATGCATCGGCTCCGAATCATGTCTTGGGTCAATAGTTGGGTTTGCCCGGCTCCCATGTTTTGGTACCTTACGCTCCGTTATACCGGCTAAGGTAGCGCTGGGAGAACCACTGCGATTGTGCCCCAGTTGAGCTGGGTTGAGCACCTCAGTGGAGAAAGCTAAAACTGACCGTCATGATGGGGCGAGAGCCGGTCGCTGTTCGAGAGGTTTTTTCGAGTCCCTAAAGACTTATGCCGCTTAGAGCGAGGAGCCGGCTTTGTCCGGCCCCAGGCGTGGATAGCGCCCCGAATTTGGCCTTCCGAACACTAGGGGCTTCGCCGAATTTAAAATTATAGAATTCTATGGATAAGTGGGAGTGTTCAAGCACTATAAGTCCGGTTGCCTCGTTCGTTGTGTTGAGCGCCTCCCTGGAAGGACCCAAAAATGGGAAAAAGAGCGCTCAAGTTTATCCCGAACACCCCAACACTCACGGCATGGGGGCTGAAGCAAACGACTTGCCATCTCTCAAATTTGATAAACGGCCGCACAGAAGGTAATATTTTAAATTAACAAGCGTTGCTTAGAGCATATGAACAAGTTTTCAGCGCACAGGATAACAAAATGCGAGTCTACTCAAAAATTACATCTTTGGAGCATCCACCCGCTATAAGGTGGGCACCCTTCAGGACACCCTTGTAGTACATCTCGGGCGTGCGATACTCCTTGCTCGGCGGTGGCGCGTCCGTCACAAGCTTCTCGGCGTCCATCTTGCCCCAGTGCACTTTAGCGCGGGCAAGGGCCCGACGGGCACCTTCAATGCAGACGGAGTGCTTGATGGCTTCAACCCATGGACAGGCGTCCACCAGCCGCCGCACCAGACCGAAGTAGCTCCCAGGTATGGCTTCTTTGGGCCACAGCCGAACTATGAGGCCCTTCATGGCCTGTTCGGCCACCTTGTGGAGCTCGACCAGCTGCTTGAGCTGGTCGCTCAGGGGAACCGGATGTCCGGCCTCAGCATACTGAGACCAGAATACCTTCTCCGTCGAGCTCCCTTCCTCGGCCCGGTAGAATGCGGCAGTATCGGACACACTGCGGGGCAGATCTGCGAATGCTCCTGGAGAGCTCTGAATCCGGGTAAGTAACAGATAATTCACTTTTACATGCTTGCTTTGCATGAAGAATGCCTTACTCGCCGCTCTCTTTTTTATTTCCTCAATCTCCTAGAGGGCCTTCTAGGCTTCGGCCTTAGCGGCTTTGGCACTCTCAAGAGCCGAGGCGAGCTCGGACTCTTGAGTCTTCGAGTCACGCTCCAAACTCTCGTGTTTTTCCACGAGAACCTGGAGCTCTTGCCGCACCTCCGCCACCCGCGCCTCCTGCTTCTCCCGCTCGGTGCGTTCCGCGACCGCATTGCGTTCGGCCTCGGACACCGCTTCCTTCAGGGTCGCCACCTCATTAGTGGCCCCTGCAATACTCACGTTATCCCTGTCATTTTTGCAACCAAATCCTTTTCTATAAGGTATCACTATAATAAGGTATTACTTAACTTCCTTGTCCTCGAGCTGCTTCTTGGTATGGCCGAGCTCGTTCTCGGACCGCTCGAGGCTCTGCTTCAAGGCATTTTTCTCCGCCGTTAGTGCAGCAGAGGTCAGCAGTGCAGCCTGCATTCCCATATTGACATATTTATGTTAGACTCCTGCATATATCTTTTTAAATCCTCAGTTCGGCTTTTCTTTCCGAACACCAAACTGAGCATCAGGGGCTACTGTCTATGCCGTACTATTTTTACATATCTTAAATTACTTACCTCAAAGCCTGTTAGAAGGCTGGTGCAGGCTTCGGTCAGCCCGCTCTTGGCGGACTGAACCTTCTGAATCACCGCACTCATGACAGTGCGGTGCTCCTCGTTGATGGAAGCGCTGTTGAGCGCCTCCAGCAAATTATTCGGCGCCTCCGGCTGGACGGAGGTCACCGGCGTCGCAGTCTCACCCTTCCTACGAAGGGGCCGCCCACCGGACTCCGGAACCACTAAAGGTTCCGATGCGGAGTCCGGTCCAAAGTCCGGAAGGTTGCCCTGCGGCACCTCCGGGGCCTCCTCCTCCTGGCTGGGCCCCTTCTAGGACCCCACCTCGGCGTTGTCTGCGTCACGGGGGGAGGAGGCGGTCGGAAGTGAAGCGCTATTCACATCCGACGAGCCCAAGGAGCCGCTCGACGAAGCGGGGAGATCGTCCTTGGGCGGGCTACATGGTGGTATTCGGCGTTAGAAGACACTATGCGACGAAAGAAAAATGATGAGTTATTCTGGAATCCGGACACTTACGATCTCGCCAGGGGCTTGGCCCTCGAGGGCCACTCCTCTTTGCCGTCGTCAGCGTTGGTGGAACAGTCCGGAGGGAGGGTCCTTCCCTTCTTGGATCCTTCGGCCTCCTCTGTTGAGGAAGCCTTCCTTTTCTTCTCTCCCCCCGCTGGGGGAGAGGCCTCTTTCTTCTCCTCCTCGTCTTCGCGGGAGGAGTCCGCCTCGGAGTCATCGAATGATGAGTCCGATAACACCTGGCGTCGGGAACTCCTCCGAGTTCCCGTGGCCTTCTTCTTGGCCTTCTTCTCCGGCATCACGTAAGGCGTTGGAGCCAGCAGTCCTGTTAATCGGGCATCGGCTGGGTCTTCTGGCAAGGGAGCCGGACAGTTAACCTGCCCGGACGTCTTCTGCCAGGCCTGTTAAAGGTAATGGGAGTTTAGATCCTGCATGGTGTCAAACTATGAAAAAAAAAGTGTCCCGTGAAGGGTAAAATAGCTTACCTCGCAGGCTTGCCGCTGCGAGCTGAATCCGCGATCCTCGGTAGCGGATGCGGGAGCTTCGGCGCCCTTGAACAGCACCCTCCAGGTGTCTTCGTACGTAGTGTCGAAGAGCCTGCTCAAGGTCTAGTGCTGTGCCGGATCAAACTCCCACAAGTTGAAGGCCCGTTGTTGGCATGGGAGGATCCGGCGGACGAGCATGACCTGGACCACGTTGACGAGCTTGGTCTTCTTGTTCACAAGGTCTTGGACGCAAGTTTGGAGTCCGGTCAGCTCCTCTAAAGCACCCCATGTCAGGCCCTTCTTTTTCCAGGAGGTGAGCCGCGTAGGGATGCCAGATCTGAATTCGGGGGCCGCTGCCCATTCAGGGTCACGCGGCTCGGTGATGTAGAACCACCCCGATTGCCACCCTTTGATGGTTTCCACGAAAGAACCCTCGAGCCATGTGACGTTGGGCATCTTGCCCACCATGGCGCCTCCGCACTCCGCCTGCTAGCCACCCACTACCTTCGGCTTGACATTGAAAGTCTTCAGCCATAAGCCGAAGTGGGGCTTGATGCGGAGGAAGGCCTCGCACACAACGATAAACGCTGAGATGTTGAGGATGAAATTCGGGGCCAGATCATGGAAATCCAGGCCGTAGTAGAACATGACTCCCCGGACGAATGGGTGGACTGGGAAGCCTAGTCCGCGGAGGAAATGGGGAAGGAACACCACCCTCTCATGGGGCCTGGGGGTGGGTACGAGTTGTCCCTCGTCTGGAAGCCGGTGCGCAATATCATTCTGCAGGTATCCGGCTTTCCTCAACTTTTTGATGTGCCCCTCCGTGACGGAGGAGGCCATCCACTTGCCTCCCACTCTAACATGACTGGGAAGGTTGAGGCAAGATGTGCGGACTTGGGCGTTGGAGCTCGAGTGCACGAAATGGATAAGCAAAGGAGGAAGAAGGCGTAGGTAAAAAGGTGGATCCTTACCCCCCCCCTATATATGGGCGGACGAAACTATCCATCCCCACCAGCCTGGTAAAACTCACTTATCTCCAAGGCGCCATAATCAATGGCACGGTTGGGTTACCCACGCCCGTATTGATGAGAATCCCGGAATAAGGGGACACGATCTCTGCTTTGACAAGACGTGCCAAGGAAACCGCTTCGCTAAACGTGCTGAGGTGGAACAATAAAAACAATTCGCCGTGGTGTGACGTCATGCCACGAAATACATCAACAGGTTGAACTTGTGTAAATATTATTCTCTCTATGGTGGTATGTGGAACTTATTTTGCAGAGCCGGACACTATCCTGGTGTTCAAAATCTTCTATGAATTATTCGGAGGAGGAACCCGCCTTGCAATGCCGAAGACAATATGCGCGCCGGACTCGTCGTCATTGAAGCCTGGTTCAGGGGCTACTGAGGGAGTCCTGGACTAGGGGGTGTCCGGATAGCCGAACTATCATCATTGGCCGGACTCCAAGACTATGAAGATACAAGATTGAAGACTTTGTCCCGTGTCCGGATGGGACTTTCCTTGGCGTGGAAGGCAAGCTTGGCGATACGGATATGTAGATCTCCTACCATTGTAACCGACTCTGTGTAACCCTAGCTCTCTCCGGTGTCTATAAAAACCGGAGGGTTTTAGTCCGTAGGACGAACAACAATCATACCATAGGCTAGCTTCCAGGGTTTCGCCTCCTTGATCTCGTGGTATATCTACTCTTGTACTACCCATATCATCAATATTAATCAAGCAGGAGTAGGGTTTTACCTCTACCGAGAGGGCCCGAACCTGGGTAAAAACATCGTGTCCCTTGTCTCCTGTTACCATCCGCCTAGACGCACAATTTGGGACCCCCTATACCCGAGACCCGCCGGTTTTGACACCGACATTGGTTTCTATAGGAGGTTTATCAAAGACTTTTCTAAAATTTCTAGGCCTCTAACAAATCTTTTGCAAAAGGATATTCCTTTTGTGTTTGATGATGATTGCTTGGAAGCCTTTGAAACAATAAAGAAAGCCTTAATTACTGCACCTTTTGTTCAACCACCTGATTGGAACTTGCCTTTTGAGATTATGTGTGATGCTAGTGATTATGTTGTTGGAGCTGTTCTAGGACAGAGAGTTGATAATAAATTGAATGTTATCCATTATGCTAGTAAAAATCTAAACAGTGCTCAACAAAACTATGCTACTACTGAAAAGGAATTTTTAGCAGTGTTTGCTTGCGATAAATTCAGATCTTACATTGTTGATTCTAAAGTAACTGTTCACACTGATCATGCTGCTATAAAATATCTTATGGAAAATAAAGATGCTAAACCTAGACTCATTAGGTGGGTTCTTCTGCTACAAGAATTTGATTTGCATATCACTGATAGGAAAGGAGCAGAGAACCCCGTAGCTGATAACTCGTCTAGGCTTGAAAATATTCTTGATGACCCACAACCTATTAATGATAGCTTTCCTGATGAACAATTAGCTGCAATAAATGTTTCTAATAGTACACCTTGGTATGCTAACTATGCTAATTATATTGTTGCTAAATACATACCACCTAGCTTCACATACCAACAAAAGAAAAAATTCTTCTATGATTTAAGACATTACTTTTGGGATGACCCACATCTTTATAAAGGAGTAGATGGTATTATTAGACGTTGTGTACCTGAGCATGAACAGGAACAAATCCTACGGAAATGTCACTCCGAGGCTTATGGAGGACATCACGCGGGACATAGAACCGCTCATAAGGTATTGCAATCTGGTTTTTATTGGCCTACTCTCTTCAAGGATGCCCATAAGTTTGTCTCATCTTGTGATGAATGTCAAATAATAGGTAATATCAGTAAGCGTCAAGAAATGCCTAGGAATTATTCACTTGTTGTTGGACCATTTGATGTTTGGGGATTTGATTTCATGGGACCTTTTCCTTCCTCTAATGGGTATACACATATTTTGGTTGCTGTTGATTATGTCACTAAGTGGGTAGAAGCTATTCCGACCAGTAGTGTTGATCACAACATCTCTATTAAAATGCTTAAGGAAGTTATTTTCCCAAGGTTTGGAGTCCCTAGATATTTAATGACTGATGGTGGTTCACACTTTATTTATGGTGCTTTCCGTAAAATGTTTGCTAAGTATGATGTTAACCATAGAATTGCGTCACCTTATCACCCTCAGTCTAGTGGTCAAGTTGAACTTAGTAATAGAGAAATAAAACTAATATTTCAAAAGACTGTCAATAGGTCCCGGAAGAATTGGTCTAAGAAACTAGATGATGCACTTTAGGCTTATAGAACAACATATAAAAATCCTATGGGTATGTCTCCTTATAAAATGGTTTATGGAAAAGCTTGTCATTTGCCTCTTGAGTTAAAACATAAAGCATATTGGGTAATTAAAGAACTCAACTATGATTTCAAACTTGCCGGTGAAAAGAGGTTATTTGATATTAGCTTATTAGATGAATGGAGAACCCAGGTGAGGGAGTCCTAGACTAGGGGGTGTCCGGATAGCCAAACTATCATCATCGGCCGGACTCCAAGACTATGAAGATACAAGATTGAAGACTTCGTCCCGTGTCCGGATGGGACTTTCCTTGGCATGGAAGGAAAGCTTGGCAATACGGATATGTAGATCTCCTACCATTGTAACCGACTCTGTGTAACCCTAGCCCTCTCCGGTGCCTATATAAACCGGAGGGTTTTAGTCCATAGGACGAACAACAATCATACCATAGGCTAGCTTCTAGGGTTTAGCCTCCTTGATCTCGTGGTAGTGTTGCACTTTTTCTATTAAATGAAATAGTTTGTTTTCTCACTCTTAACTCAAAAGTACTAACTAAATAGGGGCACGGGAAATGCATTCTCGCTGGCTTATGATTGGTTGCTTAACCCTGCCGCACGAAATCGAAGCAAGGCAGCGGAAATCACATTGAATGCAATGCGTTCTCTCTCTTGTACTACCCATATCATCAATATCAATCAAGAAGGAGTAGGGTTTTACCACCATCGAGAGGGCCTGAACCTGGGCAAAAACATTGTGTCCCTTGTCTCCTGTTACCATCCGCCTAGACGCATAGTTCGGGACCCCCTACCCGAGATCCGCCGGTTTTGGCACCGACATTGGTGCTTTCATTGAGAGTTCCTCTGTGTCGTCACCAATAGGCTTGATGGCTCCTTCAATCATCAACAACAACGTGGTCCAGGGTGAGACTTTTCTCCCCGGATAGATCTTCGTATTCGGCGGCTTTGCACTGCGGGCCAATTCGCTTGACCATCTGGAGCAGATTGAAAGCTACGCCCCTGGCCATCACGTCAGATTTGGAAGTCTGAACTTCACGACTGACATCCGCGGGGACTTGATCTTCAATGGATTCGAGCCACAGCCGAGCGTGCCGCACTGTCACGATGGGCATGATTTAGCTCTGCTACCGGACAGTGCCCTGGATGCCGCACAAGAGTCTGCTCCGATCCTTAGTTCGGAGCCGGCTACCCAGATCGAGGACGGGTGGCTGGACACCGCCTCGGGGGCTGCTACCCCTACGGCGATGGAGCCGAATACTGACCTTGTCCCTTGTGACGCTCGTGACTCCGAGGTGCCGGACTCCTCGCCGGAAGCCCGAACCTCCTGCGCCCCCTCCAATCGAATCCGATTGGGCGCCGATCATGGAGTTCACCGCCGCGGACATCTTTCAACACTCACCTTTTGGCGACATCCTGAATTCGCTGAAGTATCTCTCACTATCAGGAGAGCCCTGGCCGAACTGCGGTCAGGATGGTTGGGATGCGGACGACGAAGAAATTCAAAGCCCACCCACCACCCACTTTGTAGCAACTGTCGACGATCTAACCGACTTGCTAGACATCGACTCCAAAGACGTCGACGGCATGGACGACGATGCCGGAGACGACCAAGAACAAGCGCCTGCTGGGCACTGGAAAGCCACTTCAACTCATGATGTATACATGGTGGATACACCAAAAGGAGGCGATAACGAGGAACAACGGGATGCGGCGAAGGATAATTCCCCCGAAAAACAACCAAAACGGCGACGCAAGCGCCGCCCGAAGTCCCGCCTCGATAACAACATCACCCATAATGACCCAGCCATAGAGCAGGGCGAACCAGTGGACGACGAACATGCAATCAAGCAACCATCCGAACAGGATGAATTGGACAAGCAGCCCATCCCCGGCGAAAACAACAGTCCAGACGATCTCACGCCGGACATATCACCGGAGCATAAAAACCTTCACAAAAGGCTCGTCGCCACTGCAAGAAGTTTGAAGAAGCAAAAGTGGAAGCTCAAAACAGCGGAAGACGTACTCAGAATGAGATGGAGCAAAGTACTCAAGACTGCAGACAAATACGGCAATAATCACCAAGCAAAGAGCTACCCGAAGCGCAAGCTGTTGCCCGAATTCGACGAGGAGGCCGTAGACCCACCACAATCAAAAAGCAAAGAGGCCGCCTGGTCGGATAGATGACCAGATGACAGGCTAAGAGCGGCAAGCGGCGCCGCACACAAGCCGGCACAGAATACACATAAAGATCCTCGCAAAAAGGATGGCCCGGTCAGGTCCATTTATGGGACAAAAAAGAAGGCTCCAGGAAGCAACACAACACGCCGAGTGTTCGAAGATAACGGCACACCTAAATACAGGGGTGCCGCACACCCGCTATGTTTCTCCGATGAGGTACTGGATCATGAATTTCCAGCGGGATTTAAGCCCGTAAACATAGAGGCATACGACGGAACAACAGACCCCGGAGTCTGGATTGAGGATTACATCCTACACATACATATAGCTAGAGGAGACGATCTCCATGCCATAAAATACCTACCCCTCAAGCTCAAAGGGCCAGCTCGGCATTGGCTCAAAAGCCTCCCAGAAAATACTATTGGAAGTTGGGAAGAGCTCGAGGATGCGTTTCGAGCAAATTTTTAGGGGACTTATGTCCGCCCTCCGGATGCAGACGATTTAAGTCACATAACTCAACAGCCCGGAGAGTCAGCACGCAAATTCTGGAACAGGTTCCTCACCAAAAAGAACCAAATAGTCGACTGTCCGGACGCCGAAGCCTTAGCAGCTTTTAAGCATAACGTCCGAGACGAATGGCTTGCCAGGCACCTCGGCCAAGAAAAACCAAAAACAATGGCCGCGCTAACAAGCCTCATGACCCGCTTTTGCACGGGGGAAGATAGCTGGCTGGCAAGATGCAGCACCAGCGACCCGAGTACATCCAAGGTCAGGGATGGAAATGGGAAATCACGACGCAGAAAAGATCAGCGCCGGAATAAGGAAAATGGCCCAAAGAGCACGGCGGTCAACGCCGGTTCAAAAGCTCTCGGCCGAACAACAAAACACTGCCTCTTAAGGACAACAGTGATGAGCTATCCAACCAAAACAAAATTTTGGATACGATATGTCAAATCCACAGTACCCCCGGGAAGCCTGCAAACCATACCCACCGAGATTGTTGGGTCTTCAAGCAGTCCGGCCGACTTAACGCCGAACACAAGGGGCTCGACACGCCAAGCGAGGACGATGACGAACCCCACAAGCAGAGCGCCGGAAAACAAAAGACTTTCCCTCAAGAAGTCAAAACAGTGAATTCACTTCAAGTGATAACAAGGAAAAATACGGCGGCACCTACCAAAGCACATGCCGCACGGTCCACCCTAGCGGAACCCCGAGAGTGGATGTCAAAACCAATTATTTTTGACCATCTGGATTACTCCAGAAGTATTCGAAACGCAGGATGGACTGCCTTGATATTGGATCCTATAATCGACGGACTACAATTTACACAAGTCCTAATCGATGGCGGTAGCGATTTAAACCTGCTATATCCGGACAAAATCCGCAGAATGGGGATAGACCCTACCAAAATTCGCCATAGCAGCACTTCCTTCAAAGGAGTGACGCCAGGCCCTTACGCCAATTGCGCGGGCTCCTTACTACTAGAAGTTGTGTTCGGTCCATCCGACAACTTCCGTCACGAAAAGTTAATCTTCCATATCGCCCCATTTAAAAGTAGCCATCAAGCACTATTGGGACGTGAAGCTTTCGCCTGCTTTAATGCAATACCGCATTACGCGTCTCTTACACTTAAAATGTCCAGTCCATGCGGCATCATCTCTTTAAAAGGTCGTTCAAGACCCCGGACACGGCTAGGAGAGTCCGACATAAATAAGCTAGGGGCTTCCTAGCCGCATACCCCTCTACAAGGGGCTGTGCGCATGAACAATGAAGAGCCAATAAAGCTCAACTTTATTCATTTTTTAATCACACTATGTTTTAAATACATTTCTTGCACGATATCTTTTCAAACTAAGTTCTTCTCTTTTTCAGATGAACAACGTGCTACACTCGTCCAGGATACAGCACAACGGAGACACAGGCGCAGACGTGCAGCAGGGACCCGTGGCAAGGATTCTTTTCAGATTAAGACCCTGCACAAACCTTTCTTAATGTCTCTTATTGATACACATCCCTCGGTTTCCTACCATAACCGATGAGGAGGCTGGCGTTTTGGCATCGGCCGCGCCAGACATTTTTGCCCGTACCTGGACACTTGGGGCTTAGGGCATTGTTCTGCCCGTCATCATAAAGACCGAATACCTTAGGGAGTGTTCGGCGTCTCGAGTTAGGCCTTATATGCATCAGCTCCGAATCATGTCTTTGGTCAAATGTTGGGTTTGCCCGGCTCCTGTGTTTTGCTGCCTTACGTTCCGTATCATCGGCTAACGCGGCACCAGGAGAACTACTGCGATTGTGCCCCGGTTCGGCCGGGCAAGCACCTCAGTAGAGAAAGCCGAAAACTGACTGTCATGATACAGCGAGAGACTGGTCAACCACTCGATTGACTACCGGAATGTCTAGAATTCCTCCGCTTTGACGAGGGACCGTTTCCCGGTCAGGCACATACGCTCCCCGAATACGGAGAGCGCGGTGCCCCTAGGGGCTATATTGTAGCCCCACCTTCGAACTCCTATGGCTAAGTGAAAGTGATAAAGCATTATAGTCCGGTTGCCTAGTTTGCTACGCTACCACCTCCTTCACAGGACCAAGACGTTGGATTAAGTGTGAAAAGGCGCCCTTTTGCAAACACCCCAGCACTATGTGCGTGGGGGCTGAAGCCGAAGACTGCCATCTTTCAGGTTATATATACATATACATTAACGGCCGCACAGGAGATATTTCAATACTTGAACGCACAAGTATAAAAAGCACTTTTATTATAACTATGGTTTTACAAATCATACATGTCATTTGAACATAACATCTTTCGAGCACTGCGACTCTACTAAATGAGCGCCCTGCAGGACTTCCCCAAAATAGTGCTCAACGGGTAACCGGCTCTCGTCCGAACCCCGGGATGCAACAGCGGTGGCATCCATCTCCGCCCAGTATGTCTTAACACGGGCAAGAGCCATCCGTGCACCCTCTATGCATGCCGACCGCTTCATCGCCTTGATATGCGGCACCGCCCCAAGGAATTGCTGTAATAAGCCAAAATAACTCTTCGGCTTGGGCCTATCCGGCCACAGATGAGCCACTACATCCGTCATGGCAAATCCGGACAATCTATTCAGCTCAGCCCACTCAGCCAACCGATCGATCAACGGAAGTGAACACTCCGGACTGTGGAACTGAGACCAAAAAAGCTCTTCCATCTCGTGATCCTTCTGGCTTCCGAAGTGCACAACCGCATCCGCCGCACTCGCCGCCAAATCCAGATAAGGATCCTCCGCACCCCACAGCTGGCCAAGCTGAGCATACTTCTGATCTGTGAACTTCCTGCGCAGCAGAAAGGGCTTTCCAGCCGCAATGTCTCCGGCCTGACGCAGCTCCTCCTTTATATCCCTCATTGCAGAACGGGTATCCTTGGCTTCGGCGGTGGCCTTCTTCAGGTCCTCTTGCTCCGCTCGGCGTTCTTTTTCAAGAACCTCATAGCGGTCGGTAACATCCTTCAGCTTCACGGCCACTCGGGCCATCTCCTCCCTGCATCGGCAGTGAGCAGCCTTTTCGGTTTTAGCTCTTCGGCTGCCTTCGAGGCAGCCGCATCACTCCTTCTGGCCTGCTCCTTGGCTCGAGCAAGCTCTGCTCGAAGGTCCTCCATAGCGTCATCACCATTTGCACTAAGCATACATGTTGTAAGGAGTGGGCATTAGCTCCCTTACTAGGTGACCATGGAGAAACAATCTACCTTGTGACTCGTCAAGTCGTTTATTGACCAGTGCGATGTCCGCATCCGCAACGTCGAGTTGCCGCTTTAGCTCGGCAACTCTATCAGTCCAGCTGGCCATCGGACGATCCACCACCTGCATAGGAAGAGCAAGAATTAATAACTGAGATTATGATCCTCGGCACGCTGTCGCTTTCGACAACATACTGAGTCTCAGGGGCTACTATCTATACAGGGCGCACTCTATGTGCAAAACTGTCAAAAGGTATGTCATTTTTACGTACCTCAAAACCCGCTAGTAAACTTCTGACGGCATCATGCAACCCGCCCTCAGCGGACGAAATTCTTTCAGTCACCGTACTCATCAATGTACGTGATCCTCTGAGATAGACGCGCTCTCGAGCAGATCCTTCAGCTCCCCCGGCCGTACACCAGCAGGTGCCAAACTCTCCGGCCCCGCCGGACTCGGGGAGACCCTCTGTGACGACACCTCAGGGTCGTCCGCCCCGCCTGACGGTGCGGCAGATGGAGGCGTCTCGCTCTCCATCATCTCCGGACGAAGGTCCCCCGAGGAGGAGCTCAGCTGAGAAGGGCGGAGATCCGAACTACAAGGTAAAAACTTCGGTTATCCTCAGAAGCAAAAATAGGGATGTCCCTTATTACAAAACTCCCCTTTCCTACTTACGGCTCGCTGGAGGGCTGATTCCTTAGGGGAGATAGTGCGGCCGGGGCTTCTCCTGGCGCAGGACCCTCTGGTGAAGATTTCTTCCCCCGTTTTGAGGCCTTAGCCTCCGGATCTTCGTAAGCGGTCCTCTTCTCCCCTTGGAAGGAGGGATTCTCGATCCCCCCTTTCTTGAAAGCCTCCTTAGTAGAGGCGGTAGTTTCTCTGTTCTCCCCATCGCCCTCTTCTGAAGGCGCAACCTCCAGCATCTTGACCAGCACGGGATCCGGCGTGGTCTCCGGGAGGGGGGCCGGACACCATATTAGTTTTGCTTGCGCTATCCACTCCTGTTCAAAGGACGATTGGTTAAAAGGCAAGTCCAAGATATGCGAACGAACGGTATGTCCGGACACGGGGCTACTTACTTGAGTATCCGGGCGATTGCAGCTTAAGCCGGCGTCCTCGGTCAATTCCGGACACACCTCTTGTGATCCGAAGAACAATTTGTACATCTCCACGGGTGTCGTACCCATGAAGTGTTGGAGAGCTCGTGGCCCCTCCGGATTGAACTCCCACAGGCGAAGGGGGCGACGTTTGCAGGGCAGAAGACGCTGAATCAGCATAACCTGCATCACTACGACCAGATTGATCTCCTTCTCTTGGAGGTCTCGAATCCGGCATTGCAATAGGGGTACGTCCTTTGATGCCCCTAGTTAAGCCCTTTGTTGACCCATGACATCAGCCATTGTGGAGGGCCCGAGCGAAAGATGGGTGGCGGCTTTTGCCTGCTGCCCCTGGGAGCGGTGATATAGAACCACTCCTGTTGCCACAAACCGAGCTCCTCCTGAAAAGAGCCCTCGGGCCATGGAGCTTCGGCCCTCTTTCTTACAACCGCCCTGCCGCACTCTGCTTGACGTCCCTCGATCATCTTTGGCTCCACGTTGAAGGTTTTGAGCCACAAACCAAAGTGAGGGGTAGTGCGGAGGAAGGCCTCGCAGACGACAATAAATGATGAGATATGGAGGATGGACTCCGGAGCCAGGTCGTGGAATCCCAACAACCATAGTAGAACATGAGCCCCCTCACGAAGGGATCCATCGGGAAGCCTAAACCCCGACGGAGGTGAGGCACGAACACGACGCTCTCGCCCGGCTCGGGAGTGGGAATGACTTGCCCTTGGGCAGGCAACCTATGCTAAATCTCGTAGGTTAAGTACCTGGCTTCTCTCAGCTTTAGCACGTCCTCTTCCGTGATGGAGGAGGGCATCCACCGGCCCTGTAGGTCGGAGCCGGACATTGTCGAGGGTCCGAAGTGCTCGAATCTGGAGCCCTGAGTGCTGGAACTTGGGGCGAGGGGTAGATTCGATTGAGGACTGAAGAAAAGAAACGAGCCTTGGTCTCATTATAAAGAGGGAGAATACCAAGAGCCGTCCCCATAACCGTTTGAACTCGCCTTCAATGGAGGGGGCGTGGCAACGGGCGCGGTTGGGTTACCCACGTCCGTATTGATGGGAATCTCGGAATAAGGGGAACACGATCTCTGCTTCGACAAGACGTGCCAAGGAAACCGCTTCGCTAAACGCGCTCAGGTGGTATAATAAAAATGATTCAAGTAAAGGCTTGGTAGTGGTGTGACGTCACGCCACAAAATACGTCAGCAGATTGAACTTGTGCAAATATTATTCTCTCTACGGTGGTACGTGGAATTTATTTTACAGAGCCGGACACTATCCTGGTGTTCACAATCTTCTATGAATTATTCGGAGGAGGAACCCGCCTTGCAATGCCGAAGACAATATGCGCGCCGGACTCATCATCATTGAAGCCTGGTTCAGGGGCTACTGAGGGAGTCCTGGACTAGGGGGTGTCCGGATAGCCGAACTATCATCATCGGCCGGACTCCAAGACTATGAAGATACAAGATTGAAGACTTCGTCCCGTGTTCGGATGGGACTTTCCTTGGCGTGGAAGGCAAGCTTGGCAATACGGATATGTAGATCTCCTACCATTGTAACCGACTCTGTGTAACCCTAGCCCTCTCCGGTGCCTATATAAGCCGGAGGGTTTTAGTCCATAGGACGAACAACAATCATACCATAGGCTAGCTTCTCGGGTTTAGCCTCCTTGATCTCGTGGTAGATCCACTCTTGTACTACCCATATCATCAATATCAATCAAGCAGGAGTAGAGTTTTACCTCCATCGAGAGGGCCCGAACTTGGGTAAAAACATCGTGTCCCTTGTCTCCTGTTACCATCCGCCTAGACGCACAGTTCAGGACCCCCTACCCGAGATCCGCCGGTTTTGACACCGACACCAGGCTTATGAAAATGCAAAGTTATTCAAAAAAGAAGTTAAAAGGTGGCATGACGAAAGAATCCAAAAGCGTGAGTTCAAAGTTCGGGAATATGTTCTTTTATACAACTCTCGTTCCAGATTCTTTGCAGGAAAACTCCTCTCCAAATGGGAAGGACCCTACGTCATCGAAGAGGTCTATCGATCCGAAGCTATCAAAATAAATAATGCCGAAGGTACTATCCCGAAGGTTGTTAATGGGCAACGAATAAAACACTATATCTCAGGTATGCCCATTAATGTTGAAAGCAACATTATCCAAACTTTGACTCCGGAAGAACACATAAAGGAAACCTTCTGGAACAATCCAGAATCATGAAAAAGGGAGGTACGTGATATGGTAAGTAAACGGACTCCGAAAAATCAGCAAAAATATTTTTTGTCAGTTTTGGAATATTTAAAAAATTAGGAAAATAAGAAACTTCCAAGAAAGTGACCCTGGTGGGCACAATACACCAGGGAGCGCATGGCATGCCTGGCGCCCCCCGGTGGGTTGTTCCCACCTCGGGTACTTTCTGGACTCCGTTTTTCTTCCGTTCTACTTGTTCCCCAAGATAAAAAAAATCTTTATATACCTCCCGAACCTATTGACCTCCGTATCATGGAGAAATCTTCTGTTTTCTTTTCTTGTTGTTTTCTATCAGATCCAATCCATCATGGCTGCTTAAATCCCCTCCAAGGACTAGTTCTTCGACAACATCATCAACCCATATCTGCGGGAGGTGACGCAGCACCCTCTAGCTATCCAGGTGCGCGATGGGGTGCTGCACATCCGTGATGTGCAAGGACCCAAGGGGACTGGATCCGTGGAGGCCAGGCTTGAAGCTATGGAGCAGGACATCTTCCGGTGCAAGGGGATGGTGGAACATGGACTTAATGCCAATCACCTCATGATCACAGACTACACCCGTGATCTCAAGGTGGATGGCAAGTCCATGAAGGACATCGTCTTCTCCCTCAACGAGCAAATCAACTTCCTCCATAGCCAGATTCACAACCTTCAAAGCCAAGTCTTTGAATATGAGGCAAGGTTCAAAGGTATGAGTTTGGCTGCCAGTTGCAGGATCCGAGAGACTCACTCCTCCACTTATGATGGTGAACCTCTGCCATGGAAACTGGAGGACAGGATCGCTTCTACTTCATCACCACCACCTCCTTCTTCACCACCAAAAGAAAACTGAGTATCGGGTATGGGCACTCCCCTTGGCTTTCGCCAAGCTTGGGGGGGGGGGTGCCCCGGGTATCGTATGATCTCCACTATCTTTTGCCTTTACTTTTTTAGTTTGATCCATGGTTATCTTTTGCTATTAGATGAATAAAAGTTTAGTTAGATCCTTTATTTTCGAGAGTTTTCTTAGTGATTGATCTTTGTAATTGTGTGCGAGATGTATAATAAAGTTTAGTTTGAGTTTTGCCTTCTTTACTTTCTTGTTTTAATAAAAATAAAAGAAATAAATGAAAAAGATCATATGCTAATCTCATGGTAAGTGATGACATTACACAAGGAAAAGTATAAGTAGAAAATTTTATTGTAGATTGACAAACATAGCATTGGTCAATGATGCAACTCATGAAAGAATTAATAAGGGAAGAGAAGATTCACATACAAATACACTATCCTGGAAATCTTTTGTGATTGTGAGCACCCATCAAAATATTTCCTTCTTTTTTTCCTTTTTTTATTTCTCACACGGGACAATGCTCTAATAATGATGATCATCACACTTCTATTTACTTACAACTCGAAAAATTACAACTCAATGCTTAGAACAAAATATGACTCTATGTGAATGCCTCCAGCGGCATACCGGGATGTGCAATGAATCAAGAGTGACATGTATGAAAGAATTATGAAAGGTGGCTTTGCCGCAAATACTATGTCAACTACATGATCATGCAAAGCAATATGACAATGATGAAGCATGTCATAATAAACGGAATGGTGGAAAGTTGCATGGCAATATATCTGGGAATGGCTATGGAAATGCCAAAATAGGTAGGTATGGTGGCTGTTTTGAGGAAGGTATATGGTGGGTGTATGGTACCGGCGAAAGTTGCGCGGTACAAGAGAGGCTAGCAATGGTGGAAGGGTGAGAGTGTGTATAATCCGTGGACTCCACATTAGTCATAAAGAACTCACATACTTATTGCAAAAATCAATTAGTCATCAAAACGAAGTACTATGCGCATGCTCTTAGGGGTATAGATTGGTACGAAAAGACCATCGCTCGTCCCCGACCGCCACTCATAAGGAAGACAATCAATAAATACTTCATGCTCCAAATTTGTTACACAATGGTTCTGTAAATTATCAAAACTAATTTACTGGGTGCAAAAGTTTCTGATTTTTAGCAGGATCAACACAACTATCACCGTAAGCTATCCTAAAGGTCTTACTTGGCACTTTATTGAAAAAGCTATAAAACATGATTACTACAGTAGCATAATCATGTGAACACACAAAAATAGTAAGGATAAATATTGGGTTGTCTCCCAACAAGCGCTTTTCTTTAATGCCTTTCTAGCTAGGCATGATCATGACAATGATGCTCACATAAAAGATAAGAATTGAAACACAATGGGAGCATCATGAAGCATATGACTAGCACATTTAATTCTAACCCACTTCCTATGCATAGGGATTTTGTGAGCAAACAACTCATGGGAACAATAATCAACTAGCACAGGAAGGCAAAACAAGCATAGCTTCAAGATTTTCAACACATAGAGGGGAAACTTGACATTATTGCAATTCCTACAAGCATATGTTCCTCTCTCATAATAATTTTCAGTAGCATCATGAATGAATTCAACAATATAACCAGCACCTAAAGCATTCTTTTCATGGTCTACTTGCATAGAAATTTTACTACTCTCCACATAAGCAAAAAATTTCTTATTCAGAATAGTGGGAGTATCATAAGCAACTTGAATACTATAAATTGTTTCCACACTAAAAGAGTAATGTTCAGAAAAAGGGGAATCATAATCATGACAAGTTTTATAAATATAATCATCACTACTTTTTATAGCATAAGTTTCATCACAATATTCATCATAAGTAGCAACTTTGTTCTCATCATAATCGATTGAAACCTCTTCCAAGATAGTGGAATCATCACTAAATAAAGTTGACACTCTTCCAAATCCACTTTCATATTCGTCACAATAAGATTAAACATCCTCCAAAATAGTGGGATCGCTACTTCCTAAAGTTGACACTCTTCCAAACCCACTTTCATCAATATAATCATCATAGGTAAGAGGCATGCTATCATCATAACAACTTTGCATATCAAAACTTGGGAGGCTAAAAATATCATCTTCATTAGCCGTAGCATCCCCAAGCTTGGGTCAAACATTAATTTCAGCAAATATATTCTCAAATATTTCATCCTCATCAAACATAGCTTCCCCAAAAACTTGGGCCTTTTCATATCATAAGCATAATCACTCTCATCATTAATAGTATGGATAGCACCAATAGTATAGCAATTATCATCATCACAATGAGTAGTAGGAGCAACATCATTTGGGAGGGATACCTTTTTACCTTTGTTGCTCCTTCTTTTCTTTTTCTTCTTCACATTATGTGTGGGTTCAACCTTCTTATTTGGGCTCATTATTGATGAGATTGGTTGAATAGAAAGCTCCTCCCCATTACCTGATTCATCATAAGAAATAATAGGAGGATATTGGGAAGTCTCTTCTCTTTCATTAATGTTCTCTTCATCTTCTATTTGATTTATTTTCTTTATGTAATTGGCAATATAAGGATTTTCAATGCAATTCACCGCACAATACATATAAATTTCCTCTAGACCAAAATCAAGAAGTTTATAACGGGCAAATTCTGGAAGGTGCTTAATTAAACGTTTCATTTCTTAATAACCCATAAGCAAACTAAGTTCATTATAATGTGCAAGGGAAATCAAATCATCACAATTTTTGGACACGATTCGATCATGAAATAATTTGCATCGGAGAGGTAAAGGACCACGTTCATTGCAAAATTCACAAGTACGGCAAAGGAAATATAATTCTTCAGCACTCACCCTTAGCCTTTCTTGCAACAATTTAGTTTACATGCTTATGCCTCTTGCAATATCTATCTTCTCTATTTTGTGTGTCCATGCAAACCCAATGCTCTCCACAAAAATTGACATGCTTATAGGAGACATTTTCATCATAACTAGTGCAATCATCATTAGTACTATGGATATTCAAAGAGTTCATACTAACAACATTGCAATCATTCTCATCATTCAAAGATTTAGTATCAAACATTTTATAGACTTCTTCTTCTAGCACTTGAGCACACTTTTCCTTTCCATCATTCTCACGAAAGATATTAAAAAGATGAAGCGTATGAGGCAAACTCAATTCCATTTTTATGTTTTCTTTTATAAACCAAACTAGTGATAAAACAAGCAACAAAAAGATTCGTTTGCAAGATCTAAAGATATACCTTCAAGCACTCACCTCCCCGGCAACGGCGCCAGAAAAGAGCTTGATGTCTACTATACAACCTTCTTCTTGTAGATGTTGTTGGGCCTCCAAGTGCAGAGGTTTGTAGGACAGTAGCAAATTTTCCTCAAGTGGATGACCTAAGGTTTATCAATCCGTGGGAGGCGTAGGATGAAGATGGTCTCTCTCAAACAACCTTGTAACCAAATAACAAAGAGTCTCTTGTGTCCCCAACACACCCAATACAATGGTAAATTGTATAGGTGCACTAGTTCGGCGAAGAGATGGTGATACAAGTGCAATATGGATGGTAGATATAGGTATTTGTAATCTGAAAATATAAAAACAGCAAGGTAACTAATGATAAAAGTGAGCACAAACGGTATTGCAATGGTAGGAAACAAGGCCTAAGGTTCATACTTTCACTAGTGCAAGTTCTCTCAACAATAATAACATAACTGGATCATATAACTATCCCTCAACATGCAACAAAGAGTCACTCCAAAGTCACTAATAGCGGAGAACAAATGAAGAGAATATTGTAGGGTACGAAACCACCTCAAAGTTATCCTTTCTGCTCGATTTATTCAAGAGTCCGTAGTAAAATAACACGAAGCTATTCTTTCCGTTCAATCTATCATAGAGTTCGTACTAGAATAACACCTTAAGACACAAATCAACCAAAACCCTAATGTCACCTAGATACTCCATAATCACCTCAAGTATCCATGGGCATGATTATACGATATGCATCACACAATCTCAGATTCATCTATTCAACCAACACAAAGTACTTCAAAGAGTGCCCCAAAGTTTCTACCGTAGAGTCAAGACGAAAACGTGTGCCAACCCCTATGCATAGGTTCATGGGCGGAACCCGCAAGTTGATCACCAAAACATACATCAAGTGGATCACGTGAATATCCCATTGTCACCACAGATAAGCACGACAAGACATACATCAAGTGTTCTCAAATCCTTAAAGACTCAATCCGATAAGATAACTTCAAAGGGAAAACTCAATACATTACAAGAGAGTAGAGGGGGAGAAACATCATAAGATCCAACTATAATAGCAAAGCTCGCGATACATCAAGATCATGCCATAGAGAGAACACGAGAGAGAGAGAGATCAAACACATAGCTACTGGTACATACCCTCAGCCCCAATGGTGAACTACTCCCTCCTCGTCATGGGGAGCGCCGAGATGATGAAGATGGCCACCGGTAAGGGATCCCCCCTCCGGAAGGGTGCCGGAACAGGCTCCCGAGAGGTTTTTGGTGGCTACAGAGGCTTGCGGCGGTAGAACTCCCGATCTATTGTTTTCTTCGATGTTTTAAGGGTATATGAGAATATATAGGCGAAAGAAGTCGGTCAGGAGAGCCTCGAGGGGCCCACGAGAGAGGGGGCGCGCCCAGTAGGGGGGCGCGCCCCCCACCATCGTGGCCACCTCGAAACTTCCTTGACTTCAACTCCAAGTCTTCCGGATTGCTTCCGTTCCAAAAATAACGCTCCCGAAGGTTTCATTCCGTTTGGACTCCGTTTGATATTCCTTTTCTTCGAAACATGAAATAGGCAAGAAAACAGCAATATGGGTTGGGCCTCCGGTCAATAGGTTAGTCCCAAAAATAATATATAAGTGTATAATAAAGCCCATAAACATTCAAAACAGATAATAAAATAGCATGAATGCTGCATAAATTATAGATACGTTGGAGGCATATCACTCTCCTCTCCCCTATGGCCCATTAAGGCCCATTACTTCCCCGTGGGGTTCCGGTAACCCCTCGGTACTCCCAAAAATACCCGAAACACTTCGGAACCATTCCGGTGTCTGAATATAACCTTCCAATATATATAAATCTTTACCTCTCAACCATTTCGAGACTCCTCGTCATGTCCATGATCTCATCCAGGACTCCGAACAACCTTCAGTCACCAAAACACATAACTCATTTAACACATATCGTCATCTAACGTTAAGCGTGCGGACCCTACGGGTTCGAGAACTATGTAGACATGACCGAGACACCTCTCTGGTTAATAACGAATAGCACAACTTGGATGCTCATATTGGTTCCCACATATTCTACGAAGATTTTTATCGGTCGAACCGCAATGTCAATATACGTTATTCCCTTTGTCATCGGTATGTTACTTGTCGAAGATTTGATCGTCGGTGTCTTCATACCTAGTTCAATCTCGTTACCGACAAGTCTCTTTACTCGTTTCGTAGTGCATCATCCCGCAACTAACTCATGAGTCACATTGCTTGAACGGCTTCATATGATGTGCATTATCGAGAGGGCCCAGAGATACCTCTCCGATACTCGGAGTGATAAATCCTAATCTCGATCTATACCAACCCAACAAACACCTTCGGAGATACCTATAGAGCATCTTTATAATCACCATGTTACGTTGTGACGTTTGATAGCACACAAGGTATTCCTCCGGTGTCCGGGAGTTGCATAATCTCATAGTCGGAGGAATCTATATTTGACATGAAGAAAGCAGTAGCAATAAAACTGAACGATCATTATGCTAAGATAACGGATGGGTCTTGCCATCACATCAATCCACTAATGATGTGATCCCCTTTATCAAATGACAACTCATGTCCATGGCTAGGAAACTTAACCATCTTTGATCAACGAGCTAGTATAGTAGAAGCATACTAGGGACACAGTGTTTTGTCTATGTATTCACACATGTATCAAGTTTCTGGTTAATACAATTCTAGCATGATTAATAAACATTTATCATGAATAAGGAAATATAAAATAAAAACTTTATTATTACCTCTAGGGCATACTTCCTTCAAAAAATATCTCGCTGCAATTTATTTACTTTTATTTTATTTTACATTTTAGAAATCTTTTACATCTATCTCTATCAGATCTCACCTTTGCAAGTGACCGTCAAGGGATTGACAACCCCTTTATCGCATTGGGTGCAAGTGTTTGATTGTTTGTGCAGGTGCATAGATTGGAGACTTGCTTGTATCTCCTACTGGATTGATACCTTGGTTCTTAACTAAGGGAAATACTTATCTCTACTTTGCTGCATGACCCTTTCCTCTTCAAGGGAAAAACCAACGCAAGCTCAAGAAGTAGCAGGAAGAATTTCTGGCGCCGTTGCCGGGGAGATCTACATCAAGCCTACCAAGTACCCGTCATAAACACTCATCTTTTGCATTACATTATTTCCATTTTCCTCTCGTTTTCCTCTCCCCCACCTCTAAGAAGATTTTTAGAAAAAATACAAAAAGATTTGCCTTTTTGTTTGCCCATCTTCCATTTGTGTTTTCGTTTGTTTTTTGTTTGCTTGTGTGCTAGGTTGCTTGTTTGTCACGATGAATCAAGAGAATACCAAGTTGTGTGACTTTTCAAACACTAATAACAATGATTTTATTAGTACTCCGATTGCTCCCACCACTAGTGCGGAATCTTATGAAATTAATGTTGCTTTACTGAATATCGTTATGGAAAATCAATTTCCCGGCCTTCCTAGTGAAGATGTCGCATCCCATCTAAATACTTCCATTGAGTTGTGTGATATGCAAAAGAAGAAAGATGTGGATAATGATATTGTTAAATTGAAGCAATTTCTGTTCTCACTACGAGATCATGCTAAAACTTGGTTTTCATCTTTGCCTAAAAATAGTATTGATTCATGGAATAAGTGTGAAGATGCTTTTATTTCCAAGTATTTTCCTCCCGCTAAGATCATAACCCTTAGGAATGATATAATGAATTTTAAGCAACTTGATCATGATCATGTTTCACAATCTTGGGAGAGGATGAAATTGATGATAAGAAATTGCCCTACTCATGGTTTAAGTTTATGGATGATCATACAATTTTTTTATGCCGGATTGAATTTTGCATCTAGAAATATTTTAGATTCGGCGGCGGGAGGTATTTTTATGGAAATCTCATTAGGATAAGCTACTAAACTCCTAGATAATACCATGGCTAATTAGTCTCAATGGCATACCGAAAGATCCTCTACTAGTAAAAAAAGTGCATGCAATTGAGGAAATTAATGTTTTGAGTGGAAAGATGGATGAACCTATGAATGTTTTTGCTAGTAAGAGTGCTCCAATTGATCGTAATGATATGAATTTGTCCACTTTGATTGAGAATAATAATGAATCTATGGATGTGAATTTTGTCGGTGGGAACAATTTTGGTAATAACGCGTATAGAGGTAATCTCAACCCTAGGCCATTTCCTAGTAATTCCTCTAATAATTATGGTAATTCCTACAACAATTTTTATGGAAATTATAATAAGATGCCCTCTGATCTTGAGAAAAATATTAAAGAATTTATTAGTTCTCAAAAGAATTTCAATTAGTTCTCAAAAGAATTTCAATGCCATGGCTGAGGAAAAATTGCTTAAGATTGATGATTTGGCTAGGAACATGGATAAAATTTCTCTTGAGATTGATTCTTTGAAAATTAGATCTATTCCACCCAAGCACGATATTAATGAGTCTTTAAAATCTATGAGAATTTTTATTTATGAATGTAAAGAAAGAACCGCTAGGATGCGTGCTAAGCGAGATTGGTTTGTAAAAGCGTGTTCTTCGATTTCTCGTGATAATAATGATGAAGATCTTAAGTGATTGATGTGACTCCTATTGAATCTTTGTTTTCTAATATAAATCTTGATAAAGATGGGACTGGAGATGAGTCAACTTTAGCTAGAAGGCGTCCCAATGATTCGGAATTTATAGATCTTGATGCAAAAATTGATATAAAAGTGGTATTGGAGAGGTCAAAACTTTAAGTAGCAATGAACCCACTCTTTTGGATTTCAAGGATTTTAATTATGATATTTGTTCTTTGATAGATTGTATTTCCTTGTTGCAATCCATGTTGAATTCTTCTCATGCTTATAATGAAAATAAAGTTTTTATTAAACATATCGTTGATGCTATGATGAAATCTTTGGAAGAAAAACTTGAGTTGGAAGTTTCTATCCCTAGAAAGCTTTATGATGAGTGGGAACCTACAATTAATATTAAAATTAAGGATTATGAGTGCCATGCTTTGTGTGATTTGGGTGCTAGCGCTTCCACTATTCTGAAAACTTTATGGGATGTGCTAGGTTTCTGTGAATTTGATGATTGTTCATTAAATTTGCATCTTGCGGATTCCACTATTAAAAAACCTATGGGAAGGATTAATGATGTTCTTATAGTTGCATCTATGGGAATTTTCATCTAGCGCTTCCACTATTCTGAAAACTTTATGGGATGTGCTAGGTTTCTGTGAATTTGATGATTGTTCATTAAATTTGCATCTTGCGGATTCCACTATTAAAAAACCTATGGGAAGGATTAATGATGTCCTTATAGTTGCAAATAGGAATTATGTGCCCGTAGATTTTATTGTGCTTGATATAGATTGCAATCCTACATGTCCTATTATTCTTGTTAGACCTTTCTTTAGAACTATTAGTGCAATTATTGATATGAAAGAAGAAAACATTATATTTCAATTTTCCATAAGGAAGGGCATGGAACACTTTCCTTGAAAGAAAATTAAGTTGTCATATGAATCTATTATGAGAGCTAATTATGGATTGCATAGAAAAGATGATAACACCTAGATCTATGTTTTATGCTTAGCCAGGGGCGTTAAAACATAGCACTTGTTGGGAGGCAACCCAATTTTATTTTTGTGTTTTTTTGTTTTTGCTTTTGTTCTTGAATAAATACACATCATTACCTCTGTAGTAATTGTGTTTTTGTGTTTTTAATTAGTGTTTGTGCCAAGTAAAGCTTTTGGGATACTTTGGTATATCATTGATTTGATCTTGCTGAAAAATAGAAACTTTTGCGCCCAGTAAAATAATTTTCGTAAGCGCGATAAAATCCTGATTTTTTACACAAGATTGATATACAAATTTACTCTATTTTCCTAATTTTTCAAATTTTTGGAGTTACATAAGTATTCTAAGTTTACAGATTGCTACCGACTGTTCTATTTTTGACAGATTCTGTTTTCTATATGTTGTTTGCTTATTTTGATGAATCTGTGGGTAGTATCAGGGGGTATGAACCATGGAGAAGTTGGAATACAATAGATATTACACCAATATAAATAAAGAACGAGTTCACAACAGTATCAAAAGTGGTGATTTATTTTCTTATACTAACGGATCTCATGAGTTTTCTATTGAATTTTGTGTTGTGAAGTTTTCAACTTTTGGGTAAAGATTTGGTGGATTTTGGAATAAGGAGTCACAAGAGCCTAAGCTTGGGGATGCCCAAGGCACCCCAAGGTAATATTCAAGGACAACCAAGCATCTAAGCTTGGGATGCCCCGGATGGCATCCCCTCTTTCGTCTTTTTCTATCGGTAAATTTACTTGAGGCTATATTTTTATTCACCACATGATATGTGTTTTGCTTGGAGTGTCTTGTATGATATGAGTCTTTGCTTTTTAGTTTGCCATAATCATCCTTGCTGTACACACCTTTTGAGAGGGACACGCCTGAATCGTGAATGTATTAGAATACTCTATGTGCTTCACTTATATTTTCTGAGCTAGGCAATTTGCTCTAGAGCTTAAATTATACTCCCTCTGTCCCATAATATAAGAGCATTTTTAACACTAGTGTAGTGTCAAAACTGCTCTTATATTATGGGACAGAGGGAGTATCTTTTTAGAGCACGGCGGTGGCTCTAAGTTCTTCAACTAATGGCCTTAGGTACACATCAATGTCGTTGCCGGGTTTCTTAGGGCCTTGGATGAGCACTGGCATCATAATGAACTTCCGCTTCATGCACAACCAAGGAGAAAGGTTATAGATACATAAAGTCACAGGCCAGGTGCTATGATTTCTGCTCTGCTCCCCAAAAGGATTAATGCCATCTACACTTGTACCAAACAATAGTTCCTTGCGTCATCTGCAAACTTTGACCACTTCCTCTCGATTTTTCTCCACTGCGACCCATCAACGGGTACTCTGAACTTCGCGTCTTTCTTATGGTCTTGTTTGTGCCATCGCATCAACTTGGCATGCTCTTTATTTTGGAACATACCACATCACCTTGGCAGGAATCCTCTTCCTGGGGCGCTCGCCCTCAACATCACCAGGGTCATCGCGGCTGATCTTATAGCGCAATGCACCACATATCGGGCATGCATTCAAATTCTCTTACTCCTCACCGCGGTAGAGGATGCAGTCATTAGGGCATGCATGTATCTTCTGCACCTCTAATCCTAGTGGGCAGACAACCTTCTTTACTTCATGCATATTGTCGGGTAGTTCGTTGTCCTTTGGAAGCATCTTCTCTAACATTTTCAGGAACTTTTCAAATCCCTTGTCAGATACACCATTCTGTGCCTTCCATTGCAGGAATTCCAATGTGGAACCCAACTTTTTCTTGTCATCTTCGCAATTTTGGTACAACAATTTGTTGTGATTCTCTAACATGCGCTGCAACTTCAACTTCTCCTTTTCACTTGTGCACTTTCTCTTTGCATCAGCAATGGCCCGACCAAGATCATCAGCGGGCTCATATGATGCCTCTTCTTCAGCTTTTTCCCCCATTATAGTACCATCGTATTCAAGGAACCCAGGATAGTTGTCATCATCCTCTTCTCCTTCATTCTCTTCCATTAGAACCCCTCTTTCTCCGTGCGTGGTCCAACAGTTATAGCCGGACATGAAACCGGTTGTAAACAGGTGAACGTGAATGACTCTTGAGCTAGAGTAATTGCTATCATTCTTACAGACACCACATGGACAACACATAAAACCATCCCACTTGTTTGCCTCAGCCGCATGCAGAAAACTATGCATGCTATTAATGAACTAGGGATAGCGTCGGTCATCATACATCTATTGCCAGCTCATGTTCATTACACAACACCGAAAAGACCAAATTAATATAAGTTCATACACACTTATTCTCATAAAACAACATACAACTATCAAGGTAAAACATTTAAATGCAACAACCAATGTGATCAAGATCGCAACTAAGATAACAATTGATCCAACAGCCTCTTTATTAACGGCATATTTTCTAATCTTTCTAATCTTCAAGCACATTGCATCCATCTTGATCTTGTGATCATCGACGATATCGACAACATACAACTCCAATTTCATCTTCTCTTCTCCAACTTTGTTTAATTTTTCTTTCAAATACTCATTTTCTTTTTCAACTAAATTTAACTTCTCGACAAGAAGGTTGGTTGCAATTTCCGGTTCACATACCGCCTAGATAAAAGTATCCATGTCAACTTGATGGGCATAATTGTCACAAACGTGAAATGCAACAAATAGTTATAAAAGAGAATATACCACATCGGAATCATAAACTGGACGAGGCCGACGGGGATGGATATCAAAACCATGGCACTATGTATAACAAACAATCATACAAGTAACTATCTAAATTATACAAATAAGATTTTTTTTTTATAAAAAGGATAAGAACAAGAGGCTCACCAAGGTGGTGCTGGTGACGGGACGGTGCGGGCGATCGATGGTGGTTAGGACGGGAACGGGAAGGCACTAAGTAAACCACACCTACACATATGCAAACTAAGAAGTTAATTTGAGCTCAAATTGCATATAAATCAAATAAACTCCCACATAATTACACCCAAACTAAAACCCACAAATCACTATAGTTATAGAGCGTTGTACAAGCTAATCTAGCAATGAGAGATGAAAGGACAAAGTTGCTAACCTTTGTGAACACTTGGATAGATGGGGTGCCTCAAATCTTAACAAATCTTGGCAAAAATGTAGGATGAGCTCGAGCAAGGGGAAGAGAACAGAGGAGAGAAAGGAGAAAACAGAGAAAGGAGAGCTTGGGCTCGGGCTGGACGAAGCACTGTATATAGTGATATCTTTAGTCCCGGTTTGTGACACAAACCGGGACTAAAGGTCAACCTCTAATCCCGGTGGGTGATACCAATCGGGACTAAAGCGGCTCGCAGGGGCCCCAGTCTGACGTCAGCCTGCTACCACCCCTTTAGTCCTGGTTGGTAACATCAATCGGGATTAAAGGTCACAAATGAACCGGGACTAAATCATAGTCGTTGGAACCGGGACTACTGGTACCATTAGTCCCGGGGCAAAACCAGACCGGGACTAATGCTCCAGACTAAAGGCTTGTTTTCTACTAGTGGTTGAGCCCCCCCCCCCCCCCCCCCCGTGAAGACCATCCGGTGACCACCGCCATCATGGGGCAATAGGAGGTCGCTGCAGCACAGTGTGCAACCACCACCACCAGGTTGACCGGATGTGGATCACAACCACCAAGTTGTCCATATCTGAAATAAGGCACCCACATCGGGTCAACAATGGATTATGCCGAAGTTACGGGCGCCTGACATCAGATCCGACCGGCACGCCCTCCACATGGCGAGGACAGTTCTCACCACATAGAAGCCCATGGGCCGCCGACAGGTTCGAAAAACTCCCCCATCCGCGCAGGAGACAACTGGAGGACCCCCGACATGGCGGCGGTAGTGAGGTCATCGTGTGTGGCAGCTAGGGTTTGCGCCCGAGTCGCCATCAGGGGAGGTGACAGGGTATGCTTTGGTTTGTGTGTGTGCGTTTGTCTATCCATTCTACTCCCTTCGTTCACGTTTTTTTTGCCGGGGCTCCCTCCGTTCACAAATATAAGACGTTCGAACTTTTCGATGAGCCGGACATATATAAAACATGTTTTGGTGTGTTTGTTCAGTTCGTATGTGGTCCATATTGAAATATTCGAAACATTTTATACACCCTGTATTTCTAAATATCATACTACGTTTTAGCGACAAAGGTATTATCTGTGAACAACGGAGGTAGTACTTTTCGTTGCTCGTTGGGAGATGAAGATCAAATTCAAAAGTGGAAGAGTCGTAGGGCAGAGACTTTTGCAGCGGCGTCCTGTTACTTTCTCTATCTCTCACTTTACCTTTGCCTTCCTCCCCACGCTCGCATCTTTTTCACCACCCCTCCCGTGCATCCGTCCCCTATTCCCCTCCAGTCCCCAGCCAGCGTCATCGTCTCCTCTCCGGACCTGGTGACGCCGAGAAGCCGCCCACCGCCGACGCCAGGCAGCTTCCCCGCCGACGACATGCTCGGCGACTCCGGCGGCAACAGCGGCGGCGGGCCGTGGCCTGGCCGCATCCAGTGGGCGCGGGAGGAGACGCTGGCCCTCATCAGGATCCGGTCGGAGATGGCCGCCGCCTTCCGCGACGCCGCCGTCAGGGGCAGGGCTCCCCTCTGGATCTGGGAAGAGGTCGCCAGCAAGCTTGCCGAGCTTGGCTACGAGAGGAGGAGCGCCAAGAAGTGCAGGGAGAAGCTTGGGGGCCTGAACAGGTCCTACAAGCGCGCCGAGAAGAGCCGGGCCGGCAGGCAGGACGGCAGGAGCTACCCCTTCTCCCAGGCGCTCGACGCGCTGCACGCCGCCACCGCCCGCGCGTGGCTACAGAAGCACCAGGAGCAGCTGCTGATGGTCCTTGGCGGCCGCGGCCCCCCGCCGCCGCACGCCTTCTCGGCGCCGCGGCCGATGAGCACAATGCCGCCGCCGCCGCAGCCACCGAGGTTCCCGATCATGCCGGCTCCTGTTTCCTGGGCGGCGCCTGCGGCGGCGGTGGAGCTCCCCCAGCCACCTCCCGTCTGTCTGCAAAACCTGAGCTTCCCGTCCATGTCCGAGTCTGGGTCGGACGACGACGGGTCCGCGGATGGCGAGATGGCGCCGGCGACCAGCGACGGCCCGGATGGCCTCGGCAAGCGCAAGCGCAAGCGGGGCAGCGGCAGGAAGAAGATGATGGCTTTCGTGGAGGGGCTGATGAAGCAGGTCGTCGGGAGGCAAGAGGAGATGCAGCAGCGGTTCCTGGCGGCCATGGAGAAGAGGGAGGCGGAGCGCGCGGCGCTGGAGGAGGCCTGGCGCCGGCAGGAGGTGGCCCGGCTCAAGCGCGAGCAGGAGCAGCGCGCGCACGATCGCGCCGCGGCGGCCGCGCGCCACGCCTCCATCATCGCCTTCATCCAGCGCGTCGGCGGGCATGCCGCACAAGTCCCGCCCGTCGTCTTCCCTACGCCCACGCCGACGCAGTTCCAGACCCCGCCGCCGCTACAGGCCACACCGGAGCCCATCCCAGCCACGCCGCTCCAACGCCAGCCACCGCCGCAACCTCGACAGAAGCTGCCGCCGCGGCGGGCCACGCCGCCGCCCATCCCAGCTGCGCCGCTCCAATGGGAGCCGCCGCAGCAGCAGCAGCAGCCGCAGCCCATCCCAGCTGCGCCGCTCCAATGGCAGCCGCCGCAGCCCATCCCAGCTGCGCCGCTCCAATGGCAGCCACCGCCGCAACCACCACAGGCACAGCACAAGGAAATGACGCATGAAGAGGCGCACTGTCCCCGACTTCAGCTGGCTCAGCATCACTCGCCTTGGTTCCCGCCGCCATGGAGCAGTGCTTCTCCCAAGTTTGCAGATCACACCTTGCAGCAGTCGTAGAAAACCGTGGTTCTTTTGCATGGAACGGCGAGCGGTGGGAGCATGGAAGGCGCGCTGCAACCTGTCAAATTTCTACTACCAATGTGTTCAAGATTAAGATCAAAACAATCTTGGGTTGTTGTTAAGAGCTCGGGAAGACGATGTTTTATGCTCAAGGTTAAAATGAAAACAGACTTATGTCATTTTTAAGACGGTTGTGCAAACAACAAACAAACGCGATTAATGGTAGTGGGTGGGAGCTCCATGAGTCTAGCATTTTGTTTGCTGTGCGCAAATTCCACGGTACTTCCTCCGTCCGGAAATACTTGTTATAAAAATAAATAAATAAAGATGTATTTAGATATATTTTAGTTTTAAATACATCCATCTTTATTTATTTTGATGATAAGTATTTTCGGACGGAGAGAGTAGCAACTAGCAGCGCCAGAAGTACGGGCTGTTAGTTGGCTCGTCTCGTCTTCGTCTTGTGTTGTTCCTCCCCATGCATCCAAATAATAATGTCTTGTTTGATTTGGAACCAGGAAGCCCTGCATGCACCGGCAGTACCAGCTAGCATAGCATACGTAGCATATGCATGCATGCAGCTCCGCGTGTACCGGCCTGTAGCTATAAGCCCTGCCGTCCTGTTCATGTGTGTGATTTCTTTTTAGTCTTCTGCACTTCTGCAGTACTTTGTTAGTTTCTTTATTAAAGGGCGCAGGCAAAAGTGTTTCTTGCTGCACCGTTGAACAATGAGCTGGTCTCGTCCGTTGCCGGAGAAAGAAGCATTGTCGTCTTGTTCTGTCGAGGTGGTCTGGTAGTGCAGGACCGATGCTTTACATGCTCGAAACTGCTGTGTGGGGAAGGGAAGAGCGATAAAGGCTTTCTCTTTCGCTGGTAGTACACATTCGTCTGATTTTTGTGGTGGCCATAG
Organism: Triticum timopheevii; assembly: GCA_963921465.1. Classification (NCBI taxonomy): domain Eukaryota; kingdom Viridiplantae; phylum Streptophyta; class Magnoliopsida; order Poales; family Poaceae; genus Triticum; species Triticum timopheevii. The sequence continues at coordinate 145,028,648 of OY997272.1, forward strand.
AACGAAATGGAAGGTGGCAACCAAAAGCGTACGTGGAGCAGTGCCTCTTGTGTGTAAGACAAAGACCGGGCCCTCTCTGCCCGTGGTCGCAACAGATGGCCGGCAAATCTGCAGCTGCCGCAACGACATCTCCGGTGCAGGAGGAGCTCACATCGCATGCATCAATGGCACCGCATGTCTGTCACGGCCTTGCAGCATTTCGTACGTACCAACGTCTATTTCCTTCATGCCCGTTGCACGTTAGGCCGCGCTTGGCATGGGGGTATTTTTATACACCTGTATAATACCGGCCACACTTGATTTTGAGCCGGAAAGAAATGCTTCCTAGCACGGGACAGAGAATAGGACCACTTAGATCGAAATAGCATTCACAGAAATGTTCTAACATAGAGTAGAATTGAACATTGAAAAGATTAGTTGACAACAGTCAATCAAAAGATGGGGCGCCAAATTACTAAACAATAGGGGTCTTTCTGTGCAAGATGGATCACCATTAACACTGACGGATCAGTGTTCGACGACCGGGCCAACGGAGGGGCGGCGGGAGTTGCACGCTCCCATCTGGCTTTCCAAGGAGCTTGGTGCAAGCCTCTGCCGGGCGTCTCGGACCCTTTCATCGCCGAGCTATTGGCTTTCAGGGAGGGGGTAATTTTTGCTCAGCTCCGAGGTTACTCACATGTGATAATGGAGGTTGACTGTCTCCACTTGGTTGATCTCTGGAACTCGCGAGGCAATTCCAGATCGATTGCTTCGCCTATCTTTAGAGAATTATTGGACATTGTACCACACTTTATTTCCTTTTCGGTTCGACATGTGGGTAGGAACTTGAATGTGCCGGCCCATCTCTGTGCTCAGCGTGCCTGTACGCTTGATGGGACGGACAGTTGGCTAGATGTTAGCCCAGATTTCCTACGTGCTAGCCTACGGGCAGACTGTAACCGACTTTTGTTATTCTGAATAAAGTCCTAAATTCGATGCAAAAAAAAAACCCGATGAAGGTCTGTATATGTTACAGGTGTATAATATCGGCCACGCTTGGCGAAATGCCAATCCAAGCAGGGCCTTAGTATTTCATGTCTAGCTATTTTTCTGACGGGAACTGTTTCCTGGATGTCATGATTGTACGTACGTACGTACGTAGCATGATGCTAGACAGCTGCCAATAGTATTATCCCTGCAATGCAAGCAAATTAGCACTAGCAGTAAAAACTGCGGCAATCTTGCTTGCAAGCAACCAGATGAGATGAGGCTTGGAGAGAGACGAAGGAAAGCAGGCTGGCTGGCTGCTGCAGCCTTTCAGACTTTGGTGATACGGTGGATCAGGGTGGGGGGCACGGATTGGTTCTTGTGTGTGCTTTGGACGAGCCGGCCGGTGACAGGATGACATGGGGCGCGCGCTCACCTGCCCCGCCCTGTCTGCTCTGCTCTGCTCGCTGCCCCTGCACCGCAGCCTGGCCTCTGCTCACCTGCGGTCATCCATGGAAGGAACGCTCTGCGCATGTGAACGGTGCGTGCAAAGTGTCATGGAACGCTCTGCGCATTGTGCATCATCGTTTTCTCTAATCCATCTCTCTCTCTCTCTCTCCCTCTCTCTCTCACACACACACACACCCACACACATTCACTACAATGTGAGATCGATCTACTTGCGTTTTCGTTTCTCGAGAGAGAAAATATTGTGTTGAGCTCTTCGCTAGGCCTGGTCCGATTGGAAGTGGAAAAGACTCGGGTGCTTCCCCGGCGTGCAATGCGGGCACTACCGTAGCATGCACACATCTAACTCTTGCTTAGCTACCGTGCCAGCAGAACCGCTGTACCATCAGCCCGATTTCGTGGTAACCATTATATGGGACCGGCTATTGGTAAGTTGACTGGAAACAAAACTTGGGTCAGTCGACTGACCATAACTTTGTGTAACTCGATTTGCTTTCCTTTTTAGCCTGTTTAAGTTGATTTGCTCTCAGCTGACAATACGTGCGTACAAATTTGGGCACATTGGGTTTATCTGCTCGCATGCACGTATGTGCCATCCCGTTTCATATGGTTCAACACGTGTTTTGTTTGTAATCACAATCAGCCCTGTTTAGTTATCTTATTACTTTATTTCACTAGTAGAAAAAGGACCTAATATGAGACACATTAGTATCAGTTTGGTTTTGAGCTGGTACTAATGTGTCCATTAGTGCCGGTTCCAACGGCTAGCCGGCCGTTCTCATTAGTACCGGTTCGTGGCGAATGTATAGTACCGGTCGTGCCACGAACCGGTACTAAAGAGGGTGGTGGCAGGGTGTTGTTAGTCTGGGGCCCGTCCAACACCTTTAGTACCGGTTCGTGGCACGAACCGGTATTAAAGGTCGACGTACATAAACCCTTCGTCCCCCCCCCCTCCCCCGAGCCACTCTGTTCTTTCCCTTTCCCCTCACTTCCTCTGTTCTTCCCCCTCTCTCCTCGAGCTCCTCACAAATTTTGCCCAAAATTTGTCAAGATTTGAAGGCCCCCATCCATTCAAATGATCACAAAGGTTAGCAACTTTGTCCTTTCAACTCTCATTGCTAGATTAGCTCTTGCAATGCTTTGTATAGTGATTAATTTGGGAGGAATAATTATATTTGCTACTATTTGATTTATATGCAATTTGGGCACAAAAATAACAGTTAGTTTGCATATGTAGGTGTGGTTTACTTAGTGCCTTCTAAATCTCCGTCGTAACCACTGTCGATCGCCCGCACCGTCCCGTCGCCGGCACCACCTTCTGGTGAGGCTCTTGTTCATGAATGTTTTACATTACCAAATTGATGTTTATGTGATTTGGATATATAGTTACTCGTATAATTAATTATCTTACCCGTACATTGTTTGTTATACATAGTGCCATGGTTTTGATATCCGTCCCCGTCGGCCCTCGTCCTTGTTATGATTCGGATGTGGTATATTCTCTTTTAAAACTAGTTGTTGCATTTCGTGTTTATGACAAATTATGCCCATCAAGTTGACATAGATATTTTTATCTAGGAGGTATGTGAACCGGAAATTCCAACCGACCCTATTGTCGAGAGGTTAAATTTAGTTGAAAGAGAAAACGAGTATTTGAAAGAAAAATTGAAAAGAATTGAGGGGGAGAAGATGGAATTGGAGTTGCATGTTGCCGATGTCGTCGATGATCACAAGATCAAGATGGAGAAAATGAGGTTGAAGATTAGAAAGATTAGAAAATATGCCATTGATAGTGTGGCTTGGTATCATTATGCTGTTGGATCAATTGTTACCTTAATTGCGATGTTCATCGCATTTGTTGTTGCATTTAAATTATTTAGCTAGAGAGTTATTTGTATGTTGCATTTAATTAAGTGTTGTATATGAACTTGTATTAATTTGGTCTATTCGGTGTTGTGTAATGAAGATGAGACGACAATGGATGTATGATGACAGATGCTCTCCCGAGTTCATTAATGGCGTGCATACTTTTCTGCTTGCCGCTGAGGCAAACAAGCGGGCGGATGGTTTTATGCCTTGTCCATGTGCTGGCTGTAAGAATGGTCACAGTTACTCTACGTCAAGAACCATTCACGTCCACCTATTTGAGTCCGGTTTCATGCCCCACTATAATGTTTGGATCAAGCACGGAGAAATAGGGGTTATGATGGAAGACAATGAAGAAGAAGAGGACGACGACGGCTATCCTGGCCATGGGTTCCCTGAATATGATGATACAACCAGGGGGGAAGAAGCTGAGCCGGCAATGCAGAAAGAAGCTGAAGAAGAGGCGTCAGATGATCCCGCTGATGATCTAGGTCGGGCCATTGCTGATGCAAAGAGAAACTGCGCAAGTGATCTGGAGAGGACGAAGTTGCAGCGCATGTTAGAGGATCACAAGAAATTGTTGTACCCGAATTGCGAAGCTGACAAAAAAAGTTGGGCACCACACTTGAATTGCTGCAATGGAAGGCAGAGAATGGTGTATCTGACAAGGGATTTGGAAAGTTACTGGTAATGATAAAGAATATGCTTCCAAAGGACAACGAATTGCCCGAGAGTACGTATGAAGCAAAGAAGGCTGTCTACCCTCTAGTGTTAGAGGTGCAAAAGATACATGCATGCCCTAATGACTGCATCCTATACCGCGGTGAGTACAAGGATTTGAATGCTTGCCCGGTATGCGGTGCATTGCGTTATAAGATCAGTCGCGATGACCCTGGTGATATCGAGGGTGAGCACCCCAGGAAGAAGATTCCTGCCAAGGTGATGTGGTATGCTCCTATAATACCACGGTTGAAACGTTTGTTCCAAAACAAAGAGCATGCGAAGGCGATGCGGTGGCACGCAGAAGACCGTAAGAAAGACGGAAAGTTGAGAGCACCCACTGACGGTTCGCAGTGGAGAAAAATCGAGAGAAAGTACTGGGAGGAGTTTGCAGGTGACCCAAGGAACGTATGGTTTGGTCTAAGCGCAGATGGCATTAATCCTTTTGGGGAGCAGAGCAACAACCATAGCACGTGGCCTGTGACTCTATGTTTGTATAACCTTCCTCCTTGGTTGTGCATGAAGCGAAAGTTCATTATGATGTCAGTGCTCATCCAAGGCCCTAAGCAACCCGGTAACGACATTGATGTGTACCTAAGGCCATTAGTTGAAGAACTCTTACAACTGTAGAATGGAACAGGTGTACGTGCGTGGGATGAGCACATGGGGGAAGAATTTGACCTAAAGGCGTTGCTGTTCGTGACCATCAATGATTGGCCTGCTCTCAGTAACTTTTCAGGACAGACAAACAAGGGATACCACGGATGCACGCACTGTTTGGATGATACCGACAGTATATATTTGAATAGTTGTAAGAAGAATGTGTACCTGGGACATCGTCGATTTCTTCCGAGCAGGCATCCCATAAGAAAGAAAGGCAAGCATTTCAAAGGTGAGGCGGATCACCGGACGAAGCCTCGCCACCGTACTGGTGCTGATGTACATGATATGGTCAAGGATTTGAAGATAATCTTTGGAAAGGGTCCTGGCGGACAACCTGTTCCGAAGGACGCTGACGGACGCGCACCCATGTGGAAGAAGAAATCTATATTTTGGGACCTACCATATTGGAAAGACCTAGAGATCCGCTCTGTAATCGACGTGATGCACGTGACGAAGAATCTTTGCGTGACCTTGCTTGGCTTTTTGGGCGTGTATGGGAAGACAAAAGATACACCAGAGGCACGGGAGGACCAGCAACGTATGCACGGAAAAGACGACATACATGAGGGTCAGGCCAGCTACGCTCTTACCAAAGAAGAGAAGGAAATCTTCTTCGAATGCTTGCTCAGCATGAAGGTACCGTCTGGCTTCTCGTCGAATATAAAGGGAATAATAAATATGGCAGAGAAAAAGTTACAGAACCTAAAGTCTCATGACTGCCACGTGATTATGACGCAACTCCTTCCGGTTGCATTGAGGGGGCTTCTACCGGAAAATGTTCGATTGGCCATTGTGAAGCTATGTGCATTCCTCAATGCAATCTCTCAGAAGGTAATCGATCCAGAAATCATACCAAGGTTACAGAATGATTTGGTGCAATGTCTTCTCAGTTTCGAGTTGGTGTTCCCACCATCCTTCTTCAACATCATGACACACGTCCTAGTTCACCTTTGCGAAGAGATTAACGTTTTGGGTCCTGTATTTCTACACAATATGTTCCCCTTTGAAAGGTTCATGGGAGTCTTGAAGAAATATGTTCATAACCGTGCTAGGCCAGAGGGAAGCATCTCGAAGGGCCATGAAAATGAGGAGGTCATTGAGTTTTGTATTGACTTTATTCCTGACCTTAAGCCCGATTGGTGTTCCTGAATCGCGGCATAAGGGCAGACTGGAAGGAAAAGGCACGCTAGGAGGGCATCAAATAATATGTATGGATGGGCATTCTCTCACTGAAGCACACTACACAGTTCTACAGAATTCCGCCTTGGTGGCTCCGTATATGGAGGAACACAAGAATTTTCTACAGTCCAAACACCCGGAGAAGTCTGACGACTGGATTACACGCGAACAAACGAGGACTTTCGCTGATTGGTTGCAGAAACGTGCCCTGAATGATGGCGATATTCAAAATGACCTGTACTCGTTGTCCCAATTACCATCTTCGAATATAATGACTTTCAAAGGGTACCAGATAAATGGGAATACATTTTACACGATCACACAAGATAAGAAGAGCACCAACCAAACAGTGGTGTTCGCTTTGATGCAACAACCAACACGGGAAAGGAAACATATTATGGTTACATAGAGGACATATGGGAACTTAACTATGGATCAGGTGATTTGAAGGTCCCTTTGTTTCGGTGCAAATGGGTCAATATGACACGAGGCGGGGTAACGGAAGACCCGCAGTACGGAATGACAACAGTGGATCTCAACAATCTTGCGTATGCAGACGAACCATTTGTCCTAGCCAATGATGTGGCGCAGGTTTTTTATGTTAAAGACATGTCTACCAGGCCGAGAAAAAGAAAAGATAAGGAAGCGAATGGATCATACGACGAGCCAAAGCGCCACATAGTTCTTTCAGGAAAAAGAAACATCGTGGGAGTGGATGACAAGACAGACATGTCAGAAGATTATGAAAAGTTTGATAAAATTGCTCCATTCACAGTGAATATTGACCCGAGCATCCAGTTAAATGATGAAGATTTTCCCTGGCTACGGCGCAAAGGGACACACGAGAAGAAAAAGTTTCACACCCAAATATCTGGGATGTGATCGGCTTCACTATCATCACTTTCTTCTATGTTGCACACCCAGGAGGGAATGTCTGCAATAGTTAGGATAGTTAATTATGTGTTTTGGCATTTGAAACGCGAAGAAATTTTATGTGCAAACAAATTCTTTTTCATTCATTTACTGATTTTTTTTTCCAGCTAAATGACCCTGAAATTGAAAAGCATTTGAAATGAACTAGAAAAGGTTGAAAGTTGGCATGGTATCATATACAAATAGCACGTGCAAAAAAGTAGAGAGGGTTACGGCAAAAACTGGATACACTTCGTGTACAAAATGGACAATCTTTTTCGAAGTATCATGGTTTCCGACGCAAACTGAAATGTCACAAAGGCATTTCATTTTTTAAATAACCTAAGCATTACCAAATTGAATATAATGATAAAACACACTAATATTAAACATAAGAAAAAAGAATCACTAAAAAATCTTTTTCCAAAGTTAAGTTATTCACAAACTAGTGATTCACACAAATTTCAAATAATTCAAAATTTAAACTATTCAAATTTGAAAACTACCGGCACTAACAGATCAAAGTTTGTAAATTTTTGTACCTAAAGCAAAAATATTCACAAAGAAACTCTAAATACAGCAAAAAAAACTCAAAAATAAATAAAACAAAAAAAAACAAAAAAATTAAGAAAATAAAAAAGCCCGCCTACTGGGCCAAAGCGGCCTGCATACGACTAGAAACTCAACCTTTTGTTGGGCCAGGATGCAGGCCCGCAAAGGCCCAGTAGGCCCACATGGCAGCAATGAATTGGTAGGCCCAGTAGGCCTGCTTAGGAGAGGAGCTCGAGAGAGCTACCGCACTGGGGCTTATAAACCAGTGCCGTAGCCCTTCGACTAGCGAGGTGGGACTAAACTTGCCGCACCGCACTGCGCTAGCGCACCATCTTTAGTACCGGGTGGTGGCACAAACCGGTACTAAAGGGGGGCCTTTAGTACCGGTTGGAGCCACCACCCGGTACTAAAGGGGGTGCGCTTCCAGCCACTTGGCCTGGCCAAAACAGACCTTTAGTACCGGTTGGTGGCTCCAACCGGTACTAAAGGTCCATCCTATATATACAACACTTGAAAAAATTCAGTTTCCCTCTTTGTTCTTCCTCCCTCCGTCGCGCCGTCCTGCCCCGATCGTCGCCGCCCCCGCCCCTCGTCGCCGACCCCGGCCGTCCCCGCCCCTCGTCGCCGCCCCCGTCGATGTCGCCGCCCCGGCCGTCACCGTCCCCGTCGTCCCCGTCGCCACGCCCCGCCCCGCCCCGTCGTCGCCGCCTCGTCCCGTCGCCCCGTCCCGTCGCCCCGGCCGCCCCGTCCCGTCGCCCCGGCCGCCCCGTCCCGTCGCCCCGTCGTCGCCGCCCCGTCCCGTCGCCCCTTCGTCGCCGGTGAGCTCGCCACGGCCGCCAATGTCCACACACACACACACACCCAGTACTACACACACACACACACACACACACTACACACACACTACACACATTAGTTTGTTTGTTATAAATTTTTCTGTTTTTTAGTTATAGAAATGTTAGAAATTATTCTGTTTTTTAGTTATATAAATATTAGAAATGTTAGTTTTATAGAAATGTTATAAATGTTTTCTGTTTTTTAGTTATAGAAATATTTATAGAAATGTTAGCAATTTTTCTGTTTTTTAGTTATATAAATATTAGAATTGTTATGGAAATGTTAGTTATATAATCATGAAATTTTAGAATTAGTTTTAGTTAGATGAATTAGATTAATGTCAAATTGTTAGAATTTGCATAAAATTTAGAATTTTAGTTATCACAATCCAATCATTTAAAAAATGTTACTTTTTGCGGGCATATAGTATTTGTTCTCGACGATATGCCCGGCCCGCATCCTCGCCGTCGACCCATTCGCGACGATGTCATGCTTCAGGGGACCCATGTCCGGGACTGGGCTCCACCGGGCTGGCACTGGGAGGTGCTACCTGGAGGGGCGCGCCGCTTGGTGAGGAACCCGACCTCGGGTCCCGTCGTCGACCCTGATCTTCTTTGATGGCGTTCGCGTGGGCCACATTCGGTGCAGAGGCAGCTGGCCCCGCCCGCCGTGTCAGGGAGGAAGATGAGCACGTCCATCGCTACATGGCTGCTATGGACGATGTCAGGTTCTCCACTACTTGGCGGGTTCTTTGGGCAGATGACTGGAGATATGATCATGTGATGGTTCCTTCTCTTTGGGTGTGCACCGCCCGCGCCCCAGGAACCGCGAGTGACACCCTAGATTCTTCTGTAGTACTCGATCTTTATTAGGTACCTAGCCAGTGATGTATTCGATATATAGTATTCGAGACGATGTATTCGAGATTATATATATTAAGACGATGATGTATTCGAGATTATATATTCGAGAGGATGTATTCGAGATTCAGATTTTCCTTATTGATTAATTGCATCCATGCATTGTAATTTGAATACTAAATTGTTTTATATTTCTTCTGTATTATTAGTAAAGTAAAAGCTATGGCGGACAATACCGGCAGAGAGAGAGAAGAGGAATTGTTCGACATCATACGCAGCCCTCACAGGCTAGATGATCTGAATGAAGCAGATGACGGCTCCCAATATCTTAACAATACCGGAGAGGGTGATGAAAAGATATTCGATCTCGACGACCGGGCTGATGAAGTCATGAACTATGATTATGATTATGACACACACAATGCTGATCTTCAAATAACAAACACTACCGGCGAGGTATATTTATATAAGCATGCATCATGGTGATCATCACATGTTTTTTTATTGAAGATATATTAACGAATCGATCTTTCTTCTTTCAGCCCTCCGGATCGAGCAAATCTGCTTCTACAGACAGCAAGACAAAGCGAGGCCCGGGCAGATTGTTGAAGGATGGTGTAAAGTACCACATCGAATCCATCAAACCTAGTGGCGAACCCCTCACGCCTAAGAACATTGCGAACAAGTGGACTCGTCAGTGCGGAGTTCTTGTGAAGGACAAACTCCCGATCTCCATTCAAGAATGGAAAGAGCCAAAGACTAAACGTCCAGGTGTTACTTGGGTCGATGGCAGAGCCAAAGAAGACCTGGTGAAATCTCTGATGGACCATTTCACCCTACCAGATCATTTCACTAAAGCAGATGTGGACAAAGTCAAGGCCGCTGCTCTTAATAAGATGGCAATTGCATTCAACACCCACAAGAAAACTGTATGGGCCAACTACCTCGCTAATGAAAGGAAGACTCCAGATTTCAAGGGAACACTGGAGAAGCAAAGAGAACATTGGGACGATTTTGTGACCTTCAAGGATTCAGAAATATCTAAGGAACGGTCGATGAAAAACAAGGCAAATGCCGCAAGAAAGACGCAGTTCCATAGGCTGGGTCCAGGTGGCTACGCGGTGGCATTGCCTAAGTGGGATAAGTCTGAGCAAGAGATGGAGGATGCAGGGGTCACTCCGGTTACCCGACACTGGCCCCCCAGGTGCAGAACTTGGTTCTATGCGCATGGGGGGGGGCGTTGGACCCGAAGACAGGCATGGTTTCGAAGAAGGCAAGTCTAAAAGGAGCCGAACAAAAGATAATTGACGCAATAGAAGAAGTTCGAGCGGGGGTGTTCACGCCCAATAGAGAGAACGACGAGCTTACGCGCGCCTTGGGAAATCCTGAACACCCGGGAAGAACACGAGGCATGGGTGTTATTCCCTGGTATGAGGGCTTTTCGGACTAGAATGACGACTACAGGTCCCGTGCAAGAAAGAAGATGGAGGAGGAGAAGAAGAGGAAGCTGGAGGAGGAGCAGAGGAAGCAGGACGCAGAACGCCTTCAAGGCCTAGAAGCAAGGCACGCGGACCTGGCACTCAAATTCCAGCAGCAGCAGATCGACTCACTTAGCCAGGAAAGGGGGTCTCAGCAGCGGCAGCAGCAAGCGGATGATTGTCCAGCATTGGATAGCACCGTCCCATCCATGCCGAGAAGCAGCGTTGGTTCTGCCCCGGGCGACACACTACTGGATAAATACCCTGTGGCTGACATCATAGAGAACACTAACTGCGAGCTACACTCCAAAATGAAGAACATATCCATGAAGGTGGCGGACGGCGTTGCTTTTCCAGTTACCCCCGAAGCAACCTATCATTGCATCCCGATTCCAGAAGGCTATGCTCGTGTCATGGTTGATGAAGTGGTGGACCCATATTCGGGGCTAACGCTTGACATTCCTGGAGGTGAAGACGAGCGCACACTCGGAGAGGCCATACATCGTATCATCCTATGGAGAAAGGATTGCATAATCTTTCGAAGTCCACCGACACCGCGTCGTCTGCCGACTCCTCGAAGTCCGCCACCGAGTCAGCAGACTCCCGCTCCTCCAAGTCCACGAACGCGTGAGATGACTCCTCCTCGAAGTCTGCCACCTCCTCTAAGTCCCCGAACGCGTGAGCTGACTCCTCCGGTTTCAAGCCCGGCACAGCGTCATGCCACTTCTCCGGTTGCAAGTCCGGTACCGTGTCAGGCCACACCTCCTGCTTCAAGTCCGGCACATCGTCAGGCCACTTCTCCTGGTCCAACTCCACGTCAGCCGTCTCCGCCGTCTCAGCAATCGCAGAAGAGACATCCCGCACCTTTGGTGCGTAGCAGTACGAGTCGAGGTAGTTCAGGAAGTACAGGCGAAGGCAAGCGATATAAATATGGTCCAAGCCTCGCTCCTCTTCCTCAAAGGCCTTACGACATGACTAAGGAGCAAAACACAGCCATAGTGCAAGCCCAAGTGGACGCCCATTTTGGACCGAAACCGGAACCGCCGCCAAAGGAGAAAGTGCCTGAGAAAGTAATTGACCACTTCATTCGTATGGCTAGAGAACCAGCTCCCAAGCCTGTTGACTCGGACTATGAGCGCCAAATCAGGAAGGCACATCGAGCACGACTACAGAAGGAAGCGAGCTCAAGCTCGAGCTAACAAGCAGCTGGCAAAAAATGCGGGAAAACCGTTCCCCAGTTGGGAGAACAGGCGGCGCAACCGACCCCCCCCCCCCCCCCGCTTGTCGTGCCAACAACACATGAGAGGAGTAGTACGCGCGCCAAATATTATTGTAGGCAAACCGTTAGCGTTCCCCAGCATGGCGATGTGGTAATAACAGAGGATCATATAATGCAGGCTCAAATGCTCAATATATCTGTTGGACAACTCCTCGAAATCGAGCCCATGCCTACGCTTAAAGAATTGGAAAAAGCATGGCAATATGTCCGGGGCAAACCTTTGGTCCATCCAGACAAGGTCAAGGACCTCCCAACGAGAATGTGTCAATTGCATCAATGGTACATAAACATTACCAAGATTTCCAATCGAGAGTCCCTCATGGTGAATGTCAAGCATGAGCATTATTACCATGAGAAAGCTCTGGCCATTGAGTATCCAGAACTATTTCAGTTATTTAATCAAGACGCACTCGACAAGTCTATCGTCAGTTGCTATTGTCTGTAAGTGATTTCTTTCTGTAACTTAAGTCTCAAGCTAGTTATGTAGTGATAATTTTGATCAATCATTACATGTAATTATCCTCACTATATTCTTTTTTGTGGTATTATATGCAGGATGAAGATGTATGAAATGAAAAAAGCTGGACGCTATGGCGTTGGGTTCATTGACCCAAATACCATTAATCAGGACATATGGGAGTTTGACCATTGTAAAGCTGCTCTAGAGGAAAGCATGCTAGAGTTCTTGAAGCGCCTCAATACATTCGAAGATATACTACTTCCTTACAACTTCCCGTGAGTCACACTGTGTTGTACTATAAATTTTGTTTTTGCTTACTAGCTAGCTAGATGTTAATAATTAAATGTATACGTTTTACGGTAGTTGATTAATTTTATGCACATGCCCGCTTAATTAAGACATGCAAACATGTGCGTATGCAGTTGGCACTGGGTCTTGATAGACATTAAAGTTGAGGAAGGAAAAGTTGAATTACTGGACTCACTAACTAAAGAAGATAAAGACTACACCATCGTGAAGGGGATAGTCAACAGGTAATTTTAATCATTATTAACTATTAGTTCCTGATATGAACTATTTAATAACCCCTTTATTAATTTTTTTTGCCGGCGGGCAGGGCATGGGCAAAGTTCATCGCGGTGACTCCAGGAGAATGGCCAAAAAAATTGTTTTGGCATCGACCCAAGGTAAGTAATTAAGTAGTACTAGCTAGCTACCATCTCTTTAATTCTTGTTTCAATATCATTAATTAATTATTATGCTTGATTAATCATTATCTGATTCAATTCCATTCTCGTAAAGGCCCTGAGGCAGGCGAAAGGGAATAATCTGTGTGCATACTACGTTTGCGAGAACATTCGCATGATAACGTGCGAAAGGAGCAGATCTGATAGACACGACTGGGTACGTTTTTGTCAGAACACTATTCACACCATTATCGATATCTAGTCAGACAACTAACACACATGCATATTGATCTCCTTCTTAACAGTTCAGATCGGTGCGGGATAAGCTCTTACCATCGGACCGCATACAAACACTTCAAGAGGAAATAGCCGGATTTTTGCTTGACCAGGTCATAGATCCGAAAGGAGAATACTATTATCCGCTACCGCCCCCATGAACCACTTGTCATCGTGCTCCGAAGGCACCAAGGCAACATGTAGTAGAAATTGTATATGTATATACATGTGTATATGTGTGAATAGTTAATGGTGTTGGCTGTGAGACATTCGATGATATATATATATATATATATATATATATATATATATATATGCGGTTCTACGTACGAGAAAATCTATTTAATATATATGCATAATGTGTACAATTTGCAGTATCGTGAAATACCAGCAAACAAAAAAGAATTAAATGAAAAATAAGGCCAAATTGAAAACACAAAATTAAAGCAAAAATTAAAAGAAAAACACCCAAACATTTAGTACCGGTTGGTGTTACCAACCGGTACTAATGCCTTCCACGCAAACGGGCCTGGCTCGTGCCACGTGGTGGCACTTTAGCGCCGATTCGTGACGAACCGGTACTAAAGGCCGGGGACCTATAGTCCCCACTCTTTAGTGCCGGTTGGCGAACCGGCACTAAAGCCCGTTACGAACCGGCACTAAAGACCGATTCTGCACTAGTGTTTATCATCATTGCCCAATCTCTGTCAATGCATACGTGCGGACGCTGGAAAGGTTAATGATATTCTTTTCAAATATGTACGGATTCGTATTAGCTTTCTAATACTTGTGAGTTCTTGTCTAAGCTATGTACGTACATGTTACTCCCCCAGTCCTAAAATAAATGTTGAGGGAGTATTAGCTAATAATGCATGTAGGATAAATTCGAAATCACATATAACTAAGGCTATCTTGGATAGCAAAGTATTTCCTAATTATTGTTATAATATCACGTTTTATGCAGGCATACAAACAATGGAATTTAGTGGCATGGGTATTACCCTTAAAAACAAAGAAAATGAAACAAAAGCATAAAGAATAAAATAAAAAAAGTTTTCTAAGGAAGAATTGTGGCATTAGTATTTCCCTTCCAAAAGAAAGAGAAAAAAAAAGAATAAGACAAAATTTGCACACAACTTACATAGAAATTGCACTTTTTATACTACACAAGAATAAGCATAACATAGTGGAGTTTTGAAATAATGAAGTTCCATAAGAAGGAAATAATTTAGTGGTATTGGTATTACCCTTAAAAAGAAAAAGAAAAAGAAAATAATGAAGTTTTCTAATGAAGAATGAATTTCTGGCAATGGTATTACCCTTTTAGAAAAAAAATATACTAAAGTTTACACAGAAATTGCACTTTTTTATAATATGCAACAATATGTATATAATGGTGGAACTTCAAAAAATGAATCTTCCTAAGAAGAAATGAATTTAATGGCATTAGCATTATCTATAAAAAAGGAATTGACACAAAAAAATCAAGAAATGGAATTTTATAAAAAAAATGAATTTTTGTGGCATTAGTATTTCCCTTCCAAAGTAAGGGAAATAATTTAAAAAGACAAAATTTGCCCACAACTTACATAAAATTTGCACTTTTTATAATATGGAAGAATAAGCATAACATAGTGAAATTTCATAATGAATGAAGTTCCCTAAGAAGGAAAGAATTTAGTGGGATTGGTATTACCCTTAAAGAACAAAGAAAGCGGAAAAGACACAAAATAATGAAGTTTTAAAAGGATGAATGAATTTGTGGCATTGGTATTACCCTTTCAAAAGAAACAAATAAAAAATATCAAAATTTACACATGATTTACACTGAAATTGTGCCTTTTATAATATACAATAATAAGCATATAATAGTGGAATTTCCAAAAATAAATTTTCCTAATAAGGAATGAATTTAGTGGCATTAGTATTATCTATCAAAAAAGAAAATAAAACAAAAAAACAAAACAAAAAATAGATTTTCTGAAGGAAGAATGAATTAGTGGCATTGGTATTGCCCTTTTAGAAGAAAGAAAAATGAAAGAAGCACACAATGAAAAAAATTGCACAAACTTTACACAAAAATTATGCTTTTCTATAGTATGTGCAAGAGTGAGCATATAATGGTGGTAATTCAAGAAAAAAAAGATGTTTCTTAAGAATGAATGATATAATGACATTAGTATCAACCTCAGAGATGAAAGGAAATGAAATAAAACTGTAACATATTAAAAAATAATGAAGTTTTTCATTTAAGAATAAAAGAAAAATAAGCTTAAAAAAATTTGCACACAACTTTGCACATATTTAGTATGTAAGAAATAAACTCTAATATAATTTATGCTATGTTATATAGTATTTGCGTGTACACATTTTACACTAACCCAGCATCCCGAAAAAACCCATAGTAACCGACTAAGAAAAGAAAAAAGAGAAGAAGAAGAAAAAGGCATACAAGCAGAAGAAAAATAGGAGCATCATGGGCCTATAAGAACAGGAAATGGGATTCAGCTTAATTAGGATTTGACTGACCCAAAACAGTGGTCAGTTGAAAATAGAGCACAAAACAAGACAACATACACAACAGGAAAAAAAAAACAAGTAGCACGAATTCTGAAGCAGAAACCAATGGCTCAAAAATTGACTGATCAAAATTCATTTTTCAGGCGACTTACATGTAGCTAAAGTGCCATTATTATTATTATATATATCAAAGGAGGCAAGCTAAAACGCACGTCAAACAGTCGCCCCTTCCATGAAAAACGAAGAGTCAATTACACCACTGGTGCTAAAACTTGGCGTGAAAAATCACTTTAGTGCCAAAACTTACGGCATACATTTAACTAGTGCTATAACTTGGCTTTGACGTGCATATATGGTGCAAATCGCATTTGTATACAGACACAATGCTGACTAGACGTGCCATGTGACATGGGACTCACTGTTAGCCATTAAATGGTATAGATAGGGCTTGTGGCCTGTTATTTTGTGAAATCCCATCAAAATTATTTTTTTCACAAAAAGGCCACTGCCACATGTCGGTCCCATCTGTCAGCGAGCAAATATGTGCAAAAATGGTGGCTGATGGATTTTGAACTCGTGATCTGCAGCATGGATGCGCATCTGCCTAACTAATGGACCAAAAACCGTTTTTCGTACTAAACGGATACACACTCTATATATTCGGTACACCTTAAGCAGGATCGACACCCTACTGACCATTTTGCACTGTTATTTGTTATAAAAACTATAAATTATATGCAAATTATAATTGTGCATTATAAACAAAATAAACTGCAGAATAAAAATGAACACTTTTATAATACATAACTATTTTATTAAAGGCAACGATTTTTACATTATATGAATATATGTTTCTTAAAACATGCACACTTTTATAGACTACATGGGTGTTTCATTAAAACTGTGAATATTTATAAACTTATATAAGCATTTATTAAAATATATAGAAAATTTATTAAAGCATGAACAGTTTTATATACTACATTAATATTTTGATAAAACTCTGAAGATTTGTTTCTAAAAAAACTGTGAACATTTTAAACTTATGTAAGCATTTATTAAAATATATAGATTTAAAAAAAATCTTAAGGCATGACACACGATTATGATTTACATATTAGTAAACAAGATTATAATTTACATATAGTTTAGTTGTTGTTAAAAATATAACACTGCAAAATGGTTTAGGGTCTCCAGCTAGCTTAAGTGTGCCTCGATATATAAAGTACATTTGCAAATATAACAGAAAACTGTTCTGGGTGCATTTGTTAGGCATGAGCGCCTCCACCTTGCAGATCAGGGGTTCATATCCTGTTGCCCACAATTTTTTTTTTGAAAAATATAGTTTCGAGGGGTTTTCCATAAAATAACAGGACACACGCCCTATATATGCCACGTGGCGCGCCTAGTCAGCTCCGTATCCATCTACAAATGCAATTTGCACCGTATATGCATGCCAAAAACAAGTTGTAGCACCAGTTCAATGTATGTCGCAAGTTTTGGCACTAAAGTGATTTTTCAGGCCAAGTTTTAGCACCTCTGGTGTAATCGACTCAAAAACGAACCACCAAAAGTTGACGCGCATGCATGGAGCAGCTAGCTGATGGTGATAGGCCAGCCATGCATGCATGCATCCTCCTGCTGGAGCTCCAAGCCTGAACGCACGGGCAAACAAGAGCGTTCGTTGCCTCGTCTGTGACACGCAGCTGATCTCCAATCTGCAGCTGCTCAACACCCATCTCGTGCACACAATGCAAATATTAATTTGGCTTTTGTGCGTGTGGACTTGCACAACAAGCAGCGCTCCTGCTCACCTCCCCGAAACGCGCACACAGAGTCACAAGAGACAGAGTACACGGTACACTCGACACCACCATTCTCCTCTACCAAACCCAGCCAGCTGAAGAAGAAGAAGAAGAAGCTAGCCAGCCGATCTCTTTCTCTTCTCCCCGTCGTACGTTGCGCGGGTCGACTTCACCCAGCTAGCCCGCGCGCGGCGGCCTGCGCGCGCGCGATTGCTGGATCGCTCGGTCGAGATGGGGCGGCTGGGGAAGTTCGAGATAAAGCGGGTCGAGGACGCGACCAGCAGGCAGGTGTGCTACTCCAAGCGGCGGTCGGGGATCATGAAGAAGGCGCGGGAGCTCGCCGTGCTCTGCGACGCCCAGGTCGCCGTCGTCGTGCTCTCCTCCTCCGGCAAGCACCACCACTTCTGCAGCGACGGCGCCGAGTACGTACACAACCAACTGCTTGGTTAACATCACCACCTAGTTGCTTGCTTGATCACCTCTCTGAGTCTGAGGCAGCTTCGTATTGTTCTTCTTCATCCGATGCTACTTGCAGCATCAAGGGGGTCTTCGACCGCTACCAGCAGGCCACCGGGACCAGCCTGTGGACCGAGCAGTATGAGGTTGGTTGCTGCTTCTCTATCTTGACTCCATCCCATCCTTTTCTTTAGCTGTAACACTTACTCCGTTCTTCGATTTGGCTGATTTTTCTCGGTTTGAAATCATCGCAGAATATGCAGCGCACCCTGAGCCAGCTCAAGGACATCAACCGGAACCTGCGCACCGAGATCAGGTCAATCACTTTCCTTCTTAATTTATTTCTGAACCATTCTTGATTCTTTCATGGGGAATCTCCAGCAAGCTGGCTAGACGGGTTTGATGTCGAGATCGACTTGAATTAACATGCTGCTTGTTCGTATATGGATCGCAGGCAAAGGATGGGTGAGGATCTGGACGCGCTGGAGTTCCAGGAGCTGCGCGGGCTCGAGCAAAATGTCGGCGCCGCTCTCGAGGTGGTTCGCCAGAGGAAGGTACAAACCCGATCGTGCTCATTAACTGATTCAGGCCTCGACAACTCTTTGGTGTATCTATATTCGAGTTCTCCATCTCTGACAGTAGAGACTTAAGAAGTGATTGATTGATTTATAGTTCTGAAGAATTCGTTGGGGTTTTCTTGTTTAATTTCATCTCATGTACATGCATGTATTGCTTCCTGCTTTAACAACATAACAGCTTAGCTAATCTTCTGCTTTCTGTTATTTTTTCGTTTTCATCAAGCAGTATCATGTGATCACCAGGCAGACTGAAACCTACAAGAAGAAGGTGAGAACTTTTCTAAACAGTTCTTCTCTATGGATTGGACTAGTTTATTTCAGGAATTGCCCAATTTTGTGTACATAGCCGTTTTGGTGCCAGAAAAGTAGATCTTTATTCCCCCAATTCGTTTACCTTGCCTTGTGTCAGCAGACACTTGTTACAGTTTCTTTGTTTGGTTAGTTGAACTTAGTTCT